>OY744536.1:73060704-73455704 GCA_963556195.1 Sepiola atlantica | reverse complement strand
AATTTTGCTTTATTTTGCACCATTGCATTTTTTAGTTCAATAGATATTCAATTAATCTCTATATATAAAACTCAATGTCTGTGGATGTGTGTGTGTGTATGATATTTGTGTGTTCCCTATAGAAAGAAAGGTTAAAGAATCTACATAAAATCTAAAAGTGTATTCCTATGTAAAATTTACCGGGGAAGACAATGGAAGTGTTCCCGAATCTCTAAATGCACCTCTAAGGGAGCTATGAGGGCCATAACCCCTTTCAAATTTCGAATATATCCTATTTTTATGAAATTTAAATCATATGTATAACATTTTCTGGGAAAGACAATGAAAGTGTTCCAAATGTCTAAGTACTCCCCTAACCTAAGGGAGCTATGAGGGCCGAACCTCCTTAAAAATTTCAAATATATCTTATCTTGATGAAATTTATATCATATATATAACATTTTCTGGGGAATACAATAGAAATGGTCCCAAATCTTTACATTACCCTGTATATGCTGAATATCTACGTGACCCAACCTCTAAATGACCTATGAGGACAGAACCCCCTTAAAACTTCAAATACGTATATCTGATTTTAATGAAATTTAAACCATATGTATAAAACACTAATTCAGAGAGTTTTCCGCCATTTCAGCTTCTTCCGACTATATAGGGAAGGAAACGGGAGGAGTGGGACCGTAAAATCAAAGAAACTAATATGGTGTTATGAGCATAGTGAAAAAGTAATGATCCTCATTAAATGCCGAGCAACATCAGGTCTGCCTGCTAGTTATAAAAAAAATAAAAAATAAAAAATAATTATGCATTGCATTGATGCGAGAAATACTGCGACACACGCGCACATGCAAAGTTGGCTCATAATTTTATTAATCTAAAGATTCTATGGAGTAGACTTGAAATATGTTTCGATGTTTTTTGTCAAGTACAGATTCCATTTGAAAAGATTTCATAAACTCTAGTGTTCTTGATGGATATTTACAATATTTAGGTTTTCTTTTGAAAACCACGAAAACAAATGAGATATGAATAATTGACAAGTAGGGTTCCCAAACATCTGCCAGCCTCAAGCAATGTTCGTTCATTCAATATTAAAGACTTATCTAAAATTATGTTTCAGAAGTTTTGAGATGAGGATTGATAATTTGGATTATTCGGACTACTATTCTCATCTTGGTTGTTATTTTCATGTTTCGACTAATGTAACCTCTGACCTTCTTCAGGGGCATCTATTCGAACCTGGGAATCTTTATGTCAAACTCAGGCAAATATATAATTTCAACGATGTTTTTTTTATAGAAGTTAAGAATGCTCAGAGTCGGAGTCAGATTTTTTAATTTCCGAAGAATCAGCAGACAGCGTGAATATTAAAATTAGGAGTCGGTGTTGGAATTTTTGGAATCTAAGAAGTTCCGACTCTGCAAGCCTAGTTCCAATATGAAACTGAAAACTTAACAGAAAAATTGAATTCATGTACAGATGCAACGCACAATTTTCTGGCAAGTGATGGTTTGCAACCACTTTTAATCTGGATAATTATGAAAAGGAACTTGATAATCCTGCTGCCGTCAGACTAGTTTGTTGAGTGGCCAACAGATGGCTCTGTATGTAGCGTGCTATCAATATGTTTGTTTACACTGCATCTGCTGGTGGTAGTTTATCTTTATTTTAAGTTTATGTTGGTTAAATTTAACCCTAGTGATGGTTCCACTAGTAAATTTAAGTGAAAAACGTGGTGTTAAAAGTAAACACTGGTTTGAGAAAAACAAAAGTATTGGTTAAAAAAGAAAACCAAAACTAATTGGAAGCAAAAAGACTACCGGGCAACGTCGGATAGGTACAACTAGTCTAATATATAAAATTATGTCAGTCGGATTTTCGAAGTTAAACCTTAATAGCAATGCATCTGACAAATCGATTTTTGATTCTGACTAGCCAATTTGTTTTCTCCTTTCTTTTACCATGTTCTTTGATGGAAAATAATGTATTTCGTTTTAGTTTGTTTCACAAAATACTTATTCAAGCTAGGAAGATTGTTAATGAAGGCTTTTCCTGTTTATTGCTTAAAAAGCGCCAACCATTTTAATTTTTATTTTTCTACTATTACTTGAATATTTATTGACATCAAAAACTCCATAACATCAAATAAAACAACATTTTAAAAGTGCTATTTAAATGCAATTACTTAAGAAAGTAAATCGATCATAATCCATTTTGCTTTCATATCTATTACAAATAGAGATTTGGTATCTGTTTGTCTGAAACCGAAACTATACTATTACTATCTTTTCATGATCAATTTAGTTTACTATACAATTTCAGACTAATCTACTATCTTTCAATGCTCAATTCAGGGGGGAGTGTAGTATCTATTCTGTTGTTATGATACCATCTTCACAGGCATTACCTCCTCCTTTTTGGGGTGGGGTGGGGTAGTGTAGTATTTGTTCTGTTGTCACGATACCATCCCCCAGGCATTACCTTCTCCTTTTTAGAGGGTAGGAGGATAGTGTAGTGTCTGTTCTGTTGTTATGGTACCATTCTCCCAGGCATTACCTCCTCCTTTTGGGGGTAGCACAGGATATGCTCGTTCATCATATTTTTGTTAGCATTTCTTATTCTTCAAGGCCTACACCCGGAACTTTGTCTCCACCCGGGCAACGCCGAGTAGGGACAACTAGTTACAAATAAAGTGTAAAAAAGAAAGATTATTTTCTTTCATGATTTTTGGCATGCACATTTGAACATTACGCTTGCTTGTAGTAAGAAGTATCGAGTGAAGGAATTCGTAACCTCTTCATCAGTCAACTATTTGCTGAGAAATTACACGCATAGCTCTCAGCTTCTCCTGCTTCTTCGTACAGAATTTTGTCTGCAGAATTTACGCTTGCGAATGAATAATAACATTTCATCTCTTTCTTCTTTTACTTTGCTAATATATAAAATTAAGTCAGTCGGATTGTCTGACTTAAACCCATATAGCAATGCATCTGAAAAAAATGGATATATTTGGATTATTCAGATTACTGTTCTCATCTCACAACGTTTCGGCCAGTGTAACCTCCGACTTTCTTCAAGTGTGTCTGGTCGAACGCTGGAGTTTATACGAAATTTCGAACTGAACCCTTTCTAGGGGAGTAGATTGTTCTCATTCCATCAGCCATGACTCATCCAAGTAGAATTCTTAAGTAATTTTTATTTTATTCTTAGTTAGTATCGCCTGTAGTGAGGATTGAACCTTCAACATCACTGAGAACTAATTTTTACTTAACAACTATATCCGTTGTGCCATGTGTCCACATAAAATCGATATTTGATTCTGAATAGCCAATTTTTGTTTATTATTGTTGTATCATGTTATTTGATCTAAAAAAAAAAAAGTAATTTGTTTCGATTTCTTTACTTTTCTTTTGCTTGGTGACAAGAGTAGGGTGTGTGATTTCCATATGTATTGTTTGCGGTCTACCATCAGTTCCAAGGAAAACAAACCTGCAGTGTCGAGGGGGGGGGGGGTAGATAAAAAATGCGGTCTACCATCAGTTCCAAGGAAAACAAACCTGCAGTGTCGAGGGGGGGTAGATAAAAAATGCGGTCTACCATCAGTTCCAAGGAAAACAAACCTGCAGTGTCGAAGGGGGTAGATAAAAAATGCGGTCTACCATCAGTTCCAAGGAAAACAAACCTGCAGTGTCGAGGGGGTAGATAAAAAATGCGGTGTACAATCAGTTCTAAGTGATAGTCTATCCATTTTTTTTAAACCGATCAATATTAAATAGGGACGAGAAATGAAAGTGAAAGTAATTTCTTTTTAACCAAAACATGAATATCCCCGATTGAAAAAAATCTACCAAAAGCCAGGGAATTATCCGATCTTAATGAAATTTTACGTATTTATCTAACATACAAAATTATCTTGTCACATTTTCAAAGTCACACCCAAATAGCATTTAAGCTGACAACAAACTTTGCTTCTGACTAGCCCGTTTCCATTTGTTATTGTTGTAACATGTTATTAGTGACAATATAATATCGTATTTCGCTACAATTTATTTAAAAATTATTTAGTCCAACCCAGACGACTGGTAATATAGAAACATTTTTAAATACTCTCCATAAAATGAAAATCAGCAAGGGAAATAACTTTAATAATTTTAATTGAAGAATATAAGAGTTGCCCCCTTTACAATTAAAATTGTATTTCTTTTTTGTATGAGTTTAAAAACTGTGCAAACAAATAAAAATTAAAAACTAAAATTACTTCACTGCATCCCGGGCAACACCAGGTAGGGACAGCCAGTTAATAAATGAATGTTAATATAAAGTATTTATTTTATTAAAAAAAGCAAACAAACTGGCAATTTCTATTTTTGTCTTAATCCAGCGTACCCTTTTTTGGTGAGCTGGATCCCCCCCCACCCACCCACATTAAAAACGGATCTTGTGTATAATTCTGCCCTTGTGGGGGAGGCAAATAAATAGGTATCCTTAAAAATTTATTTTTAATAACTTTGTTTGAATAATAATAATAATAATAGGCTGATACCCCACAAAATAGTCGTGAAGGATCAAGGAGGATGGGAAGACCGAGGAGGGAGAGCATTAACTAGACCTCAACTGGAAGAGTGCGGAGAGTGCTGGGACCTTGGAGAGGCTTATTGTCACCCAAATCCCAGAGGAGACCAGTGGTCGTTAACAGCGAGTAATCAATGGTAAGCAGCTGTTGCGATACCGCAAAGTAATTTCCAATTGTTATCAAAAAGAGGTGGAGAGTACTGGAAATCTGGGGAGACTTGTTGTCACTCAGACTCCAGGGAACACCATCGGTTATTATCAGTGAGCAATCACTGACGATGACTTGTGTAAGAACTCCTAGTGAGTGCAAATAATAATAATAATAATAATAATATTTGCATAGGGTCAAGGAGGATGAGAAGACCGAGGAGGGACAGCACAAACCAGACCTTCACTGAAAATGCAGAGAGTGCTGGGACCTTGGGGAGGCTTATTACCACCCAAATCTCACAGAAGACCAATGGTCCTTACCAGCGAGAAATCAATGGTAAACGGCTGTTGCGATACTGCAAGCTTATATGCGGTGGCTATCGAAAAGAGGTGGAGAATACTGGAAATCTGGGGAGACTTGTTGTCACTCAGACTCCAGGGAATACCACCTGTTGTCGGTGAGCAATCACTGGTGACCTGTGTGAGAACTCCTAGTAAGTACTACTACTACTACTACTACTACTACTAATAATAATAATGGTAAAATTGTGTACAAAAATGAATCATTAATAATTAAAAAAAACATTTGGTATATTACATTAATAAAAAAAAAAATACTTGTCATAAATACGAAAAAAGTTCAAATCTTTAAGAAAATAACCAAAAGCTTTTCTGCAGTGTGACTGTGACGAAATTTAAAGATAGATCATCAGGAATGTGGCACCGAGGTGACAAATCATGCATACTTTCATACAAAAGTCTCAGAAGTTTAAATATTTCAGTTTTCATGTCTAATTTTTATGTGCATACCCCCCCCCCCCTCTCTCTCCCTCCCCCTCCCCTCTCTCTCCCTCCCCCTCATATACATTTACTACAGTTATCAAATAAGCTCAAAGAGTTTAGCTCAAACTTTCTTTTCTTTTCTTTTTTATTGCTAAAATATAATTAAAATAATTTAGGAGCTGGGAGCGCTAAAACCAGCTCTTTAACCCTAAATGGAGTTGCTCAAGCTCAACTCCAGCGCAATGTAAAAAGGAGCCCTCTTCTCCTTTGCTCCAGTAAAAAGAGCGCGTTCCAGGAGCGCACTCCTTTTTGGAGGGTTCAATAAAGCTCTATAGGGCATGGATTACCACGTAAGTCTCTAGCGTTGTCGTCTTCAAATCCAATGTCAACAAATACTTTCCTCATAAGTCATCAAATAATTAACATGTATAAAAAAATAATTACATACTTTTTAATTATTTTTTTTATACATGTTAATACAGCATAAAAAAATAATTACATACTTTTTAATTATTTTTTTATACATGTTAATACAGCATGAAAAAAATAATTACATACTTTTTTAATTATTTTTTTATACATGTTAATACAGCATAAAAAATAATTACATACTTTTTAATTATTTTTTTATACATGTTGATACAGCATAAAAAAATAATTACATACTTTTTTAATTATTTTTTTATACATGTTAATACAGCATAAAAAAGGCCAAGATTTGTTAGCCCCCCCCCCCCCAAAAAAAAAACAACAGTTCTATCCTATTTAAAAGCCAAAGAAATGGTTATAAGAAGTGATTGATTAGTACCACTCTATGGCCCGGAAATGGGTGATCATTTTACATTAAATTTATATGCGAAACTGATCTCCCCTCTAAAATCTAAAAAAAAAATTACCACCAAGTTTTTTAGATCGTTTACATGTAATAGCTTAAAAAAGAGAGAATCTCATTTGAGATTGTGGTGTAAGGGTAGAATTTTACCGGAAATTAAATGATTTTTTTTAGTTCATAGTCAAAATAATAACTTTCTTTTTTTTTTAAGTAAAGGCTATTAACTCGACTTTCGCGTAAGTTTTAAACCATTAGTTCGAATTAAGATAAACAATTTTTATAAAATTTATATAAATCCGACATTTTCATATAAATTATTAATTTCATTATAATTTATAATTCATTTTAATTTTTTTTTAATCTCCCTCCCACAGCGGTAAGATGTAACACAAGGTCAGAAAGTGGAGTTTGAAAAACCAGCGCTCTAGAGGATAAGCACTCTGGCCTACAAAAAATGCCTGGGCAGCCCCGTCGGCATTCTCCGGTAGGGGCGCCTCATGCGATTAGTAATAAACTAACCCCTACTCAAAGGGTGAGAAGGCAACGTCTGGAAGGGTGGACCTCCTAGAACTACACAGGACAGTACCTCAGACCGGCGGAATCAAGACCGGAAGGCTAATACGATATCGGCCTACAGAGTGAGCATCCATCGGAACAGATACTACACTCTGATCTGACCCAAAAGGCCAAACTTTTAGATATGAAAACAATTGGTTTAAAACGTAAGCGGAAGTCGGGTTCAATAGCCTTTATGCTCATTTACCGCAGAGTTAGTTGCAAGTGTGTGTGTGTGAGCGGCATAAAAAAGTATTAAAAAAATAAATTGTCTGGAGAAAAAAAAGGCGGGTAGGAATGTTTGATTCGTACAGCAGCAAATGATCGCTCAGAAATGTGAGAAAGAAAAATCTTGCGCTCTCTCTCCACCCCCCTCTCTCCCCTCTCTCTCTCTCTCTCTCCACCTGCTCCTTTTTATTCTCAACCTCTCGGCTGTTTTAGGGATAACAATGGCCGGCAAATTACGATCGTGTCTTTCTTTTTCGCTCGCGCTTAGAAAATAAGTAGTCAGTTTTAAAAATGTAATCGCTGTCTTATTGTAAAAACATATTTGATGGTTCAGCATAATAATAATATGGACACGAATAAGGGAAATAAAAGCTGATGTGATTGCAACCCACCGAAATTGCCAACAGTTGGATAAGGTCATCGTAACCGTAACTGCTTGGCGGGATTATGACAAGGGGGGGGGGGGCATACTGTACATTTGCATATTTGAGTATTATACAGGGTGCGGGTTATTTACCTCCCCGGGAGGTTAGGCACAAGGCCATTTTTATCTTACTCCCACAAGGTAAGATGTGACCCAAGGTCGGGTCGGGAAAGTGGGACTTGAAAAGCCAGCGCCCGAGAAGGTGAGCACTCTGGCCATTAAAAATTGCCTGGGCAGTCCCATTGGCATTCCCAGGTAGGGGCGCCGCAGGCAGTACGCAATAAACTTACTCCTCCCCAAAGAGGGGAGGCAAAGCCTGGGAGGGTGGACCTCCTAGAACTGCACAGGACCGTCCCATAGACCGGCGTAAATCAAGCCCGGAAGGCCAAGACAATACCAGTCTATGGAGTGCAGTATCCATCGGAACAGATACTACACTTTGATCTTGGCCAACAATGGCAGACGCTATTTGTTCGCAAAGTTACTGTCTAACAAAAGTCAAGACGGAAGTTTAATTTTCTTTTAGATTTATTCATCAAACTTGAATCAGTTTTTTTCATCACTTGTGCTGTCGATTTCACTTGACGAACCCACCATTGACTTTGACGACAGCCTCGAGACTGCTTCGGAAGCGGCCACATGCCTTCCTTACTATCTCTCGACTTAGCAACGAAGGCTCTGGTGATCAATGCCTTTAGCTTGTCGTTCATATACAAAACATACGTTTACAGCATGAATAAATATTTCGAGATATTAAGAACTTTAAACACCAAAATGACTGGATTCAGCATTACATAACCTGAAAAGGGTTGATATGCCGTAAAACAACCAAACAAAACAACACTGAAAAAATCTTTTGAATAAACAATATGAAAAGTTCTTTCTTTGTTCATGTCTGTAAAGAGAGAGTTTGGAAATTTCTAAGTAGCATTATTAAGTTAAAAAAAGGAAAAATGTGCAGTTTCTCTTAGAAATCTAGGTTGTTTTTTTTAACTCCTGGAAGTGCCAACTTCCTTTTCTACCGACAACATTATACACTACTCAGTGCACGATGAGTGTTGCGGTCTCCACAAGGCTCACCTCATAAGGGACCTTGCAAATAAAGAAAAATAATCAGGGTCATCATCATCAACATATTCCGTTTAACGTCGGCTTTGCATGCTGGCATGTGTTGGCCAGCTTTTAGAAATTGATTTCCAAACTAACCTATCTCTGACCAGGTCTTTATTTATCCCTCTTTCTCTCAAATTCATTTTTATCATTTCCTCCCTTGTTTTTCTTGACTTTCCCCTGCCAACTGACCCTGCTATCTCAACTGTTCTACATCTACTAACCCAAAATCTCACATCCATTCTTTCAATGTGACCAAACCAACAAAGTCTCCTGTTCTGCACACATATCCCTATGCTGTCCAGATTTAATCTTCCTCTGAACTAAGTCTGTATTTAAGACTCACATTACGCATCTATAATATCATTCTCATATCATTTATCTCCATGCAACGCATGTCTTCAACCATCATTGGTCAGATTTCACTTCCATACATCATCACACTGCATACCCATGCATGATAGACTCTTCCCTTGGTTGACAGTGGTAACGCTCTGCTGGGTAGTAATGAACTTACTACATACACTTCTAATTCTTGCAATCACACTCGCACTTGCTCCACTTTGTGCCCCAATGGTATCCCCAAGATGAAAAAACTTCTGGACAACCCTAATAGCTTTACTATCCAGATATATTTTTTTCACATCTGAGTTCTCATCCATCTCCATTGTCTTACACTTCTTGCGCAGAAACTGGTTATCCTTTTTCAACCATTTAACTTTTAAAAAGATTGAAAAACTTTGAAAAGGATTTTGTGAAGTTGTTTTCAAAAAAATATTTGAAGCATCCTTTTATTAAATCACAGGATATCTTACTCCGCTGCCGAAAAAAGTATTCTTTTTGAAAAAAACTAAATTTACAGAAAAATTGATTCTTAGTTGAACATATTTAGAAAATAAACAAATAACTATGTTTAGTTTTGAATAATATTTTTGTTTTAGCTCTCATATATTCTTTATATATATATATATATATATATATATTATTATTAAATATTAAAGTGTTTTTTGCCTACAGACGATATCGTTTCTGGCTTTTGCCCTCATCAGTGCAGGAGTAGTGGTTGCAGGCAGTCGCATGGGATCGAACACAGTTCGTAAATTCAGGCTAGAATTACGAGACAAACGCTCAGGACCACACAGCTACCGGCAATCAGCATAGACAGTAATTGAAATTAAGATACCCTTACTCGGGGAGGCAAGTGGAAGCGTTATTGATGTACACAGTGTTCAACGCTCGCATGGAACTCGCTTTGTTGCAAATGACAACAATCTTTCTTAATTTCACGATGCTCTACTTTCAAGACTATTACATCTTTAAAGGGGCTTTTAACTATAAATATTTATTAAATATTAAAGTGTTTTAATGGATTATAGACACGCCTAGTAATAGATATGGATTACTAGGCGTGCCTATAACCCATTAATTCTTCTTCTTGCAACACATGTAAAGTATATGGCAAAATAATAAGTTTCTTCAGTTGAATATTATCCGCATTATTATTATTGTTATAATTATTACTATTAGTAGTAGTATTCTTTATTATTCTTATATCGTAGAAGTAAAGAGACTTATTATTTTGCCATATAATTTACATATGTGTTTGTGGTGTGTACAGGCACACGTATGTAAATAAGCTGGAAAGAGAGTCACTTTTTGTGTAAATGCTCAGCGAAACATCACTTCAAAAGTTTTTAAAAAAAAGATTGAAAGAAAGGCTCTATTACTAGCTCAAATAATGTAAGGGAGATAAGTCATATTTTAAATGGTGAAGATATATTTTCCTTACATTATTTGATTTATTATTTAAAAGTTTTGCGATTATAACAACTTTCTTTATCAGATTAATTATTTTTTAAATAAAGACATTTGGGTTGGTATTATAAAAACATGCTGGAAAAAAAGGGCAAAATCGTGAGGTAGAATCGAATATCGATGAGTCAGATGCAATGTTATTTAGGTCTAAATTCTAAAATCTCTCAAGATAACTTTATATTGGGTTGGCCAAAATGTTTGTTCGTTTTTTTTTTAGGATAGACGAACCAAGACATCAAATTTAGAAACATAACCGAGGTTATGCAATTCATTTTCCATGCTCGATTTGAAAATCTTGAGAATGTCTGCGATTTGTCTGGTTGTAAAACGGCAATCTTGTTCAACTACGGCTTTCACTTGGTCACTGTCGATCATCTTTGGCTAACCAGAGCGAGGAGCATCTCTCACAGAAAAATTTCCTTTCAGAATCGAGCAAAACCATTTCTGGCACACCTGTTCTGTAACAGCATTCTCCCCATACACATGGCATATCTTTATGCAGGTTTCTGTAGCTTTTCTTCCTTTTCTGTAGTAAAAAAAAAGTATCAGGTCGGTAGTGCTCTGCTTGATCTTCCATTTCAAGGTCTGAAATACAAGCAAAATGATAAGAACTCCTCTGACGTCAACATACTCGCAACACTAAATACAGAATTTGAAGAATAGGAATATAAAACGATCTTTAGTAGACCAGAAAGATGACATTAAAACTGAACAAATATTTTGGCCAACCCAATATATTAGATGATGTTAATCCCTTAAAAAACACATCAAAAACTAAGATATTGACAGCCAATGTTTCTCTGTCTGAATGATCCATCTAAATGGAGAAGCCATTGGGGATGTTGAGTAATTAATTTATATACCTTAGGGCCAAATTTATATATCTTTTGTACTAAATTTATATACCTTTTGTACTAAATTTATAGGTTTAACCTGTGTTTTTATATGGTGCTTCTTCGTGTCTTGGTTTGTGTATTTACTCTGGACAGCTTGAGCTGGTTTCCTCCCCTGCCTGCACAGCATTTCTAACCATAGCAATACATGCACAGCCGTCCTGTGAAAGCTCCACCGAAATGGCAATGCATCATCACTGATTTTTATTTTTAAGTGACTATTTAAAACTGTTTCATATAAGCAGTTATCTGGGCCTGACTAAGTAATTTTAGAAATAGATTGTAGTTCAGTACGTTATTATATTGCCAATAACATGGTACAACAAATGAAAATTGGCTAGTCGGAAGCAAAGTTTAGCTTGTCAGCCTAAATGCTATTTAAGTCTTTTTAAATCCGACAAGATAGCTTTATATATTAGATAATAATAGAGAAATTTAGATTTTTTGATGTACTAAGGTCACTCGAGGATAAATGTTAATGAGTTTGTCAGATGGACGGTGATACAACACCTTAAGGATTGGTGATGATGGTCAAAACTGGGGAGAATTTGATTATTTAAGAGGATGGCTCAACAAGAATTTGTTATGATTGGACTTGAAAACGAACATGTAGTCAGCTGAGAAGCAGCCCTGTGATATTGTGTTCCACAGATGGGTAGCTGCGCTCATGGAAGTTCCATTTAGTTTTAGGTACAGAGAAGAAGAAATGAAAATTATCTACAGTGGTTGTATCTAGACAAGTTTTTTTTGTAAATGTTTTACAGGGGGGGGGGGGTGAACCATAAATTGGAGCTCAGTCGAGAGCTAAGTATAAATACTGACCCAACGGATCATGAGTGAGGGTTGAGTATTCAACTACTAAAGCTCTGATAATCTTTCTTGCCACAGTATTGATCACACATCATAACGCTTTTTTAATTTCAACTAAAAATGTTCATAAAAATTGTCGAGACGTCTAAAAAAAAAATACACCAACAAGAAACAAAAAAAAAATGTCTGTCTTGAGTTTGACTTTTTCAAGTTCTAATTGTAATAAAAGGGTTTATATTTAGGCTGATGTCCGGCCTTAATAAGCACTTTGCGCTCCTCTAACAACTCACTGGTTACGCCCATTTCTGTGCGGTTTTCTCTACCCCTTTTGATTAAATTATAGTTTTTTACGCTTCATGTCAGAAGAACATCCTCTTCCATGTTCAGGCTCAAGGACATTTTATTTGTAACACCATCAGATTTGCACAAGTTATCGAAATGAATAAGTTAAATAATTGCAGACAATTGATAGGAGATGCTGGAAAAAAATGTGACCTGCTGTTGGTTGACCCATTGAACTTGGGTTAAATTGTTTGAATCAGGAAACCCACAGAACTTACATGTACCAATTTGACCGAAACACTAAATGGACCATTCGGAAAATTGAAAAAATAAAAAAAAGTCTTATCAAGCAAAAACACTCTGTGTTATTTAATAATGTTTGCCTATATATATATATATATATATATATATATATATATATATTTTGCTACAGAAAAATTAGTACAACATTCGTACCGTCGGTTTCAAGCACAGAAGGACTTAGCCATCCGGGTCTCTTCAGCTTCTGTTGGCATCTGTTTCGGAAATGTGAAGTCACGTGTCACTCTTGTTTGGACGCGTTATTTGCTTAGTGTGTTATGTATGTTTGTTTAAATTTAGTGTAAGGAAGGTTTAATAAGGTTTGGGGAGTGAAAAGTAACAGTTGAGATTTAAAACTGGAGAAGATTTAAAGAGATATAAAAAAGATAAAAATAAAAAATAATTATATATAAATCCTGTGAGCCAATATTTATGAGTAGTGTATATTTGGCCGTTACTGTTTTGGGGTTTAATGTTGTGTCTTCTAAATGAATAGGGATAGAAAATGGGTGTAAGGATTATACTTATGAAGAGATAAAAAAAGTTAAAGAAACAACATTAAATTCAAATTTAAATCCTGGATTAAAGGACTTTGAATCAATCACAAAGGAATTTAAATAAAGATATTATCCGGGCGGTCTAAGGGCAGTAACTCTGCAAGGTTTTTGAATGATTTGTATTTGGGATTTAACATTATTAACTACGGTATAGTGAAGGCTTATAGAGGTAATAATATTGGTATACTGGTTTAGAGATAAGTGTAAGGATTGAATCGGCAAGATTGGATCTGTTTAGGAGATATGGGAGATTAGCATTATGACCGAGAAATGGTGGGGACTTATGGGAGTAATAATAATGTGAAATGGGGGTGTTATTCTCTTAATGACTGGAGAAATATTTTTGGGAAAGTTATAATTATTGCTCTTGAATAGTGGTGTGGATGTGGGCTGATTAAGGTATTTGTTCCTATTTTTTAATTTTATTTATATTTATGAGGGGTGATAGTTGGGATAATTTTCCGGAGTGGAAGTCGGTATTTAGTGGGGCAATTATGGGGTTATGTATTTGGCAGAGGGGGGGGGGGGTAACTAGGCCTTTATGTGTATCGGTAAGTCCAGTTTATGAGTTATGCTTGTCTCCTGTGGATGCATCCTTTAAAGATTTCATCTCAAATATTCAAAAAGACTGTATTTGGGTCAATGATGGCCCTTAATATATGGTATTTTTCTGCGTCACACAGAGGGCATCTATTTATGGCTGGAGAGAATGATGGTCTTCTCTCAATTACTTTCCATTTGATGGTGAAGGGTGTCTTTTCATCTTTAAGTTGCCATATCCGAGTTGCGAGTGTTTTTGTATCTGAAGGCGTTTCTGTGTGCATATAATCTTTGCTTAAAGCTTCCCTGCGTCATACCAATGTATTTTTCTACTCTACCAGTAGTCTGGTTTGTGACGGTGGCTTCATATACGAGGGAATCGATTTTGTATTTGTTCTGACATGAGCCGCCTGCGTTTGCAATTGCAGAGATGATTTTTCTTATGGATGGGGCAGTGGAGTAGCTAACCTTAATAGAATTTCTGTTAAAACTTTGTGCAGGTTGTGTGTGTGTGGGGGGGGGGGTTGTCGAGTAAGTTGAGGAAAAGGTGGCCTACCTTTGTCTTGGTATTGGTGGAATAGAGTGGGGAAAACCAGATAACTGACCTCCTCCTATTGCGGATCACCCGTGGTTGGTCTTGGGTGGGGGTGTATGAGATCTCTTCTCTGAACCCGCTGTCGTGGAGCGCTTTGTTGTAATAGGGTGCTGCCTGGTTGAAAGTTTCGGGACTGGATGAGAGGTTTGAAATTCTTTGGCTAGTATTATTGACTAAATTTTAAAAAACAGTGGGGGGGGGGGGGCTGGATCCCTTGTATATGTATTGGAGTATCTCATTTGGTTTGTGGAAAGGTGTGTGTGTTGTTTGTAAGGTTCAGTGTGGTATCTAGGAAATCTACTTGGTCTAAATTTGTTTTAATGGTGATTTTGAAACCCAGTTTTTGAAAGGTGTTTGTTAAATCTTTTCTAAATATATCTAGCGTGTTCCCGTTGTGGTTGCGTGACAAGCAGAGTCCGTCATCTCTGTAAAGACCAAAGAAATGGTCTGGGAATTTATTTTGGAGCGTATCCAATATGTGCAAGCCGACTAAGTCGCAGATATTTGCACTGTCATAAGCCCCCATTGCAACATCAGATGGGTCCTCTGGGTTTGATTATATATATATATATAAACAGGGCTTTACAGAAATGAGTGTGCTCCTGGAGCGCACTCCTTTTTGCTGCAGCCAAGGAGCAGAGGGCTCATTTTTTATCCAGTAGTATGGAGGCGAGTAAATAGGAACTTATTTGACTTATTTGAAAATAATGTTGGAAATGTGTTGAATTTTTCAACGGTTATTTTAAGGGGAAAATGGAGCAGGGAAAGAAGCGGCTCCTTTTATTAGGAGCAGGAGCCACTCCCAAATTAGTGGAGCGGGTAAAGCCCTGTATATATATATATATATATATATATTTCTTTCCCTCTCTTTTCTCCCCTCCTCTTTCTTTTTTTTTCCTCTCCATCTACGGGTTAAATAGCATTACTTCCTGTAGTGATATTCTCTTTTGTTTATAACGGACTATTTCAATTATTTTATTTTTTCCTTTCTTTATTATCTTCAGAACCACTACCACTATTTGTTAGACTTTGATTTTATCCGAAAATGCATAAACTGTGAGACGACTGTTAAGACATTCTTCTTGCATAGCTAAAAATAATAAGTTTCTTTACTTTTATATTACTACTACTACTACTGCTATATTATCCTTATGAATAATATAGAAATAAAGACCTATAAACATTTTGTAGAATAAGAACCTATGTTATTCAGTCGATGTGGCCCCAGTAAAATCCAGGTGTCTTCACTGATCAGAGTTTCCTTACTGTCACTCCTTGTGCCACACCTTGCTGCTGTGGGAAGCGCGTAAATAAGAAGGCAAAGCAACGTTTGTGCGGACCAACTTACCGAGCCAGGTGTAAAGCTGGGAACATTCTCACATCAGATCCTTCTTTCTCTGAACGAGGAATGGTTTGGTTCAATACTGCAAAACCACCCTCCTAGGCATCAACCCCTCCTTCACACATTCTGACACCTGCAGAATAAGATTGAATCCGCACAGCTGGTGTGTGTGTGTTAGCTATGGGGAACCTGAGCCATGAACAGCTGAGTAAGAGGTTTGTCAACATAGCGGTCATCCTGACATTATATTTTGTTGTAGGATTGAACGCGGCAGTGAGGTCAGTTGTCTGAAGTTGCTAGGCATGTCAGTTTGTAAACCCAACTCCACTGTAATGACTCAGAATGCATGAAACATAGAATCGGTTAAGCATGGACATCGCTTTTTTTTTTCGCTTTTTTTTCTCTTTTTTTTCTCTCTTTTTGAATATTTGTAAATGTTGTCCCACTCCTCATGATAATTTTTTTGTAAATAAAATCTTTTAAAAATGAATTGGGGATCATCTAAGTAGGATCAATCCACAGAGTGAATGTGGTATTTTGGTGAGAGGGTAAGCCCCAAAGTTTTTGACAAAATTGGATGCCCATCGACCCCCTCCCCCAAAAACGATTCGGGCTTTATGCCTAAAGCAAAGGATGATAATTTTTTTTGTTAAAAAAAACCTTGTTGTGAATGTATATTTTTTGCTTCAATAAAATCGCTTTCTTCTGTGGTGTGCATAGGATTTTCAGAGTTCAGTTTTTAAAACATCAGTGTCTTTTGCTCAATTTGGTTAATAAAAATAATGCAAAACAAAGAATACAATAACAACACTCCTAAGCAACGCTGGGTATGTACAGCTAGTCTAACATATAAAGTTATCTAGTGGATTTTTCAAAGTCAGACCCAAATAGCAATCTGTTTGATATATTGATATTTTATTCGAATTGGATTATTATTTTCTTGTTCCATTCCACCATGTTATGAGCACGAATATATTTTATTTTTCATACTTGATTTAAGAAAATAGGGTTAGGCTTATGGTTAAGACGTCATGACCTCAATTGAAAGGGTAAACAAATGCAAGAAAATTTAATCTGCTGTGTAGTTTTTCATTTTTGGAACTATTTTTTAAAGTATTTCTCTTTTTTTCAGATTTTGTATCGATTCCTAGAAAGCTTGTAAAAATTGTAAAAAAAAAATAGGGATTCAAGATGGCGTCGTTTCTTTATTTGATATGAATGTTCATTGTCGTACTCGTATGTTTCACAACTGAAAAATCGAAAATTAAACACAAACACAACTAAAATGTCACCAATCGGTCAAATATTTAATTTTCGACCAATCTGTAAACTTTTAACTTATGAAACCTTTTTTTAAGTTCTTCTTTATTTCGAAATACTTTGCACTATACCAAACCAAAATTGTCGTCCATCTTGAAAAACATGCTGGCTTGGCTAAGTAAAAGTAACGCTAACAAATGCATAGATAATAAATCTTACAATCAGTTAACACACGAGAAAATCAGATAGATAAGTAGAAAAGTAAATTTTCTTGCAGTTGGTAACAGTTGTCCTTTTTTTCTTGTTAATTACTGCACAATCGCCCATTTTCTGTTTGATGTTTAGTTTCCATTATGTCGATTGGAGAAGGGTTGGCTCATAGTTTTGTCAATGACTATGTCCTGCTTACAGTTCAAACCAGAAACCTTCAACTTATGTCAAAAATGCTCATTTGCTCTGACAAGAAGTAAACTTGTGATGTTTCGCAATTTTTGAGATGAGGATTGATGATCTGGATTATTCGGACTATTATTCTCATCTTCGTTTCAGTCGATGTAGCCTCTTTAGGTGCATCCGTTCGAACTCTGAAACCTATACGGAATTTCGAACTGAACCCTTTATTTAATCCAGAGGGGGTTGATTGTTCTCGTTCCATCAGCCATGACCGGGTCAAAGTGTTAAATAATTTTATGTTATTCTTAGTTATTATCGTCTGTCGTGAAGGTTGAAGACTCCAGAAGACTATCACTTACAAATAATTGCACTAAACGCTTTTATCCGTTGTACCACAGGATCATAAAAATGACTTACTACCTGGTCATGACTGACGGAATGAAAGCAATCTACCCCCCCCCCCCCCCCATGAATTAAATAACAGGTTCAGTTCGAAATTCTGTATAGGTTTGAAGATTCCCGAGTTCGAAAATGTGCACCTGAAGAATGTCGGAGGTTACATTGGCCGACATGTTGTAAAAATAACACCCAAGGTGAGAATAGTAGTACGAATAATCCAAATAAACATGGTGCGACTGAACTTTCTGACTGATGAAATTTCGTTTCGGTTATTCTCAGTTTTGTTTCTACTGATGTTAAGTCAATATTTTACCTGTTTTCTAGATTCTTTGTGAATTTGTGTGGCGACAAAATCATAAAAGAGAAAACACTTTCGATGAAATTCGCGGCGATATAACTGCATTTCACCCTCTCCCTTAATGTAACTTTTTTTTTCAAAACATTCTTTCTCTCCAATAAATTATTTTTTCAAAACATTCTTTCTCTCCAATAAATTATTTTTTCAAAACATTCTTTCTCTCCAATAAATTATTTTTTCAAAACATTCCAATAAATTATTTTTTCAAAACATTCCAATAAATTATTTTTCGCCAATAAGTTATTTTTCGAAACATTCGTTACAGTCTTCTAACCTAATCCTAACCTAGCCCTAACTGGCAGCCACTTGGACTTAGGGTTAGTGGTAAAAAAATTTGTTTCTTTTTACTAATGAGTCACCGCTTATTAAGGCCCAAAGGCCACTCTAGGATAAGGATTAAAGAGTTTGTCAGGTTGACGGTGAGACGACACCGTGATGATTGGTATGATGGTTGAGACCGGGCAGAATTTGACAATTTAAGAGGACGGCTCAACAAGAATTTGTTTACATTGGACTTGAAAACGACTACGTTGTAGTCAGTGGGGAAGCAGCCCCACAGTATTGTGTTCCACAGACGGATAGTTCTAGCAATTAAACTTTGTTCATGGAAATTCCGTTAAGTTTTAGGTACACAGAGGAAGAAAGGGAAATTATTGACACTGGTTGTTTTTGTTGTGAATGTTTTACAAGTAGGAACCATAGATTGGAGCTCAGTGGAGCACCTACCATGATAATAACGGTAGAGCAGAGAAAGACTAGCAACATCTCTTCTGTGAGAAAGTATCAAGAAAGTGACTACTAAATTTTGAAGTCGGTTTTGTACTCTGTCAAGGCAGGAAAGGATGCTCTGAGCGGCACCTCCCCAGATGTGGCAACAGTACTCTATCTTAGAATCTGTTTGACTCTTATACAGGTAGAGGGTTGCATCAGGCGTGAGATACCTTCTGGAGCGGTAGAATGATCCAACCATTTTTACAGCGACCTTGGCAACGGGTTTGATGTAAGTCTTCCATTTCAAGTGTGAAGTGAAGGTTAGTCCAAGAATCTTATTAAAGTAGGGGGCTTCCTCAAGGAAGGAGCCATTCATTTCAATTGGGACAAAGTGAGGATCCGAGCATTGGTGGTGAAAGGAGAGAAGCTTGGCTTTAAAAGCATTAAAAGTAACCAGCCACCTTTTTCCACATTGCACCACATTGCACCAAGTCGAAAGTGAGAGTCAGAAAGATCTTGATCATTAATGTTCTTCGACGTGTTGCCATAGATTGTTTTGTCATCTGCATAAATGATCTTAGAATATGATTTGGGAGAGCATTGATGAAGATCAGGAAGAGGGTTGAGCCCAGAATGGAACCGTGAGGCATGCAGGTGTTGATACTATGTGCTTCAGACTTCTTTTTTTAAGGGTGTTCACACATAATCGCCTACAAAAAAAAAGAAAAAAGAAAAGTAGAATCTCATTGGGGGGGGGGGGGGGGCAGTCGAATGTGTTAATCTCCAAATGTACCCCCAAAACATCTTTTTCGTTACGGTCTTATTATATTTTTTTTTAGGTAAAGAAATTAACGTAACACCGTAGTAATAGGCAATACAAGAACCCAAATTAGCCGAAACGAAATTGCTCCATTCAGGGCAGTTTCATAAACTTTTTGTGCTTTTAAATTTTTTTTTTTTTTTAACTACACAAGAAAATTATCGTTCAGTTTTACTATAGCAGTCTGTGTCACCTGTGCATATTTTCTTTGTTGTTTTTATTTCTTCATTTTTGCAAAAAACTGTTTTTTGTTTTGTGTTTTTGCTGTTACCCTTGCTGATTGAGCGGGCCCTGATACGACTAACCCTTACTCTAACCCTAACCCTTTCTCCCTCCAAATAGTTGCCTGTTTCCTACCGTAATTCTCCTTCTTTCCCTTTCTAAAAAAACAGTCAGCAGCCACTCTATGCAATGTTTACCTCCATTGTTATATTTTTAAAAAAGTACAGCGTCTAATTTCAATGCTAAGTTTTACGTTTAAATGCCAATGGCTGCAGGCTTAGGAAATAGCTATCTTCCGAATCAAGAAAAAGTCGTACACTGCCTTTTGCGTAGGTCAGAACTATGAAATATATGTTGCGCTTTTTTGCTACCTCGTCTTCGTCGAGATGACTCTGTGTGTGTGTGTGTGTGTGTGTGTGTGTGTGTGTGTGTGTGTGTGTGTGTGTGTGTGTGTGTGTACGAACGAACCAGCGCATCTTTAAGACTGACTTGCCGGTATATACGCGTCTGCATCTACTACTTTCGTATTGTGTTGCTTTTGCATACAACTTTTTATAGGCGCGTGCGTATGCATTTATCATTCATCAGCAAGAGAAATGGAGAGAGAGGGCGAGAAAGAGAGAGAGAGTGTGCGTGAGTGTTGTTAGTCTAGCCAAGCTGACTGGAACATACCAGACAAGCTATGTCATATCTCTGATCATCACGATCATCACGATCAGCATCATCGCAAACTTGTCTGGGGTATCGAGGTGATAGTAACTCACGCAAAGTATTCCAGAAATGTTCTGATATTCTTTAAATGGAGAAACGAGCACTAAGTATGAAATATCAATTACAATCTTTTAGATTGGCATCTTGTGTTGTTTAGCAATTCTAATATATAAAGTAAAGCCGGTCTGCTTCTCAAGTTTTGTCATCGATAGCTTTCTTCCTACGACATCAACATTTCATTCTGGTTCATCAGTTCTTTTGGTGGATAGTTGCAGGATGTTGTTAAGAAGAATAAAATGTAATTCCATTCAATTTCTTCCAGAAAATACTTTGACTGGGTCAGGATTATTTCCATACGAATGCCATCTTTAAAAAGAGGGGTGTAACTCTGTATTTATCAATTACTTCCCTTTGTTTGGGACATTTTAAAAAAACAAAAAACAAAAACGGTATATTAAAAAGAAAACAAGTCGAAATAAATTGCAAATGAAAACCTTCCTGGCGTTGCCTGGTAGTGATTAGTTATTAGACGCCATCTTTTATATGTTATACTTTTCGTTTGTATAAAAGATGACGTCTAATAACTATTAGAAAGACCTACGTTCATCTTTGGAATTGTATTTTATGTAGCCTATATCAATGTGATGTTGACTTTTGTCTTTTTCTGTTGTGTTTCTGGACACAATCATTGGCCTTCTGAAGAGTCACACATATATATAAACCATTCTCTCTCTCTCTCTCTCTCTCTCTCTCTCTCTCTCTCTATATATATATATATATATATATATATATATATATATATATATATAATGTATATATATATAATGTATATATATATATATAATGTATATATATATATATAATGTATATATATATATATAATGTATATATATATATATAATGTATATATATATATATAATGTATATATATATATATAATGTATATATATATATATAATGTATATATATATATATAATGTATATATATATATATAATGTATATATATATATATAATGTATATATATATATATAATGTATATATATATATATAATGTATATATATATATATAATGTATATATATATATATAATGTATATATATATATATAATGTATATATATATATATAATGTATATATATATATATAATGTATATATATATATATAATGTATATATATATATATAATGTATATATATATATATAATGTATATATATATATATAATGTATATATATATATATAATGTATATATATATATATAATGTATATATATATATATAATGTATATATATGTATATATATATATATATATATATATATATAATGTATATATATGTATATATATATATATATATATATATAATGTATATATATATATATATATATATATATATATATATATATATATATAATGTATATATATATATATATATATATATATATATATAATGTATATATATATATATATATATATATATATATATATATAATGTATATATATATATATATATATATATATATAATGTATATATATATATATATATATATATATATATATATATAATGTATATATATATATATATATATATATATATAATGTATATATATATATATATATATATATATATAATGTATATATATATATATATATATATATATATAATGTATATATATATATATATATATATATATATATATATAATGTATATATATATATATATATATATATATATATATATATATATATATAATGTATATATATATATATATATATATATATATATATATATATATATATATATATATAATGTATATATATATATATATATATAATGTATATATATATATATATATATAATGTATATATATATATATATATATAATGTATATATATATATATATATATAATGTATATATATATATATAATGTGGTACGTCGTAAATCAGCTGTGGATGATAGATTTTATATTTAGTTACTCATTTACTTATTGTAAAAATTAAAAAAAAAAAAAAGAGCATAGGACATCACCGTAGAAATATTAGAATGTTGGTTTGGTAATTTATATATTTTTCCCTTTAATTTTATGTTTATACGCAACTTAGACTTTAATAGACCCCTTAAACTCTGCATTCTCATGATTGTCTCTCATTAGTGCCATGTAGTTTCGTATCTCTACACTTTGAAATGATTCTCTCTCCAATTTATTTCTAATTTCCATATCTTATATAATGATTATTATTTATATATTGATTAAGCAATTTTTTTATACAATTTTTTTTGTTAACTTCTAAGTAAGTTAACTATTAATTCTTCTGGCAGTTTTTTTCTTGGGCAATATTGTGTGTATATTTTCATGGCTTTACTTCATAAATCAAGATGGCTGCTCTTTCTGGGTAGCGATTTCCAAGTCTCATTTAATAGAGATGTAATCAATGTGAGGTGTTTGTTTTTTGGATTTTTTGTTTACTGTATTTTTTCTGAAGGAGAACTTGGGGGGGGGGAGGTCTGAGGAGTCCATAAACGAAAGATCCGGGAGTAACATACAAATATTGGATGTTCTTCTGTAAACGAAACGGTCCGTAAATGTACTGAAGTTTTTGTATTGTAAAGATATTCAGTAAGGTGAATAAAATCTTGGTCATTGGAATGTAGCATAATATTGTTTATTTATATATATATATATATATATATATATATATTTACTGCTTAGGAAGTGGAAAAATACAAAAGCACTGTTACTATCACCAGTAAAATCAATAACAAATACGTAAACTTAATATTTAGGTGATAAAAAATCGTGCATATTTCGGTTGAGGCGTCATGTTCCGGAGAGTAAGCTTCAAACTGCAGACAATATAATCGAGGGTTCGATCCTTGTGTAAGTCTGCCATACTGATGATGGCTGATAGCCAGAAACACGTGTCCATGGATTATTTTTATGTACGTAAAAAATTAATTAATAAATGTATATATAAAACAAAAATAATTACACATCCTATTAAGGGCGACGTAATGCAATATTCTGCATACTCTTTGCCGCTTAGGAAGTGAAAAAATACAAAAACGTTGTTACTATCGCCAGTAAAAACAATAACAAATACATAAACTTATATATATAACAATATTAATTTTAAATAAATAATATTAAATTATTTTTACCTATATGCGCTAGTGTTTCCAGTTTTCGCTCTCATCAGTGCAGGGATGATAATCTCGGACGGTCGCACGGTTTGAACCCCTGCCACAGAATCGACCTAGACTCCGTAGGCAAGTGCTGTAACGATTAGGCCACAGGACATTACTACATTCAAGAAGGGAATTTAAGTTCTATTTATGCGAAGGGCGGCATATCAAGAAAGACTGACTAGAGATTCTACGAACGTTGTCGGAATATGTCTTATAGCTACGTGTCAGTCTATTTTTAACTACCCCGAACAGGGCTCAACTTTAATCTTATTAAAGGGGCTTATAACAATATTAATTTTAAGTAAATAATATTAAATTATTTTTACCTACATACGCTAGCGTTTCAAGCTTTTGCTCTCATCAGTGCAGGGATATATATATATATATATATATATATATATGTATATATATATATTAAAGTTCTGCTACCTACCGAGGATGATTGTATTATAAACGATCGAAATATTTAGGTAGAACTATTCAATATGTGTTTTTGAGTTTATATTTCCGCTAGTTGTTGATTTGCTTATCCTTTATTCCATTTTTATATATATATATATATATATATATATATATATATATATATATATACACACTAGATGTACCCATGATGCGTTGGCCACTATTAATTTTACTTTGAATTGATAAGAGTTAAAAAAAACAAAAAAAAACGCCAACAACGTTGTTACTTATTTCTTTTACATTACTGCAAAGTTACACGTTATGTAATCTTCCCATGAAGACAGAGCTTCGAACGAAGGTGACTAAATCCTCTCAGTTCACCAATTAAAGAAAAAGAACTTCTTCACCACGTCTCATTTCGGTCTTCATGCTTCTAACGTCATATCTTAACACATAGTTCTAACTCTAATTTTTGACTCTGGAATTTTCCACTCGTCTGCTTAATTCTAACCTTATGTGCAAAATACCGTTTTAACACTATTTTTACACACACACACCTAAATTTTGCTACATTCTTAAGACGTGTCCATTCAGTAGATTTAGCGCTGAAAATGTATTTCAAACTTAAATGTGACAGACCAAAGAAAATTGTATTTTTTCAAATAACTTCAAAGATCTTTAGTCAATCGAACCCTGAACTTAAGTGTGTCAGACCAATTAATGGACAACGCCTCTCAGAGAAATGCGAGGACACATTTGAAACAAATAGGTGAGAGACTGACATTCAGGTTACCAAACGCGATTTCTGTGAAAGAAAGTCGTGTTTGATAATTTCAATAATGATAGAACAAAATGTTTCAGATCTTTCAAAGAATTTTTGTGAACTTAAAAAAAAAGATGACTTACAGGGTACCCCCTCCCCAAATGCCACTTACAATCCATTTTTTTTTTGCTTATATTAACCCCAAACAAGGCACATTGCCACTCAGACGTAAGGAGCTACTGTGATTTAGGGATCATATTTAAGTGGGGTGTTGTGCAGTGAGATGTTTGTTAACATTATATTTAAAGTACAGATAGGTACAGTGAGGGGAAACATGGAGCAGGGAGGGAATTTCAAAGGCTAGCAATTTGAAGAAAGAAGCTTTTAGTGTAGAAAGCCTTCCAGCATCTTGGGACCTCTACAGTTAAGGGGTTGGATTTTTAAGGCATAATGTAACAATAGTTGTAGTTGTCATGATCATCATCATCATGTTTTTGTACATAATATTTTAAATTTGATCAATTATATAATCAGTTTTTTTTTTCAATAAAATCTTAAATTTTATTGAAAAAAAAACTGATTATATAATTCATCAAATTGTCTATTTAATCTGTAGACTTATATATTTTTGTTCTCTTTGTAGGTGTGGCACTAGTTTTAAAATATGTGATCAAAGGTTTGAAGGTGGCCAAGTCGGAGTTTGACAATGATGGCAGCGCTAGTGGCGAGCAGCGTGAACTGATCGACTACCTTGAAGCCGTGGACACCTTGAAACATTCAACTGATGAACAACAAGTCGCCCGTCTCATTGAACAGCATCAACTTTCATACGAGCACGTTCCCAGTGTACACCTCAACTCCTTTGAAGTACGCCCTCACCATACCACTTCTCTTTTTACATGTATCTAATCTATAAAGTGAAGTCAGTTGGATTTTCAAAGTCAGACCCAAATAACAATTAAACTGACAAATCAAACTGATTAGCAATTTTTATTTCTTGTTGTTGTTTTACCATTTATTGAAAATATAATAACATACTCAGCTACAATTTATTTAAAAAATTACTTAGTCCAACCCAGAAAACTACTAATATGAAACATTTTAAAATAATCACCTAAAAATAAAAATCAGCAAATTACTTAGTCCAACCCAGAAAACTACTAATATGAAACATTTTAAAATAATCACCTAAAAATAAAAATCAGCAAGAGTGATAACTCATTTTAAATTGAAGAATATTGAATATAATAGGAGTTGTCTACCTTGAGTTTAAAAATGTTCAATTAAACAAAAATTAAAAACTAAAATGACTTTACTGCGTACAGAAAAAAGGAAAAAAAGGTAATAATTATGACGAAGATATCATAATAATATCTTGGTATAATACAGTGACCCCCCCACCCTCCAAAAATGGCACCCATGAAATCGTTAAAAGAATTCACAATCCTTTCTGCAATCCAATCACATTTGATACAAATAAACTTCAGTCTATGACTGATTTGTCCACTAAGTTTCAACTATGAATATCCAACAGTCTTTGGTCGCAGTTCAGTGATATGCGGGTGACACTTTGGTAATGATCAGTAGGAGGTGTGATCATGAATAGGTTTCACACTCGCTCGGTTTTAACCCCCCCCCCCCCCCCCGATTTTTAACTGTGAGGTTATCTCAAAGATAATGTCTATCAAAATAATCCCCAGACTCCAACTGAACTGAAGAAGGCCATCGCACCCAAAATACGGGGAGTGCCAAGAGAGAAGTGTGTCAGGGTTATTGACAATTTTGCACGTCGCATCCAGGTGTTAACAGTTGTCTAGGCCAGACTAAGTAATATTTTAAATAAATTGTAGCGAAGTATGTTAATATGAAACCTTTTTAAATAATCACCTAAAAATAAAAATCAGCAAGGTGAGTAACTTATAGTTTTCTTTATTGAAGAATATAATAGTTGTCTACCTTATGTGCAAACAAATAAAATGCCGGGTAGGTACGGCTAGTTAAGATTAAATATAATCTTGCTCAGTTTTTAAGTTTTATTTGTTTGCACGTAAGATAGACCAAAATCAATTTGGTAGACAACGAAATACTAAAGAAATTTTTGTCCTATTATATAATCAAATTATGTTTTCATCTGTTTTTACATGGTTCAAATCTGAGTTCATTAAAATAAAATACTAAAGAAATTCTTGTCCTATGATCAAATTATGTTTTCATCTGTTTTTACATGGTTCAAATCTGAGTTCATTAAAATAAAATACTAAAGAAATTCTTGTCCTATGATCAAATTATGTTTTCATCTGTTTTTACATGGTCCAAATCTGAGTTCATTAAAATAAAATACTAAAGAAATTCTTGTCCTATAATCAAATTGTTTTCATCTGTTTTTACATGGTTCAAATCTGAGTTCATTAAAATAAAATACTAAAGAAATTCTTGTCCTATGATCAAATTATGTTTTCATCTGTTTTTACATGGTTCAAATCTGAGTTCATTAAAATAAAATACTAAAGAAATTCTTGTCCTATAATCAAATTGTTTTCATCTGTTTTTACATGGTTCAAATCTGAGTTCATTAAAATAAAATACTAAAGAAATTCTTGTCCTATGATCAAATTATGTTTTCATCTGTTTTTACATGGTTCAAATCTGAGTTCATTAAAATAAAATACTAAAGAAATTCTTGTCCTATAATCAAATTGTTTTCATCTGTTTTTACATGGTTCAAATCTGAGTTCATTAAAATAAAATACTAAAGAAATTCTTGTCCTATGATCAAATTATGTTTTCATCTGTTTTTACATGGTTCAAATCTGAGTTCATTAAAATAAAATACTAAAGAAATTCTTGTCCTATGATCAAATTATGTTTTCATCTGTTTTTACATGGTTCAAATCTGAGTTCATTAAAATAAAATACTAAAGAAATTCTTGTCCTATAATCAAATTGTTTTCATCTGTTTTTACATGGTTCAAATCTGAGTTCATTAAAATAAAATACTAAAGAAATTCTTGTCCTATGATCAAATTATGTTTTCATCTGTTTTTACATGTTTCAAATCTGAGTTCATTAAAATAAAATACTAAAGAAATTCTTGTCCTATAATCAAATTGTTTTCATCTGTTTTTACATGGTTCAAATCTGAGTTCATTAAAATAAAATACTAAAGAAATTCTTGTCCTATGATCAAATTATGTTTTCATCTGTTTTTACATGGTTCAAATCTGAGTTCATTAAAATAAAATACTAAAGAAATTCTTATCCTATGATCAAATTATGTTTTCATCTGTTTTTACATGTTTCAAATCTGAGTTCATTAAAATAAAATACTAAAGAAATTCTTGTCCTATGATCAAATTATGTTTTCATCTGTTTTTACATGGTTCAAATCTGAGTTCATTAAAATAAAATACTAAAGAAATTCTTGTCCTATGATCAAATTATGTTTTCATCTGTTTTTACATGGTTCAAATCTGAGTTCATTAAAATAAAATACTAAAGAAATTCTTGTCCTATGATCAAATTATGTTTTCATCTGTTTTTACATGGTTCAAATCTGAGTTCATTAAAATAAAAATCTACCTTGATCTCCAATGTGCTATGAATTATATTAAAAAGATCCAATGTGTTAATTGTTGAAATGAATCTTGTATGAACAGTTAAAGTTGTGTCTTCATGTCATTTTTGCACGTTATTTTCAATTGTCCAATGTTTAGGCCGGTTTGATCTAATAATTATTGCTTCCATTATGATTAATTTTCATTTACCACAAGATGACATTAGATTTGTAAGGATTTTTCACTTGTTTCAAGTCTTCATTTTTACTTATACATTGTGAAAATTGGCTTCTAAACTAATAGCACACAAAACGGCAAATTTTCTCATTTCCAACAAACTTTCATGGTCATAATTTTGTGAGTAATTGTGCTACGAAAATAAATTTGCTATCATTGTTTATGTTTTACAAAGTTCTATATGCCCACATTAAAGGTAAATAATTTACATTAGATGTAATGAAAATAAAATTTTGGTTTAGGATAGCTACTAATAAAAATATAATTAAGCAAAAGTGATTTAAATTTAACAATTTTGTTCAGCGACTTTTGTTGTTGTTGTTGATGATGATGATCATCATCATCAATAACATGATCATCATCAGCAGCAGCAGCATCATCAAATCCGACTTCTGCACAGAACTCACGAAGATCATGCCTCAGGATTGCCTGGTCTGCATGACATCCTCCTCATTACTCGTAGCAGAAGATTGCAGGTTTTTACCACCCAGACACCCAGAGCAGCATGACCCAGCGGTTGCATACAGAGTCGGAATGGCAGGTTCACATGTGCATAAGCAAAGTTGTTAATCCTCACTCCATCGATTTACAGATCCGTGTCTGCCACGTCCTTTGCTTGTGTCACAGAAATAGACGACCAGAGGACGACGGATCCCGATGTTGACTCCTCCTCGATTTTCACCAGAACCCTGTTAGCTGTGTAGCCCTGACAATACCACATTGTCACTGCCCTTATTATGGCTAGGAAGAGTTGGACCTTAAGGAGGGGGGGGGCCTTTATGTCATTTAAACCCTTTTTAGATAATTTAATACCGAATCCAGTTATTTTGGTAAAATTATGCTTCAACTTCTTAATGTTACTCAATCTTATGTGATGCATTCAGCCACCCAAGTTGGCACAAATCATTACAGAAATATTAAAGTTCACAATAATCTATATAATACTAAAAGTCTATTGATCTTGTATGTTTGCAATCAGCTTTCAGCTTTCCGGTTTTCAACATCCGGTTGCGCATGCGTAAATAGCATCGTCTTCAATCTGTTATTCCAATTCCGTTATTCTCTATTATGATTAACGAACACATGAAATTTTTCATTCTGGAAATTTTTATATCGCTTTTAATATAAACAATTTCATTTAATTTCATCAAATAGTTTTTTTGTTTTCTTCACGGCTAAAAACATTCAACGGGAGGACTTCGTAAAGTCTGTCGCAGTTTCAAAAAAACTCCTCCCTTTTAAAAAACAAAAACAAATAAACAAAAAAACAACACTCATTATTAATATCAGCCATACTAGCGGTTGGTGAACGAAACCACCTCCCACTTTCCCTCTCGTAGATTTCACCACTCCTACTCCCTCTGTTTTCGTTACGTACGCGAGAAAGCCTGCTGTACCCCCTTCCTTTCTCAAATCAATTTAAAAAGCCATTATTAACATGTGGAGAGTGTTTTTTTATTATTCTGTACTTTCAACTAACAATTTCATTTAAAAGATGATATATCAAAATTTGAATTTAACTATAATAAGTATTATGGTACCTGTTCAGTGCATATTTACCTATAAGTATGGCCAACCACTTATAATTCAGTAACTGTAATTTAAAAAAAAAAACAATTATAATAAACAGAACGACTCATAGAAATCTATCTATATTCTTTTTTCATTTTAATATACTTTCATAGAAATGCTTCTGTTATGTAAAAAAAACCTATTTTCTTTATGCCACAAGTGTCACGCTCATACATGAATTCCATAGCTAATATAACAAACTGACCCAACGGGTCACGGGTGGTCTAGTAGTTAATAATAATCATAATAGTTATAATAAGTTATTCATACCTTGGTTGCTGATCGTTCTTCTTGCGTGTGTTCTTGCCGTGATCTTCTCAGATGGAGGAAATGCTTGTCCTGCAATCTTATAACTTTAAAAAGATTAAACTGGACACGGATCTGATGGAAGAGAGTTAGCCATTTATTCAACAGGATTTTTGTTTCAAATTACAGACCGGAGGGTGGGGGGACAGAGAAAGATTGAAATCACTAATTAGTTACATCTTGTCAGTCCATTTTGTTATGCGTCCAATGCTTTTGTGTGTTTCTAACAAACTGTCACATTCTATCACCCTCTCTCTCTCTCTCGAAGCAATGTGGCGTAGTATCCGCTAGATAATATATTTCCATAATTTAGATAATATTCACCCCGGGACACATGTACTGTTATTCTGAAAGCACTCGTTAATCCAGCCTTCAGTAAAATAGACACTAGTTGATCTACCTGTCCAATATGTAACACTTAATGTCTACAAATCTTTATTCATCGTGTTTCAATATGAATAACTATTCATGATGTACATTTATGCATTAGACTAGCAGGAAGACCCAATGTTGCTCGGGTTGAATGGAGATCACTACTGTGAACTTTTTCACTAACATAATATTACTTTCTTTGTTTTTACTAACTCTCCCCATCCTCATGTTTTTCCTCCTAATTAGAAGCTGAAATGTTGGAACACTCTGAATTAGTGTCTTATACATATGGTTTAAATTTCATCAAAATCGTATTTGAAGTTCTAAGGGGGTTTTGTCCCCATGGGTCACATAGAGATTTGGGATCACTTCTATCGTTTTCCCCGGAGAATTTTATACATTTCATCAAAATAGGATATATTTTAAGTTTTAAAAGGGTTATACCCTCAGGAATACATCCATTGTCTTCTCCGGTAAATTTTACATAAAAATACACTTTTAGATTTTATGTAAATTCTCTAACCTTTCTTTCCATAGGGAACACACAAACACCACATACATACACACATACATTGTGTTTTATATATAGAGATGACTGGATGCAGTTTCATGTCATGCCTGGGACAGGTTCTATTTAACCCATAGATTGCAACTTACGGGTGACCCCTCCCCCCTAAACCCTCAAATTGGGGCCTCACTGAACTCGCGGCAGCTACACGTTGCAAGTGTACCTGGAAAAAATTTAGAGAGCTGCTACCAATCCTGACAAACAAACACCTGCCAACAACTACGAGAGGGCGTGTATACTCCTCATGTGTCAGAAGTGTGCTGTTGTATGGCTCAGAAACTTGGGCTGTCTCTGCTGGCATACTAAAGAAGCTGCACCGTAATGACAGGGCAATGGTCAGATGGATGTGTTTGGTGAGGCCTGAACAGTACGTTTCTTTTGAATCCCTGCTCTCACAGGTCGACTTGAAAAGCCTTACGGACATCATGCGGAAGAACAGACTGCGTTGGTTGGGTCACATTGAGCGTAGCGATGGCTGGATTGCTAAAGTCCGAAAGTTGAATGTGCCAGCAGAGAACATCACCACTGGCAGACCCAAGTTGACTTGGGAGGACGTAGTCAAACGTGATAGGAAGGCCGTGGGTATGGATTCCATCAAGCCTTGCCAAAGACAGGAGTGGAGAGGAAGACTTAGATTTCGAGACTAGACAATCAGGCCCCACCCTCATCAGAGGATTAATTGTGGCCTGATTCAACAAATAAACCGGTTGATGATGATGATGATGATGACTAGCAAATGTAGCTTAATATAATATCCAAAACAATCGGTTACTGAAGAATTGAATTAAATGTTTATAAATTTCTTCCGGCATGTATTTTTAACAAGGATTACTAAGTTGGAAGGTATAAGGTCTGACTCTGACTCCAACTCCTAGAATTCCAAAATAGGAAACATTTCATCATTTCTGTATTATGAAACTATCAGACAAGATCTTGCGTGTGTTTCTCGTCTATACGTGACTTTGATAAAAAATACACGAGTATTTTTTTTACTTAATTGAAATCAAAAATAAAATTTAATGCATACTTTGTATTCATTTCGGCTGTATTGTTGAACGTGACTCTCAAGTAACGTTTTATCATCTCTCTAGTAATGAAACTATTGTCCCTGTGTGTTTCTCGTCTATACATAACTTTTATAAATACACATTGAATTATTCTTTTAATTTACTAATACTATTAAGTGAATATTTATTGAAATCAAAAATAAAATAAGGGAAAAAGGAAGCAAATTTTTTAAAATCCTATTTAAAAAACTTTTAAACATGACATGCTTCTTATGTAAAATTGAGCCTACGCTTTTTATTTGTTTCGGCTGTATTGTTGAATGTGACTCCCAAGAAATGTTTCATCCTCTCTGAATTAATAAAACTATCAGAAAAGATTTTGGGTGCATTTTGAATTATTTTTTATTTACTATTAAGTGAATATTTATTGAAATCAAAAATAAAATGAAAACTAAAACGAATTTTTTAAAATCTTATTTTTTAAAAAATCAATGAATTAAAGTGTAGTATATTTTCTGTCTTCGGTCGGAGGAGAAATCCTTTTTGACTGGAGCAATTTTTATTTTTGTCCAATTTCCATTATTCCCCTTTTTGAGGAGCTATATTTACAACCTCACTCGCCTATCTCTGTATTAATAAAAACTATCAGACGAGATCTTGTGTGTGTGTTTCTCGTCAATTTGTGACTTTGATAAAGCACTGTTTTTTCCTTCCTTTTCATCTAGGTGTGGAACACATTGGTGCACAGGCTGCCCCTGTCAATGTTATTGCAACACATCTCTAAAATTGCCAGCCAAGGATTGCTAGAACCGACCTGTGATACTTCCAAACACATGATTGAAAGACTTCAGAATGTTGATGAAATTGTTTCTGAAAAGTAATTTTTTTTAATATGTCATTTTAATGCTGCCCCCCCCCCCCACACACACACTGAAAACTGTTTTCCCTTTGATTCAAATGAAATTTAAACCATAGGTAAATGACCAGAAATGATATCTATTCCCAAAATTTCAGCAAATTTTGATAATATTAAGAAGCCCCCCCCCCTACTGAAAACTGTTTTCCCTTTGATTCAAATGAAATATATATAATCAAGAAGAACACCTCTCTATCTGTGCATGTCTGTCCCTAAACACGAAGACATACTAGGAAATGTACTTTCAATATAATTGTATTCACATGCACAATTTGCATGTGAACATAATGGAAGTATTTTTGCGTCTCTGGCTACCCCTTAAAGAAGCTAATGACAATTTTCAAACGTGTTACACAATGAAATTAATCTATTTATTAGCGTTAGTTTAAGAGTATTAACATATATCTGAATAGCTCAGTGAGTAAGATATCTCGCTGACAGCATCAAAGTTGCGGTTAAAGTAAACTCTCCCTACCATGATGTTGCATATGATGCTATCCCACACTCTAACATGGGCAGCACGGAGTAGCTCTGCTAGTATATATATATATATATATATATATATATATATATATATATATATATATATATATATATACTAATTTTACCTATCTGGCATTGCTCGGGATGCAGTAAAGTTAGTTTTTAATTTTTATTTGTTTGCACATTTTTAAACTTGTTTTTTATTAATGGCCTGAGCTGATTTTTTAATTTATTTTAGGGCATTAACGAAAAATGCGTCCATTTTTTCAATCTTCTGGGGCGGAGTAAATATTTTTTGAAAGAAACTAAAGCAGAAATACATAATATGTATGCAAAGAAGATGGTGCAGAGATAAAAAGGAAAAAATTCCTAGTCAGAATCAAGTATTGATCTGTCAGATCCATTGCTATTTAGGTCTGATGTTGAATTTTATTTTATATATTAGATTATTACAAACAGGAATAATTGTACCTTGTGTGATTTAAGTATACTTATTGGTATAGCTATGAATCGTAGTATAAACTAAACTATTGAACTCCTTAAGAAGGAAATTTAAATAAATCGGCTAAAAACTGAAAAGAGTTCATCGACTGGCAACTCCTGTACTTGGAGAAGATAATGTAACGGTTTTTATGACAGTAAATCCTGACCTCTGACTTCAAGAGAAAGTGGGACTGTTTCTTTATCAAATTTTAAAAATTTCAAACAAAAGAAGTGAAAATGATTTACGCCATTAAAGGCTGATCTCTGATGCTTGATCATGCAAGTAGAACTTTTTAAAACATATTGAGATTTTTCTTTGATGTTACATTGAAAATCATAATGGAATCATTGTGTATAGTGCTCAGGTACACTAAAACTCATCAAAAGTGCATATGTATGGAGGGCTAACCTCAGGTGCAGTTTTGGCCAATTATGGTAATTCCATGAAATTTATTAAAAGGAAACTGACATTCAGTTCTATTCAGTAACTAGGTCTATGCTAGTGAAGATCTTAGATACAGGAAGTTGGACTGTTGAAACGATTTTCATTGGCTATATCATGTGACATGGACGTTCAGTCCATGTCACATGATATAGTCTGTTTTTTTTTTTGTTAGGTCATTTAGTTTACAATATTTATGTGAAGCATATCACGACTTTGGCTAAGATCAAAGTGTAGTATCTGTTCCGATGGATACTGCATGCCTGTCCTGTGCAGTTCTAGGAGGTCCACCCTCCCAGGCTTCGCCTCCCCTCTTTGGGGAGGAGTAAGTTTATTGCTTACTGTCTGAGGCGCCCCTACCGGGAATGCCGACGGGGCTGCCCAGGCAATTTTTAAATGGCCAGAGTGCTCACCTCTCGAGCGCTGGCTTTTAACCCCACTTTCTCGACCCAAGCTGTGGTCACATCTTACTTGTGGGAGTAAGATAAAACTGGCCTTGTGCCTAACTCCGGGAGGAGTAAATAAATATCACGACATCACATTAGAAGGAGAGGCATTTTTCTTTTAAGAAATGCTGTGGTTGCTGGTAGAGCGAATTTGATGATTTAAAACCTGAAAACCTGTTGTGAAATGAGTTCATCATTGGCGATTAACTTTGGAGCATCTACAAGATGTGTTTTACGATTAATTTGAATACTGATAATAAAATCATCATATATAACTGCACTACAACTCATCAAAAGTGCATGTGTCGTACATAGGATAATGTACAATTGTAAGGGGAATGAACAATGGACGAGTCATCATATACATTTGTACATGTGTATGGAGGGAGCACATCAGATGTAGTTTGGACAAATTTTGGGAAGTATGGGGGTTTCAAAGGATGCAGTGTTTCGGCAGCCAACAACTGATGCAGGCAGTTTGATTCATGCTTCAGAAATTCTGAGTGTGAAAAAATGTTTCCAAGAGTCATCGGAGCTGTGCTGTTTTCTGACTTTGTAAGCATGTTCATATGTGTTAGACACCTGGAGATCAAAAAGATGTTCAAGTTTGTTGTTGGCAAAGTGATAGTTAATAATTTTGTGGGTGTTTACCAAGTCAGTTACTAAACATTATAGCTTCATTAAATCCAAGATGCAGGCTATTCGCTTAGTCGCACGTATCTGAATGGTTTCCAGAAGATCCATGTTCGAAGCAAGATGCGAATTCTAAGTATGATCGTAATGTAGCATAATTAAAAATGTGTCTGATTTAAGGATACTTATTGGTATAGCTCTGAATCTACCCCAAAATTGAGTGAAATACCATAAACTACAGGGCCAGCGGGACAGTTATAAAAATGGGGGGGGGGGGGGTCTCTTAAAAAGTGGGGGGGGGGCCTGGCTTATATGATGAACATATAATACGTTTTTTACATACATAGGTAATTTAATTTATTTAAGTACATAAATGTTACAAACTAAATGTCCATACATTATGTATTATACAACTATGTACTTTCACATAGGGGTAACAAAGTATTATATTCATATATAGTATAAAATATTTCATTGATTTTTTTTATGTATGTAACATTTTTTTTTTTGTATCTTGACTTCCTCCATTTCTTTTCACCTTGCATGGCCATTTGATATTTCCCCGCCTTTTTTTTTACGTGTCATGGTTCCATACTATTCTAAGAATTGAATTTTTGGAGATACGCATAAAATTCAAACATTTTTTGCATGTGAATTTTCCTTAAATATTTGCATTACGTTGTAAATAAATTTGATATTAAATAATTTGTATATTTCTTAGAAAAATTAATTTTATTAGCTGTAAATTCAGCATATTCCCCAGTTGTTGCGTTCGTTTAGACGTTACGTAACATTTTATTTTTCTCTGTTTTATCTTCTGTGATACGGTGGAAATCCTCTTGTATATAGAAAGATTAAAAATACCTTTTACCTAGTATTTCCTCCTTTTTTCCCAACCGGCTAATTTGCAGTTGGGTATTTAAATTATCTTGAAGCTAACGACGTGGGATTTCCCTCTACTCAGCTTTAGTATTTAAGTTAAGTTTTAGTTTTCTTTGACTCTGGTTTTGTCCTCAGTCATTGCAGGAGAATTTGTTTTTTGTCCTCAGTCTTTGGAGGAAAAATCCTTCTGAGATAATTTAGTTTGTCCCATTCCAGAGACCCCTTTGGGAGTTGGATTTTTCCTTAAAACCGACCTTGTGCCTAGCTCTGCCCTCGTGGGGATGCAAGTAAGTAGGGACTTTTAATTTTTATTTGTCTAATGCAAGTTTCAAGTGCAAACATCAGTTTAATGTGTACTTGTTTTAGTTAGTGATGAAAGGAATTTTTTATAACTCCCTTTGATTATAATTTTGGCGAACAGCATTCTGTGTGACTTTTAATTTATTCTAGTTGTTTTCTCAATTTGCTTAGATTTGGACTAGCATTTTGAAGAGCTTCATCATGTCGGCTGCTTCGTCCTTTAGCATATTTGTGGAGGAGAGAATGTTTGTAATGGATGAAGTTATTCTTACTCTGAACATGTTGAAGTCTGAGAAGGAATTACCAAAAGCCGTTCATCATGCTAGGAAGACTGACACACATGAAGGGTGGATGATTTTACGGAGAAAATGTATGCATGCTTCTCTCCTGAGAGTGTGGATATGGAATTTGTAGACGAGGATTATTCTAAGGTAGAGATATTTGGAGCAGGTGTAACGGAAGCTCTGGCAAATTTAGCTAGGGGTAAACGGGGTAATTCTGTTATCATCTCGGTGTTCTTTGAAACCCAGAAAATAATGCTGGTGACGGTTTCAACTCCTGAGCCTATAGGTCCAGTCGCCGATGCTTATTCGCTAAGTTCTGGCAAGTTCGGCTTAGTGAAAATTATATCATAGTTTGAGAACTGTGGTGTGACTGGGAGTATGGAGACTCCGTATAGACAAGCATTAGCATGTAATTTCCTGGCTGGCAGCTTGCTGTAGAAATCTCTAGGAAGAATTTAGGACTTGGAAATGATTTCCAAGGCGCCTTTTAGGATTCCAGTCTTGTCCACAATTTGTTCAACATGGACTCCTGGAATTTGAGAAAATTCATGGGCTTCAGCTCAGAAATTTATAGAGCCATTGTGCCTATTTTTAATGGAAGGCAACTTCTGTTACAGGGATAGTCCATTGATAGTCAGGGAGACTGTTTGGATTTGGAAAGTTGCCTAGATGGCAAGGCACTGTATTCTGCATGCGTTGCTTCACATGTAAATTTGGAGGCGCATAATACCACTGTTCTATTACTATCTTCTTACCAAGATGTTGGTGGAGTTGGGTAAGATAGACTATAGGTCAGTGGAAGGAGGACAGGAGTTTAGCCTTTCGAAACTCCTTCCAAGAAAAGGTACAGGTTAATTTAAATAACCCTGTTACCTTTGAAGTACATATTCTGTACTCTTTATTCTGTGCTAGCAAGCACATTGGGAGAGAGAGCCTCTCCAAAGATTTTTGGACTTCTTGTCCTAAATCTCCTTGTTTCCTTGTTGGGGTTATGGGGAGATTATTCTGGCAAGAATTTGGTGAACTTAAGCTCTACTGGGTCATCCTGACTTCAGTGGAGTATCGCCTGTTGTTATTGTCTGGGGCATTTGCTGGCTACATGATGTGTAGTTCAGCCCCTTAGCAAGTCTGTGAGAGTGCAGATTATGGTCTGCAGAAGTTTTCTGCAGAACTGACCTGGTATGAGGCTGAAGCTGCTTCTTTCTGTGGGAGCTTTCCTGCACAGGAATCGACTGCAGCTATTGGAGCTGTGGATTGTCTTGATTTTTTTGAAGGCATGTCTCAACATAGCTTTCTGGTATGTTGCCAAGGCTATTGTAACCCAAATTATTTTGCTTTGTGATTTTCCCCTTGGTGCAAAATTTCTATCTTTGAAAGATGGATTTTGTCACTCTGAGATGAGGTCCCAGGCACTGGAGCTTAGTAGCTCACATCTCTACTTGATGGAGATTTTTGCTGGTTCTTTGAGTGTCAGATGCCTGGGTTATCTTGTAACCATTTCCAGGTTTGGTTTGTCTAGCTTGATGTGTGAAGATAGACAAGCCTTTGAAACTGGTATTTCTTCACTCGCTTTGTGCAGGAAATGTTTCTCAGTTTCCTTTGGTAGCTTCTCTAGGCTGAGAGTTATTTGTTTTCGTCCCTCCCCTAACGTTGATGTGGATCTTACCAGCCTTTTGTGGATTCAAGCTTCCAGCTCTGTCTCTTATTTTAGAACCTGTATGTAGGTTTATGATAGGGGTTACCTGTCGTAGAACAACAGGTATATTTTAAATTAAATATTCCCATTTCCTGTTGAAATTTGATCCAATTGAATCTTTTTGTCCCAAGAAATTTTTCTTTTTTTCTTGTCCGAGGAAGCTATTTCCTTTTTTCTTGTCCGGAAAGTTTGAGAAATTTAATTTCTTTGCCATTATTGCAGTGTGGGTGGATGAAGAGGGGGGGGTCAACATTTCGTGCTCTGTTAACATAGCTCTTTGCTTGTCCCTCCTTTTCCCCCTATCGGCATCATCATCATAGTCAGCGTAGCCCTTTTTACCATGTCGCCATGGGCAACGACCGTGGTTTAGCAGTTCTCCGACAAGAAAAAGGAGGAAAGAACTGACATTTTATTGGCTGATAGATTCATTTCCCTTTTTGAAATTTTGGCGCCGCCTTATTGTGTTTTTCTCGGCAGTTCCAGCCTGATCAGCTTGAAGAAAGGATATGTTTGCCGGAGCTCCATCGTAAGATATTAACGACGTTAAAACTTTTTCATGTACAAGGATAGAACGTCCTTAAGAAGAAAAGTTTTTGTAGAAGGACAGAGGCTTTTATGTACAAGGATAGAGTGTCCTTATATGAAAAAAAAGAATTCCCTTTTCATGTACAGGGAAGTTTTGAAAGAATTCCACACGGTGCCGCCGTCCATGAACTAAGCTCTTAAACCCTTTTGAAAGGTAATGGATTTTGATGAATAGGGGGCCAAGGCTATTACACAGGTGATGAAGGCCGTTCTAATTCTTTACTATAACCACGTGAGGAAGGTGGAAGAGGATCCCTAGATTTAAAGATCACAGGTTTTCAGGCTAAAAAGTCTGTATCGGTTACATTGAAAGAATTTTAAAATAAAAACACAAAAATAATGCAATTTAAGTGACAATTTTTTTTATGTTTCTTTGAGAATGGAAGTAATATTTCAGAATCTTTTATTGTTTTCTTAAAAGGATTCATCCGTATTCTGTGTTGATATCAATGCGAACATATGAACAAGGCAAAGGTCTACGCCGAAAATGGACCCGCAATTCCAATGTTGTTTGTGCCCTCAACTCAGCACTTAATACGTCCATTCAGGTAAGTGTATCGCATTACAAAAACAAAAACATTTCATCAGTGTATACTTCATCATAATGATGATGCTAATCATCATCATCATCATCATCGTCATCATCGGTTTAATGTCCGTTTTACATGCTGACATGCATTGGCCGGCTTTTAGAAATTAACTTGCAAACTCACCTAGATCTTTATTTATCTCTCTTCCTCTCAAATTCATTCTTATTGTTGTCCTTGACCTTACCCTGTCAATGATTCCTTAGCCTTTTGGCTAGCAGCAAAGTGTAGTATCTGTTCTAATACAACACTTTATCTTTTCTGCCCCTGGTCAGTTAAAGAAAAATCCTTCTAGACTGAGGCAATTTTGATTGTTATCCCAATTCAGAGTACCCCTTTTTGGGAAGCTGGATTTTCCCCACATTAAAAACCGACCTTGTGTCTAACTCTTTTCTCGGGATGAGGAGTGGGGTGGAGGTGGGGGTCAAGTCAATAGGGATCTTTCTACCTCAACTGTTGTACATCTTCTAACTCATCCATTCTTTCAATGTGATCATATCAACAAAGCCTTCTGTTTTGCACACAGCTCCTTATACTCTCTAAATTTAATCTTCTGAGGTCATCAGATCTAAACCTGTCTTTAAGACTCATATTACACATCCATTGTATCATTCTCAAATCAAATCAAATTTATTGGCAAAAAATAACAAAGTGCAACAAGGCCTACTTGTTAAGTTAAAGACTTTGAGGTCTGAATGGAAAGGGAGATGGAAGCAACTCAATTTTTTTAGGTGCTTGTAAGCATTGGGTAGACAAGAAGTGCAGTGGAATTGCAAGTAGGTTGAGAAATAATAACCAGTTTGTGTGCAAGAAGTGTAAGACAACAGAGATGGATGAGAACTCAAATGTGGAGAAAGTATATTTGGATGGCGAAGCTATTGAGACTGTCCAGAAGTTTTGTTATCTTGGTGACCATTGGAGCACCGTGAGGAGCTGGTGCTAGCGAGATTACAACAGTTAGGAATGGATGAAGTAAGTTCAAGGAAGCTCTGCCATTACTAAACAGCTGAGTGTTTCAACTGTCGGCCAAGGGAAGAATCTAACATGCATGTGTGTGTAGTGTGATGATGTCTGAAAGTGAAACCTTTTTTTTTCTTTTTCTTTTTTTCTTTTCTTTTCTTCTCTTTTTCTTTTTTCTTCTCTTTTTCTTCTTCCTTTAACATGTTTCTTCCACACCAGATGTGAATTGTACGTTGGCCATGGCAGCGGTATGAAGCGATTTTCTCCATGAAATTCTATCATATGTGCCATTACTTGAGGTGATCTTTGACTGAGTCATTCCAACTCTTCTTCAGCCTGATTTTTCCTCAGTTGAGATGTGTGTATATCTGTTAATTTAACCAGAGCTTTGTTCAACATGTCCATACCAATGCAGAGCTTATTCCAGTCTGGGAACCTTCAGCTTCAATAGCAGAGCATCAGAACTAACTCTGTCGTCGACGCACACCACAAATTTACCGAACCATAGCCCTGTCATCCTCTGCATCCTCAAAAAAAAAAAAAAAATTATTCACTCTCATGTAACATGGCACTACAGACATAGCTGTTGTAAAGTCGACTTTGAGTAACAAATGAGAATGAACAACAGGTTAAAATGGAAAAAAAAGCTCACAAAACTTACCCCATGGGGTCCGTACATGCAAGATCAAAAATTAATTCACATCTGCCATTAAATTAATTTACATCGGCACAGATCATATCACCAAGATAGCAAAATGAGTCAACAACTTCCAACTTCTACAAACCGGCAACAGGAAACTCAGTACATAGTCTGCCTTTAATAGGACGAGCAGTACTAGCACATCTTTCACAGAGATAGTTTTTCAATAGGGATCAATCTTCCTCGCAGCCTACTGCACTTATTCTGAACCCCATGACGATAAACTGTGCAGAATACAGAGTTGTTGCCAACACCAGATCTGAAAACACCACAAGAAAACTTGTCAGAATCTTTCAGAGTGTGCATGTTAGGGTCAATGATCATAACATTTGCCTTTCCTAAATTGACCTGAAGGCCTTTCAACTCCATGTTGGTTTTCCACAGGTTGAACTACCTCTGGCCAACATAACTAACACTTTCTTTCTTAGTCTTTTGAACCATTTTTAAAACATTTATGAAAAAACTGTCTAATAATTTTAGATTTTTCTTTCAACTAAATTTTAAGTTTCTTATTTTATTTATTTATATTCTCCTCGCATTTTGCCAATAATAATCCATTGCAAATAGAATCCACGATGTGAGCCTTTGTCTTAAAGGGTTTTAATGGCTAAATATTTTACAAAAGAAAACTGCATTTTTATTTTACTTGCTTAAGTGAGTAGTTATTTGTTATGAGTGATTTTGATGCTGTTTTGTCATTACATGAAAAGTCTTGCGGAAAATATGAAGTAATCATTTATCTTTTTCAAATGAATTATCTCCCCTTAGTTTCGGTTCTGTCATAAGAGAAAACTCAAACGAATTTTTTTTTTTAAATCCCATTTAAAAAAAACTTGTAAACATTTGTTGCTCAATTATTCTCTCAACTACTGACATGATCTATCAACTTAAAGCCTCTGTAATTATCTCTATTCAGAGCTCCCCCTTTACCTTTCTAACAGTTCACAATTCTACTAAAATCACAGTCTTTCATAAGTCTGTGATCATCTCAATGTCTATTTTTACCCGCAGCCTTATGGGTTATTAATTTCAATTCTTTTTATCCTACGTTCTGAGATTACCGTAAAAGAGAGTTAAAAACAAAAATTGAGATGAGGATTGATAATTTGTATTATTTGGATGATTCAGACTACTGTTGCATTACTTCCCCTCCAAGGGGAGATTCACCCTCTGAATGTAACTATCAAATAAATGTCTGTCTGCAAATCAACAAATCATAAACAGTACAAACAAATCATAAACAGTACAATCAAATCATAAACAGTACAATCTATCTATCTCATATGACGTCATTTCCTCTCTCTAGTGTTCCCACAGGAGACAATGGCCCCCGTCTGCCCCTGTTTCCTGTGTACATGCTAACGTTTTTCCTGCAAATTAAAATTATCAAATAAGTACGAGCTGATGTGCCTTTAATACTTAACACTACTATTCTCATCTTGGTTGTTATTTTCACAACGTTTCAGCCGATGTAACCTCTCACCTTCTTCAGGTGCATCTTTTTGAACTTGGAAATCTTTTATGTCAAACTCGGGAATCTATACGAAATTTCAAACTAAACCCTTTTTATTTAATCCAGCTTTGCGTGATGATTTTTGATTTTCCACCATCTTTCTTTTATCTGATGTTTGACATTTTGTTTGTGTTTGCAGAATGTACCTCGTACTGGTAAGCGTTATTTAATTGCTGTCAAAGTCGGTGACAACATGTTCCGCTGCGCAGTCCGCGGAGCTCCTGTGATCTCCACAACGCTGGCAGCAGCCGTCATGTCGATGCTGATCGCCCGTAAAGAAGAACACTTTCAACTCTTACTTCTCCTGCCAACGGGTGCACTCAACTTGAAACTCAGTACAGAGATGCAACTTTCTGAAATCTGCGATCAAATTGCTGGATTCTCTGTCTCTTACGGTGGATTGGTAAGTGTCGTCAAATCAATTGCATTACTAGCCCTATTATCTCTTCCCCCCCCCCCATGGCCTTGTTGTATAAAACCAAATTGACCATTCTTTTCATACCCCCTCTATTTGACCCATTTTGGTCCAAGTAAGTTTTGATATAACTAATTATTTTCTTTATAGCCAGATCTAATCTATATATATATATATGAAGAAGAATGGAAAGGAATTAGAGAAGCAAAAGCCAAATCAGAATTCAATTCAATTGCTCAGAGCAAGGTAATTCCGCAAAAAGGCAATTTATTCAAGTTAAATTTTCCTTAAGCCAGGCTTTTCAAAGATCAAAATCTTATCATCAGAGGAAGTCGCTGGGATAGATAAGTTGGCAATGGCCAAGATTTAAAATTTGAAAAAAAGAAATAAAAGTTGTAGGGAAAGAAAACGCTGGGCAAAACTCTGCCCGAATGCAAGCAAATGTCCGATTGCTAAAAAGTCCGGTGTCGAAAAGTCCGGCGGAGAGAATAATCCTGGATATTGAGCTGTATACTCTTCACAATAGGTTTTACCTCTCCTAAAAGTTCGCTTTTAGTACACCTCTTTATATATATATATATATATATATTAATTTTTACGTACATATAAAAGGAATCCATATATATACATATATACTTTTTCTGCTCCTAGAACTTATTCGGCTTTAGAAAATGACGTCATTTGTTTTTATCTTTTTCAGTTACCCTACAATGCCCGTGATTTATCGTTACCAATAAAATGGGCCGTTTCAAACAAGTTGCCAGTTGATGTATTCCTTGTACTTACTGATTGCCGTGAATGTATAAGTGACATTTCCCCGGCAGAGGCGCTGAAGCAGTATAGGAAGGACATGAATATCCCAGATGCTAAGTAAGTTTATTTAGATAATAATGACAAGAAATACAAGAAATTTTGCTTGACCTTTTCTTTTTCTTCTTTTCGTTTTCGTGACTGGGTTTAAAACAGTTTATTACTTCATTTTTCATTTAATCTAACATTGTCGGATTTTCAAAGTTAGACTGCCATGACTATAGCGACGCCACTGTTGTTGTAATATTGCAGTCGTTAACAAAATCTAACTTTTTAATAACAAAAGTAATGGAAAAAGAATAAAAAACAACAAAGACATAAGAATAGGAGAAAATAATGATAATAAGGAGATTCCGATAATAATTCAATATTAAAAAAACCGAAGCTAGATGAACCGGGAGACTTTTCTCCTTCCAACACGACAACCACTGATTACACCTTTGCTTTTGGTAACATTTACTCTCAGACCTTTACTTTCCATAGTATTCCCCCAAGTCTTTAACTCAACATGTAAACCTTCCATTGTTTCACAAGTAAGCAAAGTTAAAAGTTAACAATTTAAACAATAAAAAAACATAAAAAATATCACTGCATAAAGGGCAGTTTATTAAATTAATATCGTTAGAATAATAAAAAAAATAATAATAAACAAAAAATAATAAACATTAAAAAAAGGTTACTTATAAAGAAAAGAAGAACTTGGTTTGTTCAATTATCCAAGAATAACAAAAAGGGTTTTACTCACAAATCAGAAAGAAATCTCTAGCAAATGTGGTTGAAAAATGGAGTCATATAATAAACTCATTAAAAAGTCTTCTTCGAAGACCAACTTGCCAGAATTTTCTCTTTCAGCCTTTCTTAAAACTTCTAAAAAATGAATAAAAAAAAAACAGAAGGTTTTAAATACGTTCTGTTTTTGTCATTTCTTTTTTTTCTTTCTTTTAAAAAAGTCTCTTCTTTTCTTTAACCTTCTGGTTAAAATTTCTTTAAAAAACTCTAGTTTTTAATTTAAAATTTTTTTTTTACCCCTATTCTTTAAAAACTTCTCGTTTTATTTGACCTTTTTGAAGGGAAAGAATATTTACGTCTTTCTCAAGGCTGGCTTCACTTTTTTTTTTCATTAAAACCTATCGTGATTTATAATCCTTATTTTAAAAGGATTCCTTCTTCAAGGGCCTATTTTGATTTTAAATCCTTTTTTTTTTAAGGATTCCCCTTTCAAGAGTCCATCTTAGCTCTTTTCTCAAAAAGGAGATAAGTATGTTACTTTACCTTCAGCAATAGAGCCCTAAAAAACATGATCTTTCTCTAAGGCAAATTATTCGGAACTAAATTTGAAATTGGTGCCAACAGAGATCGCTAGAGAAGGAAACAATCCTTTTCGACCAATGGGATCACAGCATTTTTCCACTGCCATCACCAACTACTAATACGCCCCCACACCCACAGCAGCACATAAAAACATAAATGATGATGATGATGATGGTTAACCCGGATACATACAGTGGCAAAAATGTTGGAATAAATAAAATTTCTCAAACTATCATACATGTTAGAGAGACAAACAGCTACTGCCACCACTGCTGAGAGACATAACTATCCACGAAACATGAAGAGAAGAAAAGCTAACATTATTATTTTTTACTATTTCACGCTAATCAGTTAATAGTAAGGAACAAATATAAAGCCCCTTACTCGCGGAGTCGGTGACGTCACCGATTCGGCTGTTCCTGGGTTCGGTGGGTCACCCAGTACTGCTCGGGAAAAGTTGTCGTCCTGATGAAGGTCACAGATGCCGAAACGCTTGGTCCAGCATTTACTCACTCCCACGTTGTGTTTGTTTCAGTGAGCGATTATCCGGGTTGGGTCAACAACTTGGTACCACTGCAAAGCGAAGCGTCATTTAAAGCAGAACAAATAAAATAATAAAAGAAAATAAATCTTCAACAACTCAGTCTGTTGGGTTTTTCTTCAAAGAAAAATTATTTGCCAAAGAAAAATACAAATCATAAGGCAAGGTAGCTCTGTAGCTTCTAACTCTTAGCTCTGTGTTTTTCGACTGATGCGATAACACTTTTAGGCGATTTGTTGGTCTTTGCGAAATCGAGCCTAACCAACTGATGTGTTCTGTGGTGGGGATTGAGAAAACCCTTACCTCGGGGCTGGCAGAACACTTTTTCATCGTCCAATAGAATCCACTCAAGAAAAAACAAAATGTGTGTTTAACAGTATTTTTCTACGGTATTAGGATTCGGGACCCATGTTCCTAACTCTGAGTGGTCAATCGCATTTCGACTCCACCCTGCTGCTCTTATCCCCATTTGCCTCCATCCTTCACAGTTCTCCAGTGAGAGGGAGAGGGAGGCCTCTCACCTCCAAACTCATTCATGAAAACAGCTGAATGTACTTCTACTAATGGGCGTCTTCTTAACTTACGTCCCCTGGGACGGACTGTCCTATCAGAACACATGGCTCGCTGTTTATCTAGGTTCCTGAGAAAAAACTAAATTCCTTTCACATGTCACAAAAAGAAAAACTGTATTTCTCAATTCTCGGCTTTTATCATTTAACGACCCAGAAATTCTCCCCAGCCCTTGTTTATTTCTTGTATGAATAATTAATTTGCCGCATTCGACAGCATTGTTTATTGATTACCGGCCGCGTACCACACCTGTTCTCTGTATAGAGCTATAATAAGTGTAAAGAAATGACAGTCCTTTCCACAAAATCAGACACAACGATGCCAGCTTAACATCTGTCTTGTGTAGCGGCGATGTCAGCATTAACCCGAAACGACAATTTAAGCCGAAATTCACGACAATCAGACTCCGAATCCAATTTATCGTATTTCCTTTGTTTGATAACAATTATCTCTGTCTCTCTCCTTTAATTCATACTAGCGCAATACTCTGACCGCCGACCTTCGTAGGCCCACTCTAATTCATACTAGTGTGTATTTTTGCCCAATCTTCTGTAGGCCCACTCAACATTGTCACATACATACATATATATATATATATATATATATATATATATATATATATATATATATATATATATATTTGGTTTTCTAATCTTCAAACAATAACAGGCATTTTTTTTTTATTCTCTTTGTAGATATATCAACTGTGCCATGTCAACGAACCGACTGCGATTTGCCGATCCTTCTGATAGTGGCATGTTGGATATTGCTGGTTTTGATGAGAATGCCCCAAGAGTCATCCATGATTTTGTGCTAGGCAACCTCTGACCTTTCACTGTCAGATTCTTGATCTGTGTTTTCCACCACCACCACCACCACCAACACCAACAACGTGTGCATCACCACTGCTACACTGACTTTCCTCTCCTCCTTCTATTCCTCATCCTCTTCCCGTCTACTTTTACTTCTTTCTCTGCCCCCTCCCTCCCCCTCCCGAACTCAAATTTTGTTTTCCTACCCATTTGTTACCGGCGATGCAGCAACGGACGTTATCATTAATCGTTATCCCAGCTTTGCTATCGCTACTATTACTTATCGGCCGCAACAACTGCTCGGAAAATATTGCTTTCTTTTTTTCTTTTTTATTATTTTTATTATTTTATTTATTCTAGTCAGAGCAACAACAACAACAACTGTTCTGTCCCAACAGCTGTCGGTTTGATCGTCTCAGGTTTTTAAAAATTCTTACGATAAAAAAAATCCAAATTTTCTTTGATTTCACGATCAATATTCAAAGAATTAAAATTAAAAGTAATTCCACGCTTCTTGAACTATTGAAACCTAAAAAAAATTTTAAAAAACAATTATCGTCAACAAACCAGATCTTTTGTAAAAGTGTCCCGCCATTAACGGAAAAATGAGTTTTGCAAAAAAAAAAAAAAAAATAGCCCCGCCAGTCATGTGCAGTACGTGCAGACGCTTTTGACCTCCTTTTGTGAGTCCTGTCTATACATGGTTGGGGTCAGGGTCAAGGACTTTATGTTGAAATCGATGAAGCCCTCATTTCTCGCAGTACAAGCTGCATAGGGGTAGGGTTCAGCTCTCCATGTTGAGATTGTTGAAATCCTTATTTCTCGCTATACTAAATGTATTGAGATTTATGAAAGCCTCATTTTTTGCCGTCAAAGCATTTTTTACAGCAAGAAATGAGGGTTTTATAAATAATAAATGCCACTGTGGAACACATCGTAGAATGGTGGACAGCTTTTGTATGAGTTTATGTTGAGGCAGAATATAAGGGAAACAGTCTTTTTTATGCAAATACTTAATAACGTGAATGGATTCCATCCTCTTGAGTAAGTAATAAAACGTTTTTTTTTATTACAATCCGAATTTTGTCTGTTTTTTTTTTGGGGTGGTGGGGGTATTTTTTTGGGGGGTGGGCCCTTTTCCAAAAGATCCGACAAACTATGCACTTAAAAACAATAGTTTGAAAGAAGTTTAGTGAACAAAATACAAAACTAGTTATCTGGGCTATGTTCTTAATTCTGGGCACAAATTTTCCTTTAGACATGTCTAATTGTATAAAACTGATAAAGAAATTCTTTAGTCTTTTTATTAGCTTTTCATGTGCACTCATGAGTACTGTTTTTTTTTGGGGGGGAGGGTCGAATAAAAAATGTAAATTTGTATGAATCAGAATAGTACAACATTTTTGACTGACTTGATTCTGTTGTCGGCATTGGTTTCCCTGATTCTTTCTAGAATCAGGTACTTACAAGAGGGACCACGTGACTGGTTCCAACATCCATAAGGGAAAGCAGTGCTATAGAACTGACTGGAATCAGACTTAGCATATCCAGATCGTCAGTCTACGTCATTATCCATTTCAGCACTGCCACCTCCCTTCTTACCAATAGAATACTTGCATAAAGTAGTTGCCAATTTGACAACAAATTTACACAAAAACATTACAATAACTGTTATTATTATTATTATTATTATTATTATTATTATTATTATTATTATTATTATTATTTATTATTTATTATTATTTATTATTATTTATTATTATTATTATTATTATTATTATTTATTATTATTTATTATTATTATTATTATTATTATTGCTGTTATTGAAAATTTTATCAATATACTAGCTGTACCTACCCCGTGTTGCTCAGGATTTATCGATGTCATTTTAGTACAATTTTTTTTGTTCAACGTTACAACTATATATTAATAAAATTATTATATTTATTAAAAATAAATAATAATTTATTTTTTTTTAAACCTTTTGAAGTCAATATAATTTTCTGCAGCCTAATACTGGTGCATAAAAATACTGTCTCTTCCATTAAAACATTTTTGAATAGAAAGGGTCCAAGGAGGCTCTGGCTTTTTCATGGCTGTGTGAGTCAATGTTTCACCCCACAAAACTTATAGTTGTTGTTGCTAGGTTATTGCCTTGTGTAGCACATTGTAACTTTTTTCTTCTATTTTTCTGTTTTATTATGCATTCCCAAATATGGTAGCATAGCCATGATAATAAGCTAGGGACTGGCAGTGAAAGTGAAAATGATTTGTTTTTTAACCAAAAAATGAATACCAAAAATCAGAGAAATTATTTGATCTTAATTAAATTTTCAGTATTTATTTATTTATTAATTAATTAATTAATTAATAAATGAATGTTAATATAAAGTATTTATTCTATTTAAAAAAAAAAATTTTTTTAAGTCTCTTAAATTACTTTACCCCCTCCCTCTTCATTTCAAGGATGAAATATGTCTTAGTGACCACCTTTTTTATGAACAACTGGTGTTGTGTCGTGGTCAGAAACAGCTGCTCATCTCTCTTGTTAACATGTACAATTTGACTCATTGGTTAGCAATGTCCTCAGCTTCTTTCTCTTTGTTTTTCCTGGTAGCTGTAATCATGATATTTTCTTCATCTGTGGCTGTAATAATGAGAGAAAAGTAAAAAGAACAACAAATAGCTTCATTATGTACATCTAGATGAACTGCAATATCCAGATTCACCCCATACGGGTTGTGGACCTCGAAAAAGACGTCTGCTCATTTTGATGGCATACACGAAAAGGCAGAATCGATCTCATTTCTCTGCCTTGTACTTCTTCTCATGATGTCATATTCTGCCATGTAGTTTTAATTCTAAAACTTTAATGGAATTTTCCACTTTTTCTTACTTAATTTTTACCTCATGTGGAAATTTCCGATTTTAACCTTACTTTTACACACCAACATCTAAATATTGCTATATTGGATAGTCTATATCGAGATGTTCCAGACTGCTGCTCTCTTAAAGATCAAAGGTCAGCTTTTTTTTTATGAAAATTAGAAATTAAAAAAAAAAAATTGGGGCACATTTTTTAATGCTTTTTTAAAAACATTCAGTGATTTTTTTTTGTTTTAATTTGATATCTAAAATAATGTTGGCCAGATTTTCAGAGTTGGACATAAATAGCATTTAAGCTGACAAATCAAACTTTGATTCTGACTAGTCAATTTTCATTTGTTATCGTTGTATCATGTTATTTGCAATAGACTAACGTACTTCAGTACAATTTTTTTTTTTTTTTTTTAATACTTAATCCAATGTAGCAGGTTTCTAATATGCAGAAATTCTTAAACAGTCACTTGAAAAGAAAAATCAGTTATGGGGAATAGCTTTTATTCTTTGAGTAAAAGTTATCGTTCCTTACTTGTTTTGTTTTTTGTTTTCATTCAAGGTTTAGTTAAAGTTACATTTTTCTCATTATTTTCATTATAAACAAAATCGAAGCTTCGTTTGTAATTTAGACACTGACTGATTATTGACCTATTCATTCTTTTTTACTTCTTGCTACGTTCTTATTAAATCAAGAACAGGTTCACTTTTAGCTTATATACTGAACATAACAAAAAAAGGTGTGGTTATACAACATATAAATATTTACAAAAGAAATTTTAACATAATTGATCCCGGGCAACGCCAGGTTAGTACAGCTAATCTAATATATAAAGTCGGTCTGTTTCTCAATTTTTGTCATCGATAGCTTTTTTTTCCTACATAATCAATATTTGATTCTGGTTTGTCAGTTCTGTTGGTGGATCGTTGCAACATGATGTTAACAATAAAATGTAATTCGATTTAATTCCTTCCAGAAAATACTTTGATCAGGTTAGAATTATTTTCATACAAACGCTAGCTTAAAAAAGAGGGCGTAACTCTGTATTCATCAATGCAAAGTTACCTTGATTGTTTAGCCATGATATAACCAAAAACAAAGATTTGTTGGAAAGCTTTTATACGCGACCGTTTTTCGGCATGTTCAGCTTAAAAATGTTCAATCTGCAGTTTAATATGATCCAAGAAACAAAATACTCAGTTGTGAACCATTCGGGTGACCAGAAAAAAAAAATATATGACCCGTTGAGTCACGCAATGAGCTCGGATTAAATTGTTTAAATCAGGAAAAGGTGAGTTTGCAAAGCCAGTTAAATTAAAATTAAAATAATAAAGACACGATCGAAAATTAGTCTCTTTCTATTTGCTATACCACTCCCTCTCATTTCCTCCCTTCTTTCTCTCCCACTCTCTCCCATTCTCTCTCTCTCTCCCACTGTCTCTCTCTCTCTCCCACTGTCTCTCTCTCTCCCACTGTCTCTCTCTCTCCCACTATCTCTCTCTCTCCCACTGTCTCTCTCCCTTCATTCTCTCCCACTCTCTCTCCCACTCTCTCTCCCTTCCTTCTCTCCCACTCTCTCTCCCACTCTCTCTCACTCTCTCTCCCTTCCTTCTCTCCCTTCCTTCTCTCCAACTCTCTCTCTCTCTCCCATTCTCTCTCCCTTCCTTCTCTCCAACTCTCTCTCTCTCTCCCACTCTCTCTCCCACTCTCTCTCCCTTCCTTCTCTCCAACTCTCTCTCTCTCTCTCTCTCTACCTTTGCTCTCTCCCACTCTCTCTCTCCAACTCTCTCTCTCTCTCTCTCTCTCTCTCTCTCTCTAGTTATAGGTAACTAGTAATATTTTGTGGTGATATTCCCTATTGTTTATAATGGCCTATTCCAATTTTCTATTTTATAGTTAGTTTTATTACCTTTAACCTAAACAGAGAGAGAGACAGAAGCGAGAATGATAGATACTATATGAAATAAGAGCGGGGGGGGGGGGATAAAACATAGTGAAATAGGATGAGAGTAATAGACAGAAACTTAGTAAAAGATGAGTAATTTGGTGCAAATTACGGTTGATTAGAAAAATTAAAATGGAATTTTTAAAAACATAACTCAATCCCAATACCAAGGAATATTTTAACATGCATTTTGTGTGATTAAAATATATACGAAAAAGCAGTAGAGGAACAAACGTTGATTAACTCAGCTTTAGTATAATAATAATAATTAATAATAAATTATTTATCCCGTTGATACAATCAGTTTTTGAGATAAAGATTGATAATTTGTATTATTTGAACTAATATTCTCATCTTGGGTCTTTCAGTCGATGTAACCTCTGTCCGACCTTCTTCAAGTGCATCTTTTTGAACTTGTGAATCTTTATATGGAACTCGGGAACCTATATGGAATTTTCGAACTAAATACTTTATTTAATCCATGGAGGTAGATTGTTCTCATTCTGTCAGCCATGCCCAGATAGAAGTGTAAATTATCATGTTATTCTTAGTTATTGCCTGTAATAAGAATTGAACCTTCAACATCTAGAACTGAATACTAACCAATGCCCATAGACCTAATAAAGTTGAACTTTCGAACTGAACGATTTATTTAATCCATGAGGATAAATTGTTCTCGTTCTGTCAGCCATGACCGGCTAGAAGTGTTAAGTCATTTTTATGGACCCGTAGTACAATGAATAATGGTGTTGAGTAACAATCAGTTCTGGAGGTTAAAGGTTCAATACTCACTAAATACAAATAATATTTACTTAACACTTTCACCTGGTCACGGCTGATATAACAAGAACAATTTATCCCCGTGGATTAAATAATGGGTTCAGTTCAAAATTCTGTATAGATTCCCCGAGTTCAACATAAAGATTCCAAAGTTTGAAAAGATGTACCTGAAGAAGGTATGCGGTTACCTCGGTTGAAACATTGTGAAAATAACATCAAAGATGAGAATAGTAGTCTGAATGATAATCCAAATTATCAATCCTCATCTTAAAAGTTCTGAAACATAACTGGGGAATGCTTAACTTTTGATTCAACACTCAATAAAATTGCGAGAAATATTTTCTCATTCAAAAATGCCTAAGTGCCTTACAACAACAACAACAACAACATCAAAAAATCCTGAATGTGTGAATTTGAGGAAAATGCAAGTCATGCTGGCAGACGACATGTTGGCAAGTTTGTTTACCTTCACTTTACTTCGTTTTTATTTGTTAGCTCTGAATTTTTTTGTTTCATGATAAATGTTGATAGTTATTAAAGAATAAAATCAAGTATTAAATTTAAATTAAAGAATTTTTACTGTACAGAAAACCAAATTTTGTTGTTTGATGTAAATTTGATAAAAAAAATAAAGGCTCTGATAAATAGTAAATAAATGTTTTTGGAATTTTATTATTTTTTTTATAATTATTATTTTAAAACTTTTTTTTCCAACCGATTTTGTTTTTGTTATACAGGGTGAACCCCCCCCCCCCCCCTAAAAAAAACAATGCCACACAGACTGTTGGAGATTCATGATTGAAAGTTGGTGAACAAGTCAGGTATAGACTCTAGTTTATTTGTACCAAATATTTGTTGGATTGCAGAAAGGATTGTGAATTTTATTAAGGATTCCATGGATGGCATTGGAGGATGGGGGGTCGTCATTATTTCAAAACCTTAACTTTAAAGCTTAACTGATAAAACTTGGTTAGAAGTTATAATAACAAAACTAACCAGAGTGTAAGGTCTTTAAAAGAAGATGGTTCATTACAACGTATATCTTGTACAAAACAATAGCACTACCGGTAATCCAATAGGATTAACCTAATACACTTGAATACAGTCGAATACCATCCACCATACATACTACTGTTCGTAATATATATATACTACAGACTAGTACACTTATCAGCCTTGAGCGGAGTCAGGTATCCCATCACAACATTAACCAAATTTAAACTTAGTGAATCAACTCTGAACTGTTTGGTACATTTTGTACTGTAGGTGTGTTTTCTTCAAACGATTTGTTGATTTGCAATAAACTTGAGTTTCAATAGCTTCTCGGGTTTATTTCAAAGAACTTCTCATCTGTGGAATATGTTGCCACAAGATTGTTTCCCAGAGGGCTATAACATGGGTTTCTTAGATAAAAATCTGGACAGTTACGGTCGTGAAGCCCATTCAAAATGACATCTCCTACTGATAAGACAATCATTTGATGATCGCACAAGTGGGTGAAACCATCGTAAAGGTATAGAAAAACAGCATATCTTTTTATGTAATATATATATATATATATATATATATATATATATATAAATACAGCATTTTGTTTGTTACATGGTCTCACAACTATATGTGTTGTAGATGGCGGGTAACATTTTGGTGTATGGTCGATCAAGTTTCTTAGATTGAGCAATACTTAGTGTCCAAGAGTCTGATCTATAGAGTAGGATGGATTCGACCGATGCTTTGTGATGTTTCGTCTCATTCTTAATAACAGCTTTCCAGATTTGTTCGAGAGTTGATTGCACTCAACACCTGGCCAATATGCATATTCATATCATAACCAGAGTAAGTCAATCCTGTTAGATATTTCAAGTCCTGAATAAGTCTGATAGGTACACCATCTGAAGAGATGAGTGGTGGTTATCGAGGGGTTTGGTGCATGTATTTGATTTGGGGAGCATTCAGGAACAGTCCAACATTCTGGCATGCCTTTTCTACATGAATAAAAAGATCCTGTGCCGATTTAATGTTTTTTTAAGAAGAGCGATATCATCAGCATATTAGAGGTCTGCTAGAACTTCAGCTGAATGACGGCAACTGAGACGATCACAGTACATTTATTATTTTAATAAAAAAAAAGATATAAAAGCATACTTTTGCTTGTGCAATTTTTGGAACTGCTTGATGGATAGCAGATTTCATCTCGGAAAAATAATGTTTTAAAAGGGGAATAACTCTTTATCCAAAAGTTCTCCCTTGCCCTCAAAAAACCATTTGGAAGTTTGAGCTATCTGCTCATGGATTGTGACCAGACAATAACAGGAATAATTCAATGGATGCTTGCCTCCATTGGCTATCAAACCTCCTCATTTTCAAAGTGATTCTTTTCAGTTGTAAATTGTATAATAAATAATTTATTATTGTTGATCTACATAGGATCGTTTTCATCCAATTATTTTTTCCCTATTTTTGTCTTACCACTCACAAAATCCACTTCACAACAGTAACATTGTGAGGTGGCATTCTTCAATTGTCTCTCTCACATGTACATCAATAGATGCCCAATGGACAGTGACGTCTCTGTATAGTCTCTCTATAGTAGTGGCAGTAGCCACCATCGCCGGGATGTTCCAACAGCAGAAACAGTTTCTCTTCCCTCTCTTCCTTGATAGCTGTAACAATGGGCAACAAACATGAAAGAGAAAAAAGATGTCAACAAAATTGTGACTCATGGTTATTGCTGCTTTATTCTTTTACTGCATTACGTTAACTTCTCATCGCTCCTTTTCCGGAGGGGGCGGAAGAAGACAGAGCTTTGAAAAATAGCGTCCGAATACACCCAGCTTACAGGTTAAACAAGACAGATCTTTTTCTCTTCTTCGCCACGTCTCATTTCTGACTGCCTGGATTTTCACCAGACAATAACAAGAAAATAATTCAATGGATGATTGCCGACATCGGCTATCAAAACTCCTCATTTTCTAAGTGATTCTTTTCAGTTGTAAATTGTATAATAAATAATTTATTATTGTTGATCTACATAGTCGTTTTCATCCAATTATTTCTGTCTGCGACGTCATATCCTGACACGGACTCCTAACCTCTAACTTGACTTATAAATGGAATTTTCCATTCACAATTTTAACCTTATGTAGAAAATTTCTGATTTGAACCTTATTTTTACACACTTGCATCGAAATATTGTTACATTTTTTATTCGAATAAAAAATATCATCAGCGTAAAAAATCCGTATTAAAAACTTGTGGATTATCGGATTATTCAGATGACTTTCCTCATCTTAGTTGTTATGTTAACAACATTTCATCCATTGTAAACTCTGACCTTCTTTACATGCATCTTTTCGAACGCGGGAACCTATATTGAATTTCGAACTTAACCCTTTATTTAATCCATGCAGGTAGATTGTTCTCGTTCAGTCAGCCGTGACGAAGTAGAAGTGTTAAGTAATCTTTATTTTATTTTTAGTTATCATCATCTGAAGTGAGGAAATAAATAATGGAAATTATTTATTCTGGAAATAAATGATGGAAATTATTTATCCTGGAAGTAAATGATGGCTCCACAACCAAATAGACAAATGAAGATAGTACAATGGGCTGATGGAGATTCACCTCGTGGTTCGTATTCGTGCCAAAATGTGTCGGAGCGCATGAATCTAGTTACACGTAGAAGTATTATACACCCATGTGGTGAAGAGGAGATGGTTATGTAATCGCAAAGCTGAATTACAATCTCAACTGAAAGTAACGTAGACCAATACAAAATAGTTCGCTCATGCAACTGCTACAAGTCTGTCACTTAGAACTGATTACTGATCAACATCTTTATCCATTGCGCCACGGGTCCAAATAATACAATCCGCATCTAAAAAATTCTAAAACACATGCAGCATTGTTTACTTAGAAATCTACCGAAAATCAGAAACACGATGTTCGAACAGAAATTACCTTTTTATTATTATTATTAAAATTATTACAGGATTACCGGAGTCCCTTTTAAACGAACCATTTTTCTTGTTGCAATGATGTCTAGAAGGGATTGGAGAAGAACCAATCAGGGTCACCTAACAAAACTATTTGGGCCCAACAGTTTCAAAAAAGCAACATCACGTAAGCAGAGAAGAATTCCAAGTTTGAGAATGGCTAATAGAATTCTACAAGTCTCAAAGAAATCTCTTCACAACAAACAACCAGACGCCTCAAGTGACATAGGAACTTTACAAGAACTGTGTTTCAGAATTTTTTAGATGAAGATTGATAATTTGTATTATTTGTATTATCCAGACTACTGTTCTCATCTTGGATATTATTCTCACAACGTTTTGGCCGATGTAACCTCCTCTCTTCTTCAGGTGTATCTTGTCAAATTTGGGAATCTGTACGGAATTTCGAATGGAACCCTTTATTTAATCCATGAAGGTAGCTTGCTCTCGTTTCATCAGCCATGATCGGGTAGAAGTCTTAATAATTCGTAATTGTATTTATAGTATCGCCTGCACTGTGCTACACAGTGTTAATATTTGCTCTGCTGTTGTTTCCAATCGGTTGACCATATTTATTAAAATCTGTTTTTGTTTTCCACATTCTTATCTAAACAACAAAACTCAGTGTTTATTTTAAAACTTTATCTACCGATTTCCATAAATCACTACCTGACAGAACAAACTCAGCCTTGAATTTCAAAAGCGCCTAAATTCCAATCTTTAACTTATATTTGAATAGTCCACTGATGTTAAATATTGGGTGAGTATAATTGTTGTTAGTTGAGGATAACAGGAAAAAGGGTTCAGTCAGGGTCAACTAGTGTACTCAGATGTCAGCTTCACCTTCTGTGTACCAGAAGCGGACGTGACATCACATGGTCAAAAGAGGAGGGAGTGAAGAGAGAAGTGGGCAGTTGATTGAAACTCTTGGAGAGAACAGGACAGGTAGAGATGACTTAAGATTGACTATAACAAATGGGCCAAATATCTATAGCTTGGGATGCCCTCCTCCACCGGTGGCAGAAGAGAAGGCAATGCCAACATTCCAATAAAGGATCCCTTCTTCAAATTGACAATTTCTTTGTTGCGGTGCCTCGGACATGGAAAAGTGGACGACACAAGGTGAGATAAGACTGTGTAGTTACGATTGTGATCTGCATTTTATAACAAGGTGTGTTTATAAACCCACATATTTTATTCGATTGGGAGGGGGGGGGGATAATGTTACACTTGCATCACAAAGCCAGCCCTCATCGTCATCGTCATAGCTATTATGAATTATCATATAAGTGTCCCTATTGCCACTAGTGTTAGTAGTATTATTACTTTCTCTGCTCCAGAGAATCTTGTTACAGATTTATCATTCCTCATATCTGAAAAATAAATAAATTAGTGAAACTATAATTTTAGTAGTTTTTGATTGACCAGGTAGCTGCAGGTAGGACATACGTGAGGCAGCAAGACTCAATGCCCTGCCATATGAGCCGAAACATCCAGGTCGTCTGTCAGAGAACTTCGTCGACCACACTTCACCTAACATCTGGCCTTTTAGCTTTCTTGCCTATAACCCTTATGACTTCTTTGTGTAGGGCACTATGGAACAGGACATCAACAGATTCAGCTGCAACACGAAGGACGAGCTAAAGTCCAGGATTACCAGAGCCTTTCGGGCCTAATTTTGGAAATAGTGACGAAGGCCTGTGGCCAGTTCCGAGGCCACCTCGAGGTTGTCATCAAAGCCAAAGATGGATTCATCAAACAAAATCGTCAGAACAAGTAAAGAAGAAAAACTAACGCACATATTTTATGGTCCTACAGTTAATGGTTTATGTGGTGTTACTTGGAGGAAAGTTATGGAAAGTAAAATTCTGAGAGAGAATATTACCATGTCGTAGTCATAAACATTAACATTTCTTTTTATTCACAGAGAGCTACCCCTGTGAGATGATTAGGTCACACGATAACTAATCAGCCTCCAGGGCGCATAAATTTCAGCCAAAACTTTGAAGGACTACTTTCAGTCCCTTTGGAAATTGCAGATAGCAGTTAGAGAGATTCCAGGCACCTACGAAAAAAGACTTTGTCTCTCCTGCCTTTGTCCGCTGGACAGTCGAGCAAGGCGATTCTCCACTGGAAGACATAGAGCTCAAAGAAAAGCGGCAGCCGAACTTTCTTACTGTAATTCCTTTTCTACACCATCTTAACTTTCGGCTAACTACACCCAAGGATGTAGCTCATTCAAATAAATATATCGTTGTTGTTTATAAAAGGCTTTGTTTTCCTTTCATTTGACGTCGGTGTTGTTAAAAAATATTATAGAAGTTTGCCTTACAATCCATGCGAATATAAGCTCCTATAGCCAAGATCAAACTGATGATCAATGGTTGTAGTGTTTGAAATCCCTCACGAAGAAGAAAGTTCCCCAGCTCAGTTTTTTGTGGTACTGATACATATTGGGCATCGAAGAAGTGTAATAAAATTACAGGTTTACAGATAATAAAAATACATAGAAGACATTGCCACGGCTGCTGCAAAGAAAGTGAGCTTCCTCTACCGTGCTAGAAAACTTCTCACACCTGATAGTATTCTATATCTCTACAAAGCCACAATTCGCCCATGCATGGAATATTGTTGTCACATCTGGGCTGGTGCACCATCCACTAGTCTCTTCCTCTTAGACAGAGTCCAAAAAAGAATTGCTAATCTAATAGGTTCCTCACTATCCACCAAACTCCAGCCCCTATCCCATCGCCGCAATGTTGCATCCTTGTGCTTGTTTTACAAGTACTTCAATGGAATGTGCTCCGATGAACTTGCTGCTCTCATCCTTCTCAACATAAATACACCCGACAAACTCAATAATCAGTTAAATCCCATCCATTCACTACGGAGGTCCCCAGATGCCGGTGGGCTTTCTACTCTAATAGCTTCTTGTCTCAAGCTGCCAGCCTTTGGAACTCCCTCCCTGCTTCCTGTTTACCTGACTCTACCAACATGCAGAAGTTTAAGTGTAATCTGAACAAATATCTTGCTGCACAACCCCTCACTTAGGATGCCCCCCTATAATTTCTGGGCCCTAATCCACTTTAGCCCCTTACGTCTCAGTGGCAATGTGCCTTGTCTGGGATGAACTCAAGTTAAGAAAAAAAGTTTGTGTGCAAGAAGTGTAAAACAATGGAGACGGATGAGAACCTAAATATGGAGAAAGTATATTTAGATTTTGAGGCCATTGATGTCGTCCAGAAGTTTTGTTACCTTGATTGTAACACAGCGATAACGCTCTGCTGGTTAGTAATGGCAGAAGTTCCCTGAACTTACTCCATTCATTCTTCTCTGTGCTCCAATGATATCACCAAGGTAACAAAACTTCTGCTTTATCCATCAGGGAAGCAAATCTTAGGCAATAAGACACTGGTATTTGACGTCTACCAAACTTTAAATTTCTCGCTTGCTTTTATTCCAGACTTTGCCAAGTTCACAGATGACTCTAAGCACCTTCTTCTTTGTCTTTGCCGTTGTTTGAAAGCCTACATTAACAGAACTGTCACGGAAGTATAATGAAGTGTTTTTTATTACTTTATAGAAGCATTTAAAAATATCAGATTGGATAAGAGGTTAATCAACATCTTCTTTCAGCCAATCAGAAGTGCAGAAAATATATGTCTCCACATATTACAAAAAGAATTGTTACAATAGTTTGTGCTTAATATAAAAACCAAATGCATCAGCTTCCTCTCTTTCAGTTTCTTTTAGACCTGACACATGACAGCATATCACTAAAACCAAGCCCCGACAACTGTTCGAAGACACACACATCACAAACTACTGAACACATAAACTCACACAGCAAAAACAGAGCAAATATTTCTACGCTAACACAGACTAAATAATTCTTCTCACTTGTAACGTTCTAAGAAACACTGAACTCTCATTCACTATTAATTCTTTAATTTTTTGTCAATAAAACTGAATCTATTTTTGTATAGATTGAATTTGTATTATTTGGCTATTCGAACTATTATTCTCATCGTGGATGTTATTCTCACAACATTTTGGCCGATGTAAACTCTGACCTTCTTTAAGTACATCTTGTCGAACTCAAACTCTTTCTGTTGAACTCGGGAATCTACAGGATATCAATACAATAAGAACACTCTTCACATAGGCAGCTATTTTCGCTTCTGCCCAAGCCAGTTTCCTGCAAAATATAAACAGTTTCGTTTGAGACGTCACCGAGAAAAGACATATATCTCTCCTCTTGCCTCTAGAAACGAGATGAAACTAACAGACACAATTCCATTTCTATAGTACATGCACATCGGTTGAATCAACCTGTCTTATATTCCTGTTTTCTCTTTCTTTCCATGTTTTGAAACTGTTGAATACAATTGATTTAAATTGTAGAGAAAAAGTGTGTCCTTTTAACCAAAACTTGACCGTATCTTCATTTGAAACAAGACCAGTAAGATGAATACAGATGCAGTGACCTTACATCAAAATGGCAATCTCCACCATTTCTCCCACAACTCTACAGACCTTAAACCAGTTAAATATAAAAAGAACAGTTTCTCATTACATTTTAAGATTTATATTGAGTGTCTTCGATCTCTCTGTACAAGGGTTTGTCAGGACAACCTGACATGATGATACTTTCTCTTACAAATAAACTCTGACCAAATATTCAAAATAACATAGTATTCGAAGCCCAAATAAGATCCTTTCGACACGGCTATACACTGGCTCATACGAGGAATGTTGCACCTTCCCAAATAATGTTGCCTCTACTAACATTACTAAGCTGGATACTCCACCAGACTAGAGTAATTCTTGTCCTGGAATCCGGTAAGACCAAGAGACCACAAGAAAAATATACTATAACATAGTTAACTGGTCAATTGGGAAGAGGAAAATTAATGTTCTTAACTTCTTTATTAACTCAACGTTTGAAAGATAAAGGAGAACTTTAATAGAATATTCGAATATCTATGTATCTCATATAGAGATCAAGTGTTAGCCCCAGGAAGGCGACCCTTGATTTCTGAGAACTTCGACTAAAGTAAAATAGAATTAAAAAAATAGATAATATTAATTATCATACCCACATAATAATCGAATTGAAGATATAATAACACTTTTATAATATTTTCATGCTGATAATTCTTTTTCTTATATTTATATATTTTTTGATAATTTATATTTTAAATATATTGTCTAATGTCTTAGGCGGACACTTTTTTAGGGGGCCACTTGCCATTGAGTACACTTTTTCAGGGGCCCACTTGCCATTGGGTACACTTTTTCAGGGGCCCACTTGCCATTGAGTATACTTTTTCAGGGGCCCACTTGCCATTGAGTACACTTTTTCAGGGGCCCACTTGCCATTGGGTACACTTTTTCAGGGGCCAACTTGCCATTGAGTATACTTTTTCAGGGGCTCACTTGCCATTGAGTACACTTTTTCAGGGGCCCACTTGCCATTGAGTACACTTTTTCAGGGGCCCACTTGCCATTGAGTATACTTTTTCAGGGGCCCACTTGCCATTGAGTACACTTTTTCAGGGGCCCACTTGCCATTGAGTATATATTTTCAGGGGCCCACTTGCCATTGAGTATACTTTTTCAGGGGCCCACTTGCCATTGAGTACACTTTTTCAGGGGCCCACTTGCCATTGAGTATACTTTTTCATGGGCTCACTTGCCATTGAGTATACTTTTTCAGGGGCCCACTTGCCATTGAGTATACTTTTTCATGGGCCCACTTGCCATTGAGTATACTTTTTCAGGTGCCCACTTGCCATTGAGTATACTTTTTCAGGGGCCCACTTGCCATTGAGTATACTTTTTCAGGGGCCCACTTGCCATTGAGTACACTTTTTCAGGGGCCCACTTGCCATTGAGCATACTTTTTCAGGGGCCCACTTGCCATTGAGTATACTTTTTCAGGGGCCCACTTGCCATTGAGTACACTTTTTCAGAGGCCCACTTGCCATTGAGTATACTTTTTCAGGGGCCCACTTGCCATTGAGTATATATTTTCAGGGGCCCACTTGCCATTGAGTATACTTTTTCAGGGGCCCACTTGCCATTGAGTACACTTTTTCAGGGGCCCACTTGCCATTGAGTATACTTTTTCAGGGGCCCACTTGCCATTGAGTACACTTTTTCAGGGGCCCACTTGCCATTGAGTATACTTTTTCAGGGGCCCACTTGCCATTGAGTACACTTTTTCAGGGGCCCACTTGCCATTGAGTACACTTTTTCAGGGGCTCACTTGCCATTGAGTATACTTTTTCAGGGGCCCACTTGCCATTGAGTATACTTTTTCAGGGGCCCACTTGCCATTGAGTACACTTTTTCAGGGGCCCACTTGCCATTGAGTATACTTTTTCAGGGGCCCACTTGCCATTGAGTATACTTTTTCATGGGCCCACTTGCCATTGAGTATATATTTTCAGGGGCCCACTTGCCATTGAGTATACTTTTTCATGGGCCCACTTGCCATTGAGTACACTTTTTCAGGGGCCCACTTGCCATTGAGTATACTTTTTCAGGGGCTCACTTGCCATTGAGTATACTTTTTCAGGTGCCCACTTGCCATTGAGTATACTTTTTCAGGGGCCCACTTGCCATTGAGTATACTTTTTCAGGGGCTCACTTGCCATTGAGTATACTTTTTCAGGGGCCCACTTGCCATTGAGTATAGTTTTTCATGGGCCCACTTGCCATTGAGTACACTTTTTCAGGGGCCCACTTGCCATTGAGTATACTTTTTCATGGGCCCACTTGCCATTGAGTATACTTTTTCAGGTGCCCACTTGCCATTGAGTATACTTTTTCAGGGGCCCACTTGCCATTGAGTACACTTTTTCAGGGGCTCACTTGCCATTGAGTACACTTTTTCAGGGGCTCACTTGCCATTGAGTATACTTTTTCAGGGGCTCACTTGCCATTGAGTATACTTTTTCAGGTGCCCACTTGCCATTGAGTATACTTTTTCAGGGGCCCACTTGCCATTGAGTATACTTTTTCAGGAGCTCACTTGCCATTGAGTATACTTTTTCAGGGGCCCACTTGCCATTGAGTATACTTTTTCATGGGCCCACTTGCCATTGAGTATACTTTTTCATGGGCCCACTTGCCATTGAGTATACTTTTTCATGGGCCAACTTGCCATTGAGTATACTTTTTCATGGGCCCACTTGCCATTGAGTATACTTTTTCAGGGGCTCACTTGCCATTGAGTATACTTTTTCATGGGCCCACTTGCCATTGAGTATACTTTTTCAGGGGCCCACTTGCCATTGAGTATACTTTTTCAGGGACCCACTTGCCATTGAGTATACTTTTTCAGGGGCCCACTTGCCATTGAGTACACTTTTTCAGGGGCCCACTTGCCATTGAGCATACTTTTTCAGGGGCCCACTTGCCATTGAGTATACTTTTTCAGGGGCCCACTTGCCATTGAGTACACTTTTTCAGAGGCCCACTTGCCATTGAGTATACTTTTTCAGGGGCCCACTTGCCATTGAGTATATATTTTCAGGGGCCCACTTGCCATTGAGTATACTTTTTCAGGGGCCCACTTGCCATTGAGTACACTTTTTCAGGGGCCCACTTGCCATTGAGTACATATTTTCAGGGGCCCACTTGCCATTGAGTATACTTTTTCAGGGGCGCACTTGCCATTGAGTATACTTTTTCAGGGGCCCACTTGCCATTGAGTATACTTTTTCAGGGGCCCACTTGCCATTGAGTATACTTTTTCAGGGCCCACTTGCCATTGAGTATACTTTTTCAGGGGCTCACTTTCCATTGAGTATACTTTTTCAGGGGCCCACTTGCCATTGAGTACACTTTTTCAGGGGCCCACTTGCCATTGAGCGTACTTTTTCAGGGGCCCACTTGCCATTGAGTATACTTTTTCAGGGGCCCACTTGCCATTGAGTACACTTTTTCAGAGGCCCACTTGCCATTGAGTATACTTTTTCAGGGGCCCACTTGCCATTGAGTATATATTTTCAGGGGCCCACTTGCCATTGAGTATACTTTTTCAGGGGCCCACTTGCCATTGAGTACACTTTTTCAGGGGCCCACTTGCCATTGAGTACACTTTTTCAGGGGCCCACTTGCCATTGAGTATACTTTTTCAGGGGCCCACTTGCCATTGAGTATATATTTTCAGGGGTCCACTGTCCATTGAGTATACTTTTTCAGGGGCCCACTTGCCATTGAGTATACTTTTTCAGGGCCCACTTGCCATTGAGTATACTTTTTCAGGGGCTCACTTTCCATTGAGTATACTTTTTCAGGGGCCCACTTGCCATTGAGTATACTTTTTCAGGGGCCCACTTGCCATTGAGTATACTTTTTCAGGGGCCCACTTGCCATTGAGTATACTTTTTCAGGGGCCCACTTGCCATTGGGTACACTGATAATCTGACCAGTCCATCATGGCTGTCACCACCACACTTCTCTAGTTTGTTTTTAACCACAATAACTATGCTAGTTACAACCTATTTCAGACAATGTCTCATCACCTTGTCCTGTGAGACCGGCAGCCGAAACACACATCTGTTAGAATATACGTTATTTTATTTTACAGCTCATGTATTAAACATATATTCCGAACATATTCATCATTAGAACGAAAAACTAAGACCAAAAGTCGGTTAACACATTTATTACAGTTGACAATTATGAAAGAAAGCAAGTACATTATTATACAAAACAATAAAAGATATTTAGTTCTTACTTTACTTTTAGGATAAGAACTTTGCTTACTGGGGAGTGAGGGGGCGTCTATATTCTTTATTTTGTGGCAGCCCTATGGTAGAGGTCTGACAACAGTGAATTCTTAATACTCTCTAGTCCCTTTTGGACACAATAAAGGGGAAACAATTAGCGGTGTCCAAAACAGATGCATCACCAGAATCGGTTCATAACACTTCCTTTGATACCCGGGCCAATAAACACCACTAATGTCTTTTACACTGTTTTTCTGTCTTTGCCATTCTTTCTTTGTCATTGCTGTATTTTTGTCTTGTGTCTCAACAATAGTTGTAAGCGTGATCACCAGCATCGGCCTCTGCAACAAAAGCACCTTCGAACATATTGAGAGTTTGAATTACCTACTAGACACCATCTTTCTTTCTTTATTATATTCGAACATATTGCAAGTACAAATATTCCTGGCAATGTCCGGTCGGGACCGCTAGTTAATTAATAAATCAATGTTAATATAAAGTAATTATTTTATTAATTAAAATATATATAGGGTAATCATTATTATTACCGACATAAATTATTTAAAAGGAAATATGGTTCTTATTTCGATTAATGCACAAGTGAAATATGACAGTTCAATAAAAAAAAATAACAGGAAACTATTTAATATACCCACATATCAGGCAAAAGTATTTGTGTACACCAAAACTTACGGAAAATATTCAGTAGAATTTTAATAAAAAATAAATTTAATTTACTATTTGGAGTCAACGAACTTCGACCCACAACACCGCATGGCGTCTTCATATTAAAAGAAGGGAGATAATCTTCTACGACGGCTGGCTTAAAGACGTATAATGGCGTCGCATGAACGTAAACTCAGAAATATGAGTAAGAAATGAATTTTGATTTATTACTAAAATTCTACTCAATAATTTTCCGTAATTTTTGGTGTACACAAATACTTTTGCCTGATACGTAAGTATATCAAATAGTTTTCCTGTTATTTTACTTTGAATTGCGATATTTCACTTGTGCATTAATCTAAATAAGAACCGGAAATACTGTCGGGAAATTAGTCAAGAGCAATTTATTTTGCTCTACCTATTCAATTTTAATAGAAGTTATAAGCCTTTAAAGTTCTGTAAATATCGAATCTGAAGAAAGTAGCCATTTTTGTTTACATTACTGACTAAACAAGACTGGCTACTTGCCTCAGATGCGATATTCACAGAACTTTGAATTTAGTATTTCAAGCTCTGAAGACATTGTTGTTGCTTTTATTAAATTTAAATTTCCGATTGTTTAGTATCAATTTCTACGGAGAGCTGTCTTAATTTTGTTTCCATTCACACCTTTAGGGTGTTATCTTTTTGTAAAGGTGGTCACTGCGTTTTGACTATGGGTATTTTATTTACCTACTCTCTATGTGGGTTTTGATGAAAGTGTTTCTGTGGAAGGAACTGGATTCAGTCCGTGTCGTTAACCACTTAGCCATCGTGAGTCCTTCAAATGAAGAGGGGAGCTAAATGTGCAAATAGATATTTTTAGGTCACTTAAATTACTTTAGCTCCCCCTTCATTTCAAGGACCAAATACATCTTATTATACCTATAGTCGAAACTCAGTGACCACCTTTACAAAACGATAACACCACTAAAGGTGCGAATGAAAAAAAGAAAATTAAAATAGCTCTCATTAGAAATTGATACTAAAAAAATCGAAACGTTAAAGTAAAAATGAATAAAATGTCTTGAGGGCTTAAAATACTAACTGCCTTTAAACAGTTTTCATCATTTAACTGACAATCCATCCATCTTGGTTGTGGATGGTGTCCTTCCAAGATAAGAAACAATTGAAGAGGTCAAGGCAGTGGTGTGCAGAGGCCTATTGATGCCCTGGTGATGCTCGCTGCCAACTCCTTGATTGTATGCCCCAAAGGCTCAAGTATAAGTCCTAGTACTGAGAAATATTATGAGAAAAGGAGATAGTTTGAATAGGATTGAATGGCTCTCCTCCCTCTGCACCCCACTGGACCATGGTAAAAATAAAAGTAGGGAGTCACATCTTGGAAGAATTCTGTAGCAGTTACATTTCGATGGACTATTTTCTTTATATGTGAACTACGCAGAGTAATTGATCTATTATCCAATGAAAACACTTTACGTGGGATGCACTTTCGTTGAACTACTTATACATTTTTCTTGCGTATAAGTCAGTTGGATTGAAGATGTAAACAAAAGCAGTCGCATAAGTGCGCCCCTTCCAACTCACAGCAATATGATACCCTATTGTAACGTTCAAACCTAGTCTTCCGACGCACATCACTTGTGGTAGACATATCTATTCGGCAAAAAAATATTTTAAGACTATATATTTGAGCTGTGCTATTCAGAACATGACACTGTAAGTTGAAAATGTAATATTTGCTCCCTAGTTTAATGTTACCCTTTTTTCTCCTTTTGCTTTTTCTCTTTTCAATAAAACAGACATTTTTATGGATTGAATACTCATTTTCCTCTTATTGCAACTTGCATGTTTGCTTAAACTTATTCTTTTAAACTGCTACCATCAATAAAGCATATCTTGTTTTTTATCGGTTATAAGTCTAAGCAGGGGGTAATATAGCAGTTACATTTCGATGGACTATTTTCTTTCTATGTGAACTAATGTTTCTATGTGGAATGATTGATCTGTTATCTAATGAAAACACTTTGAGTGGGATGCACTTCTGTTGGACTACGTTTACATTTTTCTGGCGTATAAGTCAGTTGAATTAAAGACGTCAACCAAATCGGTCGCGTAAATATGTCTTGGCCAACTCACAGTAACATGATACCTTATTGTAACATTTGACGTCAAATCCTTTCTTAACCTCTTTTTTCGGTTTGTTGAGCGAAAATTTGAAATGAAGTTGATAAAATATGTTGCAATAGACTGTAGCAGTTACATAATTAAAATCTATTTTCTTTTGTACTTGTATGTAATCACTCACAGAGTGATCAGTATGTGGTTCGGGAAGAACAAACTGGCATGTTTTCACTCGCGTAGTGATACATTAGGCGATTAGAACACTTTGCACATGCGTGGACTATTTCCATTTCCGTGGAATTTTACAAGCAGTCAGACATCAAGCGTCACGTTTACAAGACATCATATTTCCTGTAAAAGTCTTGTTCGAGATGTCTTCTTTCGTGTGAATCAGATGATTTTCTAGTTGGAAAGACATCGGGTACTTACGGGAAGGACCACGAGAAGGTTGCCAACATCCCTAAGTGTAAGTGGTACTGTGGAAGCGACTGGATTCGAACTTGGAACACCCAGGCCTTCAGTCCGTGTCGTTATTCACTTAACCACTGTCACCTCCCGAGATGTCAATGTGACAAGACGTATAACTGATGGACTCAATTACATTTCTATAATAGATGCATGCCGGCCGAACCAACCTGTTTAATATGCCTGTTTCTATAACTCTTTTCCAGATCATGTTTGTGTTGATTTTCTGAATAAAATAGATATACATTGAAGAGAAGTTTGTCTTCTAACGGAAACTTGGTGTCCCTTTTCTTCTTATCAAGCAAGGCCAGTAGGATGGATACAGACGCAGTGACCCTACTACATAATGGCGATATAACAAGCTTCTCATCATCCCAACCTCTACAAGACTTTGTCATAAATTCACTTGCGACTAAATATCTCCTTCTACAATTCTATTACCAAAACAACAACAACAACAACAAAACATTTGAAGGTCATTAGAATTGTACTGATCAAGTTACTGTAGACCACTGTACTAGATATGAAGTTGTTACAATCAGCACATCACATGATAAAAATAAGAAATTTAAAAAAAATAAACACTACGTTTGAATTTGTATTTATCTTCATTTCATTCCCTACTTTGATAAAAAGAAAAGAAAAAATGAAATGCAAATCAAATCTCGACTGATAACGTATTTAATTGAAACGAAATTTAGTGGGTGTTTCTTTCTCTCAGTCACATAACCCGCGTTGTCCTTCTTTTTGTCGCCATTGTTTATCCTTTCTCTTCTCGCCAGCAAAACTTGACTTGTTGCATCGGGATTAGCGAACATGGCTGACCCAAAGCCTTTTACAGAAATGCCAACGCAGCCGACTGTGCAGAAACCGGGGCAGTTAACAAAAGAACAAGTCAAACAATTCTTCGATGAGGTATTTTTAAATCTTTTGTTACACCCTTTGCTAACACACACACACACACGCACAAACACACACACATAACGAGATTCTACTTTTTAAGCGATTACAGGTAAATAACCCGGTAAAAAAAAATAAAACAAAAAAAAAAAATTATTTTAGAGTGCAGGATACTTTCGCCTATAAATTTAGCGTAAAATAATCACTCACTTCCGGGCCACCAGGCGATAATGATCATCCATTTCCGGACCAGATAGCATTTTTAAGGACATATATACGAATATTATTATTTTTTTTTAAGGGAGATGATATTGACCTTACAGAAAAAGAAAATCAAAAAGGCATGGCTGGCAGAGGAGGGAAGAGAATCTCGCTATGCGGGAGCACGGAAATTAATAGATTGGCCCAACCCATGCGATTTGTGACTGGCGGAGCATCAGGTAGGAGTGGGGAGAGGCATGAGCACTATTCATTCATAATATGGGTCTGTAAAAAAAAAACAGAAAAAATAAGTAATTCTTTTATTTATAATATGGTTTAATGTATTTTTTCAGCAGAAAAATAAAATTAGTGCCCTTCCTTCCCCTACCACACACACACACACACAAAGAGAAAATTGGGGTACTATTTACTAAAGTCAACAGAACTAAAAAGGGGTAAAAAAAAACAAAAACAAGCATACAACAAATAAATGTTACCAAAGGCAAGATAAGTTGCTCTTTTACCTACCTGGATAAGTTTATTTGTTTTAACTTATTTTAAAGCGGTTTTTTTGTGTATTAAAAAGAAACCAAATGTCGTCTGTGTTCAGTAAGAATGAAAAAAAAAAAGATGGCGCTGATAACACCTGCACGAGGACCCCTGATAATCCCTCAAGAATTGTAAATTAAACAAAATACTGGTAGAAACACATCCAATAAATGTCACCAATCGTGCGAAAATATAATTGGGGACATTATTATCAGGGTTCCTCGAGCATACCTTATCAGCACCATCTGTTTTTCGTTTATGGAGGATGCCAGAACGCCGGGGTAAACCGATAATGGCGGCATACCATCCCAATGCTCGGGGACCATATTTATGGGGGGGGGGGCACGTGGTCTGGTTCGTTTACAATTGAAGGGTCTTGATTAACTAAAAATATTTAATGTTTATATTATTGTAATAAATATTACTATTCGGGTCACAAATTATTCTAAGGGACATACTATTAAGAATTTATATTTTGAGTTAACTTCGTAATTTGTGACCTATTTGTGTTGCGCACAGAATATAAAATATGAGATTATTAATCGACCACGTAGGGAACCAAAATGGCTAGGGGTTAAAATTAACAGAGGAACAAACAAAGGAATGAGAGTAAAACATTATTATGATTACATTAAAAAAAAAGGAGCGAAGGAAAGGAAGAGACTTCAAAACAAGAATAGCATTTAGTATAATTAAAAATTAGCATAAAACATTTATATTAATAAAACAATTTATTTTTGATGAGGCATTTTGTAAAACTATCAATTACAGAGAATCTTAGAGTTCATTTTTAAGGAGTGAAATGTTCTTTGTAAAAGTTCTGTGTTTGCGTGTGATCGTGATTGATGTAAAGTTATGTATGCATATTTGTGGCAATTGTATGTGTGTGTGTTGAAGAATAGTTCGTTGTTCGTGGTAGGAATTAAAATGGATTACCTCATTTTTGACTTTCGCCTCCCCCCTCCTCGATCGAGCGGGGGGGGGGGGGGGGCAGACGACGATCTCCTGTGTGTGCGTTGTTGGCAAGAAAGCGGAAGAGAAAAGAGAAAGAGGGAGCGAACCTTAACCACTCCTTCGATAAGGACTAAAATCTTGCGTTGGTCACTGGCGTGTCGTTCTTTGATTGGCTGAAGTTTTCAGTCAGTGTGTTTCCACGAAATTTCCTCTTCTTCTGTCAGAGGTGAATAAAGGGTATCGGTCAACGCAGAAAAAAAAGGAGTTGAAATAAACGCCATTTGCTTTCTCGCGTTGCCTTTTGAGTTCACTACAGCAAGTCCCCCATGAGCAGCAGAGCTGATTAGACAGAATAGTATTATATATTTTTTAATTTCAGTCCTTTTGGTTTGGTGATTTGCTTAGTTTTATATATATATATATATATATATATATATATAATTGTTCTCAGCGAGGACTTAGAGTTCATTCTGTTAGAATGAAGCTGTTTTTTTTGTGGTTCACGGGCAAAATTTAAATTGTGAGTTCATCAGGTTTGCCACACGAAATCGGTAATTATTGGTAGTGCTGACTTTTGTGCATTTATTATTTTTGCTGGAACTTAGTGTCCATACAAAAGACTCTTGGGCTGAATAAAAAATGTCAAGTTGAAGACATGTCTCTCGTATGAAGCTGGGTATTAACTGATAAGAGTTCAACTTTCGACGCCTCGTTGAAATTTTAACAAAAAATTGCTTTAGAATAAGTTAAAACACAAATAAACTTATCCAGGTAGATAGAAGAGTAACTTATTTTACCTTTGGTAACATTTATTTGTTGCACGTTTGTTTTTTTTACCCCTTTTCTGGTCTGTTGTAATACCTGTCGTTGCTAAACTGTCATCAAACGAAAATTTAATGGCATATATTCTAGATAAGATTGGATGGAGAGTCGTTAAATTCCATTTAAAATTAACTTTAGACTTAAAAACCATAGCACCAAAGAGTTGGTATTATTGGAACCCCGTACCCTGTGCTAATTTTTCTAAAAATAAAAATGAGATTCTCCTTTTTTTGGCGATTTTTTTCTTTTGCGCTTTTCCTTTTTTTTTAAATTTTAATTCCTACAAGTGACATAATTTCTTTTTGTTTTTGGCTCGACAATTCCGTAAAGTAGTGAACTCACTACATAACATTAAAACATTTTTTTCTGCACTGTGTGTTTTTCTTCTTTTTTGTGATTTGGAAACACTCGTCCTTAGAATGTATGTGCTCTGACCATGTCATTGCCCTCTACGTTTGAGCAATGCCAGAAATGATGCCCAAATTTACCCTGAACGCAATAGTTTGCCCATACAACAGAAATGTCTCTGACTTGTATAGCCTCTATGGGCAATGCCTTAACTTTTTAAAGAAAAAATATGAAAAAAATACTAAAAGCTTTAGAAAGCAAATACAAAGTTTTTTAAAGTACATAAAAAATCGAAAAGAAATAAAATAGAAAACAGCAAAACCCTAAAAATGGCAAAAAAATGCAGTTCAAACAAATAAGTCTGCACAAATCTGAAAAATAACAAGGGCCAAGATTAGTTACTCCCCCAAAGATTAGTTCCCCCCTGGCCCCCTACACACACACTAAAATATGGCTACGGCTGATACCCCCCCCCAAAAAAAAATGTAGGTTACTACATAATAGCATTAAAACTAATGTTATCACTTGCACACTATTCAGTCCGGCAATTATTGTTGATGGTCAAGCAATGTAGGTTGTAGTAAAAAAAAAAAAATGACTTACAAGAATGGAATCCATTGATGTCATTGAATATTTGCATAAAAATATTGTTTCCTTTATATTTCTGCCTCCACATAAACTCACACGGATAGCTGTCCACCAATACTGCAATGCATTCAACAGTGGTGTTTATTCTGAATTTTGTACATCCTAAACAACATTCCAAATTTTGGTTATGAATATACGGATACAAATTCTCCATTATCGTAAGACTTTCATTTTTATTTGTCTACTTTATAGACTAATATTATTTTCTCTATAAATAAACTTGTCGTTCCTGTCTGAGATTATTGTAAAAGACCCAAGTATAAAAAGACCCCTGCCACAAAAAGACCCCTGCCACCTCAAACATAGACAAAATATGGGTTGTAGTAAAAAAAAACAACTTTATCATTGAGTATATGGCAGATCAATAAATCGATGAGACGAACAGGCATTGATGGAGAGTGCTAGCTAATTTACCCCTTTTATTTCTAGGTTCGTTCGGCTTACTCTCTCCTCTTCTTTCCTCTTCTTTTCATTTTTTTATTTCTTCTTGAGGAGATAATCACCTTGCGGTCAGTTGCTAATAAAATATCTGGCCTTTTGGCTAAGATCAAAGTGTAGTATCTGTTCCGATGGATACTGCACGCCTGTCCTGTGCAGTTCTAGGAGGTACACCCTCCCAGGCTTCGCCTCCCCTCTTTGGGGAGGAGTAAGTTTATTGCTTACTGTCTGAGGCGCCCCTACCGGGGAATGCCGACGGGGCTGCCCAGGCAATTTTTAAATGGCCAGAGTGCTCACCTCTCGAGCGCTGGCTTTTAACCCCACTTGCTCGACCCGATTTTGGGTCACATCTTACTTGTGGGAGTAAGATAAAACTGGCCTTGTGCCTAACTCCGCGAGGAGTAAATAAACATACAGATGTTGGCCAGAGTTTGAACCCAGTGAAAAGTGTTCACACATGTTTTTAATCTGAAGGTAACAAGTAGGTGTGAAATGAAACTTTATGAAAACAGTGAATTGGTCAAAAGAAAAAATCAGAGTTTGCTGGCGACACACAACGGCGCGCGCCTCGATTCTCAATGAAGACAGCAACGACAACAAGAATCACTGCACTTCAAGTACAAAGCCCAACATTCACTCTTTAAGCACGGCTGCTGTCGCTCTAATAACAGCTTACCCCAAGTATATAAACACACATACACGCACTCACACGCATACGGAACTTTAGAAAACAAATTTAACGCTCGTGTCGTCTTCATATGCAAAAACTTTTCCAACCTTCAACAAACTTTATCGTTTATATTTTACATCTTCGTAAAATTGTTGCTGTATAAATGTTTTATTTTTACTTTACAGTTTCTCCTTTTTTTTCTTAACAACATTCTATTGTTAAAAGTTAGCACTTGCTAACTGGTGACCCGTGCCAAACATATGTTTTTATCGAATCGGTCTCGTCCCAATTTAGTGACACAAATATTAATTGTTTAGTGTGGTGCTTAGCAATCCCTACAGACGCGACGATCGTCTAAAATACCCGATTGAAAACGGGGAACCAAGACAACCACAAGTATTTGCATAAAAAATATTTTGCTTACATTTCCTTAAAAACGCTATTTTAAAGTCTAAAAATTTTTTTGTTTTATTTCTTTTTACCACTCACTTTTCAGGCTGTTTACATGTAATCACCTAAAAAAAGAATTTGAGGCACTTTTGCAGTTTTGTAAACAGTGGCAAATAATCCAAAGGAAGTAACGACCAATAGATTAAAACATTTTAATAAATGTATTTATTTAATAAAATATAGTTTCTGAAAGAAAAACATTGTAATAAAATAAAGTTTATGTTCAATAAAGTAACATTTTGACCAAAACATTGTAATAAAATATAGTTTTATTATTATTATGTTCTTTTTTTAACATTTTTAAATTATATAAAAAAATCACAGTCAATTTCAGAAACTATATTTTATTACAATGTTTTGGCCAAAATGTTACTTTATTGAAAATAAACTTTATTTTATTACAATGTTTTTCTTTCAGAAACTATATTTTATTAAATAAATGAATTTATTAAAATTCCTGTGGATTATCTGCCGCTGTTTACAAAACTGCACAAGTGCCGAATTTGATTTTTGGGAGGTGCAGTGTGAATTAGCCTTTCTGTATTAGACTCTACAAGCCAGGTTTTTTTTGTTTTACCCATAAGGTCAGTCCTGGATGAATGGGCGGCCATGTATTTATCTCATTTAAAAAAAATATTTGGTCATAAAAATGTCCTTAAAAGCGCTATCTGGTTTGGAAGTGGATGATCATTACTGCCTGGTGGGTTGAAAGTGGGTGATCATTGTAGGTTAAATTAACATGTGAAAGTGATCTCCCACCTCTGAAGTCTAAATCATTATTCTTTGTTTGTTTTATTTCTTTTTACCGCCAACTTTTTCAGTCTGAATCTTATTTATTATTTTTTGTGTGTGTGTGAATTACCCCCTCCCCGACAACTACAAAGAAAGTGCAGGCTTTCAATCTAGTCAGCAGGGATGGCCATTTTAGGGTCATTTCTCAGTTTGGATATCCATCCAGACTCCTTTGAAGGCATCTTCATCAGAACTTTTTGACATCTGAAGTGAACTTCGACCTTCTTCAGGTGCATCTTGTCAAACTCGGGAATCTTTATGTTGGATTCAGGAATCTGTACGGAATTTCGAACGGAACCCATTATCCGTAAGGACCCATGGCACAACGGATAAAAGTACTAAGTGATAAACAGTTCTAAGTGACAGTCTTCTGGAGATTAAAGGTTCAATCCTCAGTACAGGCGATACTAAAAGTACAATTACTTAAGTCTTCTTCATGGCTGAAGGAAGGAGAGCAAGCAGGTAGCTGTGGATTAAATAAATGGCTCCGGTCGAAATTCCATACAGATTCCCAAGTCTAATATAAAAATTCCCGAGTTTGATAAGACGCAGCTGAAGAAGGAGGTTACATTGGCAGAAACGTTGTGAGAATAACATCCAAGATGGGAACAGTAGTTGAATAATCTAAATAATGCAAATTATCAATCCTTGTCTAAAGAATTTCGAACCATCTTAAGTGAAGTGAAGCATCCGACGGTTTCAAAGTAAAAAATTCCAACAATACATGACTTTTACGAACGCTTCAAGATAAATGTTTTTAATGGGTCGGCACAAAAAAACGTGTTCTCAAAAATCCAGCCAAAATAAAGGTAGGATTTCCCTCTCATCAGAAAAGCACATTTAAAATACATTTAAAAACGAACGTCTAAAAGTTTGACAATGAAATACATCAATTCGCTTGAAGGAAGCAAAAGAAATAAAATGTCACCAGTATATTTAAGGAGAATCGAAGATGATACCATCAAAAAAAATGTTCGCCTAATAAAGTCACCATATTGGATTTGAATAATGAATTTAAAAAAAATCATTAAAGAACTTCTCACATCGATAAGGACATCGGATCAAAGGTACTGAGTCCAAATCTGCGATTAGTTTGTCTCTTAAATCAACCATTTAACTATGATGTCACAACACACATACACACATAAGGACATCTTTGCTTTATATACATATAATTATAAATATTTGTTTATCTACATACGTATACGTTTCATCCTTCCGGAATCGTGAGTGTAGAGATAATTATTCAAGCCGGTCACAAGATTCAAAACCCTGGAACACGAGTCATGTTTTGTAACTCAAAATCCGACGCCTTAACCCACGTGGCCACTGTGAACAACTACATAAATAGGTGAGAGTTTTAAACCTATTATACCGAGCTGGTGCAATAGGCAGCCAACATCAACAATATATATATATATATATATATATATATATATATATATATATATATATATATATATATATATATACTAGCTGTACCTACCCGGCATTGCCTAAGATGCAGTGAGGTTATTTTAATCTTTAATGTTTATTTTTTTGCACAGTTTTAAACTTCTACAGAAAATGAAATAACCTTTTTTTAGTTTTAAGGTAGACAACTCTTATATTCTTCAATTAACAATATGACTTATTCCCCTTGCTGATTTTGATTTTTAAATGATCATTTAAAAATGTTTCATATTATCAGTCGTCTGGGCTGGACAAAGTAATTTTTTAAATAAATTATAGTGAAATACCTTGTTATATTGCCAATAACATGATACAACAATAACGAATGACAATTGGCTACTCAGAAGCAACGTTTGATTTATCAGTCAGAGCCTGGTTCCTCGATCAGAAAAAGTCATAAATTATAATTAACAATTTTTTGAGGAATCTTTGAATCGTAAAAGAAAATTGAAAAAGCGGCAATAAGAAGCAGTAAAACCACTCCTTTCGTAAGGAATGGAGCTGCTAACCCTCGAGTTAGTTAAAACGCGCTATTTCCCTCACCCGTTTTACGCACTTCTCGCGTACATTAATTCGTCTGTTTTCCTCTTCTGCATGGCCGTGATACATCTAGTGGTTGTTCATTTTCTCTTCAATGTAGATAGCTTAAATTAAAAAAATTCTTCACACAGAAAGGTAGACAAAAACGGCTGAAAGTTTTTAAAGTTTATTCTTGGAGAGAAATAACTCACACAAGAGTTAACTATCTTATTAGGGATAAATAGGTGAACACAACGAACAGATATCTTAGGGGAGGGGGGATTTTCGCCTTTGGGCGATTTTAACTTTTTAAATGTATTACAATATTATTGTCACATATCTGCCTCACTTCGGCTTCCACACGGAACTGCCGAAACCTTTGTTTTCTTCCCTCAACAAACGGGATGTCATTCGTTGTCGACTCATCTTCCTTTATTTTATTTTACGTGACCTATTTAACCTCATGCCTGATCTTACAGGTCATCTCTTTCTGTTATCTTTCGTGGGAACTGATTTATTTCCCAAACTTCATGTCACTTCGACCTGCACTTAGTTTGCCTATGTAAAATTTAACACTAGCTGATTTACTTACTATCTGACTTAGGGCCTCCATAATGTTATAACATGACCAATTGAAATAAATTTGTAATCTAATATATAAAGTAAAGTCAGTCGAGTTCTAGACTTTAGACCTAAATAGCATTGCATCTGCCAAATCGATGTTTGATTCTGCCTCAGGATTTCTTCCTTTTTGTCCATGTAGCATGTTCTTTACACTAAAACTTTTTAATTCGCTTTAGTTGATTCAGAAAATACTTATTTCAGGAACGAAATTTTGTTAGACTTGCATCATTTTCGGTTTATAACCTGTAGCTGCTTACAAAATTTCTTTTAAAAAATTGCCATTTCCCTATCTGTGTGCAACTTTATATAATTTTTTTTTATAGATATTGACCCACTTTTTAATTATAATTGGTTCGATATTAAAACAGGAGGTATATATTTTTTTTTGCGAATGCCTTCTTAGTATGTTGTCTTTGTGAAATGCTACAAGGTGCCTTTGTTGACATGCTTTCGCTTTTCATGGCTGATTAGTAGATAAGTTTACTTGCTCTATCTTCCTTTTAAACACGTAAAACCAGTCATAATATTTTATAACAATAAAAAAAACTCTTCTTACCAACAAAATAAATTTATATTAGATTACATAACACTGCCGACAGTGTGCTATAAAAATTGTTAATTTATCATGTACAAGCTTTTATTACATTAAATACATTATTGTTTAGTATGTGGTACTATCGTTCAGTGGAGTGTAACTTGGTGTGTGTGATCTTATCGTTCTGACATAGCACTATATGGCGATAGTCACATTCTCCTTAATGAAGGGGTTAATCTCGTCAGTAGGTTTGGTGGCGGTTTGGCGTCATTAAGTCTCTGTTGAAAATTAATTAGCTTGGCTGGAAGGCTGTAGTGCTGAAAATTTGAACGCTTGTAATAAAGAAGCGAACAAACATCTTATATAAAAATATACAATTTATTTTTACATTCTAAAAAACACATATCAAACTCGAAGTTGAGTTGGCGTGCAAGTCCGTCGTATATGAAAAAGAAAAACCAACTGAATTCTTCCTCATGATGATAAAAACGAGAGAGAGAGTAAAAAAAACAGAAAAAAAGAAGGAGAGAAAACAAGAATACATATCAAAAAGAAAGAGACAGAGAGGAAGAAAGAGAGAACAATAGTTACTCATTGTATTGTTAAGTTCATCGATAGTTCTGATTCTTAACCTTTAGCGCAGCCGGGGTGTCAGCCAACAATTGATTTGACCCTTGGTCCCTTCGATGCACCGTCAATCCAGCTTGTTGAAAATAACTATCAACTCTGAGTCGAGCAGAAGGTTGATTGACGTCACCGTTTTAATGCAACAACATTTTACTTGTCTTCCCACAAGGACAAAGAAAGTTAAGTACAAGACTTTCATGTGGGGAAATCCAGCTCCAAACAAAGGGCTAACTATCCTGGTACAAGTAACATTTCAGATATTTTAGTTTCTTTTTAGTAACTAGGAAAACATCTTATTTTCTTTTCAAGTATAAAAAGTAAAAACTTATATATGTTTTCCTAATATACAAATCACAAATTCTTGGTCATGTGATGTACATTCTCTGTCAAAATTAAATTGTATAGTAGTTTTCTTTACCCAAATCAAGTAAAACATCCTTTTTTTAAATGTGCCCGTGGTGTAAAAAATATACATTCGTGTTTTCATACATTAGAGACTTTTGTTCTTTATATTATTAGTTTTATTCCCTTCCAGAAAATACTTTGTCTGGGTCGGAATTATTTTCAAATAACCAACTAAGAATAGGGACATAACTCTGCTTTCATTCATGCAGAGTTACTTTATTTTGATTGGAAGGAAAAAAATATTTTGCAAAACAAAATAAATAAGGCGGCATTTGAAATATATGGAAATAGGAGATGAAAAGCTTCCTGTAATTGTGGCTGGAAGAAGGCCTGTTTGTTGGGTTTATGAGGAAATTGGTCACCTCACTTTTGAATGCCCACTTAGAAAGCCCACGATTATGAAGACCAGAGTGGGCCAACATTTAGGGGTGCCTATAACCCAAAGAGTGGGGATGCCTACAAATCCCCCCCCCACATCAAAATCATCTGATAACGACTACCCAGTACTCCCTGAGCTAAGTAAACTGGAATACAGGGCAAATAACGAATGGATATTGGTCCAGGGTGGGAAAACACCTGGTCGTCTAGCCCTGGACCAAATGAGAAAAGAGGAGATGCTATCCAAGGATCCTGGAAAGGATAAATATGTAGAGGTTCGTGACCTGAACAAAAAAAATTGATCAAGAAAAAGTGCCAAAAAGTACGAAATCCCCCCAAAATATAAGCTCGCAGTCACCCGCCTAATCCCCCTCTCAAAAACCAAGCCCTCAGCCCTCCCCTAAAACAAAGTCAACCACCTCTATTCTCAGTCTGACAAAACCACGTTCCCCGCCCCCCCGAAAGCTATGTTCCCTTGAAAGAGAGGGAATATAAGTTAATCCCTCGTAGCCCAGTTAAAGCCTTTCCCTTTCATCTCCCCACAAAGCACCCCCAAAAGCACTCCCCCTGCAAAACAGCTCATTCCCGCCTCACCCTTTCTGCAAAATAGAAACACTACTCCTTCCCACTCTCCAATGAAAGAAGACATGCCACCTCCACCTCCATCTCAAAAAGGCAGAGAAGCCCTTCATTAGAAAGAGGAAGAAAAAAAACTGCTTTTCTCCCAGGAAATAAAATCTGTGTAGTCAGTGAGGTACAGGAAGAAACTGTTAAAAACTATAAAATATCTGATCTAAAAAAACTACTCACGTTTAGGGAGGTGTGTAACAAGTCAGTTGAAGATCCCCTTAACTTTCCTAACGCCTTTAGAGTCCTTGCAGTTATAAGAAAACCAGAAGAAGCCAAGGGGCTCTGGCAAATGCTAAAAGAGGCCAACGATCATTTTAATTTAACACCTCCTATGGGCATTTATAAAATGAGATGTTAAAAGGTTTAAGAAAAGATTGTGTTTGGGAGGATCCCTGTTCGATTGCACCCTTCCCTTTATAGAATAGCCAAACTAACTTACCCCTTGAATGTTGGCGGTATCTCCCATGATGGGCAAATCAGCATTCAGATAGGCACACAGTCTTTTGGGAGAGCCGTCGGCATCCTGACCTCATCAATGTTTGTTTGTGGAACCCAACCCTAAGATATGTCAATGGCTCTCTATCTAGCAAGCATAAATGTCCGTGGGCTGAGGGCCGACTCTCGTAAATTTCGAGTTGCTACAGACCTTCAGCACCTTGGAGTGGATGTATGTTGTATTCAGGAAACACATTTAATTCCAGGTGACCATTTGGGTGCGCTGGCTAGACGTTTTCACGTCTACTCAGAGTACTTCGATTCTCACTCGATGGGTGTTTCCTGGCTAGTAAATAAGTCTTTAATTACGTCGTGTCACCCTTGCTTCATGGATCTGGAAGGAAGGCTGTGCGTTCTGGATGTTACCATAAAAGATAAGGCATTTCGGCTCATTAGGGTTTATGCGCTCAATAACCATACTGAGCTTGCTCCTTTCTTTCGACGGATTAAGCAGTTCATAATTACAACTCGGACGGTCATCTTAGCGGGAGACTGGAATGCGGTTCTGGATCCCGATATAGATTGTAATCGGGCTAGGGGAACTAACAATGATCGGGATGCTAAGAAATTTCGTGATTTTGTCGATAAGTTTGATCTTATTGATAAATTCCGGAATGAAAAGCCCCGTCCGTGATAGAGTATGGACTTGGACATCCAGGTGTGGCTCCGGTTCGATACAACTTTTGAGTTATATTGACTGGTTCTTAATTAGGTGAGTCGACGTAGAATTATTAGAATGTCCAAGTTTTCATAATATAGTTTACTCGGATCATACACTTGTCCAGGTCCGTGTAAACTTAGATAGACCTAGGCTTAGATTGGCTGGGTACTGGATGCACACCACTTCGTTGTTCGATGTGAAGGGCTATGAGGAACAGCTATTACAGTGTGAATTGACGAGGGATGTAATTGAGAATAGGAAGTGTGTTCACTTTAAGAATGTAATTAAGCCCTTTATTGCCGATTTTAGCTGACGACTCAATCTAACAACTAGGGCAGCTAAAGTGGCACTAGAATCTAGATTAGATCAGGCAGGGGATAGTGCTAAAGTTACTGGCTATCCAAGAACACTAAGCTTTAGTAATTAAGGCTAGGTTAAAGAGAATGTCTCAGGAAGCAGCAAATATGGCATGAAGCGTCTCTTCCGGACAACCCGTACAAAACTCCTTGGACACCGCTTCTAAGCCTCATAGATTTCCTCCAAGTCTGTAAATGTTACAAAACATTTTTTACCCAGATTATTTTTCATCTCTTCTTCTTCAAGTAGAACATACCAAGTGTCTCCAGGACTGCAAGTGTGTCGACCAACTTTACCCATTCAATGACCATATCGATCCATCTATTTAAAAAAGCAGATAATTTTTATAATTAAGTAGCTGTCCGTACCCGACATCGCCCAGGGTTCATTGGTTGCACATTTTAAAATTAATTTAGATTAAAATAAAAATAAAAACAATAATGATGTGTAAGTCACACATAGGCGAGAAACACGCACATACACAGAAACATGTGAAGCGGTCACAAAATTTTATAAATATAGAGAAAAGAAGAAATGGAAAAAATGCTCAATAATGAATCCAATAATATAAGGGAGATAACTGAAATTTTAAGCTGCAGAGATTTATCTCCCTTACATTATTTGATTCATTATTTATGATTGTCGCCATCTTACAATCTTCCTAACCGAAATTTGTATTTATATTTTAATCCATTTTGAATTACTAATATATTAATGCTTTCCTTTATAATTTTTGTAGGGTTTTCTTATTGTGGAAGACTTCTTCAGCCAAGAACAATTGCAATCTTGTCGCAATGATATTGAAGTAATGGTTGATCATTTGGCCAAAAAACTCTACGCAGCTGGTAAAATCCAAGGTACTACTTTTTTTATTTGACATTAACTATTTGATGTGGGGGCCAATCCTTATACAGGTCTGACAGAATAATTGGGAACGACGGGGATCGGGTACCCTAGTGGCGCGCTAGTATGCATCTTGGTGATGATGCTAGACCCTACGTAGAAACAAGATTGAGATATAAGACTAGTACATATATTCAACGTGAAATCGACTATCTAAACAAGGCGAGAAAATGGCGTCGAAATGTCTGGAACATAGGTTGTCAAACCCAATTATATCCACACCAAGAGGCACATTTACCAGGTGCTGCCTAAGAATTTGGACAAGATCTCTTAATCACCAGAGTGAGGTGACTAGCTGGGCGGGCGAAGCTGATGGCCAGAGATAGCCATCTAAGCTGTCATCATTAATTAGGGCAGAGGTCTACTTCAGAGCGAGAAAGAAAGTAATTACTTTTTAAAAGAGAAATCCCATTTATCTGTTTAGAGAGCTCCTCCCAACTCCCGAAAGAGGAAGAAGGATATAGACAAATATGTTTGAGAAAGAAAGGGTGTGCCAATACACCCTTTCGGTAAGAGAAAGGACCTTGGGTTAGAAAGAGAAAACAGAACACAGGACAGACTTGGGCGACCACCGAATGAGAAAGGTTGTGCGTTCGGCCTCTCGTTTAGATGACGGAGCGCTTGGCTGAAGTATTCTCACCATCGTTTTAATTAGACAAGTTAGTTCAACTTATGACTAAATAACCGTTGTAATTTACAACGGTTATTTAGTCATAAGTTGACTATGCACGGAGAGATCACGGAATAGATTAGTGCCAAGACATGTATCAAAAGATAGACTTTAATTCAACGTTTAAAAACAATTCTTTTATCTTTGTTAATAATTATTTCATACAAAAAGAATTCGCCAAGTTGTTTGCATTACTATTATTGATTTGTTTTGCTTGAATAACCTTGCCTTCCCAGAGACGAAATCGACAAAGCCAGCTATCATTATCATCATCCAACCTGGAGGAATTTCGACCGAGATATTTTTTTATTGCCACTACGACGATCGGCCAGAGAGTGTTCACGGTCTGGTAAGATCTCTGTATAGAGAACCAGAGGCGTGAGCACAGAGATAGAGACACGAGTGGAGTACCATGTTATAAGTGGGTTCCATGACGCAGGATTAGAGTGGGGTATCTGTTATACTTGGCACCGCGACCAGGATATCAAACATCTGTGTGTGAGTGGCCAACGATACCCACGGGGCGAGAGAGAGTGGGGTCCAGTTTATACAGGGTGACCCCCCCCCCCAAAAAAAAATGCCATCCATGGAATCATTAATAAAATTCACAATCCTTTCTGTAATCCAATTATATTTTGTACAAATTCACAATCCTGTCTATGCCTGACTTGTCCACCAAGTTTCAGTCATAAATGTCTTACAATCTTGATATGAGCATGATACAATGGATGTGTAATGTGAGTCTTATGGTCAGACTTAGATCTGATGAGCTCAGAGGAAGATTAAATCTGAACAGTATAGGGAGATGTGTGCAGAACAGGAGACTGCGTTGGCATGACTACATTGAAAGAATAGATGAGAGTTTTTGGGTTAGTAGATGTAGAACAATTGAGGTAGCAGAGTCAGTTGACAGGGGAAGGCCAAGGAAAACATGGGAAGAAGTGATAAGGATGGACTTGAGAGAAAGAGAGATAAATAAAGAGCATATGTTAGTTTGGAAGTCAATTTCTTAAAGCCGTCCAACACATGTCAGCATATAAAGCAGACATTAAAAGGACATTTGGAATTTCTTGTTTTTTTATATACTAATGGATCAGCACTTATCAAGGTCTGGGGTGAGGGGGCACTCAAGGATAAGGGTTAATGAGTTTGTCAGTTGGACGATTGTGGTTTGAAATATAAAGAAATATTAGATGTTGCTTACTTCATCATGGCATGGGACAAGACATGGTGCTGATGATTGAGGTCATGAGAAAAAAAAATAGGTTCAAGATACTTGCGATGCTAATTTTTTTTTTATTCCATGGGAATTCTCATTTGGGATATAAAATATGCCTTGTTTACGTTGGGAGAGCGGTGAATTTTCATACAGAAGAGTGAGAGCACGTCACTAGAAAGTTCTTATCCACCCGATCTGACAATACAATTACAACAATGAAACCTCGAGAGGATTAGAGATGATGGATAAGAATTTGTTTACATTGGACTTGAAAACGACCATGTTGTAGTTAGCTGGGAAGCAGCCCTGTGGTTTGAGTTCCACAGACGAGTAGTTCTTGGAAAAAAAGTTTGTTCCTGAAAGTTTTGTTTAGTTTTCGGTACACAGAGGGAGAAATTGAAATTGTTTACAGTGGTTGTAGCTCGACAAGTTTTTGCTGTGAAAGTTTTACAGAAAGAATCATAAATTGAAACTCTGTCGCGCACCTACTATAAAAATAATGACAGAGTAGAGAAAGACTAGCAACGTCTTTTCTGTGAGAAAAAGGATGGAGAGAAGAGGACATCCCTCACTAGATTTATAAGTCAATTTTATACTTTGTCAAGGCAGAAAAGAATGCCCTGAGCAGCACCTCCCAAGATGTGGCAGCACTATTCCATCTTAGGATGTATCTGACTCTTAAACAGGTAGAATATTACGTCAGGAGTGAGGTACTTTCTGGAGCGGTAGAATGATCCAACTATTTTTTCCAGCGTCCTTAGCAACAGATTTGATGTAAGTCTTCCATTTGAGTGAATGAAAGTCAATCCTAGGAGCTTATCAAAGAAGGGGGCTTCCTCAAGGAGCGAGTGTTGCATTACTCCTTTCTTATTGTTATGAAACTTCCTTTCCTATACTCATTTTATGAGATGTCAAAATAAAAACTCTTATGTAAAATACTAGATGTACTTGTGACCCAACGGGTCACAACCACTACAATTATTCGTTCTACTTTAATTTCCTTTGAAAATCCATTGACTCTTAAGAAATTCTTCTTGCATAACTAAAAATAATAAGTTTCTTTAATTCTATATTATCTCATTTCGTATTTCGTCCTTGAAATTAAGCAGAGGGTAAAGTAATTTCATCATCATCATCATCTAGTCGTGGTGGTGTCACGGATCCTCCTGACTCTCTCACGCTATCTCGCTCTATCCTCCATCATACCTGGTAGGTCTTCATAGGTGCATTGTGAGTCTTCTGTTAGTTGTTTGATGTAGGTTCTGTGCAGTCTCCCCACTCAGCCACATCCCTGTTTTGCCATCCACAGAAGAACATCACTGATGATTTGATCCTTAGCCCTCCAGCAATGTCCAGCAAATCTGGATCTTCTCTCTCTGATCAGGGTTGAAATCTGAGGGAGGTGTCGATAGAGTTGCTCTCTTGTGGGGGTGTTGTCTCCAGGAGATGTTAAGAGCAGCTCTTAGCATTCTGGCAAAATAATAAGTCTCTTTCAGCATCATCATTGAGTTGTGGTGGTGTCACGGATCCTCCTGACTCTTTCACGCCATCTCGCTCTATCCTCCATCACACCTGGTAGGTCTTCATAGATGCATTGTGAGTCTTCTGTTAGTTGTTTGATGTAGGTTCTGTGCAGTTTCCCCACTCAGCCACATCCCTGTTTTGGCATCCACAAAAGAACATCGCTGATGATTTCATCCTTAGCCTTCAAGCAGTGTCCAGCAAATCTGTTTCTCAACGCTGAGATCTGAGGAAGGTGTCTGTAGAGTTGCTCTCTCATGGAGTGCTGTCTCTGGGAGATGTTAAGAGTAGCTCTTAGCATTCTGGCGTACACACCATCAATTTTCTTCTTCAATCATTTGATGAAAGTCCAGATGTTAGTTCCATATACAAGAACTGGTGTAATAATGGCTTCAAAGAAGTCACATTTCATTTTGGTAGGAAGATTTGACTTCCAGATCGAGTTCATCTTGTCTAATCGAGTCCAGGTATTGCTGAGTCGCACATTTAGTTCACTCTCTGTTCAATTTTGCTTTGCAACTTTACTGCGGAAATAGGTGAACTCATTGACATTTTTTAGACAAGTTCAACTTAGGGAAGAGATATTTCCATGTTGGTTCAGGAGAATGTGTTCTGTTTTGTTTACGTTAGCAAAAAGCCAAATGGGAGATGTTAAGAGCAGTTCTTAGCATTCTGGTGTACACACAATCAATTTTCTTCTTCAATCATTTGGTGAAAGTCCAGATGCTAGTTCCATATACAAGAACTGGTGTAATATGCTGATCAAGAAAATAACAACTTTGTGGGTGTTTGTTTTGTCGTTTTTTTACTCTTAGCCGGACATACAGACAGACATCATCATCTAGTCGTCGTGGTGTCACGGATCCTCCTGACTCTCTCATGCCATCTTGCTCTATCCTCGATCACACCTGGTAGGTCTTCATAGGTGCATTGTTCGTCTTCTGTTAGTTGTTTGATGTAGGTTCTGTGCAGTCTCCCCACTGAGCCACATCCCTGTTTTGGCATCCACAAAAGAACATCGCTGGTGATTTCATCCTTAGTCCGACAGCAAATCTGGTGCTTAGTAAGTAATTTAAGTGACCTAAAAGATCTATAACTTTGTGGATGTTTTTGTTTTAAATAAAATAAATATCTTATATCAACATTTATTAATTAATAAATATTGAAAATTCAATTAAGATCAGATAAATCTCTGGATTTTTTTTCAATCAGGGAAAATATCCATTTTTGGTTAAAAAAAACAAACAACTTTCACTTTCATTGGCCGTCCCTAGTTTATATTTACAAACATTAAGGTCATGTTCAACAAATATACCACAAAAGCCCCAGTCATAGTGAATGGTGAAAACATCGAGGAAGTTGACAACTACATCTATCTAGAGAAGTGACGCAGATATGCCTGAAATCAAACGGTGAATTGCGCTTATCTGGACAACATTTTCAAAGTAGCCAATATCATGTAGAATAAGGACTCGATTATAAACATTAAACGGAAAGTGTTCGATAACTACATCATGCCTGTTATGACATATGGCGGCGAAACATGGGCACTTAATAATGCAGCGATTGAAAAGCTAAGAGTGGCACAAGGCAAAATGGAACACATTATGCTCAGCATCAGTCTAAGAGAAAGAAAAAGAAACACCTGGATCAGACAGCAAACTGGAATGAACGACATCATCACTACCATACGAACAGTTAACATAGATAGGCAGGTCACTTTTCGAGATCTACAGACAACAGGTGAACATCTAGAGCAACAGAACGGACCCCCAAGGCCATGGGAAAGACTAAGAGAAAGACCAAAAAGGTGGTGGAGAGACGACCACAACAGCCAACTGGATCATACGTGACAACGCCTAGTCATGGACAGAACAAGGTGGAAGACAACCAGGAAGGGGTTCCTCCTCCAGGAGTGATAAAAAAAACCTTGATGATGATGATGATGATGATGATGATGATGATGATGATGATGGTGGTGGTGGTGGTGGTGGTGGTGGTGGTGGTGGTGGTGATGATGATGATGATGATGATGATGATGATGATGATGATGATGATGATGATGATGATGATGATGATGATGATGATGATGATGTAAAGAGTGATTGGAAAGTAACTTCCTATTGTTAATTCCTTGTAATTACTAAAATATAATTCTTACAAGAAATGAATATAGCATGGGGTTTTATGTAGAATTCAATATGGCGACAGCATTCACTACCAGATTCTCAAGTCGCCTTGGAACCGCAGCAACTGATTTCACAAAGCAGCCTTGTAAATCCTGCTTTCACCCTATTTTTCCTTGTCCGCACATTCCATGAACGATGTTTTTGGCAAAGGGGAAAGAATTACTGTTTTCTGGGTCAGCTGTTGTTCTGGGTGATGTACGTTAGTTTATTCCCAATAACATGATACAACAATAACAAATGAAAATTGGCTAGTCAGAATCAAAGTTTGATTTATCAGCTTAAATGCTATTTATGTCCGACTTTAAAATTTGGTGAACATAATCGTCCACTCAATAATAAAGAGCAATGTGAGTTAGTGAGTAAAAAAACGAATTCATTTCAAGTATTTAGGGGAATTGAGAAAGCAAATCTCCATTTTTTTTCTATCTGCTTTCTGTACCGATTTGTACGTTTTTGTTTCTTTCCTTTTTTTTAACTTTCCAGTTTTCTTTCTCTCTTTCTTCTTTTTTTAACTTCAAACATTATTGTATATGCATATGAATATTTGTGCGAACATTGGCGAAGGATAATTTTTTTTGTTATTTTTGACGGAAGGTGTACACTCATTTTATATATTAGATCAAAAAGTGATGATTCAATGATGATATAGGAAAGTCCATTCTCCGTTGGCTAGTAATGATTTAAGGGAAATAACTTGGATATGGTCCAAGATAGATCACCCTGATAATTCTACCATTAGAAGTTCTATTCCATTGGATCATTTTCATTGATCAAAAAAATTCGAAAGGAAACAATCCAACCGGACTCATCCATTTGATAGACATAGAATTTGTCTAGTTCTTATTCAATAATCAATTGTTATACAAAATGTGGGTTAATCAACGTTGGTTTCCCTAAGACTTTTTTATATATATAATTTAATAACATGAAGTACATGCTATAATATACGTTAGTTCTGGGATTGGGTTATGTTTGAAAAAAATTCTGTATTAATTGTTCTGTTTATTTAATTTATAATTAACTGGACAAATCACCTATCTCTCTCTCTCTTAGCTATCCGTATTTGTCTTACCCTCTCACTCTATGTCGATTCAACCACTTTCTAATATTTCTTAACGTCTCTGTGAGCATTTAGAAAAAAAGTGACTCTCTTTTTGCAGTGTTGTTATCTAATTTACATATGTGTGTCTGTACACACCACACACACATATATAAATTAGATGACAAAATAATAAGTCTCTTTACTTTTATATAAGAATAATAAGGAATAATAATACTTCCATATAATAATAATAATAATAATAATAATAATAATAATAATAATAATAATAATAATAATAATAATAATAATAATATAGAAGTAAAGAGACTTATTATTTTTAGTTATACAAGAAGAATGTCTTAAAAGATACGTCACAGTTTATGAATTTTCAAATGGAATCAAGGTAGAATAAATAGTGGTAGTGGTTGTGACCCAACGGGTCACGGGTACGTCTAGTACTTATTATATGCTTTTGTACAATTTGTTGATAATATTTTTGAATGTCTACAATTTTCCACAGAATTACACGAAGAGTGCGACCTATTTGAAAGGCTGACCAAATTGGATAAAGAATTTCCAGGGGCTGCAATTCTTCTGTTCAAATCTCAGAAAATGTCAAAAGTAAGTTCAATCTTTTCACATTCTTTAACATCATTTTTCACTGACACGAGTGATGTATGGTATGGATGAGATAGACGAGTGCTTTTGGCCTTTGGCCGTCTTTCTCCTCCGGTCCTGCCACCTAACGGAAGAATCCAGTAACTGATGCAATGCAACTCTAATTTCTCTGTTTGTGGAGTTCAATGGGAGATAACTCTGGACCCTGCAAACCTTCTTAGACTACTTGACCGAACAGGTTTCTACAATAATATCACGGGGTCTGTGTCACACTAGACATCCATAAAAAGCAATACTATATCTGTGGTGTTTGTTTTTCTGTCTGTCTCTCCAGGGTTGCAATTGAAAACAAAGCTCAAACACAACTTTTCTTGGGTCAAGGAATCCAATGGTGGTATCAATTTTGTATTAGGGTTTGTACAACAATTTTGTGGGGTCTGCATCACATGCAGTGGTGTGACATGACGATGGTCCTGAGTATCCAATTATATTCAAACTATTTCTATGCACTAGGACTTATATTTGAGTCTTTGGGGCATACAATCAAGGAGTTGACCCCGGGAATCATCAGGACATCACCAGACGTCTTCACACCACTGGTCGCACCAGACATCCATAAACAGTAAAGATAAATTTCTAGTGATACAAAATTTTATTAAAGCAAGAAATATAGACGTTTGTGACATTTTTGGGGGGTGGAATGAAATTGAAAGTGTAAAAACGAGATGAAAAAAAATACATGAATACACTAAGCTAGCTTTCGTCCACACTCATCAGAGTATTGATTTACTCCTCTCCAAGAGTTAGGCACACGGCAAGTTTTTATCTTATTCCCACAAGTAAGATGTGACCCAAGGTCGGGTCGGGAAAGTGGGGTTTAAAAATTGCCTGGGCAGCCCCGTCGGTATTCCCCGGTAGGGGCACCTCAGGCAGTAAGCAATAAACTTACTCCTCCCCAAAGAGGGGAGGCAAAGCCTGGGAAGGTGGACCTCCCAGAACTGCGCAGGACAGACCCATTGACCGGCGTAAATCAAGACCCAAAGGCCAAGACAACACCAGTATGGGGTGCAGTATCCATCGGAACAGATACTACACATTGATCTTAGCCAAAAGGCCAAGTCCCTAAATACGTGGAAATAATTCAAGCATTACGACTAAAAACTTAGGGTCGACTAAATAATTTAAATAATTTAGTCAACACATCCGGGTCAGCTATTGCTGACCATCTTATAAATAGTGCCGAATGTGCGTCGACTTACACTAGTGGCTGTTTTTCTGTCATAAGTAGATCACATTCGTTATTCCACCTTAAAGTCCTGGAAGAAATATATATTAAGTCATTCAAACCCTCCCTTTGTAAACCAAACGAGTGGCTTCTACGACTCAATGTTATCCACTTGTGACCCTCCCCCCCCCTTTTTTTTTTCCTAAACTGGTCACTGGTCTTCAGTCTACTTTTTAAAAAGTTTTTAGTCGTAATGCTTGAATTATTTCCACGTATTTACTCTGATGAGTGTGGACGAAAGCCGGCTTAGTATATTCATGTATTTTTTTTCCTCTCATTTTCACACTTTCAATTTCATTCCACCCCCCAAAAATGTCACAAATGTCTATATTCCTTGCTTTAAGTAAAGATAAAGTTTTACTCGGCTATGCAGAATTCAAATTCTATTCTCTATCACCACTGGATGTGATGAAGACCCCACAAAAACCCTATTATCTATTATGGTAATACAACTGTTAGGAAAAGGTCTCCTTTTTATTTTCTTCCTCTATTTATGTGAAGAAAAAAAGCGAGTTCCTTGTGAAATCAGTGTGTGCGGTTCCCAGGTGCCTTAAAAAGCTTGTGGCGAATACTGGCACCCGTATTGAACTCTAAATAAAAATTCATGTTATACACTTTCTTATCATATCTATTTCTTGTAAGAATTATATTTCAGTAATAAATTACGAGCACTTAATAATAGAGAGTTGATTTTCAATCACCGTCGTTATCCTAAAAATTAAAAACAAGTTTACAAAAAATAAAGTGTGTCACTTCTTCCGCTTGCAGTTCATATAATCAATCGCCCTCTTCAATTAAAAAGTAGAGTTTATATACTAATGACACTATCACCAATGAAAATTGACTGCCAGAGCCATCTAGCTTTAGAAACTCCAAACAGCCAATCTGTAAAGGGGAGATAATTCAATTAACACAGTGTACATCTTATTTGTTATTCATTTTATATTTTTTCTTTCAGAGTTTCCAAAATATATGGTCTGATGAGAAAATGTTGAATGTAGCTGAGCAGATATTAGGTCCGGATGTGGCCGGACATCCAGTGTGGAATTTGCGACCCAAAATACCAAAGAATGACATTGTGATTGTCCCATGGCATCAAGGTTAAGATTATAAATTATAAAAGTTTTTGTTTGTTTTTTCAATTTGGTTTTGCAGAAAATCAAATCAAAAGTGTTTTACTTTGATTTCTGGTTTGCTTGAGGAAAATTCTTTCATTGAATAACTTTAGAAATTTGTAGAATCAAATTGATACTTAATCAAATTAACACATAATCAATTTGACACATAATAATACACACATGATATAAATGGCCCCAATAGTTGATATGTAAATATTGCTTAATTCGAGTCATGATTTTCCAATAGATTATCCACTCATGGACTAGCAGTCAATCAGAACTCAGAGAATGGACTTGCTTATCTGAGCATAATGGAACATTCCAGCCTTCTTATAAACCGGCTTTCTGGTGTTCTTTTCAGTTTATTTGTTTGTCACCCAACTAGCCAGAAAGTTGAACAATCGCTACTAAATTCAACTGTATTTTCGTTTTATTTCATGTTTACAAACTTTATTTTTCGGTGTGTATACCTACGTGCCTTATAGGCCCACAAAAAGAGTAGAGGATTTTCATGAAAATTAGCACCAGGCCCCAACTAAGGTCCAATGTTTCCGCACACCTTTTACTGACACATTGTTAGATGAATGCACCCCAATAATTACTCCCTTTCCCCATTTCATCAACGTGCAATGGTTGCCAGATAACTTAACCCAAATCTTCATTCCAAATCGTATGAATTCAAGTAACCCTTTTGCTCAAGGGTTCTTTTAGCCTTGATAAGTGGTGACTCATTAGTAAAAAAAAGAGTCAATTTGCTTGGTGACTGGTACAATTCTCAGATGTCTCCATTGGTCATTGTAAGATTGCTCTTTATGGTACAGTTTTTTTCGTCTCGTCTGATCTTGATAGACATATCGTATCAGAAAACCGCTTCAGGGGGTGATATGTCTCCTCTCTCAACAATGGTTTTTACAAACTGGGGCTCTCCAGAGAATGATTATCACACTACGCACACATACCTGAAGAGTATATCAGGCATTTGTTCACAGTGTGATGATGTATGGAAATGAAACCTGAACAGTAAGGGTTGGGGATATGTGTTGCATGGAGAGAAATGATATGAGAATGATACGATGGATGTGTAATGTGAGTCTTAAAGACAGGCTTAGATCTGATGACCTCAGAGGAAGATTAAATCTGGACAGTATAGGGAGATGTGTGCAAAACGGGTGACTTTGTTGGTATGTTTACATTGAAAAAATGAATGAAAGTGTTTGGGTTAATAGATGCAGAATAGTTGACGAAGCAGGGTCATTTGGCAGAGGAAGAACAAAGAAAACATTGGAGGGTGATAAGGATGAATTTGAAAGAAACAGGGGTAAATAAAGACCTAGTCAGAGATAAGTTAGTTTGGAAGTAAATTTCTAAAAGCCATCCAACACATGCCAGCATGTAAAACACACATTAAACCGACTATGATTATGAAACCTTTGGGGTTTTTTTCTTATTTTTTTAAAGTTTTGTTTTTGATTTTGTTTTTGTTTTTCAGACTCTGCATATTTTGACAATGAATCATACGATCACATGATATTCACTGCGTGGATTCCATTTTTAGACACTGACGCTAAAAATGGTGGTATGCAGGTAAATCCATATCTTTTAAATTCATAATGAAGTTGTAAAGCTTATGAATACCTTATACTAGTATCATCGACCATGGCAGGAAAAAATGAGCAATCCAAGCAACTCCTGCTCACAGCCCTGAACCCCATATTCTGAAAGTAGAATTGAGAGCGAGAGCTTTTGGAAAGAAGGAATAACAACTGTGTATATTAATTGAACTATTTTACTTAGGCAAGTAATAAAAAATGATATATAAACAGTAAAAAGGTAAATGTACAGAATGAGAGTTTGCAAATACATGCTTTCACCAGGACTTAAATAAAGAGTGTTTGTGGTTTTGTGACACATAAACCTACCATCAACCACGGCTTTTTAAACAATTTTAATCGATCTTTCCTAATAAATTCACCATATTTCATTTGTTGTATCAACATCATCACATGCCTGAAAACCACTCACGCGAGTCGAAAGTATTTGCAAATATAGCAAGTTCCTGTATACACTGGAACAGCATCAGATTGCTGGGCCGCCAGTTGGGAAAAAAAGGATCATAAAAAGGATAGACAGAAGCTTTCGCTTCTATTCAATCAAACCTGCATTAATGAAACAATGCTGCCGAAATATACAAATATATACACACACATAAACACATATATATGTGTGTGTGTGTGTGTGGGTGTGTGTGTGTGTATTAATTATTTTATTTGAATACTGTGTCCAATGGGGATACCCGTGTTTGATCTATCTGGTCATCTTGTTAATATTCCAGAAAGATTCATTAGTCCCGTTAGTAAAAAAGCAGAAGGTGAAGTTGGAGTATTCACTCCTAACGGAACCGATGAATCAATTACTTGTGCAAGAAAATATATTTTATTTTATTTCAATTTGTTGTATTACTGCTTGCATTCTGACCGTGGGTACCCAGGTTTCGTTTATGCTGTTGGTTGGTATATCTCTTCCATTTCGTCGTTGTTGTTAAACTCACCGTTGAACGATAACACGTGGACGCTGGTCTGGTTTTATAAGTTTTATTTAAACATAAAACAAGAGATAGAGATTGAATGGTATATACGGGAGAGAGAGAATGAAAGAACTAGAGAGAGAGAGAGAGATCGTCGGCTACTTTGGGGCTACTGCGCACCACCTCCTCTGGCCCCCTAGCTTACTCGCAGTGGACCGACCGTTTTTCACGTCTGCCTTTGTTGGTGAATGAGGAACAAGAGATAGAATCTGCCCTGAATGGAAGTGACGTCATTTCCGACTTCCGCTTTCACTCTCCCCACCTTTCAGGGCGTCCTCCCACATTTTGGGGCGCTACCTTTCTGGCACTCCCCCACTATCTAACAAATTGACACTATAGTTTTATCTTCCGTCGATACCTTCGGTTTCACAGAAACACTGGGAACTCAGCACGCTGGGCTAACGATACGAAATATAACTGATACTTCAGTCAATGTTTTAATTAAAACACTGCACATCAACTGAAGGATCGGTTGCATTTGGTAACTTTAGCCCTACGGGTTGAGTTTCCAGTGTTTCCGTGGTCTTTTCGTCATGGAAGGTATGGCTTTTGCCTGCAATTGCCTTCTAAGGTCTGATGTTATAATGCAGTCAAACTAACATCAACGAAAGTGGGGAAACTGAAAGAAGAGGAATGGCTGCCTTCTGTGGGCTTTTTTCGAAAATGCAGTCAAGCTAACGTTCATCGTGATAGGGTAACTATCAAAAGAGGCTGGAGCATTAAGCGTTTGAGTTCATATAGGCTGGCTCACATGATGCCTAAAGGAGCAGGGATAAGAGACATAACCACTGACCAATCTATAAGTGTCTTATAGATTCCAATAACATTACTATGTTTATTTTGTAGATTTTGAAAATAATAAATTTAAATAAATTTAAATAAAACATTGCATTTGCTTTATACAGCTGTCTGGTGCAAACACAGACCCCACTATCCTAAATCAGGATCTTAATTTCCTAAAATTACATGCATTATAGGAAGAAGTCAAATGTGAAAAGAATAATCGACATTGAAGAAATAAATGTTATCAATATTAAAAACATAATCAATGCTGTGATTCTTTTTTTTTCTTTTTCTTTGGTTTTTTCTTTTTCTCATTATTATTATTATTATTATTATTATTATTATTATTATTATTATTATTATTATTATTATTATCATTATTATTATTATTTCATAGTAGTCTCAACTTTTGGATGTTTTTAGTTGGATTTTTTTTTGAGCATCAAGTCAATTCCCTTGACTTTAGACATTCAAGCAAACCTTTTACAGAATTGGAAAATAAATTGTCTCCTCAATCTGTTTAAGCCATTTATGGTAGCTTTTCGTTATGCTTTTTTACATTTCCATAGTCTAATTCCCATTTTAGATCTTGATTCTTTTTTCATGTCCTTTTTCCTGCACTCTGCTATCGAAGGGGCAGGCTAGATCAATGATTAAGCAAGTTCTCTTGTTTTTGTTTAGAAAGATTAAGTTTGGTTTGGAATGTTCAAAAAACTTATCAGTCTGTATGCGCATGCCCAAAGAAGTTTGACATTGTCATTCTTCTGCACCACTTCTGGCTTATGCTCATGCCACTTCTCATGGTGGTCCAATTCATAAAGTTTGCATATATTCCAGTGTAGTACCTGAGCGACTTTGTTGTGTCTCCATGTTTTATACTGATGTTGTGCTAGCATTGGGCATTCAGATACAATATGTGCTAAAGTTTCTTCCCTTTTCATTACACAATCGGCATATCAGTGATTCTGCAGTTTTGTCAATGAAATATTTAATGAACCTAGTGTGAGGTGCTTGTTTTTGGGCTGCCATTAAGGTGCTCTTAGTAGATCTTTTGAGATCACCACTGACCAACCAATTCCAGCTGTCATTATCTCTAAATGCAGATTCTTAAAGAATACACTGTGTAGTTTCTTTCCAAATAATTTTAACCTTCTTTCTTGCAACCTTTCATTTTTTTCACCCCAGTTCTTAGTATTTCCTCTCTTTTCACTTCACAAAGAAAAATATCATTACTTTCAGAAATATATTTATATAGACAACCATCTTCTATATTCACAACATCTTCAACACTAAGTAGCCCTCGACCATCTTCCTTTTTAGGTAAATACAATCTATCTGAATCTCCTTTCTTTGCAAAAGCTCCATAAATTGTAAGCATTTTCCGTGTTTTGGTATCCAAACATTTTAGTTCATCTGCATTCCAGTCAAGTATACCGGCAGTATATCGAATAATAGCTACTGCTCTGGCATTGATAGCATAGATTTCGACTGTGGAGGTGCAATTTAAGAATAATCCTTACTCTTCTGTTGTACTCAGCTGTGACCTGGTTTTTCATTTTCTTGTTTTTAATCTTATCTGCCTCCAGTATTCCCAAGTATTTGCAGCCCCTCTCACTGTCTACATTCTTTATCAGATCTGTTGTTGGGAGTTCAAGGCCATCTGAGTGGACAAGTTTACTTCTTTTTATAACAAAACTGTCACATTTAGTGATGCCAAATTCCATTCGTATGTCGTCACTACATAATTTAACCGTATTCATTAGGGTATCAAGTTGGTTTTCATTTTTTCCGAAATCTTTATGGTCATCCATGAATAGTAAGTGGTTAACTGTAGGAAGTCCCTTCCCAAGTTCATATCCTGCTTTCACATTATGTAAAAGAAGTGTCATTGGGATCAAACTAATGACAAAAAGCAAAGGGGAAAGACTATCGCCCTGGAAAATCCCTCCCCTGATTTTCACTTTACCTAATGCGACACTTTCTGATATTAAATTGGTTTTCCAATTCTTCATGCTATTCTTTAAAGCTGTTTGAATGCTGGGGGCTATTCCGAAAATCTCTAAGCATATGTGTATCCATGAATGAGGCACCATGCTAAATGCTTTCTTATAATCCACCCACCCCATGGCAAGGTTAATAGTTCTTCGTTTGCAGTTTCTCAGGATCATTTTATCGATCAGAAGCTGATCTTTGGTGCCATGTGATCTTTTTTGGCAGCCTTTCTGTTCCTCATGCAGCAAATTAATTTGGTCCAAATGACCATAAATACTTTCAGACAATATTTCGCTAATGAAAAGTTTCCACATAACTGATAGACAAGTGATCGGTCTAAAGTTTGTTAATTCACTCCCGTTTGTCTTATCTTTTATGATCAAGATTGTGGTGTCCTTTGTCAGCCATTCAGGGAAGCTACCTGTCGTCAAACAGCCATTTATCATTTTTGCGAGAAGTGGGTGAAGAGCCGGGAGGTTAAACCAGTATCCCTGTAATCCGTCAGGTCCAGGTGTTTTCCAATTTGAAAGCTTTTTAACCCTCTCCTTCAGCATCTCAACAGTGACCGTTATATTCGTTTGTCATTCTACTCTCAAGGACACCCCCTTTTTAATATCTCTTAAATTCCTTCTAGTTGTTCAAAAAAGAATTTCTGGTTGTTCTCAAACAATCTGTTTTGTCGATACTTCTCAATTCTGTCGCTGTGACGTTTAACTTTGGCAGTCTTAGCTACGACCCGCTGTTTCAGTTCTTCAATTACACACTTGAAACCTTTCCGGTGTATGTCAAGCTTACGGATTAGTATTTCACAAGCACTCTGACTTTTGAGTTTGCCATTTTCGGCAGCTTTTACTTTACTTAAATCCTTTCTAAGTTGTTTTATCTGACCATTTATACGTTTCCTCTACCAGGGCTCTTTCTTTACTTCTTTTTTCCGTTTTTCTATTCTGAGTAGATTTGACACAGTATTGGCAGCAGCTTTAATAATTTTATTACACTGATCAAGATTATTTACTAATAAAAATGGCAAGACTTTATTCCCTTTGGTGGTGACAGTTTTTAGTCTTTTGCTATTCACAAATCGCAGGTCGGCGGCTGTTCTAAATTGCCAACTCTTAGCTTCTCGTCTAACAATCTGAAAATATAAATATCTTCTTCTGTCATCCCATGTTCTATCATATGTCTTACCATTGCATCTGTGGAAACAGCCTGATTACCATTAGTTACAATATTTTCGCTCTCAGAGTTTGTTGTTGTTTCTACCATAGCTTTTTCTTCAACTACATCAAGTTTATTTATCTCCCCCAAGCTCGTCTAAGTCTTCTCTCTCAATTTCTCTTTTAAGTTCTTCAATTTCAATAGTAGATAACCATTCATTAGTTCTAATCACCCGGGATTGTCCTGTAAGTTTTTGTTCTGATAATTCAAACAGGCCTAGCTCATCCCAGTTTCGGTGCATTCGTTGTCTATATCGTCTCTTAGGAGGATCACTCTTCAAGTAACATTTCATCACAATTCTTTTTAAGGCCTTAGTCCAATTTGTTCTAGTTTTAGTCTTAGTGTTTCAAAGTTTCGCTGGATGACGACTTGAGAAGCCTCGTTCATTCCCCTGCCAGACGTGGGACCTGTACTTGACATTCCGGAACCACTTACATCGTTTTCGGTTTGATAATTTTGAACACTCATATTTAAATAATAAGAGGAATGGTTTGTGTAAGGTTTTTCTTCCTTATATCTTTATTTAGATACCATCTCTAGTAGAGTTGCTATCCAAAGTTTAAACCCCGACAGATGTCAACCTGCTATTTACAATTGCCTTTGCATTCCAGCAGCTATTTGCTATCCTTAGATATGTTGCGTTCTCTATGGCTTACTGGAGATTCTCAACCCCCTATGCAAGTTAACCCGTTGCTGGGATTATTATTATCATCATTATCATCACCACTATTACTATGATTAGCATTATTACTACTACAAATATTATTGCATTCTATTTGTTATTTTTTTGTATTATTGATAATATAATTATAATTTTTTTTTTCTTGTTCTGTTTTTTTTTTAATAAATGAGAACGCTTTGCAATTAAATCAAATTACTTGCCAGCTGCAACAATTTTAATTGTTAGCCATCCACTGTAAACAACACGTCGCAAAATTACTTGGTGTTATATAGAATTCCACGATGAGAATTAGAATCTTCACGGGCGGTTTTTATTTAAAAAAATATTTTTGTTATTGTAATCGCCGTTCACAAGTGGACAAGTTATTTAGTGTTATATAGAAATCCACGCGGAATAATATAAGGAATTGTTTGTGTAAGGTTTTTCTTCCCTAGTATTTTTATTGAGATACCATCTCTAGGAGAGTTGCTAACCAAAGCGAACGACCCAATCCTGGCCATGAAATGTAGTTAAACCCCAGCGGATGTCAACCTAGTATTTACAGATGCCATTGCACTTCATCAGGTTTTTGCTATCCTTCGAGATGCTGCGTTCGTAATGGCTTACTGGAGATTCTCTACTCCCAATGCCAGTTGACCTGTGGCTTGGATTATTATCATTATTATTACCATCACCATCACCATGATTATCATTATTGCTACTACAACCATTATTATTATTATTATTATTATAATTATCAACATGATCAGCATGAACAGTAGCATTCTACACGACTTTTCATGAATCAGTTGTCATTATTATTTTACCGACCATCGAGTTTTTACTACCTCAGACAGGGAGAGAGACACTTTCTTTAAATATTAGCTTTTTCGAATAATGCTGTCAATTGTTGTGGTAATCTAATTTCCTTCAAGTTATTGGAATTATTAAGCGGAGTGAATTATAAGTGCCCTGTGATTGGATGAAAGTCAGCCAATCGCAGACCACTGTTTCATTCACAGCAGAAAACACTGGAGAGCGCCGATTTGAAAACCTCGGCCTCTTTGATTCCAGCAGCCCAGCAGGGAACACCGGTTTGCCTTTAGCTGCGTCGGGCTCCCCCTTTTTTAGTGTACGTTTACGCACATATGGCCTAAATGATAAGGTCCTTTCGAACATTTTAGGCTAATCCACCCGTTCCGGGAGCCTCCATTCTTTCACACCTTGCGTGTGCACAGTTCCCTTTTTCTGCCTAAAGAAGCCACTTACAAGGACAATCCAGTGTGACATGAAGGAATCCTGTTAAAAGATGACTGGCATTTCAGTGAGTCCACAAAAGACACTTCTTTTGCAAACAACTCTTTCTTCTCTTCTTTTTCCCCCTCTTTTTATATAAATATCCTTCTCAATATATATACGTTGTTTGTCTTCTCTCTTCTTGTCCGGTCACGTACATTGCCGCCAAGTTCTCTTCCAGCGGACTTGAGGCTTCGTCCTCCATTTTCAGCGGGAAAAATCCCAACAAAGTAACTGCCCAACTTTTTTTTTAATTTAATTTTCGAAGCTATACTTCTTCATCAGAATTTCAAATAAAGATTCATTAAAATACCCTTTTCTTCAATTTCTCTGTTGTTGAACCGAATGATTGATGAAAGTTTTTATTATTATTATTATTATTATTAATATTATAGTATTAATATACTAATTAACTAATAAATCTATTGTGAGAAATTAATTTCAATAAGATTTAGTCTCTGCGTCTCTCAAGAGAAAAATCTCGGCTTCAAGTTAGTAAAAAGTGTTGACGAAACAGAACCGGAAATGAAGCTAACATTGAAAAAAGAAAAATACATTTTTTATTGTTGTTTTCTTTACTAAAGTTTTGTTGTTGAAAATGAAATTTGTGAAGTTAAGGATTATTTTTTAATTCAAAAAACAAATAATTATATATATTTGTTTTTTAGAAAAGAAAATTCAGGGTGTTAAAAATGTACACAATGACATCAATTATTACATTTCAAAAGGTAAAATAGAATTGTATGTCATGAAGGACAAAAGAAGAAGCGGGCAAAGCTATTTTGGAATGTAATAAAAATATTAATAAGAATAATAGAAATTATATTAGATAATACTAATAATAATCTGGATAGTTTGAACGGGAGATAAAACAAAACGAAATACAAAGTAATTAATAACAGAATGAGAAGCTGGTCGCTGAAGGTATGGATATAAAAGCATTGGATATGAATGTCCATGTGACAGTTTAAACACACTAAAATCATTTGCAAATATGATGCAGAAAGGAAAAAAAGCACAATTAAGTGATCTGAAACCATTTCTGCAATCGAAGAAAAAAGTGTTATATGAGGTATTTTTCTGTAGACACTGTTTCAGAAGGTCGTGTCATGTAATCATGATGCAACATGATGCGACATCGAAATATAAAGATCTTCAGATATTACCTATTTGTTTCCACATTAAATTCTATCAGAATAAATATATAATGTTTTTAAAAGTTAGAAGTACTAAATGAAAGAATGTATTAGTACTAGTAATTACTATTAATAGTTAAATTTGTTTTCCTTTTGTGGAACGTTGGTGATTGTTGTTAAGAACAATCCATTTTAATTCGATTTATTTCATATGCAAATAGAATTTATCCTGCTTGGAATATTTTTTGCAGGATAGCCATTTTTCTTTTCAGCAGAAAATGTCAATTACAGATGGAAGCCATGTTTGCTATCAGCAACAAATTTTGCTAATAATAGTAAATAGTCATATCAATACATTCTTTCGTTTATTACTACTAAATAACTGTAAAAAAATATTTTTTTATTCTGATGCAATCTTATATGGAAACAAATAGATAATATCTGAAAAATTTGCAATTTCACTGTCAAATAAAATCATCATCATCATCATCATCATCATCATCATCATCATCATCATCATCATCATCGGATTAACGTTCATTTTACATGCTGTCATGTGTTAGAAGGCTTTTAGAAATTGACTTCCAAACTAACCTATCTCTGGCTAGGTATTTACTTATACCTCTTTCTCTCAAGCCCATCTTTATCACTTTCTCCCATGTTTTCCTTGTCTGTGAACTGACCCTGCTACCTCAATTGTTCTACATCTACTAACCCATAAACTCTAATTTATTCATTCAATGTAGCCGTACTATCAAAACCTCCTGTTCTGCACACATCTCCCTATACTGCCCATACTGGCTATCTTGCAAAAAATATTTAAGCCTTTCTTTAAGACTTGCATTACACATCCATTGTATCATTCTCATATCATTTCTCTCCATGCAACACATGTCCTCAACCCTCACTTGCCAGGTTTCACTTCTATATATCATCACACTGCGTACACATGCCTGATAAACTCTTCTCTTGGTTGACAGTGGTAACTCTCTGTTGGTTAGTAATGGCAAAAGTTTCCTGGAGACTTACTCCATTTACTCCTTTATAAACGGTGTCTTCAGAAAAAATACCTCATATTTGACAATAAAATACATGTCGCATTTTTTATCAGTAAAAAATGCATGTATTGGCAGTAAATACTACGAGTAATACATTCTGTCTTTTATTATTTCTGGTATCTTTGACATTTTACTGTTGCATCGCATGATGTCACACACATTTCTTAACCGGTGCCCAACACAATTCATTTGTCTTCCCTATAACACTGTTGCAGACACACATACGCACTCGATTTCTTGAATAAAAAAAACGATTTTGGTAAAAAGAAAAAAAGATTTTTAGCTAACGAGCCGAGTTGTTATTATGTCATAACTACAACATAAATACAATACTTATTTTATTGTAATTGTAGCAGTTACATAACTAAGATCTTTTTTGCGCTTGCATGTTATCACTCGTGGAGTGATACATCAGACGATTAGAATACTCCAGCCTTTTTCCATTTCTGCCCAAACAATTTGCCGCCCATTTATGAACAATTCTTTTGGAGACATTGCCGAGGCAAGTCATATACCCTTCTTCTTGTCTCTCGGATAATGTTGCAAGACGAGATGGAACTCATAAACTCAATCCCCCTCCTATAGTACATGCATGTCGGCTGAACCAACCGGTGTTATATTCTTCTTTCCGGCCCATATTCTGTGTTGATGAAAAGGTGGATTAAAGTTGATTTAAATTGTAAAGAAGATGTTTGTCCTTTTAACCGAAAACTTGATGACCCTTTTTTTTCATTTCAAACAAAGCCAGTCAGATGAATACAGACACAGAACCCCTACTACAAAATGGCGACCTCCACTCACCCCAACTCTACATAATCATCTTTGTTATTCGCGATAAACAGAATACCAGTCAGGTGACAAAATGTAAAAATCACTGATCAATCAAACAACAATCTTCCTCTTTTTCTTATGTGTTAATCTTGAGCTACGTCGATGTCCGCAATGATGTCTGCCCATCTCATCATCTGCCTTCCTCTTGGCAACTTCTAATGTAAACAGAAAGTTTTGCGACAGTGACGTTGTTTACACTCAGTACATGTCCAAACCATCTGAGCTGCCATTTTCTCATCTTGTCTTCAACACATGTCCAAACCATCTGAGCCGCCATTCCCTCATCTTGCCCTCAGCACATGTCCAAACCATCTGATCCGCCATGACTTCATCTTTTCTTCAGCACATATCCAAACCATCTGAGCTGCCATTCCTTCATTTTGTCCTTCAGCACATGTTCAAACCATCTGAGCTGCCATCTCCTCATCTTACTCTCAGCACATATCAAAACAATCTGAGCCGCCATTCCCTCATCTTTTCTTTAGCACATATCCAATTCATCTGAGCTGCCATTCACTCATCTTGCCATCAGCACATATCTAAACCATCTGATCCGCCATTCTCTCATCTTGCCTTCAGCACATGTCCTAAGCATCGGAGCTGCCATGACCTCATCTTTCCTTCTACACGTATCGAAACCATCTGAGCTTCCCTTTTCCTTCATCTGGCTCTCAGAACATATCGAAACCATCTGAGCCACAATATCCTCATCTTGTCTTTAGCAGATGGCCAAACCATTTTAGCTGCCATTCTCTTACCTTGCCCATAGCACATGTCCAAACCATCTAAGAAACTATTCTCTTATCTTGCTTTCAGTACATATCCAACCCATCTGAGCCGCAATTCCCTCATTTTGCCCTTAGCACATACCCAAACAATCTGAGCTGTCATTCCCTCGTCTTGCCCTCAGCACATGTTCAAACCATCTGAGCCGCCATGACTTCATTTCTCCTTCAGCACATGTCTAAACCATCTGAGCTGCCATTCCCTTGTCTTGCCCTCAGAACATATACAAACCATCTGAGCCACCATTCCTTCATCTTGCCCTTCAACACATATCAAAACCATCTGAGCAGCCATTTCTTCATCTTGCCCTCAGCACATATCCAAACCACCTGATCCGTCATTCACTCATCTTGGCCTTAGTACATATAAAAACCATCGGAGCCGCCATTCCCTCATCTTTCCCTTAGCATATATCTAAACCATCTGAGCCGCCAGGACTTCATTTTTTCTTTCAACACATGTTAAAACTATCTGAACCGCCATTCCCTGATCTTGCCCTCAGCACATATCCAAACATTCTGAGCACCCATATTCTCATATTGCCCTCAGCACATATCCAAGCTGTGTGACCTGCTATTCTCTCATCTTGCCTTCAGCACATATGCAAACCATCTGATCCGCCATTCCATCATCTTTCCGTTCGCACATATTCAAACCATTTGAGCCGCCATTCTCTCATCTTTCCCTTCGCACATATCCAAACCATCTGATCCGCCATTCCATCATCTTTCCCTTCGCACATATCCAAACCATCTGATCCGCCATTCCATCATCTTTCCCTTCGCACATATTCAAACCATTTGATCCGCCATTCTCTCATCTTTCCCTTCGCACATATCCAAACCATCTGATCCGCCATTCTCTCATCTTTCCCTTCGCACATATCCAAACCATCTGATCCGCCATTCCATCATCTTTCCCTTCGCACATATCCAAACCATCTGATCCTCCATTCCATCATCTTTCCCTTCGCACATATTCAAACCATTTGAACCGCCATTCTCTCATCTTTCCCTTCGCACATATTCAAACCATCTGAGCCGCCATTCTATCATCTTTCCCTTCGCACATATTCAAACCATTTGATCCGCCATTCCATCATCTTTCCCTTCGCACATATTCAAACCATTTGAGCCGCCATTCTCTCATCTTTCCCTTCGCACATATTCAAACCATCTGAGCCGCCATTCCATCATCTTTCCGTTCGCACATATTCAAACCATTTGAGCCGCCATTCCATCATCTTTCCGTTCGCACATATTCAAACCATTTGAGCCGCCATTCCATCATCTTTCCGTTCGCACATATTCAAACTATCTGATCCGCCATTCTATCATCTTTCCCTTCGCACATATTCAAACCATTTGAACCGCCATTCTCTCATCTTTCCCTTCGCACATATTCAAACCATCTGATCCGCCATTCCATCATCTTTCCGTTCGCACATATTCAAACCATTTGAGCCGCCATTCCATCATCTTTCCCTTCGCACATATTCAAACCATTTGAGCCGCCATTCCATCATCTTTCCGTTCGCACATATTCAAACCATTTGAGCCGCCATTCCATCATCTTTCCGTTCGCACATATTCAAACTATCTGAGCCGCCATTCCATCATCTTTCCGTTCGCACATATTCAAACCATCTGAGCCGCCATTCTATCATCTTTCCCTTCGCACATATTCAAACCATTTGAGCCGCCATTCCATCATCTTTCCGTTCGCACATATTCAAACCATCTGATCCGCCATTCCATCATCTTTCCGTTCGCACATATTCAAACCATTTGAGCCGCCATTCCATCATCTTTCCGTTCGCACATATTCAAACCATTTGAGCCGCCATTCCATCATCTTTCCGTTCGCACATATTCAAACCATTTGAGCCGCCATTCCATCATCTTTCCGTTCGCACATATTCAAACCATTTGAGCCGCCATTCTCTCATCTTTCCTTCAATCGATTCAAATGCTGTATTGCTTCCTGATATCCTCATAGTTGAACAGTGTCATTTAAGACATCTAGCAGAGTATTGTGAATCCTTACTTTACCGTCCTCGTTGTCGGTAAGCACTCTGAGCTGTACAAAGCAACAGATTGCACAACAGTCCTGTAGATCTTCGACTTTAGACGGTCGCTGATCTTGTGGTCACAGAGGATGCCGGTAGTGGTGCACCACTTGAGCAATGTCGCAATGATGTGCGCAGCAATATCTTCGCCGAGGATGTTGCTGTCATCGCTGAGCGTTATCAAACAGAAATATTTGAAGGCAAGCGTTCAATGAAGATCCTGTCTCTCAACTTGGATAGTTCCATGTTCATTTTACTGAATTAAAAATCTTATTTAGAAAAAAACATTTTACTTACAACAAACAAATTATTTCATTCTTCGATTACTTAGAAAGCAATTCAACCATTTTAATGATTTATTTTGTGAAATTCAATTTCATTTCTATTCGTTAAGTATTAAAATATTGAAAATTTTGTATGATATTTGAATCCAATACTTTTTGAAATAGACATTAAAACAACCTTACCTTAACCCACGGGCTATGCTGGATAGGGACAATGAAACTCTAACTCCTTATTCTAATATATAAAGAAAAGTCAGGCTGATTCTTGACTTTAAACCTAAATAGCATTGCACCTGACAAATCGATATTTGATTCTGACTAGCGATTTCTTTCATTTTTATCCTTGCAACATATTCTGTACACTAAAAATGGAATTTGCTTTAGTTTTTGTGAAAATACTTATTCCGGTTAGGAAAGTTTTAAGAATTAAGGCATTTTTTTGTTTATGACCTAAACAGTTCTAGCCACATATGAAATTAATAAAAATAAGTTTCTATGTTGCTCTACCTGTGTCTTCCGATAAACAATTAGATTGTTTTAATGATAAATATTAAATTACTTAATATCACGATAGTACATAAGTAAATTTTACTTATTGTTATAAGTAAAATTTAAAATGCAGTTGGAAGTGGACTTTCGTGTCCATTGTGTATTTCTTATTAAGCCTACTTATTGAACCCTTCTTATGGTAGATAACTCCAACTATAAACAAAGCAATTACCATTCTATTACAGACAAAAACACAGACGGTCCTTTCATTTTTCAAACTTATATTTCAAACCAAGCATACATTTTTTACACTTATATAATACACAACACAACTGCTGATAAAAATAAAACCCAAGCATATTCACATACATCATGTCCAGATAGTAAAAATGATAAAATATACTTAACAAAAAAATCAGAACTGACATGAAGTTATTTCGAAATTTTTTAGATGAAGATTGATAATTTGGATTATTTGGACTACTATTCTCATCTTGGTTGTTATTTTCAGAACTTTTTGGACGATGTTTGAAATTCTGTATAAATTCCCAAGTTCAACAAAACGATTTCCGAGTTCGAAAAGATGTGCTAAAGAAGGTTAGAGGTGACATTGGCCGAAACGTAACAACCGAAAATAACAGCCAAAATAAGAATAATGAAATAAAGTTGTTTTCTTTATTAACAAATCGCCTTCAAAAAACACATTGCAAAGATACACTTTAGGAGATAAATCTGTTTTATCACGCCTGCAAATACACTTTTCATTATTTTAATCTCTATTGTACTAAAAATATAATATGGTAAAATTAAAATGCTGTTTTCAAAATCCTATTTAAAAAAATAAATACTTCTAACACTAACTACTTTTTTCTTGGGCCTTCACAAAATTTCAAAGTACAAACATTCATAGGCAGCACTGGGTAGGCATAGAAAGTTTTTATTTAATTTTTTAATTACAGAAATTACAAAATAAAAATAGTAATATGGGGTTCTTGGTTGGAATCAGGAAATTTTTGAGTTATTCACTTTGTCTTGGGCAACGCTGGAATGGGTCCACTACTTATTTATAAATTTAAGTGTTACAAATAACAGCTCCGAATATAATTTTATGAATAATTTTGATAGATTTACAAATTATAGCATTTTGGTACGGGTCGGAACAGTTAGTATAGATAATACTCTTCAATGAATGTAAGTGAAATATCAGTTCCTCGGTTTGTTGATGTGATCGTGTCTTTTATATTGCGTTTCTTTACACTTTTTCCATTTTATTTCACCTAAAATTAATAAACCGTTTAATTTTTTAATAATAAAAATACAGTAATTAATAAATTAAAATGTTTAATTTATTTCGTAAGCTTAGAGATTTTATATGAATATCTTACCATTAAAATTGTTCTTAGATTGTATAAAAAATAAATATATTTAAGATAAAAATCTAACATATAAAGTTATATGGTCAGATTTTAGAATTTAGACTCAAATAGCATTGCATCTGTCATATCTGTGCTGCCCTCGTCAAAATGCTAATTAACATCTTACCGAGGCAGCCAGTTAAACTCACACTCACAAAAAGGGGGAAACAAACGTATTCCATTATAAGAAAACAATATTTATTCCGTATAGTGAAACAGGTAAAAATCTGAAAGAAAAGAAAAAAATGAAAACAAAAAGAAATGAGTTCACTGCGACAAAGGAGAAGAAATAAGTAGACATTAAGAGAAGGGCTCAAAAGAAAGGAAGGGGAAAGCGAGAGCAACAGTAGATAAACCTTGCCTACTACTATAAGGCGGAGGGGGGAAAAAAGGTTGCTACGAACTGCGAGGCGACCTTAGAAATAACATTTAATTCAATGGGAAAGCAACAAGTTGGAAGACTAAAATGGGTGAAAGAATAAGATATACTGTGACAACCACGCGAGGAGTGACCACACAAATAAGAAAGCGGTGGCAATCCAAGTTAGCCTTAAATCGCATGCAAATGCAATAAACACATTTTTGTGCTACAAAAAAATATATTGTCAAAGAAAGACACAAGGGGGTTTACAAATAAATTTGGCCTAAACAAGCAATGGAGAAAATTAAAATAAAACATACCAAAGTTATATAGGAAGGCAGAGAGAACAAACAGGACGTCCATCTAGTAGACCGAGCTGGGCAGAAAGTGCTTGAAAATCCGGCTAAGAAGAACCAAGCTATCATGTTGCCCAGAAATCGATAATAAATGCATTGCGGGACTAAAACCCAGAAAGGAAAAACTCTAGGTAGCATAATAAAGCTTTAAGAAGAAATGGGATAAAAAAAATGAAGAACAGTTAGAAAGAAAATGTCTTTTACAATACTCTATGTATTTGGCTTCAGTTTCTTTATTTAATTATTATTCCGGTTAGGAAGATTATTAAGATAGCAACACTTAAATAATGAATCAAATAATGTAAGGAAGATGATCTTTGCAACTTAAAACATGATTTTTTTTCTATCTCTTTTTGTCGCTTGCAGCATGAATAACATTTTATGATCACTTTGTGTGTTTCTCGCTTAGATTATTTTTAGTTTACTTTACTCATCTAATTTTTTATTTTTATTTTAATCTAAATTTTAAAATTTGCAACCAATGAATGTCAGGCAATTTCGGGTAGATACAGATACTTAATTATAAAAATTCTCTGCTTTTGTTTTTGTTTAAATAGATGGCTCGATATGGTCATCGGACGGGTAAAGTTGGTCGACACACCTGCAGTCCTGGAGACACTTGGTATGTTCTACTTGAAGAAGAAGAGATGAAAAATAATCTGGGTAAAAAATGTTTTGTAACATTTACGGACTTGGAGGAAAGCTATGAGGCTTAGAAGTGGTGTCCAAGGAGTTTTGTACGGGTTGTTCGGAAGAGATGCTTCATGCTGATAATTTGGTGCTTGCTTGTGGAATAATGGAAAGTCTCCATGTTACAATCAAGGTTTGGAGGAATGCTATGGAAAGTGAAGGTTTGAGAGTGAATGTTGCCAAGACCAAAGTGATGATCAGTGGTTGTAGTGTTGGAAAGCTCCCCCAAAAAAGGAAAGTTCCCTTGCACAATTTATTGAAAGAGAGTCAGGTGCAACTCAATTATTTTAAGTAACTTGTAAGCATTGGGTACACAACACGTGCAGTGAAATCACAGGTAGGTTGAGAGATAAAACCAGTTTGTGTGTAAGAAGTGTAATACAATTGAGACGGATGAGAAGTCAGATGTGGAGAAAGTATATTTGGATGTCAAGGCTATTAAGATTGCGTGATTACAAGAATTAGGAATGGATGGAGTAAGTTTAGGGAACTTCTGTCATTACTAACCAGAAGAGAGTTACCACTGTCGACCAAGGGAAGAGTTTATCAGTGAGATGATGTATGGGAATGAAACCTGGCCAGTAAGGGTTGTAGATATGTGTTGCATGCAGAGAAATTATATGATGGATGTGTAATGTGAGTTTTAAAGACGGAGTTAAATCTAATGACCTCAGAGGAAGATTAAATAGAGGCAGTATTGGGGAGATGTCTGCAGAACAGGAGAGTTCGTTTGGTCACATTGAAAGAATAGATGATAGTGCTTGGGTTAGTAAATGTAAAATAATTAATGTAGCAGGGACAGTTGACAGGGGAAGGCTAAGAAAAACATGGGATGGAGTGATAAGTGATAAGGAGAAATAAATAAAGACTTGAGAGAAAGAGGGATAAATAAAGACCTGGCCAGAGATACGTTAGTTTGGAAGTCAATTTCTAAAACCCAAAAATTCACAAGCTTTTGAGAATTTTTTTTCATTATGTAAAGAATTACATAACGATTCTCACGAGCTGCTCTTAAGCAAGATATGGAATTTTTTCCAATATTGGTGTGGTGGAAATGTATACTCACACTGTGCCTCCCTTTTATGTTGCCTGTATTTTTCTACAAATTTTCAAAATTCCCCCAACAATAATTTTGCAATTAAATTTGTGATCATGTTTGTATAACTTTGTGAGTTAATTTTTACCTTCCTTAAGATATCCATTAATTTTTACCTTCCTTAAGATATCCATTAATTTTTACCTTCCTTAAGATATCCATTAATTTTTACCTTCCTTAAGATATCCATTAATTTTTACCTTCCTTAAGATATCCATTAATTTTTACCTTCCTTAAGATATCCATTAATTTTTACCTTCCTTAAGATATCCATTAATTTTTACCTTCCTTAAGATATCCATTAATTTTTACCTTCCTTAAGATATCCATTAATTTTTACCTTCCTTAAGATATCCATTAATTTTTACCTTCCTTAAGATATCCATTAATTTTTACCTTCCTTAAGATATCCATTAATTTTTGCTTTGATCAAATTAATTAATTCCCAGGTGTGGACTTGGAAAAGGATATTGTTACCTGCAAAGTTCCGTATGGGGGAATGTTACTCTTCCAGAATATGATTCCGCATCGAAGGTAAGTTTTAGAAGACGAGTTCTTACTGTGAATGTTTTACAAGGAGGAACCAGAGATTGGAGCTCAGTCGAGTACTTTCTATTTTTATAAAATCCTATTTCTTTTATTGTACATAACACAATACAACAATAACAAATGAAAATTAACTCATCAAAAGCAAAGTTTGACTTGTCAGCTTAAATGCTATTTTGATTTAACTTTGAAAATCCGACAAGATAATTTTATACGTTAGATATTATACAGAGTAACCCCTAAAAAATACCAACCATGAAATCATTTGTAAAATTTACAATACAAGTCTTTGTGTTATCGCCGTTCAATATGTGGACACTTTGGTGATCGTCTCATCAGTGTGTTCCTGAATGGGCTTCACCCTCACTGGAACATAACTCCCCAGATTTTTGTTTGTGGGATTATCTCAAAGATAATGTCTATCAAAGCAATCTCCAGATTATTTGTAAACTGAAGAGTTTCGTAATTTCGCGGTTGTTAGCAAAATCCGAATTACATGGTAACAAAATGGTGATAACACAGCATAAAAAAAACATGACAAGGGAAAAAGAAAAAATAAGAGGTTCGATAGAGTTAAAAATAGAGATTTATTAACATAAAAATGGGGCTGGCTGCCTTTAATTCCCAAAACTGGATTAATAACATTAACCCTAGTAACCAAGATAAAACAAAAAAACTTAAGACATGAAAATTCACAAAGGGGTTAGTTCGTTGGCACAACGAAACTGGACACAAATGAAGTCCTTTTTTGTTTATATAAAAGCATATAATAATGACTAAAGAAGTCTTCTTATCAATTTAACAAAGGGGTCTCAAAGGGCATAAAACAATAAAAATAAAACTCAAAATATACATGACCGTCGTCTCCGGCATAGTCTGGAATCGTTTCTTCTTTTCTATTGTAATGTCTGTTTTAAATGTCCCTTTTGTCTTTCTCTCAACATTTTCATTCCAAGGGCTCAATCCTCGAAATTACTTCATAAATGAAATTCTCCAAAAATATCAAACACCTCTTCATCATAAGGTGTTTCTTCCAAAGGGGCTTGAAATTATATTCCTTAAAATCAGGGTCGCTCTGATACCCTGAATTTCATAATAAATCGTTCTTGCTCCAAGAACAAGGAGAAATCATCCAAATATTTTACGTCCATTCTCAAAAATAGACGGAGACAGCTGAAAACAGAACCACACTGTCGGGCTTTCAAGCTGGAACTGATTAAAAAAACAACAAAGACACCGGATAGACAGCGGTATGACGTCACCTCTAGATTTCATTACATCGATGATGATGCTGCTGCTACTGTAAAGATAGAAAAGGCGCATAACATCATGCCACCAAACAAATAACCTTGACATTCATTCGTACAGTGGCGATAGGATGACCTCCCCACCCTCTCATGCCCAAAATAGAAATAAATTTCCGAAAAGAGGGCCACCATCACAGCCGAAATCAGGACAGTGCCAAGACAGGAGTGTATTGACAATTTTGTCTGTCATATCCAAATACACTTATTATCGAATTGTGATAAAACAAAATCTGTTGGACATTTGTTACTGAAACTTGGTGGACAAGTCAGGTATAGACTAAAGTTTATTTGTACCAATTATGGTCGGATTGCAGAAAGGATTGTGAAGTTTATATGTTAGATGTGATGTAGTTTTTTACTTATTATTTTTATTTCTTGTCAAAGATTTTCTACCAAAATTTTCTCTCCATTTTTTAGTCTTTCCAATACTTCAAACACTATTCGGTGGAGCTGTGACTTACGTTGGCAATCCCCAAATAAGAAATGGGGATTTTACGATCTCCAGGAAGGAATCTTGTTCCGATCAGCCAAGCAACCCGACTTGATTCCAGACTGGCAGAAATATTTGTCAGTCGATCGTAAAGTCGAATGGCAGAAGAGATACTGTAAAGAGCAGGTAAGCAAGTTGGGAAACCAAGTGACCAATTTGTCATTTCTTACGAACAATCGACAACTTTATAAACGTTCATCTATTATTAAAGGAGATTTGGTATCTGTCTGTCTGAAGCCAAAACTAAACTTCTATTTACATACTATTGTACTATCTTTTAATGCTCAATTCAAGAGGGTTGTGTAGTATCTGTTCTGTTGTCATGAGGTCGTCGTCTCAGGCATTATCTCCTCCTTGGAGTGTAATATATGTTCGTTTGTCATGATATCCTCCCAGGTATTACCTCCTTCTTTGCTGGGGGTAGTAATGTAGTATCTGTTCTCTTGTCATGAGGTCACACTTCAAGGCATTATTTCCTCCTTCGAGATAGGGGGGGGATAGTGTAGTATATGTTCGTTTGTCATGATATCCTCCCGGGTATTACCTCCTTCTTTGCTGGGGGTAGTAATGTAGTATCTGTTCTCTTGTCATGAGGTCACACTCCAAGGCATTATTTCCTCCTTCGAGATAGGGGGGGGGGATAGTGTAGTATATTTTCGTTTGCCATGATGCCATCCTCCCAGGCATTACCTCTGGTCGCATACTGTTGCTAGTGTTTATAAAAGATCTTTGAGAATTTTTTTAATAACATTTTGTTTTTATTAATGAGTCATCACTTACTAAAACTGTTTCCTTTTTGAATGAAGTCCCCACGATGTTCATTATTCAATCTCTAATCACGTAAAGCATTTTTAGAAGGGCATTTTTAGGAGGGCCCAGTCAAGAACAGATCCGGTCTACTTTTTTTTATATTCACCTCAAACAAGGCACACTGCCACTGAGACACAAGGGGCTACTATCACTAGGGACCAGCTTAATAAGGCCATCCTAAGTAGGGAGTTGTGCAGTGAGATGCTTGTTCACATTACATTTAAATTTCTGCATATTGGTACAATCGGGGAAACGCAAGCAGAGAGAGAATTCCAAAGGCTAGCAGAAAACTTAATTGCAAGTAAACCTGGAACAATAAATAAAAGCAAATAAGGAATGCTAATTCTTACTAAAAGAATAAGAGTTATTCCCCTTGGAATAAAAGGTTTCACTCAAAACAACAGCCACCCCAGAAAACGACCTCGTAACTCTTGCTTCCCCTTTTTATCCTTTATTTAGTCCTCAAAGTTCATGAGTAATGTTTCTGACAAAGGGAGAATAATTGCTGTTTTCTGGATCGCCTGCTGTTTTGAATGGGTGGTATAGGGAGATATTCAATCCTATCATAGTATTCATCATCATTCAACTGTCAATCTATCCATCTCATTAAAACTTGAGTGTTTTTTAGCCTTGATAAGTTGTAATTCGTAATTTATCATTGAAATATATTACTTACAAGAAATGGATATAAGAAAGTGTATAGCATGGAATTCACTATGGATGCCAGCTTTTTCTGGGAACTGTATCAACTGATTTCACAAGAACTCTGGCTTCCCTTATTTTGTCCTTTAGTCCTCACATTCCATGTGCGATGCTTCTGACAAAGGGGGAGAATTGATGTTTTCTGGGCTTGAATCTATCCATCTAGCACTTATCGTTGGATGTTTTTGACCTTGAAGTAGTATTTGACCTTGAAGTAGTATTTGACCTTCAAGTAGTATTAAAAAATTTTTTTTTTTAGCTCCTTACATCAAGTGGCTTGTCTAGAGCAATTTCCATTAAAAAAAATAAACACTCTTTTCTTATTTTTTTTAATTAATGAGTCACCACATATCAAGGCAAAAAAACACTTGAGGACAAGTGTTAATGAGATGAATAGATTGACAGTTGGATAGTGATCAATACTATGAGAGGATTGAAAATCTGCACATACTAGAAACTAGAAGAAGAAGAAGAAGAAGAAGAAGAAGAAGAAGAATGTAGATAAATCCATGTGTACGAGTGTGGGAGATAGACGAGGGAAGTAAATAAAAGAAGGAAAAGAAAAGAACAGCTCTCGGTAGAAATGATACTCAAAAATCGGTCATTTAAATATAAAAAAAAATTCAATGTCTTGAGAGCTTTAAATACTAGCGGCCTTCAACTTTTTTTTCATATACACCTTTAGGGTGTTAAATCTTCATAAATGTATAATAAAACGTATTTATAATAAAACGTATTTCGTCCTTGAAATGAAAGGGAGAGGTAAAGTAATTTAAGTGACCTATAAAAAAGTTTATTTTTTTAAATAAAATAAATCCTTTATATTAACATTCCTTTATGAATGTCTGTATGAATATGTAGCAGTTTCCTACAATCCGCCATATTGTTTAAATATCAATGACTTCTTAACTGCCTGTTGATTGGTTCAAGCAATCTACTTCCTTCTTTGCTTTACCAATCAGTGGCCTTGTCTAAGGTGAATCTCGGATGGCTAGCATAATTATATAAACACTTGAGCGCCATCCGCTCTTTCTCTTTTTATTCTGTGGCACAAGAAGCCTCTTCTCTCTATTTCCTTCTTTGGCACGGCCAAACACACGTCCCCCTTTCTGGGGACACAACAGACATCTTTCCGGGCCTTTGGCCTTGTGTTCGACTTCGACAAGAAGCCAAAATGGCTACTGCTGCATACACGTGAAATAAATATCCACTCATTCTCTCTTTTTCTTGCCTCTCTCGACATGTAGACGACTACTACACCGGGCTACCTAGCTCTGCCCACTTCGACACAAAGTACCGAGAAGCCAAAATGGCTACTACCTCATACACCTGGACTTAATATAACTCACACACACAGAACTGCTTACATGTGAACTGACTTTCACACCGGTGTACAGACACACATACTTACATACGCACATGGACGGGTCCTGACATCGTAGCCGGTGTACAAACATTCAACAATATGAACAATTCTCTTTTCCCCACTGGGGAATTATAATCCCGGGAAATTCCTAACTTTTGTCTTCTTCCATACTTATGGAAATACTAACCTCTTTCCTTTTTGTTCCCGTACTAACGAGGAAGACTCAATAAAGTTGTTTTATGTATTAGAAATGGACTTCGTCTCATTTTCTAAAGATGTGTGATGTTTGTGTTAATGCCATATGGGTTACTGCCCTTGGTTTTAGGAATGGCCACCAGGGCTAGGATCTATAAGAGTCTGGTAGCCATGTTGGATTAGTTCAGAAGTTAAGTAACAATTGGACCAGAAGGATTGTTAAAGGAATTGGATTACCAGTGGATGGTATTGGGATATTTAACATTGGTAGCAGAGCGTAGTTACAATGTACAGACCTCTGGGTTATGGGCCCAGCATGCTTCTACTGCGTAGGTTAGAAAATATATATAAAATCTAAAAGTGTATTCTTATGTAAAATTTTAATTCAAGTAATTTAAGTTAACTATAAAAATATACAATTTTATTTTTTTAATAAAACAAATACTTTATATTATCATTCATTTATTGATTAATAAATACTGAAAATTTGATAAAGATCAGATTATTCTCTGATTTTTGTGGACTTTTTTCAACCCAGAGGTATTCATAAATATTACTATTTATTACTATATATAAAATCGGAAATTTAAATGTAAAAAAATAAATGTCTTAAGAGATTTAAAAATTAGCTGCCTTAAAATCTGTTTTCATTCGTACCTTCAGGATGGTATCTCTTTCTAAAGGTGGTCACTGAGTTTCGACTATAGGTATAATAAGGCCTTGAAATGAAGGATGGGTAAAGTAATTTAAGTGACTTAAAGAAAATCCATGAGGTTTTTGTTTACATAAAATAAATACTTTATATTAACATTCATTTATTAATTAATAAATATTGAACATTATTATTAATATTGGATAATTCTCTGATTATGTGAATTTTTTTCAACAAGGATATTCATAAATATTACTATTTATATAAATATATATATATAAATATATATAATAAAAGTTTTATTTATACAAACATATCCCCGACCCACTTTAAATTAGGTGTAGACAGTTGAATATTCTTTAGCGACTTAACCTTGAAACTAATGATGTCTGAGCTTCGATATGAGAAAGTTTTAACGGCATGTTTAAAAATAATTTTTTATCTGGTCATGTGATCTTTACAGATCGTAATTTTGCTTCTTTCTTTTTTCAATATGAAAACTTAGAAAATGGACATATTTTTTCTCGGCCTGAAGAGATTGTTGTTTATTTAATCTACGATCGAAACATTTCCACTGGATGTGTAGCCGCCGCCGCTTTCTTCTTCTTCTTGATGATGATGATGATGATGATGATGATGATGATGATGATGATGATGATGATGATTTTTTTTATTTCACTCATGGTGGAGGAACCCCTCCCTGGTTTCTTTGCACCTTGTTTTATCCCTGGCTAGGTGTGGTCAAGTAGGACCTAGTAGACTATCAAGGTCGTCTCTCCACAGGGTTTTTGGCCTTCCTTTAGGTCTTTTCCATTGCCTCGTGGTCCATTCTGTCGCTCTATATGTCCACCTGTTGTCTGTACATCTCGAAAGGTGACCTACCCATTTATGTTTTGCCATTTGTATGGTAGTGATGATGTCGTTTACTCCAGTTTGCTGTCTGATCCAGGTGTTTCTTTTTCTATCATGTAAACTGATGCCAAACATAATGCGTTCCATTTTGTATTATGCCACTCTTAGCTTTTCTATCGCTGCATCATTAAGTGCCCATGTTTCGCTACCATATGTCATAACAGGCATGATGTATTCATTGAACACTTTTTGCTTAATGTTCATCGTGGACTTTCTACTCTTCATGATGTTGTCTAGTTTGGAAACGGCTATCCATCCAAGCGCAATTCGCCGTTTGATTTCAGGCATGATATCAGTGTCATTTCTCACCATCTTCCCTAGGTAGAGGTAGTTGTCAACTTCCTCGACATTTTCACCTTTCACTATGACTGGGTTTTTTTGTGGCATATTTGTTGAGCATGATACATGTAGCCTTGATATATTTGTTGAACATGATACATGTAGCCTTGATATATTTGTTGAACATGATACATGTAGCCTTGATATATTTGTTGAACATGATACATGTAGCCTTGATATATTTGTTGAACATGATACATGTAGCCTTGATATGTTTGTTGAACATGATACATGTAGCCTTGATATATTTGTTGAACATGATACATGTAGCCTTGATATATTTGTTGAACATGATACATGTAGCCTTGATATGTTTGTTGAACATGATACATGTAGCCTTGATATATTTGTTGAACATGATACATGTAGCCTTGATATATTTGTTGAACATGATACATGTAGCCTTGATATGTTTGTTGAACATGATACATGTAGCCTTGATATATTTGTTGAACATGATACATGTAGCCTTGATATATTTGTTGAACATGATACATGTAGCCTTGATATATTTGTTGAACATGATACATGTAGCCTTGATATATTTGTTGAACATGATACATGTAGCCTTGATATATTTGTTGAACATGATACATGTAGCCTTGATATATTTGTTGAACATGATACATGTAGCCTTGATATATTTGTTGAACATGATACATGTAGCCTTGATATATTTGTTGAACATGATACATGTAGCCTTGATATGTTTGTTGAACATGATACATGTAGCCTTGATATATTTGTTGAACATGATACATGTAGCCTTGATATATTTGTTGAACATGATACATGTAGCCTTGATATGTTTGTTGAACATGATACATGTAGCCTTGATATATTTGTTGAACATGATACATGTAGCCTTGATATATTTGTTGAACATGATACATGTAGCCTTGATATGTTTGTTGAACATGATACATGTAGCCTTGATATATTTGTTGAACATGATACATGTAGCCTTGATATATTTGTTGAACATGATACATGTAGCCTTGATATATTTGTTGAACATGATACATGTAGCCTTGATATATTTGTTGAACATGATACATGTAGCCTTGATATGTTTGTTGAACATGATACATGTAGCCTTGATATGTTTGTTGAACATGATACATGTAGCCTTGATATATTTGTTGAACATGATACATGTAGCCTTGATATATTTGTTGAACATGATACATGTAGCCTTGATATATTTGTTGAACATGATACATGTAGCCTTGATATATTTGTTGAACATGATACATGTAGCCTTGATATGTTTGTTGAACATGATACATGTAGCCTTGATATGTTTGTTGAACATGATACATGTAGCCTTGATATGTTTGTTGAACATGATACATGTAGCCTTGATATATTTGTTGAACATGATACATGTAGCCTTGATATATTTGTTGAACATGATACATGTAGCCTTGATATATTTGTTGAACATGATACATGTAGCCTTGATATATTTGTTGAACATGATACATGTAGCCTTGATATATTTGTTGAACATGATACATGTAGCCTTGATATGTTTGTTGAACATGATACATGTAGCCTTGATATGTTTGTTGAACATGATACATGTAGCCTTGATATATTTGTTGAACATGATACATGTAGCCTTGATATGTTTGTTGAACATGATACATGTAGCCTTGATATATTTGTTGAACATGATACATGTAGCCTTGATATATTTGTTGAACATGATACATGTAGCCTTGATATATTTGTTGAACATGATACATGTAGCCTTGATATATTTGTTGAACATGATACATGTAGCCTTGATATATTTGTTGAACATGATACATGTAGCCTTGATATATTTGTTGAACATGATACATGTAGCCTTGATATATTTGTTGAACATGATACATGTAGCCTTGATATATTTGTTGAACATGATACATGTAGCCTTGATATGTTTGTTGAACATGATACATGTAGCCTTGATATATTTGTTGAACATGATACATGTAGCCTTGATATATTTGTTGAACATGATACATGTAGCCTTGATATGTTTGTTGAACATGATACATGTAGCCTTGATATATTTGTTGAACATGATACATGTAGCCTTGATATATTTGTTGAACATGATACATGTAGCCTTGATATATTTGTTGAACATGATACATGTAGCCTTGATATGTTTGTTGAACATGATACATGTAGCCTTGATATGTTTGTTGAACATGACACATGTAGCCTTGATATGTTTGTTGAACATGACACATGTAGCCTTGATATGTTTGTATAAATAAAACTTTTATTATAAATAGCTCTATTTATAACTGAGCACTTTTATATCAACACAGTAAAGATTCTCCGGACTTTTTTACCCTGTGGAACCAAACTTAACCTGCAATACTATATGAATATACATTTTTTTTAATATCCAAAATCTATTGGTACATTTTAAAAATTTATCTTTTTTCTTATATTTCAGGCAACTGTTGACGACTTTGACACAAGAGTGAGTGGGCCTTGGTTTGCACGTTGGGATGTTGTTCATCATAACAGACACACGGAGAGTTTCAAGAATGATAGCAAGTAAATGTGATTCTGTCGGTTTTGTAAAATACAAGCCTAAAAAATTTGTCAGACAAGTTGTCTCCAAAAGAAATGCCAGCCACGAAACCGTTAAAAAATCCCCAATCTTTTTTGCCATGCAATCACATTTGGTACAAATAAAATATTTTTAATTAATACATATTTAATCCGGTCCTAGATTTCATTTTTTCATAGCTATAAATAGGAAGTAAAATACTCCCACTTCTACCCCAACTTTTAATGATAACGATTAATCTATTGTATAAAATTAAGTTAGTTAGATTCTATAAGTTAGACCCATATAACAATGCATCTGAAAAATCGCTATTTGATTCTGACTAGCCAATTTTTATGTATTATCATTGCACTGTTCTTTGCAATAAAAATCTTACTTCCCTTAAGTTTCTTTCAAAAAATACTTATTTCTGTCTGGAAGATTGTTAAAATGGAGACATTTTTCAATAATGCCCTAAAAAAGATCAGCTTACATTGTTAGTAAAAAACAAATTGTATCATTGCTCTATCTATTTTAACTATCAGATAAACAATTATGCTTGTTTTAAATAAATATTAGCTTATTCATTTCTTAAAATTATTTGAATATCATTATAGTAAGTAAAAGATTTTCATTTATAACAACTATTTAAACTGTCGTTTTACTATAGTGCAGCAAAGAGCATTGATTGCAAATTGTTGATGCTGTGTAAGTACTTTTTATCAGTTCTCCATAAAACAATTTCAATACATATAAACCATGTTTAATTGCAGATTTTTCTTTATGAATTATTTCTATTTTCAATTTCATATTTTTAGAGCAACATAATGATTCGCTTAAATTCCTGGAATAACGTCTAGCAATATTATCATCATCAATGATAAAGAACTTTCAGTGAAATCCAAACGACAACATACATACATGACTCATTGCCGACGACAAACAACTCAAAGTATTTCCATTTATCATTATTGTAATTTTGAAGAATACAATTTGTTTAAATTTCATTGTGTTTGTCTCCTTTTTTTACTAACATACACTTATTATAATTTCAGACGTTGTCCAAGTGGAGATAAAATCAACTATATCTATACGATATTTATCTTTTTAATATTGTAGCAAGATTGGATACAAGTGTGTAAAAATAATGTTAAAACGGTATTTTTAGTAGTGGAAAATTCCATTAAACGTTAACAGACTAAAGTTATGACTACATGGCAGGATATGATGTCATGGGAGGAAGTACATAGCAGAGAAGTAAGATTGATTCTGCTTTTTGGATGTACAACGTCAAAGTGACCAGATTTTTTTTTTTCGAGGTCTGAGAAATTTAGCTCATCTCAATGTACATAGCTATAAAAAGTGAACTAAACCCCAGAAACAAATATTTGTTTTGTTTATTCCAACAATTATTATTAGAGAATGAAAGAATAAAAAGAAACTGAGAGAGCAATTTGCGATGCGGCGACAAAACAGGATTTTGGGGAATACCCCATTATGAGACATATCCTGCTTCAGGGAAGCATAAAACATCTAAAAAGACAGTAAAATTTTATACATGCATCCCAGTGACACACGTTAATATTTTTCATTAAAAAAAAACGATACATTACAATGCACACAAAAATTCACCAGGGATGAGAGTTTTCTGGCAATTCGCGATACTAGCTTTGTTTTTTTTTTTAATAAGAAATTTCCACAGTGAACTTACGTCTTTCTTTTTTCTTTCTTTCTTCTCCCACTATTTCAAGTTAACTGTAAAAACAGTCAACAGTTTTCTTTTTAACTGAAGAATTTCATTTTGTGATAAGGGTCGGTGAAATACATTTGAATATTTTCTTAAAAGCTAATTACATGGGATGGGGTAGAAGGTGGGTGTTAGATGGTTTTAACTTGTTTCAAAGAAAGCTTTCTGGTCCCTTTAGCTTTCCCCAGTTCATTTGCAACCTTAGAAAAGGATGAATGTAGCAAGATTAGAGGGAAAGGGGTTAAGATTAATTCTGAAAACGGTATTTTTCCACATAAGGCTAGAGTAAGCATAAGGTTATAGCAGTGGTAAATTCTATTAGAAGTTAACAGGCTAAAGTTATGACATCATGGCACGATATGATGTCATGGGAGGAAGTATATGGCAAAGAAGTGCGATCGATTCTGCCTTATGGGTGTACGGCATCAAAGTGACCAGATGCCTTTTTCGAAGTCCACCATCTCTACTGAGGTCAGTCGGAAAATTACAGCTCATCTAGATCTACATTGATGTAAATTGCTGAAACAAATAAACTAAACCCCAGAAGCAAATAATGGCATTATTTGTTGTTTTTATTTTTAAATTCCTCCTATTATATCACCTACTAGAATGAAAGAAGAAGAAACTGAGAGACGAAATATCCACAGAGCAATTTGTGACGTGTTGACAGAACACAACTCCTGACAGGACACCAGCAAGAGATGTTTTGTTGAAGTCTGGGATTAAAGAAAACCCCACTCGATGTTACAATATTTTATTTGATCTCCACCCAGGATAAGCCGGGTCGGGACAGCTAGTACTTATTATTAATGGATTACATTTTGAGATTATAGTTTTAGCAGAAATGTGAGTAGGCCAAAAGAGCTAAAATCAAGATGAATTTTCCAACCTGTGTGTGGAGAGAGCAGCACACAAAAAAAAACAACTAGAAACAACTTGGACGACAGGTCAATTTTTTTAGATTATTTTATTGAAGGGGGGGGTCTTGGTTTTCCTAAACAACTCCAATCTGTTTCAACTAAGAAAGTCAAAGTTAAGAGAAAGATGCTGAGTGTGCATGTAGTGGGAAGGAGACAGGAAGTCATTCTTTGATTAAATAAAAGTCATCTAATTCCCTCACGCTCATCATGAATCGTTTGAAGTCTTAGCTTTCATGGTAAAATTAACGTTTTCAGTTTCAGAGAAAACTGTCATAAGACGAAAAGGAAGAAAGAAAAAACAGGAAAAGAGAAAGAAACATAAAAGATAGTGAGAGAGAGGAAGAAAGAGAAATAAAATCCAACCAAATAGCGATGAAAAACTAAGGAGGTAAGGCTAGAGTTAGTCGTTATTTATTACTCAACATAGACGCTTCAGCTGGTCAGGTACAATGTTTAACAATTTAATCACCGTAATGTTCATAATTATTTAATTATGAATGCTGTCAAATCGAAGCAGTTGCAAATCAGACAGCTTTGATGACAGCTTCGGCATAATGACAAGTAAGAAGTGACTGCTTGTAATATGATTATCAACCTTTTCGATTGGACCGCATGGAGAGCAGGCATGAGATGTTGTCCACCTCGGAGTTCGGAATGCTTGCAACACCTTAAATACTAAAACAGGATGATGATGCAACTATTTTTGTTAACTGGTTATGATAAAAGCAACAATTTATAAGTACAAAAAATATAATGCAAAAACTTTCTAAAATGTTCAAAATTAAAACTAATCTTCATTTTCCAACTAACTGCCCCTGTAAAGCCATATGCCGGTCCTCGACGATTGCCAACCCCAACGTCTGTGCGCCGTGGTTTTCTGTTCATCTTCATCCCTCGTTCTGGTCATGTCATCTATCGCACTGACGATCGCCGAGGGTACAAGCACTGGTTTACAAGTATACAAAAAGCAAAAGCAACGCAGACTCAGAGTGACTGATCAGCAGAAATGACTCTCGGCCGCTTCCATCTGACTACGTGGAAACTATCAAACAACCTGTCAGACACCACCCGTTTGGAGAGGTTCACCTATCTCACTTCCGATCACAGTCATTTTCCAAGTCAACATTCTTGGGAGTAGTGTGTGTGAGCTTCTGGGCTCTAGGGTGAAGTCCATAGTATCACATCCCAACCAGCGTTACCCTGCGGAGACGTAGTGCTGGATGGAGGGCTTAGAGAAAAATAATTCAAAATTTATTAATCTTTTCAGGCATGATTTTTTTACAGAAATTCTACGTACCTGATCTAACTTGTTCTTGAACCGCGTGCCTTCGAGTTGAGCCGACTTCTGAAAAGGTCTGTAATGATTAATAATGGAGGTAAAATGTATTCCTTGATGTCCCTGACTTTCACAAAAACAAATATAATAACCAAAATTTATCACAACTTTTCTATTTGTTGTTGTGGAACAACAGTATACATGAAAGGGTTAAAAGTCTTTCTCCCTCTCCCTCTTTCTCTCTCTCCCTTTCTGCGCCTCTTTCTCTCTCTCCCCTTTTCTCTCTGTACCTACCTGGCATCGCAGATGCTTTGGATCCAGTAAGTGTGAATATCTATTGTCGTAGATTTGTCATTTGAGGAAACATCGATGACAAGAATGTTTGAGTCTTTCAGAAAGTGCTCGTACTCATCAGAATTGACATTCTACCATTTGGTATCCTACGCCATTTGATTCTGGAGCGATAGAAGGATCCAATCATTTTTCCAGCGACCTGAGCAACAAATTAGATGTAAGTCTTCCATTACAGGTTTGGAGTGAAAGTTAGTCCTAGAAGCTTATCAAAGCAGGGGGGGGGGGGAGGTTCCTCAAGAGAAAGCCATTCATTTCAACTGGGACAAAATGAGAATCCAAGCGCTGGTGGTGAAAAGAGAGAAGCTTGGTTTTAGATTTATTAAAATAACCAGCTACTTTTTCCCCGTTGCACCATGTGCTCCAGGTCGAAAGAGAGAGAATCAAAAAGATCTTGATCATTAATACACTTCAAGTGCTGCCGTAAATGGTTGTGTCATCTGCATAGATGTAAACGAATGATCTTAGAATGTGATTTGAGAGATGATTGATGAAGATCCGGAAGACGGTTGGGCCCAGAATGGATCCTTGAGGAACACGGGCGTTGATACTATGAGCTTCAGACTTCTGCCCATCAACAGCTACTTTTATGAACCTATCAGAGAGAAAGAATTTGATGATTTAGAAAACATTTCCAGATATCTCACTCCTGGCGACATCCTCTACCTGTATGTCCTAAGATGGAGTACTGTTGGCACATCTGGGGAGGTGTCGTTTGGAGCACTCTTTCCTGCCTTGACAGAGTACAAAATTTACCTTGAAATCTAGTGAGAGATGTCCTCTTCTCTACAGTCTCTTTCACACAGAAGAGACATTGCTAGTCTTTCTCTACTCTATCGTTATTTTTATGATAGGTGCTCGATTGAGCTCCAATCTCTGGTTCCCCCTCTGTAAAACATTCACAGCAAAAACTCGTCTAGCTACAACCACTGTAAATAATTTTCCTTTCTTCCTCTGTGTACCTAAATCTAAACGGAACTTCCATGAGCAAAGTTTTTTTCCAAAAACACAATACTACAATGATACTTCCCAGCTGACTACAACATGGTCGTTTTCAAGTCCAATGTTAACAAATTCTTGTCCAGCTGTCCTCTTAAATAATCAAATTTTGCCTGGTTTAAACCATCGTCTCCAATTCTCAAGATGTTGTCTCACCATCCACCTTACAAACTCATTGACCCTTATCCTCAAGTGGTTTTTGGGCCTTGATAAAGGGTGACTCATTAATACCAAAAAAACAACACCATTCGATTGACTCCGATGAGGTTTTGAACAGGTGTAAACACACGCAATGCTGTATGTTTAGTGGGGTGCACATATGCATGTTGCAGACGACAGACAGGTGATGGGAATAATATCTGGTTCAGGGTTAGACCACCAAAGAAATTGGCTAACTCTTTAAAATAATAATGTCTTCTTGTATATGAGGCTCCATGCTGTAATTATCAGCCACTTGAGACTTTGCAAATGTTCATACCAGATAGTCAGTCAGTTTTTATGCCCATAGATTAACAGCTGATAAATCTTGAGTGATCTCTAGGGGTTCTTCAAATGATATCTATATATATTCCAGCAGGAGGGGCCAGTTTGGTTTCTGTGGGTCTTAGAGACAAATGGGCCTTTGGACTGTTTGTGTTCAGTGCTGAGATATGTTTATCCACTTTTGCAACCTCAATATAAATTATTGTGGCTTGTTTTTAACTCGAGTTTCGATCTTGTTAGACAGGAAAATCCTTTTGTTACAGCAGTGACTGAGACCGCATGATTGACATTACGGTCAGTGTCGAAATCAAGTAACACCGAATTCGGACGGAAACGAGTGGACAATCCCTGCCTGTGCATTGAATGCACACAAACCCAGGTTCACACAGACTGGATTCTGTGTATCGGCATCGATCACGAATAGATCCACTAAACATGCAGCATTGTGCGCGTTTAAACTTGTTCCAAACCTCATCAGACTTAATCAAATGTTTTTTGTTGCGCTAATGAGTCACCCCTTATTAAGACCCAAAAGCCACTCAAAGATAAGGGTCAATGAGTTTGTCAGGTGGACGACGGTGAGACATCTTGAGGATTGGAGACGATGGTTGAAACTGGGCAAAATTTGATTATTTAAGATGACGGCTTGACAAGAATTTATTAACATTGGACTGATTTTCTTTTACTTCTAATTTTGATGTAATTTTTAAAATTACGAGTTTTTTTTTTTCTGAACTAAAATTAATATTACTAACAACAATAATACAAATAAAGGCTTCACATTCTTTCTATCTTTTTAATCTGTCCTCATCCACGTAATGCAAGGCTACATCTAAAATTTAATAAAAGTATTACATAGTCTTTCTTCAATACTTATGTTGGTTGTTCTCCCCTTGTCTATCATATTGTGTAGCACCTTACATTTTTTGTATCTCCCTTTTATCTTTGACAAACTGTTTATTTGTGAATAAATGTGTATTTAAATTCAATTGTTTCTTCACTATTGTCCTTTTCTCTATCTCCGACCCTGGCAACATGTGTTCTTTTTTATTGTATTTAAGACCGTAATGTATTCTTTCTTTAGTACTTATGTCTTGTCCTCCCTTTATATACCATATTGTGTACCCCCTTTTATGTTTGTCTTCGACATTTGTGAATAAATATATATTTATGTAGATGCAACGGTTTCTTCAATATTATCTTTTACTCTCCGAGACGCATGCTGTATTTGTTGCTTAAATGCTAACAACACGCATCTGTATTGCCAACAATAATACACGGCAAATATTAACAACACCTACTGTAATAAGATAAGGCAGACGTTTCGACTTGAAATCATGTAATGGGAAATTTAAAATAAATCTATTACTAATGGAGATTTGGTATCTGTCTGTCTGAAGTCAAAACTATACTATTACTTCTATTAATTGTATTATCTTTTAATACTCAATTAAATTTACTACTAATTTCAAACTAATGTACTATCTTTCAATGCTCAATTCGGGAATAGGGGCAGTGTAGTATATATGAAACCATGCTCTAAAACAAATTAATCTACAGGTTAATAGTATACAAAACATATGTATGGTTTCAGCATAAATGACCGAAAATAGGTGGACATGCTGTAGTTCTTTGCTCATGCATAGTTATCTATTTCTGACCCTGATGTGTTCTTTCTTATTGTATTTGAGATATTAATGTATTCTTCTTTAGTACTGATGTCTGTTGTTCTTTTCTTGGGATATCATATTATGTACCTCCATACACATTCCGTAACCTTTTTTACGTTTGTCGTAGACAAATTGTTTATCTGTAAAAAATGTGTTTCTTCACTATTGTTCTTTTTCCTTTCTTTTGGAATGCGTATTTTATGCCCAATAGCACAACATGAACAATGGCAGCCATGTGTGCAGCAAAGATATTCTCAAACACGTACATCACTAAAAACGTAAAAGCTAGAATATGAAAATAGTTGTACCTTTTCAGAGGCTTCTTGTAAAAGAGAAAAGAAAAAAAATCAAGCAATATTTTATTTAAGGGAGAAGCCATTAAAGTCAAATGCAATCAAAACCTTTCAAATTAAGGGAGAAGCCATTAAAATCAAATGCAATCAAAACCTTTCAAATTACTTTTAAGTAAATCGTGAATAAGTATGGGTTTAACCCACCTCCCCAACCCTAACCCCCAATCATTAATAAAAATCACAATCCAACCATATTTAGTACAAATAAACCTGTTTATGCCTGACTTGTCCACCAAGTTTTAGTCATGAATGGCCAACAATCTTTGTTCTATCGCCATTCAACAATAAGCACACCTGGATACGATATGCAAAATTGTCGATAACTCATTTCTCTCTTAGCACTGCCTGATTTGGGCTGTGATGGCCCTTTTCAGTTCAGGAATAGTTTGGGGATTATTTTGATAGACATTATTTTTTAGATAACCACGCAGATAAAAATGCGCGGTAAGAGTGGGTGTTACGGTCCGGTGAGCGTAAAGCCCATTCAAGATCACACCTCTTACTGATGAGACGATTACCAAAGTGTCCTCCGCATGTCACTGAATGGCAATAAAACAAAGTGTTGGATATTCATTAAATAAAACCCAAACAAGTCTTACTCGTCACCATCATCATCATGTTTTACATGTGTTGGACAGCTTTCAAGAAATTGGCTTCAAAACTAACCGATCTCTGATTTATCTCAAATCCTTCCTTATCACTTCCTCCCATATTTCGTTGCCAACTGACACTGCTACCTCAACTGTTCTACAACTACTAACCCAAGAACTCTCTTTCAATGCGACTAAACCAATAAAGTCTCCTGTTCTGCACACAATCCTTTCTGCAACCCAACCATATTTCGTATAAATAAACTTCATTTGATGCCTGACTTGTCCACCAAGTTCCAGTTATGAATTACCAATAATCTTTGTTTTACCGCTGTTCAATGATATTCTCTAAATGTGCACCTCTGCTTTGATTAAGTTGAGGAGTTTTGGGCAGATGAAGCTGTGCCGTGACGGATGAAGAGTGGCTTCAACAGAATGGGGCGACTCCCCACACTTCATAGCCTTGAGATGGGGTTGTTTCCAAGTTGACCCTTATGTAACCATTTACTTATAAAAGGTCATCCAACAAAAGAATAGTTCAATCAACTCATAATCATGCCTTATTATCTGCATAGTGCATGTATGTTGTTATCCTCCAAGGACTGAGTTATGCCATTGGCTGAAAGAAAGGCCACCGCATACTTCTCACATTAATTATAATTACTCAATTAATTTAACACAGGATTTTTAGAAGATGAATAATTTTTTTAAAATGGAAATCGCTCCAGACAAGGCATGAATCCACTTTAGCTAACAAGAACGAAAGATGATTATTGCAAGGACAGGAGATGCCTTAGTCTTGAAAAGGCCAATGCTATAGGTAGGAAGAAAACAGTCAGCAGGAAGAGAGTTCTACAAGCTTGTAATTCTTGTAAAGAAGCTGTATTACAATGAAGAGGTATAAAAACAGCGAATTGATGGAGACCACTAGAACAACGAGTCAAATGAGCTGGAATAAAGGAAGCAGGGAATAGATCAGACAATTCTGAAGAACACATGCCATAATAGTATTTATAGAAAAGACTGAGACTAGCAATATCACGTCTGTGAGAGATAAGGTGCAGAGAAGAAAGAGCGGGGCCAATCAAATTATAGATATATTTCTGAACGGGACAGAGATTCATCAGCCCAAATATGACAACAGTACTCTACAAATCTTCTATCAGAACATGTATAGAGATAGAGAATAGCCTCAACTGTGAAAAAGCGTTTGGAGCGATAAAGAAAGAGCAATGGATTTAATGTATGAACTCCAAGAAAGATTTCATGAGAAAAAAAGATCTGGAAGTTTCAAAATCGATTTCTCCTCAAGAACAGAGCCATCCATAAAAGTTTCAAGAAGAAAATGGATACGCCTACGATTTATTCATATAGCAGCTCACTGGACAATCGGGAGCGGCCAAAGTCAAATGGTGGGAGCGAAAGAGAGACACTTTAGTTCCTTATTTCATAAGTGCAGGGTTTACTTATTCTTATCGTTTTCTTAGACAATTTTCTAAACCCATCTTATCGATCGAAGCTCCCATACAAGACTCTCAGAGATTGGCAACCACTACTCTCTCAATTGTATGTCTGAGTAATTATTATCGCTTCCTTTCTCATAAATTCCAGCTAATTTCCTGGCAAGGTCTACCCCGTAACCTCTTTATGACCCCTGTCTAGAACACATCCTGTTTACAACATAACACCAGATCCATTTGAACAAATATTTACACTAGTAGATGTACCCACCAATATTTAACAAAAGAACTTGTTGGAATGGCTGTCACTTTGGTGATCGTCTCATTAGTATGAGGTGTGATCCTGAAGGAGCTTCACACTCACCAAGCCATAATCCCCCAGATTTTTTATTTGTGGGGTTATATCAAAGACAATATCTATAAAAACAATCCTGAGACTATTTCTGAACCGAAAAGAGCCGTCACAGCCCAAATCATGGCAGTGCCAAGAGAGGAGTGTGTCAGAGTTATTGACAATTTTTCACGTCGTATCCAGGCGTGGTTATGGTGATAAAACAAATACTGTGAGACATTCATGAGTGAAACTTGGTTGACAAGTCATGCATAGACCGAAGTTTATTCGTGCTAAATATGGTTGGATTTGGTCAGTGGCATTTCTTTTGTGGGTTGAGGGCTAATCTGTACATTCTGGATGTTTGTATATAAATTTCTCTCAAAAAGATTTTTTATTCATTCATAGAAGTAACAAGCAATGTTTGTTCAATCATTTCATTCAGAGATTAAAGTACTTTTTACTTTATTCAGAGATTCATTTGAGGTAGAAATAGAAATTCTGTAAAAGATTTTTATGTCAAAGTGTAATTCGTAAAAAGAACACAGTAATTTCATATTTTGTGTTTAGTGAAAGGATGAATAAATATTAGCATTTTCTCAGTTGAAATCATAATATACAATCATGTAAAAAATTGAAATCATAATATACAATCATATAAAAAAAATGAAATCATAATATACAATCATGTAAAAAAATGAAATCATAATATACAATCATGTAAAAAATTGAAATCATAATATACAATCATGTAAAAAATTGAAATCATAATATACAATCATGTAAAAAAATGAAATCATAATATACAATCATGTAAAAAAAAATGAAATCGTATAAAAGTAATTATTTGAGCAATAGTCTTGGGTTTTTAACATATTTTTTAAAATACATATGAAAATGCAATTATCTATTCTTCTGTACACAGAAACAACAGAAGCAAATAGACACTTTTATTATCATTAATAATGAAGACGGATCAGGTTGATGTGTGGCAGCAAACTAGGAGAGTATCCCTTCAGCTGTGCTCTATTGGTATTGATAGAATTTTGGATGCCATACGCACTCAGCGTCTCAGGTGGCTTGGCCATGTACAGCGTGCAGCCTCCTTCATCAACTCAATAACACGCATGGATACCCCAGGCACAAGAGTGCATGAAAGACCAAGGAAAATCTGGTTTGTGTGCGTACAAAGTGACTGGTATCAATCCTATGGACCGGACCGCATGGAGAGCAGGTGTGAGACGCTGCCAACCCCAGAGTCCGGGACACTCGCAGCACTTTAAATACCAAAACCGGATGATGACTGCTGTAAGAAGGTCCTGAATGACCAAGGCGAGATGATATCGACTATTTTTCCTCTGATAAATTGGACAATCACTTGATTAACAGTGGAAACATCGCTCGTCTTTTGGCTTGCTTCAAAGCGTGAAACCCCTAAAAACATCTCAGAAGAGACCAGACTACAGCTGTGGACCAAACGGCTAGAGAATGGCATGTCAATCCTCTAGTTCAGAGGCATCCTGGCTCCAGTGGAAAGCACTCAACCGCCTGAGAACGAGAATGGGGCGATCAAAGTTGCTAGGAGTAGATGGGACTACAAAACTGACTCAAGCATCTGTGAATGTGGAGAGGAGGACCATACAATGCAACACTGTCTGGTCTGACCTCTACTGCCAAACCTGTGCAGCATGAAAGATCTTGCAGAGTACAAGAATAATGTAAAGGACTGCGTAAAAAAGTAGAAACTGTCATATCACCACATGCTTCAAAGACACACAAAGAAGAAGAAGAAGAAGAAGAAGAGTGGAAAGTGAAAATCTTGACGATTTGACGCTGATTATGATTGACCTATAATTTGACGCTGATTATGATTGACCTATAATTTGACTCCTTTGAAACTCTGAAAATTCGAATGATTCTTTGGCTCATGTCATACTTAAATCATGATATGTGATAGATATATTCATATCACAACACAAAAAATGCTAATTACTATAAAATATCAACGTTTCAAACTTTTACTGCTGCTTTGTACGGCTCCGAGTGCTGGCCGTTGATGAAGGAAGCAGAAAGAAGACTATTGGCCATGGGGACAAAGATGCTGCACTGGACTTCCAGTCTGACTAGATTCAACCATTTCCGAAGTTATGCCGATCTCAGACAAAATGAAGGAAAATCGTCTGCGCTGGCATGAACATGTAGTACACACAAGCAGCGACATTATCACGGAAATGAAATTCAGGATGGAGGCCTCTGGGAAAAGGTCAAAATGAAGGTGGTTAAACATCCTACAATCAGATCTCAAGATGATCGGACTTCATCCTGACCAAACCTTTGACCGTATATGGCTGGAAGGAGAAGTCCAGCATGGATCCCGCTTTGTGGGTTAAACACACAAGAAAATGACAATGTTGCAAACTTTAAACATGTATGAATTATTTTTTGTCAAGTGTCTATTTACTTGTGTCGTGTCTGTGTATGTATTCCTTCATTTAGAATCTATGTTTTTCTGTTATTTTTTTCTTCATACATTCATGTATTTTCATGTTGTCTTTAACATGCTTTTCATGTCCTGTCGCCATTACCAATGTAGGTACAATTAACATTGTCAAGTGTCTATTTACTTCTGTCATGTCTGTGTGTGTGTGCATTTATAAGATTTGCTTGAGAACTTACTCAGACTTTTAAGTAAAATAAAACAAAAACTTTTACGCTGACAAATTATCAGTGATATGTGTGAATATGTTTATATGTATGCGGTGTACAGTTCTTTCTTTCTTTTCTGTTAAATGGTAGTCGATCTAAATACGGGGCCAACATCATCTGCTGCTGCTGCTAGGTCCAAGTCCGAGACTGTTCCGACTGACAAGAGCCTTGTTGGAATTCTTCTCCGCGTGGTAAATCCTAGAAACTTGCAGCAAAACGGGGCCCGTCTCGGCATCGGTCAGCCATTGGTTAGCAGTAAGGGGACTCTCAAGCATCAGTAAAAACGCTGCAAAAAAAAAAAAAATGAATAAAAAAAATCTTTAAACCTGCAACTAATTCAGATTAATAAGTTACATCATAACCATTTGCATATAATATAGCCATTTAAAATTAACTGTTCAAATCATCTTCCTAACATATAAAGTTAACTTGCTGGATTTTCAAAGTCAAACCTAAATAACCATTCATCTGACATATCGATACTTGATTCGAACTAGCCTATTTTTTCGTTTCTTTCATTATGTTATTGGCATGAATTTACTTTATTTTGTCAGTTTCTTTCTGAAAATACTTATTCTGGAAAAAAAACTTTTAGAGAGGAGACTTTTTTCTCTTACTCACTGAACATTCTTATACAGTAAAGTAGAAGTAATCATGTCATGAGTTATTTCCCTTGACTTTGCAAAAATAAATATCTAAAAACATGTTATATTTTTAAGCATTAAAGGGAATTTTACTACATTAATTATAGACTATTATTTGTTCCATTAACGTCAAGTACTAAAACTAACTTTTAAAAAATTCCAGTTTTAAAAAATAATTTGCTTACAAAATTACAGTCACAAATATTACTTTCTATTTCTTTATGAACAAGTCAGTCATTTTTTCTTTTACTCTAGGGAAACGCTCATAACTGTAATCAAAACAATCTCATTTCTTCTTCTTCTATTCATTCAACGTCACTTTTCCCTTGTTCAGGGGTCAGACGTTTTCTGATATGACGCAAACTCACTCTCCAGTTCTCACAGTTCAGCGGTCAACTGTCTCCAAATTCCACTCTGTGCAGGCTTGCCTAATCACTTTCTTCCAAGTTTTCCATGGCTGGCCAACCTTCCTGCGATTTAAGGCATCCATACTTGTACAGTGGTTTATCCAGAAGGATGAAGTGCCACATGACAATACCAGCGTAACTGGTTTGTCCTAAGGATAACCTCTATGTTGGGTAAATGTAGTGCTTTCAGCAAATCCTCTGACCTGATGTGTTGAGTTTGGTCAGATTTTACATTACAGATCAATCTAATCATTTTAATCTTTTGGTGTTAGTATCGTGGCATGACTGCCTCCCTTCTCAATATAGACACATACTAGTTAACAATACTAAAATAATACACCACGATACCAACACCAAAAGATTAAAAATTCTTGAAGCCCTCTACATAAAAACTAAACATCCCCCAATCAATAATGTGAATTACGAAACTAGTCATAATATTTTAAAGTGTCTAGCATAGTAATAAACGTTACCAAATTCTTAGCCGTTAGGCAATTATACTATTGAATCTTGCACGCTCTTAGAATGTAATCACGCTCTCATGTAACATCTCAATATTATAGACGCTCATTTTAAGTTGTAAATTACTGGCCGTTATAATAATTAAAAAATCAACAGTAAAGACATATTTTTTAAGAAACCAAAATTAACACCGCCTGAAGATGATCTGACCAATCAAATCGAAAGTACTCACAAAAAAGGAAAGAAAACAGAACAAGAAACACATAGAACTTACATACAGCAATTTGACTGAAACACTGAATGGACAATTCAGAAAATTGAAAAAACTAAAAAAAGTCTTATCAAGCAAAAACACTCCGTATTATTTAATAATGTTTGCCTAAATATATATATATATATATATATATATATATATATATATATACCTTGATTAACAATCTGTTCTAGATGACAATTTTCGAGAGGGGGGGTGTAAAATTCAATCATTACTACAGGCGATAATAACTAAGAATAACTTAATAATTAACATTTCTACCCAGTCATGGTTGATAGAGCAAGAACAATCTACCCTGTGGATTAAATATAGGGTTCAGTTTGAAATTCCATATAAATTCCCGAGTTCGATATAAAGATTCCTAAGTTCGAAAAGCGTCTCTGGAAGAAGGTTACATTGGCCGAAACGTTGTGAAAAATTATTTGGTTTATTCTGACTACTATTCTACTTGTAAACCAAGATGAGAATAGTAGTCAGAATAACAAAAAAAATACAAATGTTCGCGGTTCTAAGAAGTAAAAAAAACAACCCCATTTTGTTTATGAAAAGTAATTCAAATTGAAAATTGATTCATATACGCTGACATACGGCTTTTCTACTTACCAATCAAACAGCGAGGATTATTTAACCCAAGCTGAATAGTAGGATTAGACATGATTGCTTTGTAAATCGGACCATCGACATCTAATCCTTCATCCACGTCGCTGGGTAATGTTTTACGATCACCTAAAAGCCATTCACACTGGAGAGAAAAATAGAAGAAAAGCAGAAATACAACAAAGAATAATAGAAAAAAGAAGAAGAAGAAGAAGAAGAAAAAAAGCAGAAGAAAAAGAAAAAGAGCTCTTTTTCATACAATGCAGTGATCTTAAATGTATAAAAATTCTAAATTTTAGTTTCCAGGCATGTCAATGTAATATTGTCAAATTGGACACATAATTTAAATGAATAAATACAAAAGTTGCCCCGCCCCCCCCCCCCCCCCCCGGTATCATCATAATAATAATAATAATATTTGGTTTAACGTCTGTTTAACATTGTGGCATGTATTAGATAGTTTTAAGAAATTGACTTCCAAAGTAACCTACTTCAGGTCTTTATTTTTATTTTATTTATATACAGCTTATGTATATGCCATAGCAGTCACAAGGTTAACTAATTTGCATATTGGTTTTGAAAAAGGACATTTTATTAATTAACTACTAGTTATTGTTTTTCGATTCAATGATTGTTTTCATTTTAATATAACAAATAGCTCTGTTTTACAATATTGTTTTATTTCTTAGACAAATACTTAGCATTTGTGTTCAAATATACCTTTCTATAGAGGGGCCGACTTGATTTTCATCGAGTTTTGATCTATTTCTAAATTGCAAGTGAAAAGGCAAATTCTTTATTTTTTTTCTTTTCTTTTCTTCATGGTCATATTAAAAGATAAATAAATTTGTATCGAAATTACCAAAATGTATATGTGAATAAATTAGAGAGATTTTGTTTTGTGTTTACAACAAAGTTATGAATGAAATATTTATTATTTTAAATTAATGTTTTAAGTATTTCAAGTAGCGAACTTTGCGAAGTGATAGTGAGCCAACAAAGCCAGCTGATTCAAAATATAAATCTAAGAAGACCAAATATCAGATCGGTGAGTCACTTAAAATTAAAATTACTTATCTTTTCTGCAGAAATTATTTTTCACAAAATTCATGGAGTGAATTCCACAGGACAAAATCAATATACTTAACATCCGGGCAATGCCAACTGGTCTAATTAATCAGATAATTATTGAATTAAAAATATAATTTTTATTTCTTTTCTTTTAGTTCAGTGAGTTCTCAGAGATCAAAAGGCCCTCTTAGGGGTTAACACTTGATTTCTTTATACATTACATTTATATTCAAGGGCTCTTTTAAGGATTGCCGTTGTCCCTTTTAGAGCTGCTACCTGGACTTTGCAACAACTTGGTCTTCCATTGTCTAGGTATTTTTTTTTTTAAGACTTTGTTTGATTTTTCTTTAAAAATTTTCCATCAAATAAATTTTAAACTAAAATGACATTAATAAATCCTGGGCAATGCCAGGTAGGGACAGCTAGCATAAAATATAGTAGAAATCTTTTCAAGTAAATTTTCACCAATTTAAGATTTAACTTCAAGAGAAGTTGTGCGTTTCTTTCATTCGTTAAACAATGTTATGATTTTAAGAGAATGAACTGACAAGGTTATCACTAGTAATTTAATCAGTTTAGTTTTGAATAAGTACAAGTAAAAGTGAAACAGTGAAAATGTACTCACAGCTGTATCTTGGTTATTTCCAGCAACTCTTAAAGCGCTAATTGCCTCCGATTCTTCAAAGCCCATCTCCATCAAATGCATCAATGCCTGCAAAAAAACAACAAAAAACATGTTTTAATAAGGTATTTAGCAAATATCTATATATGTTAAATTAAGTTAGTCGGATTTTTAAAGTCAGACTCAAATAGCAATCCATCTGACATATCGCTATTTGATTCCACCTAGCCTATTTTTTAATTAGTTTTTCCCCACTATGTTATTGGCATTGATATAATTCATTTCATTCGTTTTTGACCTAAACAGAAGCGTAAGCATAAAAATAAATGTTTCGCAATTTTGTCTTTCGGCAACTTTGGCTACTTGATAACCAATTACATGTGTTTAGAATAAACTTTAAAATATTTATTTTTTACCTTAATACTAAGTGACATACTTTTTCTTTCTAATTTCCACTTAACCAATTGCTTCTATTAGATGCTATAAGTTCTGTATTTTTAAGGATATAAGGGACTTTCCAATTTCTTATTTATGAACACTTCATGGCTGCCATCTTGAAATACGGATATTTCGATTTGTTTCCATTTAACTAATACAAAACTATTTCTTAGCTAAGTACAGGATAATTCTTTTTTTTAGGGAGGGAGTCACAATAATACTATTCTTAATATACAGTCTACAATAATTTTTTCATTTGTCACTTTTCCGTTTTCATCTCCTGACACCAATGTGAAGTAGAATTTTAGCGATACATTTTTTTCTGTAAGCATATTTTCTCATAAGGATAAACCACTTATTTTTCTCGGCTTAACAAACGGGAGGTTGGGGGAAATAACATTCAGCAAATATTGTCTGCAAATTTGTGTGTGGAATATTTTTTTTAAATATAATATTAATAAATTACTACTACTTCTTTATAAACACAGAACGAAAAATAAAATAAATTAATGAAAGGTAACTCTTACTAAAAGAATAAGAGTTCTCTCCTTTCGACTGTATTTGTTCGGAATAGCTAACAGAAATAAAATCTATTTACACCCAATAATTTTATAAACAGACATTAAAACAATATTACTGTAACTAAATTAGTTATGGTTTTATACTAATTTAGTTTTAATTAATACTTTAATGTCAAAACAGTACCGTAGTAATTTAACTTTTAAAGATATTTATTTTTTAAAAATCGGTAAAAAATTATATAGTTAAAAAATTTAAGTATAAAAACTCCTGGACAATACCGGGTACTTACAGTTATATATAAAATTAATTGGTATGATCTCATCCTAAAGTATCAATATTTCATTCTTAATAGCCATTTCCTTTTATTTATCGTTGATCCATGTTGTTAAAAAGAAATAATTGTAATTCGCTTTAATTTCTTTGCAAATACAATTATTCCTGCTAGGAATATTTGTTTTTGCAGGGAAGACATTTTTCTTTCCTGCAGCAAATGTCAATTACAGATAAACGCGATTTTGTTTTATATGAGCAGCAAATATTTCCAGAATATGAATACTGATACATTCTTTCATTTAATAATAAATAAGTGCTGACCTCAAGCAAGCGGGACTATGACCACTACGTACAGCGAAACAACTTCATTGCCTACGACAACTTGCGCATGACAAGGCCAGATGGCCTGGGACTAGCATGGAGGACTGATTGCAGCTACGGGATGTCATTTGACTACCGTAGCCGCAGAACACAGTTTTAAGAAGAGAAGAAAAAATTTATATTTTCATTTAGAAAGAAACTCCAGTGGAAAGAAAACCTTTTAAATATCGATGTCAAAAAAGGTCAATGGTACATTATTCGTAAACAGCGTCTTAATGCTTAGTATAACTCAAATAATGTAAGGAGGATAACTCAGATTTTACTTTAAAAATATAATAGGAGTTGTCTACCTTACAACTAATATTTTTATTCTTTTGCTGTACAAGTTTAAAAATGTGGAAACAAATATAATTTAAAATCTAAAATGACTTTACTGCATCCCGGGCAATGCCATCTAGGGACAACTAGTATTGTATATACTAGGGTACATGGTGGACCAATTCTCCAATCCGAACAGATTTTACGGACGGTGACTCATCACATAAATAGTTGGAGTCTTATTGAATAGACAACATATAACAGTATTTGGTGTTGCAGTAATGTTGCTTTCTTTTTTCTTTTTAATAACAGCAGTTGTAAGATTTATTAGTAAAGACAAAACGCGGTAATCTTCTTTTTTTTACTTTGATACACTTCAAACAAGGCATACCAACACTGAGACGTAAGGGGCTACTGTGATTTAGGGGCCAGATTTATAGGGGTATCCTAAGTGAGTAGTTGTACAGCAAGATATTTGTTCACATTACATTTAACTTTTTGCATGTTGGTACAGTCAAGGAAACAAGGAGCAAGGAGGGAATTCCAAAGGCTAGCAATTCAAGGAAAGAAGCTATTAGAGTAGGAAGCCCTCTGGTAAGACATATTTTCATTCCATTATCTGATTGAACACAGATGGATAAATATATGATGATATAAAGAAATTAATTCTCAGATGTCACAGACGTCTGTTCTTAGCGGTGGGCCAACCATGTTCTGACTGCTGTTCTCTGCCAACACTTTAACCTGAAGTTTTTGCTGTCCGTCCTGCTGCAGCAATGTTTTCGATGTTTCGAGCATGCAGCTCGTCGCCATAAGGTGGAATTAATTCACAACATTATTTCTCCTACCTCCTTGCATGGGTGGCGCAAGCGTATTGGTGGACAACTGAGGATGTGGGCGACAGCCATCAGGGAGGACTTGGCTGAGCTCTCAGGTCCACAAGTGGTTGGTCTGCGACAGTGAAATCGTGATTGTTTAACCATTTCATGCAACCTTGCTATTGTTCGGGACGTGTTGCAGATCAGGGTGAATGCCGTCACAACAACATCAACTAAATGTGTAATGTAGTTATACCAACAGACTAAAAGGGAAACATTTATTTGTCCTCCTTCCGTTGAAGAATTCTCCCAGCATTTCTGTAAATTGTTTCCCTCGCATGTTGGTTTACAATTGCTTACTTTATTTGAGGTCCCAATGTTTTCTCACACTTTTCTATTTCATGTACGGTGAGGGTTTCACAGCCCCCTTCCCCAGTGAGAGACAGTCCAGAAGACGTCATTGCTATCTAGTCACAAAATCAACTCTGGCATTTTTGTGATTCCCTATCCAATTGTTTGTTTTTGTGCATACCTTTACTAGCCCACAAATAAAACACTTGTTTATTTTTCAAATCTCACAATATTGTATTCAAATTCCGTCAATGAATTGTTCACTAAATTCTAAAACTTAACCTAACACTTTTCATCACAATTAGTATCATGACCACTTTAATCAATACCCAGGGCCAATCTCGTTATAAGTAACCACCTCATCATAATTTGTATTGTACATAGAAAGCTCGAAAGTAACTTATATAATAAAGATGACTATCAGACGGATTGAAAAACTATTTTCTCTATTCCTTTTACTTTCCTCCTCTTCTCTTTCTATCACCTCAATATACGCAATTCCATAGTAATAAGCAAAGTCAGGTGAGATCTGCTTTCTTACCGGCTACCATCATCCTCTTCTATTCATTTAATATCACTTCTCCCTTGTTCAGGGCTCACACGAAAGCTAACTCTCACAGTTCAGCGGATCAGTGTCTCCAGAATCCACTTTGTGTGGTCTTGTCTAATCACTTGCTTCCAAGTTTTCCTTGACTGGCCAACCTCCCTGCGATTTAAGGCATCCATGCTTCTACAGTGGTTTATCCAGGATGAACGCTCCACATAACTATACCAGTGTAACCAATTCGTTCTTAGGATAATCTCTATGTTGGGCACAAATGTAGTGCTTTCAGCAAATCCTCTGACCTGATGTGTTGGGTTTGGTGAGAGTTCACATTACAGATCCATCTAATCATGGATCTGTCATTGCGCTGCAGTCAGGAGAGAGAGAGGGCTGGGTGAGGGCCCAGCATTCACTGCCATATAACATGACACTACTGACACAGCTGCTGTACAACTTACCCCGGATGTACTACCTGCTCCATGATAAGTCTGTCAGCAACTAAGTTAGAACCACCATACGTACTGGCCTTAAATTCTCCAATGAGGTGGGTGTATGGCGACTGTAACGGAGAGCGGCCGATTGAAGTAGATGTAGACACTTGTCGGCGCCGTTCAAAGAGGCAGCGTCTGCTATGCTGTGTGTGTGGGGCGAACCCGAAAACCCTCGTTGTCGACATAAAAAGAAAGAGGAGTGGGAGGAGAGAGGTGTCAAAAAGTGAAATAAGATTTTAATTATTTTATTTGTTCATGCAAATTAGGTTGTTTGCATCCGTGGGATTTTCGTTTTAATAAGAGAGCGAAAAGTTAAGAGTCAGCCAGTTTTTTCGTGGATATCGTTCTGAACGCGTATTGGAAAGCGAGCAAAAGAAAAGAGTGCTGGATTTTCTTTCATGTTGATTTGAAAGATGTTTTTTTTATATACAGTTGAGAGAAACGTTTTTTTTCCCCTGCCATTTGGACTTGATCTTGGCGACATCTCTATTTAAAGATTAGTTCGTAATTCTTTTTTTTTCCTACAGCGACTAACACTAAAAACAAGAGCTACACTCAACATCTAATCCTGCTACATTGGATTGGAACAAATTTCGCAGACAGAACCCAATTCGTATTATTTGGTTTATTCGCACTCAGATTGTTCTCATCTTGGATGTTATTCTTACAACATTTCAGCCGATGTAACCTCCAACCTTCTTCAGGTGCATTTTTATGTTTAACACGGGAATCTGTATGGAATTTTTAATGGAACCCTTATATTTAATCTACAGGGGTAGCTTGCACTTGTTCCGTCAGCCATGACCGGGTAGAAGTCTTAAGTAATTTGTAATTGTATTCTTAGTATCGCCCGCACTGAGGATTGAAACCTTCAATCTCCAGAAAACTATCTCTAAGAACTGATTATACTTAACATTTATATCCGTTATGCGACAGATCCTTGTAGACAATTCTAGTATGACATAAAGATCACCAAGTTCAACAAGATGCACCTGAAGAAGGTTGTAGGTTATATTGCCCGAAACTTTGTGAGAATAATATTCAAGATGAGAACAGTAGTCCAAATCAACCAAATAATACAAATTATCAATCCTCATCTCAAAAATTCAAAAACAGAACCCAACTCGTAAGCAAGAAAAAAATTATTAAAAATTTTTTTTTATCTCGTAGATTACTGATTAATATACAAAAAAAGAAATTGAAAAAAAAAAATCTCAAAAATACAGAATATATATGGAGAGGATACCTTTACATACCATAGCCAAAAAATTAAAAATTGACTACCACTTTTATGGATAATGTTTGTTTCAGTTTCTAATTTGATATGTCTCTCATTTGTGTATTATTTGAACAACTATAGTTATTTTCGTTGTTATTTTCGCAACGTTTTGGTTGATGTAACCTTTGATCTTATTCAGGTGCATTTTTTTAAATCGAGAACTTATAAGGTATTTAAAACTAAAACATTAAAACACCATTAGAAACACACACACACACATATATAGAACACCATTAGAATCACACACACACACATATATAGAACACCATTAGAATCACACACACACACACACACATATATATATATATATATTGGTATTTTTTTCTAATTTTCAGTCCTGCAAACTAAATAATTGATTAGTAATATCCACGCAAACATAAAAGCAGCTTAAAGTTAGAATTAAAATAACCCAAAACACCATGTGATGATTATAATATTTATTTGAATTTACTATGGGATAGGTCAACTAGCATCGTCTAGGGGCCATCTTTCTGTTAAAAATAGGGGATATTAATAGCTAAATACTTTGTAAGGAAAAGGTAGAGACGAGAAGAATTGTAGGTTCAAGTCAGATTCCTTTACAAATGGCCATAAAATTCCAAGGATCTAAGAAACTGAAATTCCTACTCCACTACCAAATGTACAAGCCCCCTCCGATGTAGGTATCTCCACTTATCCGGAATTGTGTAGTCAATCAGTCTGAAGTGCCTGATTTGAGGTGAAATAAATCATCACATCAGATTGAAATGGCATTTTGAGTTATTTTAATTCCAAGTTTACTTTTGTTCTATACCTACATTGAGTTCTCGTGTAGAAGGTAGTCATACATCTGACTCGGATCTACAATGCTATATATATATATATATATATAGTAATAAGTAGTAATACTACACCTCTAAAACCAGATAAAGTTTAAAGCTCCCAAAATTCATACTAGAATTGTTCACATAGGCACGTGGCATAATGTATAACGGCGTTAATTAACAATCAGTTCTAAGTGACAGGTTCAATCCTTACTACAGGTCATGCTAACTAAGGATAACATTTTAAAAATACTGAACACTTCTATCCGGTCATGGCTGACACAATGAGAACAATCTACTGATTGTTAATCTTTTAACTATTGATTCGTCGAGGTTGAAGGTTCAATCCGAAATATGTTAATGTTTCGGATTGAAGATAGGTAGAAATTTACTCACCCTTGTATTGGGACGGAATTCCCTTTTCTTAAATCTTTTTAAAGAGTTAAGGAGATTACTTATTTTTGGTGGTTGGTCAGTCAGACTCGATGCTGTAGCGCCATCCTGTGGGAACAAAAAAAATATACAAGTAAAATAAAAGGAAACTTTCTTAAAGATTGATTACATTGAAAATTATATGTCCGCCGGATTTGAGACTTTGGATTTAAATAGCATTTAAATACTTGTCATAAACCGTCCTCATAAGTCATAAAAGTTTGTCTATTCCATTCATCATTTTTGGTCTTCTCATAATATTCTTCATCATTCAACTGACAATCAATCATCTCATTAATCCTTATCCTCAAATAGCTTTTGGCCTTGAAAAATGGTGAATCATTAGTAAAAAAAAATGAAGTTGATAAAATCTAACTTTAATTCAAACTGACCAGTCCTTTTCAAAAATTATCACTTTGTGTAAGAACACTTACACACCCTTGTATTATATATTGCCTGAAAAAAAAAACATTTACTAATAAAGTTATCCATCTTTTCAAAATTTTAGATGAAATATCATTTAGTAAAAAATGACTAATTATATACTTGAAACTGTTACCATGCATTTTGCTGCTGAGAACTGAATGTAGATATGCCGTTCTGTCAAGAACTGAATGTGGATATGCAGTTCTGTCAAGAATTGAGAGTGGATATGTAGTTTTGTCGAGAACTGAAAGTAGATATGCAGTTCTACTGAAAACTCAAAGTGCATATACAGCTTCATTGAGAACTGCAATTGTCATATAAATAGCCTTGTCAAACTAATTTTAATTATGAGCCAAGTGAGAAAAATTAACAATGTCATGTTTCCCTTCCTACAATTATTTTCTAATAGCAGTACTTATTGTCCAGGAGTGATTTTACTTGCAATTTGTTTCCGTTTTTTAAGTTTTCCACTTTTTAAAATATTAGTTTTTATTCTAACAAAAGAAAATAACTCTGCATTGACAAATACAGAATTATGCTCCTCTTCTTTTTAATGCCGTCTAGTATGAAAATAATTCCCATCTGGTTAAAGTATTTTCTGGAACGATATAAAGCGAATTACATTTTATTGTTATTAACAACATGCTGCAATAATCCACGAGAACTGACGAAGCAGAATCAAATATTGATTTTGTAAGAAGAAAGCTTTCGATGACAACAATCAGGAAAGAGACTGACTTTACTTTACATATTAGATAAAGAATACGGATGAGAGACATTCTTTAAAACTGTCTGTATTAACTTATATAACAAATTAATTTTATTCAGTTTTTATATAAAAATAGCTGTATCTACCCAGCATTGTCTGGTAGTGTATTTACATGCAACTTGTTTTGCTTTTCTTAATTCTTTCTAGAAAATACTTTGTCCAGATCAAAATTATTTTCAAATGGTAGCCATCTTAAAAAAAAGGACATAACTCTGTATTCGTCCATACAAAGTTACTTCCCTTTGATTAAAACAAACCATTTTAAAAATATCTTCCAATCAAAGGGAAGTAACTTTGTATTGACGAGTAGAGTTATGTCCTTTTCTTTTAAGATGGTGTCTGATATGTAAATAATTCTGACCCGGTCTGTTTTTATGGAAGGGATTCAATTGAATTACATTTTATTGTTCTTAACAATATGCTGCAATGATCCAGCAAAAGAATTGATGAACCAGAATCAAATATTGATTTTCTAAGAAGAAAACTATCGATGCCAAAAATCGAGAAAGAGATTAGCTTTACTTTATATATTAGCTATTGTAGTTACCTCTTTATTTTCTTCTCCATAGTCTTCAGTTGCTTCTTCTATTTCTTCCTCTTCATCACTCAAAGGAGCATCAATATCAGGATCAGATTCATGTGTCAGCAACCAATCCATCGCTAACAGAAAATTCATTCTAGGGAAAAGGAGAAAAAATAAAAATAAATTACGGTTTTGTTTCCATATAAAAGATGTTAAAAAAAAAGGAAGTTTATTTTTATGTCTCAGAATTTTTAGATATTTTTCTTCTTTTGCATGTCTTTGAAGTCTGCGGTCATACAAGTTTCTCACTTTTTTACGCAGTAAAATTGTCGTACTCTGTATTGGTTGGGCAGTAGAGGGCAGACAAAGGGATATTGCATCGTATGGTTCTCTCAAACAGGACATGCATACTCCGCAGAGGAATAACACAGGGCCAAGGTAGTACATCTTACTGTGTGTGATGTGGCTTCCTACTTGGAGTAGATCAGTTTCCATAGGATGTTGTTCCGGGAGCTGACTTTCATGTTTGTCTTCTTTATATGTTCCTTGAGTGAGAGGGAGCAGTTCAGGGTTAGTGTGATTGTCAAGTTGTATTCCAGACAATGTGATGTTAAGGGGTCGGTTGGTTTCCGGGTTTTTGAGATGGAATAAACAGACTTGAGTTTTTGCAGGGTTTACATCCAGGTGGTTACTCTCGTAATAGAGAAGTAGCTCATCTAGGGCTGAGTTGAGGTTTGTTTCTACTGCTTCGAAAGTACTCTCTTGAGATGTTACACACAGGTTGTCAGTATAGATGAACCACTCAGTGTTCTGGTCTATGAGATGGTCGGTCGTTGGTGTAGATGTTACACGGTAATTGAGTCAGCACACTACCTTGAGGTAAGCCATTCTTTTGTCAGCACCAACAGCTTTGTTTGTTGTTTAGAGTAACATAGAAGCGCCTGCCTTTCAAGATGTCTCTGATGATGAGTGTCAGGTCTTTTGTCGGTTCTAAGATCTTTTTCAGGAGGAGGAGGAGGCAGTGGTTTACAGTGTCATAAGCAGCAGACAGAGCAACAAAGACGGCTCTTGTTTTTTTTTTTCGATGAAGATTGATAAATTGGATTATTCCAACTACTATTCTTATCTTAGTTATTTTCACAACATTTCAGCCGATTTAATCTCAGAACCTTTTTATGCACATTGTTTCAAACTTGGGAAGCTTTATGTCAAATTGGAACCCTTTATTTAATCCACAAGGGTAGATTGTTCTCATTCCATCAACCATGACTCGCTAAAAATGTTAATTAATTATTATATTATCCCTAATTACTATGGCTTGTAGTAATGATTGCACCTTCAACCTCCAGAAAACTGTTACTTAGAACTGATTGTTAATCAATGCCTTTATCCGTTGTGCCAAGGCTCCATGTGGACAATTCTAGTACGAATTCTGGGAGCATTAAATCTAATCTTGTTTTTAGATGGGAAGTATTACTATGTATTACTATATATAAAAACAAGCTTAGGTTTAAATTACAAGAATTCATATTTGAATTGTCTGCATGGACCTGTGGTGCAATGGATAAAGGTGTTGATTAACAACCAGTTCTAAGTGACAGTCTTCTGAAGGTTGAAGGTTCAATCTTTACTGTAGGCAATAATAATTAAGAATAACATAATTAAATAACAATTCTACCCGATTATGGCTAATGGAATGAGAAAAATTGTACCCCGTAGATTAAATAAAGGGTTTAATTTAAAACTCTGTATAGGTTCTCCAGTTCGAAAAGATGCATCGGAAGAAGGTCGCTGGTTACATCAGCTAAAATGCTGTGAAAATAAGAACCCAGCTGAGAATAGTAGTCCGAATAATACAAAAGGCATTCATATAAAAACAAGTAATAAAACAGACATTTGTTTTCAGAAGATTAAAAGATTATCATTTTTAGTTTTTAGGGTTTTTTTATTTGTATAAATAATTAAGCTGACTAAATATTGCAATTTAGAATAAAAAGCAAAAGTTCTTATAGATATTGAAATTTAACAATATAATTAGCATTAAATTTTTATTTAACCGTATAAATTAACATGAAATCTTTATTGAACTGTATAAATTAACATGAAATATTTATTGAACTGTATAAATTAACATGAAATATTTATTGAACTGTATAAATTAACATGAAATATTTATTGAACTGTATAAATTAACATGAAATTTTTATTGAACTGTATAAATTAACATGAAATATTTATTGAACTGTATAATTAACATGAAATATTTATTGAACTGTATAATTAACATGAAATATTTATTGAACTGTATAATTAACAAGAAATTTTTATTGAACTGTATAATTAACAAGAAATTTTTATTGAACTGTATAATTAACATGAAATTTTTATTGAACTGTATAAATTAACATGAAATTTTTATTGAACTGTATAAATTAACATGAAATATTTATTGAACTGTATAATTAACATGAAATATTTATTGAACTGTATAATTAACATGAAATATTTATTGAACTGTATAATTAACATGAAATATTTATTGAACTGTATAATTAACAAGAAATTTTTATTGAACTGTATAATTAACAAGAAATTTTTATTTAACTGTATAATTAACATGAAATTTTTATTGAACTGTATAAATTAACATGAAATATTTATTGAACTGTATAATTAACAAGAAATTTTTATTGAACTGTATAATTAACATGATAATTTTATTGAACTGTATAAATTAACATGAAATATTTATTGAACTGTATAATTAACATGAAATATTTATTGAACTGTATAATTAACATGAAATATTTATTGAACTGTATAATTAACATGAAATATTTATTGAACTGTATAATTAACATGAAATTTTTATTGAACTGTATAATTAACAAGAAATTTTTATTGAACTGTATAATTAACAAGAAATTTTTATTTAACTGTATAATTAACATGAAATTTTTATTGAACTGTATAAATTAACATGAAATTTTTATTGAACTGTATAAATTAACATGAAATTTTTATTGAACTGTATAAATTAACATGAAATATTTATTGAACTGTATAAATTAACATGAAATATTTATTGAACTGTATAAATTAACATGAAATTTTTATTGAACTGTATAATTAACAAGAAATTTTTATTTAACTGTATAATTAACATGAAATTTTTAAATCGTATAAATAAACATTAAATTTTAAATATTTAATAAAAAGAGAAAGTGAAGTGACTTACTTATTAAGAAACAATGCTTTTCGTGCTCTGTTGGTTGGAAATCCCATATCTGTTAATTTTTTTAACGCATTTTCATCTATTTTGGAGGCACTTGGTACATACTGGTTACTGATCTCTAAGGAGAACAAAAAAAAAACCTATTTGATCAGTTAATTCAGCTTGTTTTCATATGATGTGTTTTTTACTGTTTAAATAACACTAGAAAGAATGTGACCCATTGGTTCACTCGCTCAGCTCGAGTTAGATGTTTTGAATCAGGAAAAAGGTGATCGGCTTATTGACGCGGCAATAAGACAAGCTCCCTCCTGAAGGAGGATATGATGCCTGGGAGGATGGCCTCTTAAGACCGGATCGATCCATACATAATTCAGACAAGTGTTCGGCCCCTTGTGAACCAGACCCTAAGATCGGAACGTGGCAAGGATTCCCGAACTGGTATGAAAAGAAAAGACCCCCCGACACACACACATACACAAAAAAAAAAACTTTATTTGCGTGCCTGTCACAGCAGCAACATGTGACACAAGGTCAGATTAATGTGTGGAAAACCCTTATTCTCAAATGGATTTTAGCCTTGATAAGTGGTGACTCATAAGAAAAAATAAATAAATATGCCTTGATGATGATGATGATTACTAGCAGTAGTAGTAGATGTCATCATCATCATCATCATGGTTTTTGTACATGATATTTTAAAAAGGAAAAAGCAAATACATAAATAATAGATCATTTAAGAATAATTAAAGAATTTATACATTTATTTAAAATAACTAAATCTTATTATTCGACATTATGATAAATAAACAGATAAAGTTTTTGATGTTTTGTATATGCAAATAATTTTGCTAATGAAATAAAAAAAAAAACAGTTCATACCTTCAGCGTGTTTGAAGATTTTTGAAGCTTCTGGATTCAAACAAAGAATTTTTTGTGATGCTTCAATAAGCGTAATTAAAATTTTCCTAAATTCAGCTTGAAACTGTAAAATAAAAGTATTTTTAATTGAATATTAAAATTCAAGTTATATTGAAGTGCTTAGCTCTCAAAATGACTGCCAAATTTTATTGACTAGTTTTTCAAGCAGTGACAGGGCGTATTAATTTGTTGTCTGATTTTTGTGAATTTCTTTTATTTTCATTTTGCAAATATTAATTTATTTTCTGATTTTTGCAGATTATTTTGCAAATAATTTGTTTTCTGATTTTTGTGGATTTATTTCATTTTTATTTTGCAAATATTAATTAATCAACAAATAATAAAATCAAACAGTGTTTATTTAAAATTATTATTATTGCCACCCAGACTTAGGGTTAGTGGTAGGTTTTGTTTTGTAAGAAACAAATAATAAAATCAAGCAGTGTTTATTAAAAAGAAATCCTCAAAAATAAGATAACAAATTAATATGGTGGATTAATTTGTCCTGTTACCGCTTGAAAAATCAGACAAAACTTGACAGCCATTTTGGGAGCTAACCGCTTCAATATAATCAAAATTCATAATGAGCAAATTCAAAACAATTTGAAATAGAAAATAAAAGAAATTATAAACAAACACATTAATTAACCATCATCATTTTTTGTTAACTATTGGTGAGTATGTTTACTAGTATAACTAGATTGCCCCCCTCCCCCACTGAACCATGACAACAACTAAGAAGCCATAAGGTTGACCCCGCCTGGAAATAAGCTGGGATACATGAGAAAGGAAGTCCAGAATAATTAGTTGGACGTGACGTCAGATATACGATAGAGACAGTTGCAGGCGCCATTTTTCTCAAGGTCTTGGTGGAAGCTTTGAATGAGACTAGACCAGTTTTTAAGATAATCTAATACATTATTTCCAAAGTGAGTACTACCATCCCACCTGGGGCAGTGCTTTGATATCAGAGGGTGGTGATGCAGAAGAGACCATTGGGGGTGACAGTGTAGTATTAAGAGCATCTAAACAATGAATAGCATGTTTTCTTTTTAATCTGAATGACAAAATATCTGCGATAGTCACTGAAGTAAAAGAACTTATATGCAATCTATTGATAACAAGTGACATGAGAATTAAAAATTAGTTCTAAGTGAAATTCTTCTGGAATTTGAAGGTTCAATCCTTACTATAGGTGATAATAACCTAGAATGATATAATAATTAATACTTCTGATGGAATGAGAACACTGTACATCCGTGGATCAAATAAAGGGTTGTTTACAATTCCATATTGATTCCCGAGTTTGAGATTAAGATTCCCAAATTCGAAAAGATGCACTTAAAGAAGGTCAGAGGTTACACCGGGCCGAAATGTTATGCAAATAACAACCAAGATGAGAAGAATAGTCCGAATAACTTTTAGTTATTTTCATCTGCAGTAAGGATTGAACCATGACCCCCCCCCCCCAGAAGACTGCCATTTAAAATTGAGTGTTAATCATTGCTTTTATCCATCGCATCATGGGTCCATGTTGTCAATTCTCTTATGAATTTTGGGTGCTTTAAACCTAATTTTATTTTAGATATATAGTATTACTACATATTATAAGATTCAATCCTAAGGCGATAATAATTAAGAATAATATAATTAAGACTTCTATGCAGTCATGGATGATGGAGCAAAAACAATCTACCCCTGTCAATTAATTAAAGGATTCAGTTCAAAATTCCAAATAGGTTTCTGAGTTTGAAAAGATGCACATGAAGAAGGTCGTAGGTTACATCGGTCGAAAGTGGAACTGTTGTTTAAGTTTCTAGCAATCCCTGGTGGTTTAGAGACAATAATTTTATTTCAGCCTTAACTGGCCTCTTTCAGGTCTGGAATTAACCCTTTCATGCATACTGTTGTTCCACAACAACAAATTGAAAATTTGTCATAAATGATCATAAATTTTGATTTGACCAATTATATTTGTTTTTGTGAGTCACAGACATGGAGAATATGCTTTGCCTCCATTATCAGTCCTTACGCGCCTTTTCAGAAGTCAGTTCAACTTGAAGGCACAGAACAAGTTAGATAAGGTACATAGAATTTCTGTAAAATACCATGCATGAAAAATTTAAGATACAATTTTTCATTCTTTATTTTATTACAAATTATCGAGAACTCATCATCAGAGAAAAAACGCGTCATTAATTTCTTTCCATTTTCTTACCACTTGACCGAAATTGGACGCAAACTGAAAAGCAATAAAAAAACAACGTTTAAAAGAGTATATGAAGAAGGAACTAAAAAAAACTACGAGTTGGGACGTACACTTAAAATAAGAATAGTAGACCAAATAATCCAAAGTGGCATTAATGGAGAAAATGAGGTTTGCTTTCAATCCTGACTGTTTATCATTCTAGATTTTTTTAAAGAAATAAATAAAAATAAAAACTTACATCTCCACCATTCACATTTTTTTCAGCAGGAACTTCGGCATTATTAAGGGACAAACCTGCTGTCGCCTTGTTGATGGTATCAGAGTTCGGGCCTTTACGAGATTCTTCCTTCTAAGAAACAAAAAAAATAAATCCAATAAGTGAATTGATAAAAACAAGTGAGAAATCCGAAAATATCTTATTTACAATATTAGAATTTCATAACAGAAAGAATATTAACAAAAAAGTTTATAATGGTTGGTTGCAATGACCGAGGTTGAAAATGATAGGGTACCCATGATCATCATAAATAAAGTTTTAGTTGAGGCCGTCGCTCCTTCTGACTCCATGTTAGAAACATAGAAAGTCTCTCTGGTTTAAAGAAGAAAGAGTAGACAATGGCATTGTTATGTAACAGAAAATACTTTTTATTTCGGCTGAATTGGAAAGAGGTTTGGGTTTGGTTTGTTTTATGGCATATCAACCATCTATGGGCCATTTAATGCAAAAAAAAATTGTCAAATGAAATCCTAAGGTAGGATAATTATTTTATATTTCCAGAATACATTGCTCCCAGAATACACTGCTCTCAGAATAAATTACTCTTAGAAAACATTACTCATAGAAGGAAATTTCAAGTGAGGTAAGATAAGATATTGTTTATTGGCACTTCAACCCTCAAGGGTCATTTCATGCCATGAATGTGGAAGGGAATTTCCTTCATTTGAGTCTTAAGGCAGTGAATCATTTATAGGCATATTAATTGAGAGCTTTGGTATTTTTGAATCGTTCGAGGTTAGATGCATGTTGTTGCCCCTTTTTAACCCCCCAAATTTCAATTTTGGTTGTTTTGTCTGTTTTTTGTACTGAATTTTTAGATGAGTTCCAAAAGGGTTTTTTCTTTAGAAAATGCAATATTTTGTAAGGTTTTACTTTCTCAAATAATGTTTTTAGGTTTTGTTCATTAAAATATTTCCTACGGGTATTTTCATATTTTTTGCAATCCATTAATATGTGTTTTATGGTTAGTTCATGATCACATGTTCTGCATCGAGGTGCACTTTCTGCTTTTAGAATATATTCATGAGTCAGTCTTGTATGACCAATTCGGATTCTGGTGAATTTAGTGTCTAAACTTCGTTTTGGTATTGTTTCTCTGTCTTGTTCAACATTTGGGTGAACGTCTCTAAGTTTGTTGTCTTGTTGTTCGTCCCATAACTTTTGCCATTTGGTTTTAATGTACGAGTTGATTTTGTTTTTCCGATCTGTGTACGGGATTTTTATGTTTTCTGGCATCAGATTTGTTGCATCTTTAGCCAGTTTGTCAGCTTCTGAGTTTCCTCTTATGTCGACATGACTTGGGATCCATGCCAATATTATTGCTTTATTATTTTTCGTTTGGTGTTGGTATATTTCCATAATTTCCTGGATGAACGAGCGGTTTATGTTTCTCTCTTTTAGTGCAATTAGGCTGAACATGGAGTCGCTGAAGTTGATGAATTTGTTCTTGTTAGACTCTTGGACTAATTCTAGTGCCATCTTGATGGCTTGCAATTCTACTGTGTATATTGATGCACCGTCCGGTAATCGAGTTTGTTTGTGGGTATTTTGTATTTTTGCTGTTGCTCCTACTCTTTCTGTTATTTTTGAGCCATCTGTGTAGATGATTTTGTGAGAGGGATATTTAATCCCAGAGTTCTAAAAATTTGCTGTGATATATTTGGTTGTTTGTGTGTTTTTTGAATGTTTTTAATGTCATATCAATATGCGGTTCTGGAATTGTCCATGGCAGAATGTTTTCTATTTTGTGGGTTAGGATATTTTTTGGGTTTTCATACCCTTCAAAGTGAGAGTGGGAACATTAATCTTAGAAAACATTACTCCTAGAAAACATTACTCTTAGAAGGATATCTTACAGAGAGGGTAGGGACATTACTCCCAGAAAACATTACTCTTTGAAAACATTACTCTTAAAAACAAATTTCTCCTGGGCATTGGTAATCTTCTTTGTTCTCAAGACGATTGATCTTCAGCATACCTAATCTGAATATTGCCGGCATTATTATGAAAACCAAAGGGAAATAGGGTCAAACACGCAAAAAGGAATTATCTCCCTTGAATATCAAAACATGTGACTGGTACAGATTTAACACATTTATCTGCTAACGAAAGTTTACCTCACATGTAATTTATGTAAGGGGTTTGAGAAAATAATTAGAAGTCACTTTTTTTTACTTTAATAACACAAATTACATGCTAAAATATTCTTTAGTTCTGGATAGAGTTATATTTGAAAAATAATTCTGTTTTAATTGTTCTAATTAGCTGTAATTTATAATTAACTGAACAAGTCACCCATCTCTCCCTCTCTTAGCTATCTATATATTTCTCTAGCCTCTCTCACTATGTTGATTCAACTACTCTTTAATATTTCTTAATGTCTTTGTAAGCATTTAGAGAAAGAGTGATTCTCTTTTTTCAGCACTTTAATCTAATTTACAAACATGTGTGTAAATTTGATGGCAAAATAACAAGTCTCTTTGCTTCTATATAAGAATCATAAAGAAGAAGAATACTTCTATATAAGAATGATAATAAGTTTTTGCTGTGAATGCCTTACAAGAAGGAACCAGACACTGAAGCTCAGTTGAGCATATTCCATGGAAATTTGATAGAGTAGAGAAAGACTAACAACATCTCTTCTGTGAGAATAGTCGTGAATGTCATGCAAAGATGGCAAGCTGTCAAACTGCATCCAATGCCGTGAACATCCAAGCCAGAAAAATTAAGGATATTCAGTTTGTAAATTTACATGTGAGTAGAATTCGATATATTTTTTTATTTCTGAAAGTATGAGAGTGCATTCTCGCATTGGCTAGTAATGATTCAGGGGAGATAACTTGGGTATGATTCAAGGGAGATCACCCCTGATAATTCTGCCATTAGTTATATTCTCAACACTTTAAAAAGTAAATCAGAATTTTATTTCAGGACAAAAAATACAATTTGATCCAAATGTTTGAGAAAATTAAACAAAATAGGGGAGATATTCCAACGGTGCTTATCATATAATTAAACCCAGTTACATCTATAAAAGAATAACTGGCGTTACCTGGGATTCATTAATGTAATTTTAGTTTAATTTCTTTTGTTTGTACATTTTCAATGTTATACACAAATAAATATTAGATTAATATTAAATTTTAAAATGATGATGTGTAAGTCACGTATAGACGAGAAACACACATATACATAGAAACACGCAAAGCGGTATTAATATTAAGATGGGGGAAAGATGATCCTGTAAGTGAGATAACTGATTTTAACATTCAAGTGAAAATATGAGTTATGTCCTTTATATTATTTAAGTTATTTTTAGAAAAAAAATCATGACACAGCTTTTTAGGTCATTATTTAAATTAAGCCGGAATAATAATTTTTTGAACGAAACCGAATCGAAATACATTATTTTCTTACAAAGAACATGGTAGAAGATGAAGACAAATGAGCTAGTCATAATCAAATATTGATGTCCGATATATTGCTATTTAGGTCTGACTTTGAAAGTACAACGGACTTAATTTTATATATCAGAAAAGATTATCTACAAAAAGAAACAACTTTAACATTTTCCAGTAAAGACAAAATGCTTTATTACTTTGCATGAAAATAAGTATATTTTAAAATTATTTTAACAATGTTTTCACAAAACAGAAAATTGTAGAATGCATCAAAAATCTGTATTCTTGACAAGGGAAAGAACATCTGTTGACGTCATAGAAGTAATAAAACTTCTTTTGTTCAACTGTCATTTATTGTGTGTGATACTTGTTTGTCACACATTCTTCTCATAAACAATATCCAAGTGGATAAGAACAAAAAACGTCATCAATTTGAATGTATCACAACCAAAGCATTAATCCTTTTAATATACAGGGCGTGGACGATATTTGTTACTGTGTAGGATCAAATAACACACTATTTTCAGTTTTTTTTTAGATTTATTCATCAAACTTGCGCCAGTTTGTCTTCATGACTTGTTCTGGTGATTCCAATCGATTAACCCACCTTTGGCTTTGATGACAGCCTCAGGATGGTCCCATAACCGGTCACAGACCTTCATCACTATCCCAACTTTGCCTCCAAAGGCTTTGATGTTCTTGTCCTTTAGAGTGTTGCAGATGGATATATTGGTGTCTTGTTCCACTGTGCCCCACACAAGAAAGTTGAGGGAGTTGCAGTTAGGTAAACTGGGAGGCCAAATAGAGTGTGGTCAACAAAATTCTCTGACAGCCTGGCCTGGGTGTTCCGGCTGGTATGGCAAGGTTCCGAGACTTGCTACACGTACAGCCTACCTGCATCTATCTAGTCGGGTGTTACTACCTCACTCAGAATGTGGATGTAGCCATTGCGGTTTAACCTGAAGCCCACAGGGTAGAAGTAGGGTGGCATGAGTCACCTTCACTATACACTTTCTAACGTCATCAAATCATTGATCATGCATTTTTCTCTCTGATATTGTCTCGTAGTCGAATCCTGAATCTTTCAATTCTTTTCTGACTTTTTCTACCATCCTCTGCTGATGTTGAGGAAGTCTAAAATCTGCTTATTTGTCCTCCATGAACAGATTCCAACGAGAACAGCGTGTCTCCTTCACAAATATGGAGGTTCAAAATTGTCTATAATCAATTATTGTGGGAAAAAAAAGAAGAAATGGAAATACAGTCACTTTTTAATAATGAAAGCAAAACAAAAATATATTTACAAAATAAGCAGTTGAAAATTGCGCACACATATCGCAACATATGTAACTCGAAATATAATAGATTATACATCAAAAGGCATAACTTTTTTTCAATATAAAGTTTGTTTCATTTGTAAGTTGAAAGCAACACTAATTCTTACCTTGTCTGCACCATCATAAATGAATGGGGGTAAGCGCCGTTTTAAAATTAGGATTTCATCTGGCAAATCAGAAAGTTAAAATTAATAAATTAAAATTGATAAGTTAAAAGCAGCAAAAAATAGCATTCACTAGCTGATATGTATTCAATGTGAAAGTACAGGTTCAACACTAATTTTCTGGCAATAAATCAAGAAAAAATCATGAGGGGGAACTTGATAAGCCCACTACTGTCAAATTAATTTACTGAGTGGCCAAGAGATGGCTGTGTGTGTAGCGCACCATAAATTTGTTTATTTACACTGCACCTGCTGGTGGTAGTCTCCCTTTATTTTGAGATTATATCTTATTTTAATTAAATTTAACCCAAGATATGGCTCCATCGGCAAATTCAAGTGGCAGCCATGTTTTTTTCTGTTTTTTCTAATCGTATCAATCAGTATGGTACAACTTTTTTGACCGTCTTGATTCTGTTGGTGGCATTAGTTTTTCTGATCACTTCTATAATCACGTACTTACAAAAGGGACCACATGAAGGTTGCAAATATTTATAAGTGAAGGTGATACAAGAGAACCGACTGGATTCAAACTTAGCATACCAAGTTTGTGTAGTTATCCACTTCACAACAGCCACCTCCCAGCCGTGGTGTTACACAAACATTCCTCAATTAATTTCATGTCATTTATTCGATTACATTTCGTTCACGTTTTTAGCGATCGCTGGTTGTTTACAGACATGATGGGTGTAGAATTAGTTGGTTCGGGTTGTGTTGATGAATTATTATTTACGTGAAATCGGATGATTCGGCAAAACAGCTCCAGAAAGTACCTGGCTCCTAATGCAATCCACTACCTTTATAAGAGTCACATATATCCTCAGATGGAGTATGGCTCCCACATCTGGGGAGGTGCTGCTCAGAGGACTCTTTCTTGTTTTGACATAGTACAAAATCAATTTTGCAATCTAGTGGGAGATAATCTCTTCTGTTATTTACAGCCCTTTTCTCACACATGAGATCTTGCTAGTCTTTCTCTACTCTATCGTTATTTTCATGGAAGGTGCTCGACTGAGTTTCACGCTCTGGTTCCTTCTTGTAAGACATTCATAACAAGAACTCGTCTCCCTACCACAACTGCAAAGAATTTTCCTCTGTGTGCCTAACATGAAACAGAATTTCCATGAACAGAGTTTCTTTCCAAGAACTTCTGATCTGTAAAACAAATTACCATGGCTTCACAGGCAAATTCAAGTAGCAGGCATGGTGTTAAACGCAAACATTCATCAATTAATTTCATTTATTTACATTTAATGTTGTTTATGTTTCTTGCAATCGCTAGTTGTTTACAGCGATGGTTGGTGTATAATTAATGGGTCCGAGGGTTAGGGTTGAATTATTATCAACATGAAAATGGTTAATCGAGCAAGGCTCTTGAACCAAGAGTACCAGAAAATTGGTGTTGCACCTGTAATACCTATGTATACAATGTATAAGTAACACAACAGACATCAAACATGTGTTTATACTGCACCAGCTGGTGGTAGTCTCCCTTTATTTCGAGATTATATCTTATTTTGCATAAATTTAACATCAAAAATTTGCAGTTGAATGATTCTACTCTCTTAATAGATTGGCAGTTAAATGATGGTGAATATTATTAGAGGATTGAATTAGGTTTCCAAAACTTCATTTTCATTATATTTAAAAACTTTCAATGTTAACACACAAATATTTGCAAAAGATAAATAATAACAAATTATTTTGGTAGTTCAATTAGCTACCGAATTATGACTGTTCAAATTTTCTTGGAAATTAGAAAATTTTCCATCTTGTGCCGGGATGTGAATGGCCAATGGCAAAAAAATCAGAAATCGAGATGGATTTCTCAACCTAGGGGGCCAGAGTGTTCACTTATAATCGCCTAAAAAAGTAGAATCTCATTTTTTTTTCATGGGGAAGGGACTATTTAGAGAAGGGTGTTAATTTACAATACCTTTTTTTTCATACTAAAAGTATCGACTGATATGTTTTAAGGGAGACAGGAAGATAGTCATTGATGAAACAAAAGTCTTTTACCGCCCTTACCCATGAATCGTTTGAGGTATGGCAAAATTTACATTTCCAGAGAGAGAGGGGGGAGGGAGGCGTTACAAGGCAAGAAAGAACGTGACGGAGAGAGGAAGAGAGAAAAACAGGAAAAGAGAAAGAAAGAGAAAGATAAAGTGCGAGAGAGAGAGAGAGAGCGAGAGAGAAGGAGAAAGAGAAAGAGAGGGAGAAAAAATAAAATAAAATAGATCCAAATAAAAACAAATAAGGATGTAAAGTTCTAGTGATGTGACCTTTTTTATAAAAAAGAAACGAAATTCCGCTTTTTCTGAATTACAAAAAAGCGAAGAACTCACATCCCTGCTTGCGTGCTGTTGGTCCAGAAGCCAATTTTCACAGTGTATAACTAAAAACGCAGACTTCAAAGAAGTGAAAAATCCTTACAAATGTCATCTTTTGGTAAATGTTAATTAATTATAATAGAAGCAATAATTATTGGATCAAATCAGCATTAGGCAAAATCCCATTACTCCTTCAAAATATGTGCAAAAATGACACGGAAGCACATCTTTGATTGTTCATATAAGTTTCCTGTCAAGAGCTAACATATTGAATCTTCTTAATATGATTCATAGTACATGAGAGATAGAGATAGATTTTTCTTTTAATAGTAAATCAATAAAAAAAAACCCTCATATTTAGACGATGTAAAAACAGACAGAAACACGATTTGATAATAGGGCAAACATTTCAAACTAAGTAAAGTTTTTTTTTTGTGAAAAACAACTTAAAACCCCAATATTATTAGTCATTACGGACCAGTCTAGTTTAGAGCGTGAAAACGGGTAAACATAGTGAAATCCTCTTTGATTTCAACTTGTGATATTTCGTTCATTTTTTTTTTTTTTTATAAAACTTGGATGTAAACAAAATTTAATATTTTCTCTGTATGAATGTACAATTCTTTCTCTTGGGTCATTAATAGTTTTTTATCTATGCCATTTCAAATTAGGTTACTATTTTCGGCAACGAATGTAAATGATTTCAAAGGGGTCAACATGGAGACAACTCCTTGAGTAAGGAACACATTTAGTCCATGGGGCTGGAAATAAACAAAGAAAAACACAAAGAGAAAAATTAGACTCATACAGCATTCAAACCTGTGCCTAAGAAATAGGGACCATCTGTTGTGTGCGTCAACTTAACCACTTGCTAACAAGTGAAGGTTGGTCAAGTCTTTATTCATCCCTCTTTCTCTCAAATGCATCCTTATCACTTTCCCCTATATTTTACTTTGCCGCCTCTGCCACCTCAACTGTTCTACATCTACTAACCCAAGCACTCTCATCCATTCTTTCATTGTGGCCAAACAAAGTGCCTGTTTTGCACTCATTTCCCTGTACTGTCAAAATTTATTCTTTCTCTGAGGTCATCAGATCTAAGCCTCACAGTCCACATTCATCATATCCTTCCTCTCCATATCCCTGACCCTAACCACTGGCCAGATTTCACTTCCATACACCCTAACACTGTGTACACTTCCTTTGATCGACAATGGTAACGTTAGGCTAGCTAGTAATGGCCTCCATCCGCTCATAACTCTTGCTATCACATCAGCACCACTCCTCCCTGTGCTCCAATTGTATCACAAAAGTAACAAAACTTCTGAACAACCTCAATAGCCCTGCCATCCAAATATACTTTCTCCGCATCTCAGTTCTCAGCCGTGTCCATTTTTTTTTCATTTCTTGCACACAAACTGATTATCATCTCTCAACCTACGTGTAATTCCACTTCACTTTTTGTGCATCCAATGTTTACACTTGCCACAAAATATTGAATTGCTCTTAATTCCCTTTTCCACAAACTGAGCAGTGGAACTTTTCTCTTTCTGGGGGCGTTCCAACGCTACAACCACTGACCATCACTTTTGTCGTGGTAACATTCACTCCTAGACCTTTACTTTTAATCGCATTTCTCCAAGTCTTTAACGTAACAATAAGACCTTCCATTGTTTCACAGGTACGTACTAAATCATTGTATGGAAAATTAAATGATCCATTCATTGACCTTGCTTTTAAGTGGCATATGGTAGTCGGCTAACAACACCCTTGTTAATTAGATAGAGAGCTAGTTTGATGTTTTACTTAATAGCAACGAACAAACTTTGAAAGAATCTGCTCGTTAACAAAAATAGGTCATTCCTTTAATTGCTTTTCAATGCAGGTATGGGCAACGAAAGTGAAATCACTTTGTTTTATAACCCAAAACTGGATACATTTCTTATTAAAAAGGATCCACCAAAAATGAGAGAATTATCTTTTGGCAAAGTCTTTAGGGAACCTTTAGCATCTGGCCAACAAACTCTTCTGTAGTAGAAGTTGTAAACCGCAGTCAGTGTTTGGCAGCAGAGGATGTGGGGTAAGGGTGATTTGCCGTATACACGACAAAAGGGAGTCCATTTTTATTTAGCATGCAGGACAACTGTACGAGAGAAAACCTTATTTGCCTGTGGTGAAAATAATTTGTTAATATTTCCCGTATAGAAAATAAACAGCTTCCGGTACAATTAGAATCTGAGCCTCACATTAATCATCATCATCATCATATTCGGCTTAACGTCCATTTTACATGCTGGCATGCATTGGACAGCTTTAAGAAATTGACTTTCAAACTAACATCTTTGGCCAGGTTTTTATTTATCCCTCTTTCCCACAGGTTCATTTTCATCACTTCGTCCCATATTTTCTTTGGCCCTCCCTCTGTGAACTCAACCTGCTACCTCAACTGTTCTACATCTACTAACCCAAGAACTCTCATCTATTCTTTCAACGTGGCCATAACATCGAAGTCTACTCTTCTGCACACATCTCCCTATATTGTCCAGATTTAATCTTCCTCTGAGGTTATCAGAACTAAGCCTATCTTTAAAACCCATGTTACACATCCATTGTATCATTCTCATATAATTTCTCCCCATGCAATGCATGTCCTCAACCCTCACTGGCCAGGTTTCACTTTCATACATCATACACATGCCTAATAGACTCTTCCCTTGGTGGATAGTGGTAATTCTCTGCTGGTTAGTAATGGCAGAAGTTTCCTGAACTTATTCCATCCTCTCCTAATTCTTGCAATCACACTAGCACCTACTTCACCTTGTACACCAATCGTATCACCAAGGTAACAAAACGTCTCAACAACTTCAATAGCTTCACCACCCAAATATACTTTCTCTACATCTGAGTTCTCATCCGACTCAATTGTTTTACACTTCTTGCACACAAACTGGTTATTATCTCTCAACCTACCAGTAATTCTACTGCAATTTTTATGTACTCAATGTTTAGATACCAACAAAAAAAAAATTGAATTGCAACCCTTTCCACAAATTGAGCAGGGGAACTTTCATCTTGTTGGGAGCTTTCCAACACTACAACCACTGATCATCACTTTCATCTTAGTAACATTCACTCTCAGACCTTCACTTTCCATCCGAGATTCATTTAACCAAGTAACATGTATGCAAACTGGAAGGCCTAGATGTTGACAGTGATGTGATTTGAATAGGAATATGCAAATCTTATTTTTGAAACACCTTTGGGAAATAAATGAAAAAAAAATAGGAACTTGTTTGGCTTGCTGGGGTGGGGGAGATATGACGGTGTGTGAGAGAGGTTGGCAACTGGTTGCTGTCTTGTTCATTGCTCACGCCAATGTGAGATGTGGCGAGTACACAGTATATTTTGCTTATAAGTCCAGCATCAGCTGAATCCTATTTCAGTCACTTAAATTATTTTGAGTGAAATAGTACAGTTATTTTTAGTTTTATTTTCATAATAATTAACCAAAATTAAATTACATGTTACGAGTTTTAGGGTTAGTGTTGGGGAGGGGGGGTCCCAGTTTAAAGATTAGTGTTAGTGGGGTCCGAGTTTTAGAGTTAGTGTTAGGGAATTAGGGTTAGGGTAAGGGAATTAAGGTTAGGGTAAGGGAATTAAGGTTAGGGTGGGGGGGTCCTAGTTTTAGGGTTAGGGAATTAGGGTTAGTGTTAGGGAACTAGGGTAAAAAAAAATTGTTCCCCCCCCCCCCCATTCGAAACTCAAGTCTAAATTGGCTAAATTTCTACCTGTTTTTATTGGATAAGTAAACCCCCCCCCCCCCAAAAAAAAAATTGGAAACTCAAGTCGGTTACATTGTCTAGTTTCACGCTAACTGGCCAGGAAATGGGTGCTTATTTTACGTTAAATTTATAAAGGAAAGTGATCCCCCACTCTGAAATCTTAAATATTTAAAAAACAAAAATTAATTCCTTCTTTGCGGATACTTTTTTAGGTTGTTTAAATGTAATCACAAAAAAAAAATAGAATTTTGAACTTATTTAGGGGGTAAACTGCGCCGGGTAAGATAGTAAAAATTTACCAATTTTTTTTCCTGACCAGGTAGTGTTTTTAAGGACATATAACCAATTTTTTGTTTGTACATTTTAAAATCTTGGCCATCTTCTTAATATCTTGGTGATTAATGTTGGGTGTATGTGCTTTGGGGGGGGGGGGGGGTAGTACCCTTTGTTTTTCTCTGCTGAAAAAAAATATTACCCATGTTATAAATAAAATAATTACTTATTTTATTTTTCATATGGACCCATATTATGATTGAATAGTGGACATGCCTCTACTTTCTTCCAGCCCCTGATGTTCTGTTAGAATTACATCCCATCTAGCCCAAATCTTATGGGTCCCATCAGGCTCCCATGTAGCAAGAGCGATCTCCTTCCTTTTCCTGAATTAAATGAAAGTTTAAAGGGCAAATGTGAACCATAATACGGTAAAAGTCTATAAAGCCACCGTGGAATCGGATGTTGAATCAGCACAATTGGTGCCCTTCTTTAACCACGGCCTTCGGGTTAGTGGTTAGATTAATGAAGTGTATGTTTTTTGTTATGCTGAAAAAGTTTTTAGGTGCTTTTTTACATTAGGACCTGCGCTAAAAGTGCCTCGGCGTCGGTACTTTCCAGATGTTTACGTAAAACGCCGGACATTGCCGAATGAAAAATCCGTTGACTTAACTGCGTCCAAAAAAGCACAAATGAGGCAGGATTTACAAAAAACAAGCAAAAAACTAAAGAAATTTTTTTTTGTATGAAATAAAGGTAAAAACGCATAATAAGGGCCGTCTGACTGGCTAGTGGGCCGTGCGCAAAACCAGTTGGCCTTTTTAGGGCCAAATGTCACGAATTTGGTGTGTTTTGGCCTTTTTTGTGTGAATATTCTGGAGTTCACTTATGCGGTGCCAGGCGTATCACAGAAAAAGTTTTTTTTTGCGAGAAATGGGCACTTTTTCAAAAAGTAAAAATGAAAAAGTGCCCATTTCTCGCAAAAAAAAACTTTTATAAATACTCGTGTCACTTCACTAAAAATGAAAAACAAACAAAAAAAAGACAATTAAAAAATATAACCAAATATTCTGAAGTTTACAGACAATTTTCTGTGTTTGTTCTTCTAGCGAAGTATTTGTGTTTGTTTTCAATTCTGCGATCGCTTGGCACCGCATAAATGAACTCCAGAATATTCACACAAAAAGGCCAAAACACCAAATTCGTAACATTTGGCCCTAAAAAGGCCAACTGGTTTTGCGCACGGCCCACTAGCCAGCCAGACGGCCCTTATTATGCGTTTTTTACGAAGATTATTATTATTTTTACTGATTATTATTGTTGCTTTCGGCAGGGTTAGGGTCGGACAGACACGTTTGCAGACGTAAAAAATCAGTTATCAAGTTTAGATGTCGTTTGTTTATTCATTTCAATCAGTTATTCATTTTCTCTTCCGACGTTTTACGTGAAACGCCGGAAAACCCCGAGACTTTTAGCCCGGGTCGCAATCTAACAAACTACCACATTTTTTCCATTTGCGCATGCGAGTTTCGTTATATTATTCCACATCCGGTTTCGCGGCGGCTTTAGACCTTTCCCATGTTATGCAGCGGTAGGGGGGAGGGGAATCTGTTTAATATTTTCATATTTTTTGTTAAATGCAGTATATTCAAATAATAATAGTCGTTCATATTTGTGTCGCCGGCGAAATATGACCATTCTGACATTTTTACGTCATTATTTCGACAAAACAGAAAACACGAGAATTTCACTTTGGGTAGCGTCCTAAATTCCATATTGCCAAAAAACAAAAATTCAACATTGCGACGTTAACATTAACTTGGTAAAAGACTAAGAACCCGGATGTAGAATCGGTACCCTTCATTAACCCTACCACTAACCCTAATGTTTACTTTAGGGTTCTATTGCCAACCCAGACTTAGGGTTAGTGGTTTAGTTGAGTTAACGAAGGGCACCAATTTTACCAATTACACATCTGGTTTTGCGGAGGCATAATAGAATTTTCTCAAGTTAATATCACAAAGTTAATTTTTTGTTTTTTTTGGCAATATGGACATTAAAGTAAATTTACAGGAAACTGATTTTTTTTCGTAAATTGGGAATATTCTTGTTTCGTCAAAAAAAAAAAAGAAGAAAAACTTAATTCCATCAAACATGAAATAAATACGCATAAACAAAAGAAAACAAATATAGTTTCTACATAATATGGGATAAAAGGACATTTTTTTTTAATTTACAAATAATTTTCATGTATGTTTCGTTCCATTACATAAAACAAGCCAATTAAAAGTAGAATTTGGATTATTCTCACAACGTTTCGGCTGATGTAACCCCCGACCTATTTCTGGTGCATCTTGTCGAACGCGGGAATCTATATTAAATGTTCAACTGCACCCACGATGGTAGATTGAGATTACATCGCTCGAAATGTTATCAATGAAACTAAAGAAAGGTGAATGAATGATCGCTAAACTGGAACCCTGCATTCTGTGCTAATTATAAAACTAAAAATTACATTCTACTTTTTTTAGGCGATTACATGTAAACAGCCTAAAAAGGTTGATGGTAAAAAAATATTTTAAACTTTACAATGGGGATCACTTTTGCATGTAAATATAACGTGAAATGGCGACAATGATCACCTACTTCCTGATCAGATAGCGTTTTTAAGGACCGGCCATTTGTTAAAAAACAAAAAACAAGAACTATTGTCTTTTAAAATAAGTTTCTTTTTTCAGTTTAGCAGTGTTGAGTAATTAAAAGAGGATTATTTTTAAAGGACCAGTCTTTAAAAATGTAACTGTATGTGGGTGGTCATTACTGTGTGGTGGAACGGAAGTGGGTGATCATTTTACGTTAAATTTATATGCAAAAGTTATCCCCCACTCTAGAGTCTAAAATATTCGGGGGGGGGGGGGGGAGGTCCTTTTAATTTCTTTTTACCGCCAATTTTTTCAGGTTGTTCACATGTAATCGCCTGAAAAAGTAGATTCTCGCTATTCTTTTTAGGAGAATTTGAAGGGTTCCAATAAGCTCTGAAAATTAATGAAAAATATGACAAGGAAGAATTTGTGAATCAAAAAATAACTTCAAGAATAAACAGTAAAACAACTAAATATATATGTTTATATGTATGTGTAGTGTTTGCATGGGTAATACTATTAAGTAAACGGTTAGTCAGTGGGGCTGGGAATAAACGAAGAAAACAAAGTGAAAATGAGACTCGTGTCTGTTTATTCCCAGCTCAGTGGACTAAGTTAAGAGTTCATTTAATATTAACTATACAAACATGGGTGCCAACAACAAAAAAGAACATGGTACATGGCATACCATCGAAAATGAATTGCAATATTTAATATATATATAACAATATTAATTTTAAATAAAAAATATTCAATTATTTTTAAATTTTTTTAAAATTTTCGTATTTCCTTCAATAGTGCACAAGGTGTAGAATTTAGGGTGCTTCTACACAACTTGAACCGAACCAAACTGACTTTTGCCGGACTAAACCTAAAACTTAGGTTATGGTTAGCTTAGGGTTAAAAATAAAATAGTTCGGTTCAAATTCTGTAGTAGTAGCAGCATAAAATATACTTATGGCAAGTAAGCTAGACAAAAATGTGTTTCATTTCCGAGACTAATTGCCTTATGATTTCCCCGGGAATGAAACACAGACGTTTCTGTGTATCTTACTACTAATATATATGAGAAAAAAAGAAACAATATATATATTAGATATTATGCATTAATTAGATTGGTCATCGATATCTGCGGTTTCACGGAAACACTGTCTTACAGAATACTGCGTGTAACCGTTCTTCAGCAGATGGTGATTATATATATATCATAATTATGTGCGGATTAGCCATCCGTACCTGCAGTTTCTGGGGCAATTTGTGTTTGTTTGGATACCATTATTAGTTCAACCGTCGATAAAGGGGTGGTATCCAAATACGTATTGTCACAGAAACCGCGGATACTGACGGCTAATCAGCACATAATTGTATATTATAAATATATAAACATGTTATGCTCTTACTAACGCAGTTGAGAACTCCCATTATTTCTTCATGCACATACAAGAAGAATCAATCTCTCAAATTCGGGGCAAAACCGAACTGAAACAGCAGATCCTGGACAAATAAAGCACTCAATATCTTATTGAATAGAGCTATGTTTATGCATATTAAGTAATAACATGCACTTAACTTGCTGCACTTTCCCGGTGTTACCCGATCATCGAAGTGAATCATAGATTGTGTGTTTTTTTGGTTGCCAAAAAACACAATTTATGCTTCACTTCTGATGATCGGGTAACACCGGGAAACTGCAGTTAAGTGCATGTTATTACTTTTTTTTTTTTTCAATTTCCTTATCTTTTTGTTTTTACTTATATGTGTGCAATCGATGTATGTAAAAACATTTTTGGTTTGTTTTGGTTTCGTGTTTGTTGTTGTGGTTTAATCTTCTCCTCCCAAATGAACAATTGTAATAATGCACGAATGTTTTACCATTGTCTCTAAGCCCTTCTTGTTGCAGGGTAAATTCTTCGTTGAGGACTTTCCCGGTTCTGACGAGCAAAACTTTGTGATAGAGCGACACTTTCATACTTTCCATGGGGCTGAAGAGTTGGCTGAGCGATCGGATTTTCACCATGTCGACAGTGGCGTCCGGACGGAAATCCTCGAGGATGTCTACCCCTTCCATGTTCGTGATTCGAACCTTCATAGTCGAAGGCGGAAAAACCAAAGAATCCGACACAAACATTGAGCCTTCCGTCGGACGCGGCGTTGCCTCCTCAAAAATGTTGAAAAGGCAATCGACCAACAACAAGAACAAGTTGAACCCTGGATTGCTTCCCTTTGAAAAACGCCACCTTGTGAAGACTACTGTGTCGGTAGAAACAGGATTACAAAAAAATGACAATTGTGTTTAAAAGAAGAAGAAAAGAAATTAAACATAATCCATGGTCTTCAATAAAATAAAATAAATAGTTATATATAGACTAATTTTGTCTTTTTATTTTTTTAATTTTTAATTGGCTTTGCAAACTCACTTTTTCACGATTTAAACAATTTGATTTGTATGGGTGACCCAACGGGGCAAATTTTTTCTACTCTCTCTCTCTCTCATGTATATATCTTCCATTCTTTAATAAAAATCAATATGTATTTATTGGTATATAAATAAATACAAATCCGTCCCGTCACACAAACATTAGCGAGTAAAAATGGTGCCTTTTTCTCGCCCCAAAACGAAACCATTTCAAGTGGTGAGGGGAAGCGAGAAAACAAATTAGACACCCCCCCCCCCCACCGCCTGGAATGAATTCGGAAAGAAATACCTTACTCTAAAAAAAAAAAATCAACGGTGGATGTTGTTGTTGTTGTTGTTGTTGTTTAAGTCATTAAAAATGATAATAATAATTTATATATGAAAAATTAAATTACTGGCCTAACTTTATGATTTTATATGAATATTAATGTGAACACTAGCGAAGCATACTTTTTTTCCGAAATTTTTGCAGAGGTTGTACACTAGTAATATAATATATATATATATATATATATATATATATATATATATATATATATATATATATATATATATATATATATATATATATATATATATGGGTCACCCATTGAGCTCATATTAGATTGTTTGAATCAGGAAAAAGTGCGGGCAGAATCCCTCTTAAAACTTCAAATATGTCCTATTTTGATGAAATTTAAATCATCTGTATAAAATTTTCTGTGGAAGACAATGGGAGTGGTCCTGAATCTCTACATCGCCTCAATGTGCTGAATCCCTATGTTACCCCTCCAAGGGAACTATGGGGGCAGAACCTCCTTAAAACTTCAAATATGTAAATCCGATTTTAATGAAATTTAAATCATATGTATAAGGCACGAATTCAGTTTTCCAAAATTTCAGTTTCTTTCGACTATACTAGGGGGCGAAATGGTGGGAGGGGCAGTAAAAAAAAAGGAAAGTGTTATATGCTTTTATGAGCAAAGTGAAAAGGGACATAGTAGTGTTCCCCATTCAATCCCAAACAACGTCAGGTCTTCCTGTTCGTATATATTAAAGCCGAATTAATCAACGTTTGTTTTTAATCACATAAAATACATGTTAAAATATTCTTTCTTTTTTTCATTTCACTTGAGTTAGATCTCAGAAATCAAGAAGCCCTTCCTGGGGCTAACAGTTTTATGAGATACATAGATATCCGAGTGTTCAATTAAAGTTCTCCTTTATCTAAATACCGTTAAGCAATGAAGAACATTCATTTTTACCTCTTCAATTGGTCACTTATGGTATAGTTTATATTTATTGTAGTCTTTTCTTTGTCTTGCCGGATTCCAGGACAAGAATTCATCTGGTCTGGTGGAGTATCCAGCTAAGTGCTGTTACTTGAGGTAGCATCGCTAGGATAAGATGCACTATTCCGCATATGAGCCAGTGTATAGTCATGCTGAGATGTTTAAAAAAACTTCCATTTTAATTGTTCTAATTAGCCGCAATTTGCAAATAACTCATCAAATGACCCATTTCTTACTAATTTTCTTTCTCACCCTCTCTTACTGTTTGCTGTTTCCCCCCCCCTCGTTGTTATTCTATAATATTCGTCTATTAATGTCTATTAATCGTCGAAGATAATAAAAAAAAGGGAAGAATAAAAAATTGGAATCGTCCATTATAAACAAAAGGGAATATTAACATAGGCAATAATACTTGTTAACCCATAGTTGAAGCGGAAAAGAGAGAGAGAGAAAGAAAGAAAGAGGGGGGATATAGTGAGTAGAAAGAAGCTAAATTTGGATTTTGTTCTTTTTTTAATATTAAACTGGCTTTACAAACTCACATTTTCCTGATTCAAACCGTATTTGAAGTTTTAAGGAGGTTCTGTCCCATATTTCCCTTAGATGAGACACATAGGGATTCAGCACATTGAAGAGATTGTAGAGATTCAGGACCACTTTCATTGTCTTCCCCGGAAATTTTTACATATAAATCCAGTTTTAAATTTTATGTGGATTCTCTAACCTTTCTTTCTATAGGGAACACACACGCAGACAGACATTTATATATATAGAGAGATTATTAGCAGGAAGACCTGACGTTGCTTAGGATTGAATGAGGATCACTATTATGTACTTTTTCACTATACTAATAAGATTATATCATTTTATTTGTTTTTACTGTCCCCATCCACCCATTTCGCCACCTAATATAGTTGGAAGAAGCTGAAATGTGACAAAACTCTCTGAATTAGTGTCTTATACATATGGTTTAATTTCATTAAAATCGGATTTATGTATTTGAAGTGGAAGCAACATTTTTCTGTCCTTAGTCAGTGGAGGAAAATTCCTTCTGTCTGGCGAAAAAATCCTTCTGAGGCAATTCATTTTGTCCCAATCCAGAGCGCCCGTTTTGGGGAGCTAGATTTCCCCTACATAAAAAAACAACAACTTTGTGTCTAATTCTGCCGTCGTGGAAAGCAAGTAAAAAAGGACTCTTAATTCTGAATTGTCATATTCTAATTAGGTTTCAAGCCCAAACATCAGTTTTATACATATTTGTTTTAGCTAGCTATAAAAGACTTTTTATAATTTTTTTTTATTATAATTTTGGCGAACACCATTCTGCGTGACATTTAATCACCTTTATTTTAATTGTTTTTTCTATTTGCCGAGATTTGGTCTAGTATTTTGAAAAGCCTTATCATGTCAGCCGCTTCATTGTTCAGCATATTTGCAAAGAGGGTGTTTATCATGGATGAAATTATCCTTAATCTGAATGTGTTGAAGTCAGAGAAGGAATTGTGGAAAGCCAAGTCAGCTAACACAAGAGAGGCGTTGTTATCGGTGCTTGATTTAACAGAACAAGTGTATGCATGATTCTTTGCCGAGAATGCAAATCTTGAATTTGTAGACAAAAATGATTTTAATGTGGAGATATTCAGGGGAGAGATAATGGAAGCTCTTGCAAATTTAACTAAAAGTAAAGGGAGCAATTCTGTCAGCATCCTGGTGCCCTTTGAAACCCTAAAAATAATGCCAGTCAAGGGTTCAACTCTTGAGTCAGAATGTCAGGTCGCTGAGGCGAATTCACTAAGTACTGGCAAGTTTGACTTAGTGAAAGTCATATCACAGTTTGAGATAAATGGGAATGCAGAGACTCTGCATAGGTGGACATTAAAGTTTAATTTTCCTGGCTGGCAGCTTACTATTATTTCCAGGAACAATTTGGGATTTAGAAAAGATTTCCAAGGTGTCATTAATTACTCCAGTCTTGTCCACAATTTGTTCAACGTGGACTCCTGGAATTTGAGAAAATATATGGAGGGATTCATGTGGGATTTTGCAGGCATTGTACCTATTATTATTGGTGAGACAGCTTCCGTTGACAGGCGGTCTGCTGATAGTCAGGGAGATTGTTCGGATTTGGGCAATTACTTAGATGGCAAGGCCCTGTATTCTACATGCATTAATTTCTATGCTAGTAGACACATTAGGAGAGAGAGCCTCTCTAAAGATTTCTGGACTTCTTGTCCTATATCTCCTTGGCACCTTGTTGAGGTCAAGGAGAGATTATTTTAGCAAGAGTCTAGTAAACTCAAGCTCGACTAAGTCATCCTGATTTCAGTTGAGTGTTGCCTGTTGGTGGAGTCTGGAGTATTTGCTGATACATGGTGTGCAGTTCAGCCCCTCAGAAAGTCTACAAGAGTGCAGATTATGTGCTGCAAAAGACTTCTGCAGAACTAAACAGGTATGAGGCTGAAGCTACTCCTTTCTGTGTGACATTTTCTGCAGTGGAGTCAACTTCAGAAATTGGGGCCTCTGCATGCCTTCTTAATTTTTTGAGAAATGCTTCAACATAGCTTTCTGAAATGTTGCAAAGACTAGTGTAGCCAGTATTGTTTTGCGTTGGAAATTCTCCTTTGGAACGAAATTCCAATTTTAAAAAAATGGATTTTGTGACTCTGAAATGAGGTCCCCGATGCTGGAAGCTTGGATTTCTCCTTGATGGGGATTTTGAATAGTCCTTTGAGCATCAGATGCCTGGGCTTTTTTAAAACCTTTACCAGGCTTAGTTTGCCTAGCTTGATTTGTGGAGCTCGACAAGCCTTTGAAACTAATTTCCTCGCTCGGTTTGTGCGGGAAAATTTTTTCACTTCTTTTCGGTTTTTGAATTTTGCACGCACTTAGCACATAGTCAGATTTGCATGCAACATCTCAATATTAAAGACGCTCATTTTAAAGTTGTAAATTACTAGCTGTTAAAAAAACTCAACAGTAAAGACATAGCTAACACTGTCTGATGATGATTTGATGAATCAAATCGAAAGTACTCGCGAAAAAAGGCACACTAATATACACATACGTCCTCATTTACATATCCCATTTACACGCACAGAAACGCACATGACGCCAGCCGAAATATACATGTCTACTCAATTCCTTCTTATATGCGAAACCACTTTTTCATTGGGAACGTTCCTTGGCCTCTTTGAACTCTCATTCATTGCCAATAATTTATTTTGCATTGTCTTGACAAGTTGTCAAAAAAAATGTGATTACTTTTGTATGGATAGACTTTTTCATTCTTTCTTTTGATTGTCCTATTTTCAACATTGGTGAGCCTAAGTGAAGTGGGAAAAGCCAATATCAAAAGTAATGACACAGTCTATCCATATATAATATATCAACTTTATTTACAATGATAGAACAGCCAAAAGTAAAGCGTTAAGAAGAAAAGAGTCCAAAGTGTCAAGACAAAGAAAGTGTTGTTTTGTCCGTATGTGTGTGGACTTGTGTGTGAGTGAACTCGTGAGACTGTGTATAAGCTGTTGCTATATTTAGTAGTCCATGTCTGTGACTTGTGTTGTTTGCCGAGATTCCTGTAGCTAAATGGCCACGGCTAGATTTAGTTCACCAGCAAAATGTCTGTATCACAACATCGTGTTGTGAATAACATCACTGCTGACCACGCCTGAGGTGTAGCTTAAATAGTAAATGCTGGCAGATGCTCGGCTCCAAGGGTGACTCTTTCTGATTGGTATCGGTAACAAATTGAGATTGAGTATTTTGATAGAATTAACCAATCAGTATTAAGTATTTCAACCAATAAACAGCGAATATTTTACAGGGATCATTTCTCTGCTGCTTGTTCTCGTTACTGCTGCTGGAACAAGTGCGGTCTCTATGACAGTATAACAAGGCGTATTTCATCCTTGAAATAAAGTAATTTAAGAGACCTAAAAAACTCTATCATTTTTTTATTTTACCAAAATAAATACTTTATATTAACATTCATTTATTAATTAACTAGCTGTTCATATCGATGCTTTAATTCATTTTTTTATTGTTCAGATTTTGAAAGTATAATGAAAATGCTTCCAAATTCATTTAACATTTCCAACAACAGCCTATGTAAAAATTGAAAAATCGTTAAATAGAATAGTAAAAAATAGTAAAATTTTTTAAAATAATAATGTATAATCCATGCACAGTGCACACACACATACACACACACAAACAAACATGCACACACACACACACGAGAAATGAAGATCCAAACAAAGAGAAAAGAAACCAGAACCTCTCGTAGAACTTTTCTTCTTCTTCTTCTTCTTCTTCTTCTTCTTCTTCTATTCATTTAACGTCACTTTTTCTTTGTTCAGGGATCAGACGTTTTCTGATATTATGCAAACTCACTCTCCAGTTGTCACAATTCAGCAGGTCAGCTGTCTTCAAATTTCACTCTGTGCAGTCTTGCCTAATCACTTGCTTCCAAGTTTTCCTTGTCCGGCCAACCTTCCTGCGATTTAGGACATCCATGCTTCTGCAAGGGTTTATCAAGGAGGATGAACGTTCCACATGACTAAACCAGCATAATCTATTCGCCCTTAAAATAACCTCCATGCTGGGCAAGTGTAATGCTTTCAGCAAATCCTCTGACCTGATGTGTTGGGTTTGGTTAGATTTTACATTGCAGGTCGATCTGATTATAGATCTGTCATTGTGCTGCAGATGGGCGAGAGAGCATTCACTGCCATATAACATGACATTCCTGACACAGCTGCTATACAACTTATCTCGGATGTAGAGAGGCATATCTTACAATGTTATCAGAGGTAACAACTCATAAATTTCAGCCACGATGCCTTCAACCCTGTGGCCGTACTGAGTTCACATCCACCACCTGCATTCAGCACATCTCATCAATAGCAGAAAGAGTCTACTACCCCCAGGGTATAGTCATCTAGTACCATATCTTTGTGAGGACGAATGTCAATAGGATGCGCCTGTCCCATACATCTCCTACACTTGAAGTTGGGGTTCGGGGTTAACTTACCTTTCAGGTCATTTCACTTTTTGTGGACCCACAATAGGCACAGGTTTCATCGTGTCGCATTGCTTCTAACACCCTTCCAGCATATAGAATGAGAATACTGATCTGAGTCCCTTAGGAATTGTAGACCAGAGCCACACACCGTCATTTTGGTTTCAGGCAAGTTTACCCTAAAACCCTTGACTTCCAGACCATTGTCAAAAGGCTATTTTAAATCTATGCGAAAATAGCAACCAATGTGTTTATGATTTTATTAAATATTCACCAAGTAATCTTTCATAAAAAAAATGTTTCTTTGGTTGTTACAATAACGTCTATATTTTATTTTTCTATTATTTACGAATAATTATATATTCAATATATTTCTCACTTTGAATTATTTATTTGCAAAAAATTTATAAAAATTACATTCTTAACAAATTAGGCGTAATGCCATCAAAAGTGCGGGAAAAATGGGGGTCGTTGGTCATCCTTTACTCTAACATATTTGTCTATCTAACTCTTGGCTAGAATCATTGCAGTTACCACAACACCACATTTACTCTAAGGGCCATCCTACTTAAAATATCTCCAAAGTGTTGGAAAATTTACATTTTATTGATCATAGGCGAGAATAGTCCCATTGTATCCTTCTAATATGCACTCAAATTTTATTGACAAATTCATTGGAAGTGGGAAGTGCGACAAAAGAAAACGGTTAGTAAGACCCTCCCAACCCTTTTCTGAAAAATAGACCATCCACTGTTTTCCAGTTTCTGGCAACAATGATGAAAATACTGAATTGTAATCGGTAACTTAAAATTTAACATCCATAGATTACAAAACTTCACGTTTCTCACATCGAGAATGGTAAACAAAGGATGAGGGCGAAATTGACTTTTAGGGGTCTCTTAATTGACTTTTAGCGGTCTCATTACGTCCACTGTGCGCATACTGCTTTTGCCATTTTTTTTTGGCATTCCCATCCGGACTTAGGATTAACGAAAGACATGTGTATTTGTGTGTGTGTGTGTTTTTTCAACAATTTATTTTTTGTATCATTTGGATAATTCGGTCTACTGTTTTCATCTTGAATGTTATTCTCACAACGTTTCAGACGATGTAACGTCCGAGATTCTTCAGGTGCATCTTGTCGAATTTGAGAATCTTTGTGTCGAACTCGGGAATCTGTACGCAAGGAACTGTGGTGTAACAGATATAACTGCAAAGTAATAATCAGTTCTAAGTGACTACTTCTAGAGGTTGAAGGTTCAATCCTCAGTAAGAATACAATTCCTGAAGACTTCTACCTGGTCATGGCTGACGGAATGAGAGAAAGCTACCCCTATAGATTAAATAAAGGATTCCAGGTTATATCGGCCGAAACATTGTGAGAATAACATCGAAGGTGAAAACAGTAGTCCGAATAAACCAAATCATCCAAATTATCAATCCTCATCTCAAAAATTCCGAAACATAATTATTTCATCCCTGGCACTACTATTCACAGCGACACGTGGCTTGCAAACTTTCTTGTAAACCTATACAGGTGAACCATAGCCATCCTCAGGCAATATTGTTACACATTTCTCAGTGCTAAATTGTTCAACATTGACATTTTTGATAATAAATTTTGATCAGGAATGTTAACTTTACAATAAACTTTTAGGAACCACTAAAGCTCAATTTTGCCGAGAATAACTTCTGCCATTACTAACCAACAGAGCGTTACCACTGTCGACCAAAAGAAGAGTCTATCAAACATTTGTATGCACTGTGAATATGTATTGAACTGAAACTTGGCCAGTGAGAGTTGAGGACATGCATTGCATGGAGAGAAATGATATGTGAGTCTTAAGGACAGGTTTAATTCTGATGACCTCAGAGGAAGATTAAATCTGGACAGTATAGGAAGATGTGTGCAGAAGAGTAGACTTCGATGGTATGGCCACGTTGAAAGAATAGATGAGAGTTCTTGGGTTAGTAGATGTAGAACAGTTGAGGTAGCAGGTTTCGTTCACAGGTGTAGCCAAGGAAAATATGGAAGGAAATGATAAAAATGGACTAAAGATTAAGAGGGATAAAGAAAGACCTGGCAGAGATAGGTTACTTTGGAAGTCAATTTCTAAAAGCCGTCCAACGCATGCCAGCATGTTAAGCGGACGTTAAATCGATGATGATGATGATGACCTCTATTTTTCAGTTGTCAGCCCACAATTCGATTTTGACGACATTTTGCAGTGAGGTGTCGCCGTCCTCCCACAAACAGCGCCTGGTATTCCCAAATGGTCACCCATCTGGTACTGACCTGGCTCAGCAGTCGCTTAACTTCAGTAATCTAATGAAAACCACTATTTACTTACGCCCTCACGATGGCAAAGTTAGACAAAAAGTAAGTTTTTAATATGAGAAAATTCAGTTTCCCAAAAATGGATTAGGAACACAATTTTTTTAATTGCCTCAGTCTAGGAGGATCTCTCTTGATATTATTGTAGATACAGAGTGTGGAACCTCAGCTAAATAAGCACCCTAAAAATGAGATTCTACTTTTTTAGCCGATTACATGTAAACACCCTGCAAAACTTCAGAGAAAAAATTATTTTAGAATTTGGAGTGGGGATCAGTTTTGCATATAAATTTAACCTAAAGTGATAACTAATTTTCGACCTGATAGCGTTTGAACGACACGTAACCGTTTTAGTTAAGTCTTAGATGTAACCATGTTCTTGTTATTTTTTAGGGAGGGGGGGCTGTTGCTACCCGTACTAAGGGCTAGTGGCTGGGTTGGGGGCGGAGTTAAGGTTAGTGGTAGGGTTAAGGGAAGTACGTTTTTTCGCCAACAAAAATAAAGAAAATTTATATGCTCTAAAATGCTATCCGGTTAGAGAATAGCCCGGAAATGGGTGATAATTTTACGTTAAATTTATATGCAAAATTGAGCCCCTACTCTAAATTTTAAAATAATTGTTTTTTTGTTGTTTATTCCCATAAGGTTTTAAGCGTGTTGTTCACACGTAATCGCCTAAAAAAAAAAGAATTTCATTTGGAGGGAGGAGAGTAGCAGAGGGTCCTCATCTACACTTTTTTCACCTTCTCTGACTGAGGACACAACAGATACTACACTGTGATCCTTGCCAGCTCGAATTGTCACTTATCTGGTATTGAGAAGGCTCAACAATCGTTTAACCTCGGTTATCTAATAAGAACCGGTGCGTCAAAACGTAATTATGTCGTATAAAATGTATGCTAACATAGTGTATTATGAGTTATCTCCCGTTGCCAAGAGAGAATGAGAGAGAGAGAGAGTGGGGGATTGCTTAGGTCTGCTTCAGAGTGACGTCACACGTTTGCAGTCTCATTCTGAAAAAGCTGAGAAATATAGGCCTACCGTCTCGAGACGATGCTAAGGCGATCGAAGGAAATGGTACTGTCAAACTCTTGCTTTTTTCCCCCCGAAATCCTTTTTAATAACAACAAACCAAACGAAGCGTAGACAAAAATTAAAAGAAAAAAAAAGCTACATCTTCCGTTTATTTTTCAAACGAACGCCAACAACAACAACAACAACACCAGTTTAAAATCCATCATTTAACCTCATTCTACGACTGCTGTGTTTTTCGTTTTCGCGTATGTCAGCCCTTCGCGAAACTCTTCAAAAATGCCTGAGAACAAAAACGCAAGTATCAACTATCGCGGATTATTGAGTAACAACCACACAGGTACTACTAGTACGACTCCAAATTCTAGCAGCGGTACTAATATGCCAAGTTCTACGTCCTCTACCAATACCAGCGGCACCAGTGCCAGTATGAACACCATTAATAACACGACTGCGAACAACACAAGCTCTTCCTTAAATAAAACGAAGGACTCTGATAACGTCCGTGTGGCAGTCCGTTGTCGTCCACTCAATGATAAAGAAATCACGAGCCAATGTCGCAGTTTGGTGAGCGTCGATGACTTACGAGGTACAGTCACTGTAGAAAACCCGTCTGCTAGCCATGGTGAGTTAACAAAGATCTTTACTTTCGATACTGTGTTCGGTCCTGGCTGTAAACAAGTCGATGTATATAATAAAGTGGCCCGGCCTATCGTTGAGTGCGTATTAGAAGGATACAACGGGACTATTTTCGCCTATGGTCAAACTGGAACGGGGAAAACGTATACAATGGAAGGGCTAAGAGCTGCCCCCGAAATGCGTGGCATCATACCAAATTCGTTCGCTCATATATTTGGAGCCATTGCTAAAGCAGGGGAGGAACACTGTTTTCTTGTCCGAGTATCGTACATGGAGATCTACAATGAAGAAATACGTGATCTCCTTGCCAAGGATCAGAATGTGCGCCTCGAAGTGAAGGAACGGCCCGATGTTGGTGTGTATGTGAAAGATCTGTCGGCATTCGTGGTCAACAACGCCGACGATATGGATAGGATCATGACCCTGGGTAATAAAAACCGTGCAGTCGGTGCGACCAATATGAACGCCCACAGCTCCAGGTCCCATGCTATTTTCACTGTTACTGTCGAATGCAGTGAAAAAGGAATTGACGGAAAACAGCATGTCATCATGGGGAAACTCCACCTGGTGGACCTGGCCGGATCGGAACGCCAGGCGAAAACCGGAGCGACTGGAATGAGGCTGAAAGAAGCCTCTAAAATTAATTTGTCTCTATCGACACTCGGTAATGTAATATCGGCGTTGGTAGATGGCAAAAGTAGTCACATTCCTTACCGAAACTCTAAGCTTACGCGTCTGCTGCAGGATTCTCTCGGGGGAAATTCCAAGACGATCATGATAGCTGCCATTGGGCCGGCAGATTATAATTACGACGAAAGTATCAGCACGTTGAGATATGCCAATCGGGCAAAGAATATTAAGAACAAAGCTAGAATTAACGAAGATCCCAAGGACGCTCTTTTAAGACAATTCCAGACCGAAATTGAAGAGCTAAAACGACAACTCGAAGAGGGCATCTCAGACAACGAAGACGACGCTGATGAGGCTGAGGATGAAGTAGATAACGAGCCGAACGTGGATAATATGGAAAGTGGCAAGCGGAAATATCACGAAAGAAGATCGTGTAGAATCTCGAAAGAAAAAATGGCAGAGATCCAGTCGAAGATCGAGAACGACCGTAAATTATTGGAAGAGAAAAAGGACATGGCGGAAGAAGAGCGGAACCAGATGAAAGAGAGTCTTGATGAAAAAGAGGCCGAACTAAAAAGATATCAAGAGGAACAAGATCAGCTCGCCCAGAAGTTGCTTGCCATCGAGAAGAAGATAATCGTAGGGGGAGAGAACCTGTTAGAAAAAGCCGAAGAACAGGAACGCTTACTCGGGGAGAGCGCTTTAGAACTGGAAGAGCGGAAGAAAAGGGAAGAAGAACTATGCCGAGCATTGGAGGAAAAAGAACAGGAACGCATCGACATTGAGGAGAAATATTCTAGCCTGCAGGATGAAATTGTTGGAAAGACGAAAAAGCTGAAGAAATGTTGGACGATGTTGATGCAGGCGAAATCTGAAATGGCAGACCTGCAACAGGAACATCAACGCGAAATGGAAGGACTTTTAGAAAATGTGAGACAGTTGAGTCGTGAGCTTAAATTGCAGATGTTAGTTATTGACAATTTTATCCCACCAGAATTTCAAAATGTGATCGAACATTACGTCCATTGGAACGACGATATCGGTGAGTGGCAACTGAAGTGTGTTGCTTATACGGGTAACAACATGCGCAAACACGCGGCATTGCTTGAAAAACCCAAAGATGTCTCCCCCGATGTGGATTTATCGTGTATATATTTAGCCTATACACCTGAAGGGGCTGCGCTTGCAATGAAGTCGAAAACCAACAAAATGCTTAAGTCTCTCCATTATTCTAAAGCAATGTCACGACCAAAGACATCTAAAAAAAAGAAGAGAGACCCAGACGTTGGCAATTTGTTACAGTGACCAATCACTGCGCTGTTAGTGTGTTTGTTTGTCTAGTCATTCTAGATTTTGAGAATATATAATTGCGTTTATTACCCTGCCGCTTTATACTTCCACACAAGTTTTGTCATCAGGCTTTTTGGCTTGAAAGTTATTTAGGGATGGACAACAAAAGTGAAAGTATTTGTTAATTTTTTACATTTTTATTTCACACTTTTTATTTCACATTTTTAAGTACCATTTTCTACAGAGAGCTGCTTTAATTTTTTTTTTAATTTCCACCTTCAGGTTGTTATGTTTTTGTAAAAGTAGCCACTGAGTTTCGACTATGGTTATAATAAGGCGTATTTTATCCTTAAAATGAAGCGGGGTGGGGGACAAAGTAGTTTAAGTGATCTGAAAATCTCTATTTTTTAAAATAAAATAAATACTACTAATGTAGTTTGCTTGAAGCATTGTTTCGTGTGTATATAAAAGTAATTTATAGAAGGTAATACAATGCAGAGGTGTAACAGATAAACACGAACTGAAGCAAATTAAGACATGGAATGAGTTTTGCAATTTCCACCTTTTTATTAATACAATTTTTTTTTTTTCTTATTTTTTTTAAATACTTTATATTAACATTAATTTATTAAATTTATTGAAAATTTTATTAAGATTAAAAAATTCTCTGGGTTTTTGATGTAATTTTCCCATCAGGAATATTCATTTTTTTGCTTAAAAAACACTTTCACTTTCATTGCCCGTCCTGTAATTGTGTTTATAGTCCCACCGCTTTACATGGAAGTGTTACCATCAAGCTTTTTGGCTTGAAAGTTATTCGGGGACGGACAATGAAAAGGAAAGCAATTTGCTTCTTTTTTTTTTAAACCCAACAAAAATCAGAATTATTGGATCTTAATAAAATTTTCAGTATATTTATTAATAAATGAATTCTAATATAAAGTATTTATTTTATTAAAAAAAAATAACATATAGATTTTTAAAGCCATTTAAATTAACCCCCCCCCCCTTATTTCAAGAATGAAATACATTTTATTATACGCATAGTCGAAGATAAGTGACCACCTTCATAGAGAGCTAATACCCTGAAGGTGAGAATGAAAACATAAAGAAGGCAATTAGTATTTAAACCTCTCAAGACATTTAATTTTTTGTTTACATTTATATTTCCCATTTTTAAGTAACATTTTCTACCGAGAACTGCCTAAATTTTCTTTTTCATTTCCACCTTCAGGTTGTTATCTCTTTGTAAAGGTAGTCACTGAGTTTCAACTATGGGTATAATAAGACGTATTTCGTTCTTGAAATGATGTGGGGGGGGGGGGTGAAAGCTTTTTAAGTGATCTAAAAATCTCTATTTTTTTAATAAAATAACTACTTTATATTAACATTCATTTATTAATTAATAAATATTGAAAAATTCATTAAAATGAAATAATTCTATGAGTTTTTGGTGCAATTTAAAAAAAAACAAAAAAACTTTCACTTTCATTGTCCGTCCTTAGATATAATTATGTTTATAGTCCCACCGCTTTATTATACTTTCACATGAAAGTGTTACCATCAAGCTTTTTGGCTTGAAAGTTATTTAATGTTTATTCAATGTCTCTCAAAAAGTCATTGCCTCCGTGCATTTGTGATAATTTAGTCTATTTCAGACTTTTAATTATTATTATTATTATTATTATTATTATTTATTTATTTACTCACTAAAAGTTCTAACACAAGTCATTATCAGTGATTGCTCACTGGTAATAACAAGTGGTGTTCTCTGGAGTCTGAGTGACAGCAAGTCTCCCTAGATTTACAGCACTCTCCACCTTTTTTGATGATCGTTGCAAATCATTTTGCGATATCGCAACAGCCGTTTACCATTGATTTTCCTCTGGAATTTGAGTGGCAATAAGCCTCCCCAAGAGTCCAGTACTTGCTGCACCTTTTCCATCCTCCATGGTGCTCTCCCTCTCTGTCGACCCTTCACGACCATTTTGTGTGGTACCAACCAAGGCTAGTGTCACCACTTTTTTTTTCATTCTTTTAATATTATTATTCTCGCACACGTCATGATCAGTGATTGCTCTGGCAATAACACGTGCAGTTACCTGAGTTTGAGTGACAACAAGTTTCTCCAGATTTCCAGCACTCTCCCTCTTTCGATAACTGTTACAAATCATTTTGTGTTATCGCAACAGCTTCTTACCATTGATTTCTTGTTGATAATGACCGTTGTTTTTTTCTGGAAATTGTAGTAGCAATAAGCCTCTCCAAGGTTCCTGTACGCTTTGTACCCTTCTAGTCTGGATGGTGCTCTCCATCCTCGGTCTTTCCATCCTCATTGACCCTTCACGACCATTTTGTGTGGTACCATCCAAGGCTGTTGCCACCACTTTTTTTCTATTTATTTATTTATTTATTTATTTATTATTATTATCAACTCACTAAGAGTTCTCATACAGGTCATCATCAGCGATTGCTCACTGATAATAACCGGTGGTGTTCCCTGGAGTCCTAGTGACAACAAGTCTCCCCAGATTTCCAGTACTCTCCATCTCTGTTGATAACCATTGCAAATGACTTTGCATTATCGCAACAGCCACTTTTTTTTTTTTTGCTGGCAATGGCCATTGGTCTTCCCTGTGGTTTGGGTGGCAAAAAGCTTCTCCAATTATTATTATTATTATTATTGTAACTCACTAGGAGTTCTCAAACAGGTCATCATCAGAGATTACTCACTGATAATAACCGGTGGTTATTATTATTATTATTATTATTATTACTATTATTATTATTATAACCTTTAAACTTAATATATATTGACTCTTTTTTGGGTTTGTTTTAAGAAAATACCACAATGAAATTATTTCTTCAAGACCCGCATTTCAACTGAATCATAAAGTTATCTTGTGAGATTTTCAAGTTGGACCTAAATAGCATTTAAGCTGACATATCAAACTTCTGACAAGTTAATTTTCATTTGCTATTAGCAATATAATAATGTACTTTGCTACAGTTTATTTTTTTAAATATGTAGTCCCACCCGGACAACTGGTAACAGAAACATTTTTCAATTATAACCGAAAAATCAAAATCAGCGAGGAGAATAACTCATATTTTTAATTGATGAATATAAAAAGGGGAGTCTCGTTTAAAACTAAAAATTTATTTCCTTTTCTGTATAAGTTTAAAAAATGTACAGACAAATAAAAATTAAAAGCTAAAATGACTTCACTGCATCCTGGGTAACGCCGAGTAGGGGCAGCTAGTTAATTACTATTTTATTCTAAGTCGTTTTCAAAGAAGTTGATTTCTTTTTTTTTTTTAAAGTGCTTTTTATCGACTAAAACAATATTATTGTTAAATGGTGTTTATTGACAAACAGCGTACAATTTCAGAGCTTGTATCTAACATATAAAGTTATCCTGTCGGATTTTCAAAATCAGATCTAAATAGCATTTAAGCTGACAAAAATCAAACTTTGCTTCTTACTAGCCAATTTTTATTTATTGTTGTTGTACCGTGTTATTGGCAATATAATAACGTACGTATGTGCACATGTTTTAACATTAACACATATGACTTACAAATTGTTTTAAAAGGTTCACGGGCAATTATTTTTACGAAATCCACCAATATGCATGTTTGCATATTCAGGAACAAGTCAGCCATTTTAATGAATAAACATAAACATGTTTTTGTGACTTAAACAAACATTTTTTTCTTTATTAATCAATTACTTTTTAAAAATAAAAAATGCAATAACATAAAATTAAATTAAATCTACCAGAATGCATTTCGACTTGTTCGAAAACAGGTCAATTTTTGTAATCTTCGAAGAATCAACAGATAGTCTGAATATTGGAAGACTTTAAAATAAGGAGTCAGAGTTAGATATTTTGGGAATTCTAGGAGTCAGTCGGAATTTTTGGAATATTAGGAGTCAGAGTCGGACTTTTTAACTTTCGACTCTGCAACCCTGATAACAACAACTAATTTACATTTTGTTTTATCTGAAATATTGCTAAAAGAAAGTAACACCAAATAAAAATTAATATAAAATTTTCAACAAAAATTAATTTTAATTTCTTAAATTTTTTATAACAAATAAAAAAAAAAACAGTATCTTTATTACAAGCTTCAATTAATTATCTTACATTTTTACGTTTTTTTTCTCTGATATTTGTTTATTCTTCGTTAACTCTATCAACCCAGTGCTGCCCGGGAGTAAAAATGACTGACTTGTTTACAAAGGAATGGAAATTAATTTTGGTGACTTTAATTTCGTAATCAAATTATTTTGTGAAATAGGAATTTGTAAAAAGTTTCTTTTAGTAGTCGACGTTAATCGGTTATTTGTAATGAACAAATAATAATGTGCCATTAATGTGGAAACTTCCATTTAATGTTTCAAAATATAATGTATTTATAGATATTTATTTTTGCAGAAGTCGAGGAAAATAATTCATTACATGATTACTTTCCTTTAATGCTTAAGAATATTCGGTGAGTAAGGGAAAATATCTCCACTCTAACAGTTTTCTTAGGTGGAGTAAGTATTTACAGAAAACCTAAAGCGAATGCAATATAGTTATGCCAATAACAGTATTTACTTGCATCGGCTATTACCCTGGTCAGGTTGATCCAACTTCCTCCCAAGAAATACAGCATCTCTGACCATTGCAGCCCACTTTGACCAATCCTTAGCTAACTAATATAGTTAATAAATAGTAAAAGGAAAAGACAAAAAAATAGGCCAATCCAAATCGAGTATCCATATGTCAGATGGATTGCTATTTGGGTCTGACTTTAAAATATCTGTCAAGATAACTATATATTTTATTCCTAAAAAAGATTTAAATAAACAAAAGGTTTATGGTTTTTTTCTTTAAATACCATCAGTTCCAGGATTTCCTTTTCTTATAATTTTGTAATCAACAGATCTGCTGTGTTTTTTTGTTTCCGTTAAACATTGTGTAATCTTCATTGGTGTCGGAGTTCAGTAATGGCGATTGTAATATTAATGACTTTTGGATAGGAGCAAAGTGTAGTATCTGTTCTACTACTACACTTCATCTTTTTTGTCCTCGGTCAGTGAAGGAGAAATCCTTCTAGACTGAGGTAATTTAAATTTTTGTCTCACTTCAGAGTGCCCCTTTTTGGGGAGCTAGATTTTCCCCAACATTAAAAACCGACCTTGTGTCTAACTCTACCCACGTGAGAAGGCAAGTAAATAGAGACTTCTAAAAAGTTAATTAAACAGTTTTTTTTCTAAATGCATTGTAGATGAATAATGCATTGTAGATGAATTATACATTGTAGATGAATTATACATTGTAGATGAATTATACAAAACTTCTGTTAGCCGAAAATATAAATCTCGATGTCTGTTGATTAACCCCTGAAAAGAATATTGTTGAAAACTTTCTCTCTGAGTAAAATTTAAATCAATAAATATTTTTTAATCTAATTTTGTATCAAAAATATTAATATAGTTGGATTAGGGACGAGCAATGAAAATTAAAGTAATTTATTTTTTACTCAAAATATCCCTGATTGAAAAGAAATCCACCAAAAATCAGAGAATTTTCCGATCATAATGAAAATTTCAGTATTTATTAATTAATAAATGAATATTAATATAAAATATTTATTTTATAAAAAAAACGGATTTATTTTTAGTTCACTTAAATTACTTTACCCTTCACCTTCATTTCAAAGACGAAATACCTTTTACTATACCCATAGTTGAAACTCGGTGACCACCTTTACAAGGAAATAACATCCTGAAGGTGCAAATAAAAAAAATTAAGGAAATTCTTGCTAGGAAATTATACTAAAATATCGGAAATTTAAATGTAAAAAAAGAAAAGAATTTTTAATAAAATAAATTCTTTATTTATTAATTAATAAATACTGAAATTTTCATTAATATCAGATAATTCTCTGACTTTTAGTAGATTTTTTTCAATCAGGGGTATTGATTTTTTTGGTTAAAAAACAAATCACTTTCATTTTCATTTCCTGTCCCTTATTTGGACTCATACTGTCTGCTTTATTAACTTGTTATATCTCCTTTCATGTTAATCCTTGCTGCCATCCAATTTTACAACCAAACAACGCAACTTGTCTTTCACAAAAAAGTCTCTACTTTCATAAATTTTGAACAGGAAATAATCATCACATACAATTATATGCACAAAGTTACTTTTGCCCAATGTAACCTTGAAAAGAGGCAATTGAAGAAGGCTGAAGGTTACAAACGTTGTGAAAAAAATAACAACAAAGATGAGAGTAGCCGTCTGAATAATTCACATGATTCAAAGTCCCTAACACAATCCAAATAAACATGTATTTCCAGGGCAAACAAATTATAGAGAATGTATGGGCTATGTAAATATGATTTACTTTGATATTATCTGGGAACTATTTTGAGACAAAATCTGCAATCAGGTTGAATATCAATTTATTCTAAGATTTTCAAACGTGAGTGTTTTAATTTTCACTTACCAATTTTTTATTTGTCATCAATACTTATGTCTTATTGCTCTAATATGTGTTTACAGATAATCAATATGATGGTTCAATAAAAAATAATTGCTTTGTTACATAATATTTTATAGATGTATGTCATTCATATAATTTTCAAACATTGTTTTAATCTAAAATCAAACTTGTATGTGTTTATGTAGTCTTTAAAATCGTATTTATTGTATATGTGAAGGATGATCGTTTCAATTGGTTGAAATTATGCTCAATAATAACTCAAATAATTTTAAGGAGATAATTCATATTTTAAGCCGCAAAGATTTATCTCCATTACATTATTTGAATCATTATTTAAAATTGTCACCATTGTAACGATCTTCCTAACTGGAATAATTTTTTTTTTCTAACAAACTGAACCAAAAGATATTTTTGTATTGTAAAGAATATGCTGGATGGAAAAAAAGAAGATGAATTGGATAGGCAGAATCAAATATCAATGTGTCAGATGTGATGCTATGTAGGTCTAAGTTCTAAAATCCGACAAGATATCTTTATATATTAGATGAATAAGTTTGCTGCATATACTAATGACATACATGCCAACTTAAAGAATGCTACAGTACTGAAGTATGCAGATAACATCATGCTGTAGCTTGAGATAAAATAGACAGATCCTACACTCTATAAATCTTTCCTGTAATCAGTCCTGGACCCAATGCAACAATGGATCAACGACTGGCATCTGAAGTGAGCTGTTGTCAAATGTAACACCATGCATCTTAGGAGAAAAACTTCAACGTTCACACACAATACTCCCTCCGCAACACCACTAATATCAAGAAGTCTTTCGATTGTGATCTCGGCATTACTAATCAACAGCGATTTTCGTTGGACAAAGCACATCTCTAAAATTGTCAAGAAGGGCGAGGGTGTCTTGGCATATCACCCAGCAAGACCTTTGTTAGCTACTCTCCAGCCATCTATTTAAAACTGTATACAGCTATGGTGCAACCACACATAGAATTCGCATTATCAGTTTGGTATCCCTATCTTGTTCAGAACATTGACTGCTTGGAAACCATTCAGAGCCATGCAACCAAGCGAATACCCTCCATCAGACACCTGCCATACTCTGAATGCCTTGCTTCCGAAGGTTTGAATTCGTTAAAGCTCCAACGTCTAACAACTGACTTGGTAAACACCCACAAAATGATTAACCATCTTACCAACAACAACAACACGGAGTACCTTTTTGATCTATATGTGTCTAATACAGATGTAGACATGTCTTTAAAGTTAGAAAACATCACAGCATCCATGACTTTTAGAAACATTTTTGTTCATGCTCAGAATTGCTGAAGCATGGAACAAACTGCCTGCATCGATAGTTGGCTGCCGAAACACTACATTCTTTAGAACTCTCCTGCTTCCCGAAATTCACCAAAACTACACCTGATGCCCCCCCTTCCATACACATGCACACATGTACATGCACTTTTAATGAGTTGTAGTGCACCTGCTGAGCATCGTACACACTGATTTCATTATTACATTATTATTATTATTTATTATTATTATTATTATTTATTCAAATTTGTTATTCATAAAATCAAAATCATGTTTCGAAACAAATGAAGGTTCCTGTCCATGTCTAATCTCTTTTCTAAAAATTATATGCAACTCAATAATTGTGTTTTGTTTGGAAATTCTACATATTTTGATTTATAATGAACTAGCAGGAAAACCCGACGTTGCTCGGGATTTAATGAGCAACACTACTATGTACTTTTTCACTTTCTCATCACTTTCTTTGTTTCTTCTTTTTTTACTTTACTGCCCTCCATTTCGTTCCCTAATATTGAAATTTTGTTTAATTTTCCGAATTAGTGTCTGATACATATGGTTTAAATTTCATTAAAATCGAATGTACGTATTTGAAGTCTTAAGGGGGGTTCTGCCCCATAGCTTCTTTAGAGATTTAGTACATCAAGGGCACATAGAGATTCGAGACCACTTCCATTGTCTTTCCCGGAAAATTTTATACAGATGATTTAAATTTGATTTTTTTTGAAGATGGGTTCTGCCCCCATAGCTCTCTTAGGGGTGCACTTAGAGAATCAGGGTCATTTCCATTGTCTTCTCCAGAAATTTTACATATAAGTATACTTTTAGTTTTTATGGACATTCTCTAACCTTTATTTCTATAGGGAACACACACACACACACACATTGACATTTATATAGAGAGAGATTTAGGTAGGTATGGGTAATGATGATGAAAGTAATTCGTTTTTAACCAAATAATGAATATCCCTGATTAAAAATAATTTACAAATCAGAGGATTTTTAGTATTTATCTAATATATGAATAAAAGTCAGTCGGATTCTCGAAGTTAGACCTAAATAAAATTGCATCTGACAAATCAATATTTGATTGAATTTGTATGGTGACTTACTTATACTCTTTTCATTTTATTAGTTTCATTTTCAATGCTCATTCCTAGTTTGAGGTCTTCTTTCTAGATGTTGTTTGAGTTCATAGAACAACACTGAAAGAGAAATTGATTTACTTGAAAGGGCTTGAAATTCCTTAATAGCTTTGTTCATATTATTTTGGGGAGATTAAATAATTCTGCAAACTTACTTGATTAGGATTTTATTTGATTATGACCATTTTAGATTAATTTTATTTAAAAATTTTGTATTGAGCTTTCATTGCGGTTAATTAAATGCCAAAATTCAAATAAATAATAACATGAAAATGGTCCGATCAGGGTCAACTGGTTCAAAATTCGATGAAAATAAAATATTTTTAATTGGTAAGCCTTATTTATCAATTTATAAGAGATTTAAGTAAGAATTATTTATATTATTTTATTTTTCATGCTCAAAATTGTTGAAACATGGAACAAACCACCTGCATTAGTTGTTGTTTGCCGAAACACTGCATCCTTTAAAGCCCTCATGCTTCCCGAAACTCAACAAAACTACACCTGATACCCACCTCCATGCACATGCACACATGTATATGCACTTTTGATAAGTTGTAGTGCATCTGCACACTGCACACAATGATTTCAGTATTATTATTATTTGTTTGATTGTTATTTATCTGTTATAAGTTGGAAGAATTGCTGTTTTTTCAGACATTTTTCCAATCCACAAAAATTCTTTAATAATCTCTGTAATTTAAATTGAATTATTTTTGTTTTTACCATATTTTATCATTTTTTATGTTAATCATTTTGGATTTAATACAAGTAAACTTTATGGATTGTATAAATAGGTATCACAAACCAGCCTAGTTTAGATTATGACAAGGAGATGGAGGAGTTATTAAAAACCAGCAAATTTAGAATGCGAAAATGCATAAATACAGCGAAATTCCCTTAAATTTCAACTTGCGATATCTCATTTAATTTTTAGGTTATTTTGATAAAAATTTTAAACAAAATTTAACTTTTTTCTCTATATAAATGTGTAATTCTTTCTTTTGTGCCATAAATGTTCTTTTTTAAAGCTACTTCAAATTATGTCACTATTTTTGGTGACAGGCAATTTATATTTTACATAAAAAAATGTTAATGTTTTTCAAATTTGGTGTGCACGATATTGTGTATCTCTATACATATAAAGATAGTTCCATCTTAAAAGGAAAAGGGTCCACTCGTCAATATGGTAGGCTATATATAGGATTTTAAGTTGTCTTTCACAAACATTAAAACAAGTTGAATTATTATCAAATTTTGTTCCTGTCTGTTTTTACATGGTCCAAATCTAAGAAAATTTTAGCCTGAAATCTATTGTGTTATGAATCATGTTAATAAAATTTAATGCTCTTGAAATGAATCTTATATGAACAGTCAAAGTTGTGCTTCCGTGTCATTTTTTCACGTTTTTTTAGGAATAGTGCGATTTAGACCAATGGTTTGGTCTAATAATTATTGCTTCCATTATGATTAACTTTTTATTTACTACAAAATGACATTACATTTGTATGGATTTTTCACTTGTTCAAGGCCTGCATTTATAGTTATATACTATGAAAATTGGCTTCTGGACCAATAGCACACAAGAAGGCAAATTTTCTAATTTCCAATGAACTTTGAACTGTCATAATCCGTTAAAAATAGTTTGTTCAATGAATTAATTTTTTTAAATGTATTTATTTTATTTTTATATTTTTGCACAAAATCAGTTTGTTGAATTTTTGTTTCTAATTAATGCTGACTCATTTCTTTTTTATTTTAAAATTAATCATTACTACAAAATTAACTACCTCTACCTAGGTTGCCCAGGATGCAGTGCTGTTACTTTAATTTTTATTTGTTTGCACATTTTTTAAACTTATACAGAAAAAAAAATAAAATTGTAGTTCTAAGGTAGACAGCTCTTATTGTATTCTTCAAGTAAAAATGTGAGTTATTCCCCTTGCTGAATTTTACTTTTCGATGATTAGTTCAAAATATTTCATATTGTTAGATAGATTGTCTGGGCTGGACTAAATAATTTTTAAATAAATTGTAGCAAAATGTATTATTGTATGGCTAATAACATGGTGCAACAATAACAAATGAAAATTGGCTTGTCAAAAGCAAAGTTTTATTTGTCAGCTTAAAGACTATTTGGGTTTCACTTTGAAAATGCGACAAGATAACTTTATATGTAAGAAGAAGAAGAAAAGCTGCATTCTTCATCTGTTTTATTTAATTTTAAAATGTAATTTTACAGATTTTGAAAAGTTTATTTTAATAAAATAAATATTGTTCTTAGTTGATATCAATTGTTTATGCATTCTTTTTAAAACAACAAAAACTGTCATTAAAGAATCAGAGAAATTGATTTTTTTATTTAAAATTTTGGAGGAATTTTAAATTAGAAAGTTCTAAAAATCTTATAATAAATGTAATGTTAATTTTTTAAATATTCCTTTTATATTTATTATTTGTTTAGAATCTTGCAGTATTTAAAATAAGAAAATCTTTGTTGATAAATCATCTTATCTTTTTCTTTTCTCTCCGTTTTCTAATTTAATATATAAAATATTGTCAGCCTGATTTTAAAATTTAGACCTTAATAGCCTCGCATCTGACACATCGATATTTGATTCTGCCTGGCCACTTTGCCTTTTCTTTTCTTTCAGCATGTTCTTTACAATACCAAACTGTCTTTTGCTTCAGTTTGTTTGAAAATAAATAAAAATTCCGACTACAATGATATTTATGATGGTGACAATTTTAAATAATGACTCTGATAATTCAGGAGAGGTAACTAATAATTTTCTATGAAGATTATAACAATTTTTGTGACAATTATTCCGGCTACAAAGATTGTTATGGTGGCAACAATTTGAAATAATGACTCAAATAATGCAAGGGGGGTAATTCATATTTTTACCTGCTAAGATTTATCTCACCTCTATATTAATAACATTTTCATGAATACTTAGCGTATTTCTAGGAATGTGTGTGTTTCTTGCCTATGACTTACACATTTTTAAAAATTACTTTGAATCAAAATTTTATTGGCATAATTATTGAAATTATTGAAATAATATAAACTAAAATTTTATTTCTTTTTTTTCCCCTTATTGATTTTAAATAAGTGCAATCAAAAGTATTTTTTAACTACCCAGCCATGGCTGATAGAATAACAACAATCTACCCTTGTGGATTAAATAAAGAGTGTAGTTTGAAATTCCGTATAGATTCCCAAGTTGACATAAAGATTCTCAAGTTCGAAAAGAGGCACCTGAAGAATGTCAGAGGTTACATAGTCCGAAACCTTGTGAAAATATCAACCAATATGTACAGCACACCGTTGGTGGTAATCCTATGAGATCCATGAGGTCGATTGCAAAAAAAAAAAACAGTGTTTGAGAAGAAACAATCTGAAATGTTGTCCACAAAGACATCAGATAAAAGTTTTATGTGGTGAGTAAAGGTAATTTTACATCAGAAAATGTTAAGAAAAATCGCTTAAGTCCGAATAATCCGAATAATATAAATTATAGGTTACTCAATTGTTCTTACACATAAACAAGAGATGAACAAAAAAAAACTATAACCTTTAACAGGATTTATTTGTGCTTACAAATAATACACCAAAATATGCACGCATGTGAAAGTTTCATAAAAAATGGACTTACCGAGCATAAATGATATTGATGTAGCAATGATTGACCACATGTCGTCTGAAAGGGACTTTGACAGAACTGATCGAACTGGCGGAGAAGTGGCTAACCACAGAACTTGTTTGCACGAAGAGGAGCAGTGAGCAAACGAATGTTATTGCTTCAGTGATTAAACCGAAAAGGGAAAAGAGAGAGGGCTTTTGGAAATATTCCAACAGTAAGATCAAAAGAAGAAGTGAACTTTTAAGCCACACCTTTTATATGGGTGACCACATCACTAAATCAACCAATGGTTGACCACATCATCGTCATGTGATCTGGGACTCAATGTATTAAGAAAAAAAAGCAACACCTATTTATTTTAGTAAAATAGTAGTTGTTATTTTGCTTAAATAATAATTTTGATATTTGAAAGTTATTTTTTTCAAAAGAAAACTTTGAATATCTGTATGTGTTTTATCTTTCTTTAGAAACTACCCAGCATTGCACAGAAGTAAAAGAAAAACTGGTTGATTTATTAGCAGCAATTAATTTTAGTAACTTTAATTTCATAAATTATTTTGTAAAATAGGAATTTAAATAAATGTGGTTTTATATTTGACGCTAAAGTAAAGAACAAATAATAATGTGTAATTGATGTGGAGGCGAACACGCTTTATGTCACATAATTTAATATATTTATATTTGATGAACTGAAGGGAGAGAACTTAGTATAATTGCACACAATAACTTCCCTTTAATATATTTTGTTAAGAAAGAGAAAATATCTCCACTCTATCAGTTTTCTTAGCCGGAATAAGTATTTTCAGAAAAACACTAAAGCAAAATCTATTCATGCCAATAACATAGTGGAAGAAAAGATTAAAAAATAGGCCAGTCCGAATCAAGTATCAGTAGGAAAATCCAACAAGATAACTCTATAATACACTTCTAACAAGAAGAGGAAAACAAATAATTTAAAAGCTCAAATCAAAACTAAATTCTTTAAGAAGGACTTGAGAATCCAACAATATTTTACTGTATAAAGTCTTCCGGATCTCTGATAATAGCATTGTACCAAATTGCTGGTCTTTTCAAAGATGAATTTGGGATGTTGAAAACCTACACTATCAAAAAATGGTCTCAAATCCACGGTCTACCTTTTCTTTCTTCACATACATTAATTATTAATTATAATTAATTTTTAAGACGACAATTTTGTTTTAATTTTCATTTATTTAAAATCAGCGAGAGTGGAAAACATTTTTTTAGTTCTTGTTTAACTCGTTAACATTAGATTGAAATTAAAAGTGTATTATATTATTACAATGAAATGATATTAATTCACAGATCTTTAAAAAAGAAAGATTAGATGAGTCTAGTCGAATTTAAATGTCATTTTAATTAATTTAAACAAAATTGGGTGCTTAATTAATGTACATGAAAAAAGAAAAAGTAAACCGTAGATTTTAGACAATTTTTCGATTGTGTAGATTTTCAGCATCCACCTTTGAAAAGACCAGCTATTTGGTACAGTGCTAGCTATTAGCAGAGCATCAGTCTTCCATAGTGATTGTGACTGGCAGATTGTGCGCTGTTCTTAGAATTGGTATTTAGGATTGAATGGTGCCTTTTCTCTCCTGTTATTTGTTCCTCTTCCAATTCACATTGCATGTGATGCTTAACGACTAACGATAAGGACGGGCAATGAAAGTGAAAGTAATTTTGGATACCCCTGATTGAAAAAGAAAATCTATCAAAAATCAGAGAATTATTCGATCTTAATGAAATGTTCAGTATTTATTACTTCATAAATGATTGTTAATATAAAGTATTTTTTTTTTAATAGATTATTTTAGGTCACTGTAATAACCTTTCCCCTTCATTTCAAGGATGAATTACGTTTTATGATACTCATAGTCGACACTCAATGAACACCTTTACAAAAAGATAACACCCTGAGGGTGGAAATGTAAACAAAATGTCTTTTGGGAAATATTATACTAAAAAAGAAATTAAATGTCTTGAGAGCTTTAAATAATAGCTGCCTTAAAAACCTTTTTTTCATTTGTATCTTCAGGGTGTTATGTCTTCGTAAAGTTGGTTACTGAGTTTCGAATATGGGTATTATAAGCCGTATTTAGTCCTTGAAATGAAGAGAGGGATAAAATCATTTAAGTGATCCAAAAAAATCTATAAGTTTGTTTGGTCATTTTCCTTGCCCGTCCCTAACTAACAGTGTGATAATAAACATTCCTCTTATTTAATTTTGGTGTTTGTCTTTTTTTATCTCTAACAATTGTTATATTAATTTGTGTCAATATCATTTATTGTCGGTGGTGGCTGCGAAAGCGCTATCACTGTTCACTCTTGTGTTGCATGGGGAAGGTTCAGGAATCTGCAGCCAATTGTTGCATCTAAGCACATTTCCTTCAAGATTTGAGGCAAACTCTTCTCAGCCTGTATTCGTTCTGCCACCTTGCATGGCGTTGAGACATGGGTCACAAACACTTCTGATCTGCAATGATCGTGCTATGATCATGTGGATGCAAACTGAAAGAAATGGGTTTCTGTTGTTGATAGTTGTCGATTGGGTTATCTCCCCTATGCAAACTGACTGCCAGCCAGAGCCATCTAGCTTTAGACACTCTAAACAGCCAATCGGCAAAGGGAGATAACTCAATTGACAACTATTGACTTAATGCCATCTCAATTAACAAAATGATTTCATCAATTGTGCTTTATCAGAAATTTGATATTAATGAGGTTATGGATACCTTATGCATTCGGTATCTCAAATGTTTTGGCCATGTACAGCGTGCTAGATCTTGCATCAACATCATAAGGCGTTTCGATATCCCAGGCACTAGAGAGCATAGTAGACTGTGGCAGACAGGGTTCGAATGCATAAAAAGTAATATAACTGCATGCAATCTGGCTGATGTCAGCACCTTTGGACCGGACTGCATGGATAGCAGATGTGAGATGTTGCCAATCTTGGAATCTGAGATACTCACAGCATCGTTAATACCAAAAGAAGATTGAAAACCTAATATAAAATATAACGACAAAATTCCATCACAAATATTTCAATTTTCAGTGACATCAAATTTGAACAATTTGAAAAAAAATCAAATAAAAAAAATATCCCCACTCTTTGAGCAAAAGTAAAATTTGCTGTAATCCGTCTAGTAAACTTAACAAAAGGAATTTTGCTGATTTTGACCTGAAAGAAATGTTCTTTGTATAGCGTTACCAAATATTGTTATATGTATACAAGCATAATATAATCCTGTAATATATGTAAAATATTGCAGGATTATATACATTTATTACTCCTGCAGAGGTTATGTTTTCGGTTGAGTTTGTTTTTTGTTTGTTTGTTTGTGTACAGTCTAGCATCACCAATCTTGCTCAAAATATCGGTCATGGTCTAATTTAGAACTGATTTAATTTGGGGATATCTAGATCAAAGGTCAAGGGCATGAGAAAGATGAATGTTAAAAACATAGAGACTGGCTACTTGGTCCATATTGTAGCCAATGAAATCATGCATCTTATATGATCTTAAGCATTGACCTTGACTTTGAAAAGTTTAGTCACGGTCGAAATTTTAACAGAATTTCAACTTCTGATTTTTCCATATTTGATAACAGTAACCACCATGCAAAATTTTAGTTATCAACGTTTCCATGGTATATCTTCAGGAATACTTCACATAATATGGAGAAGTAAGATCCAGATAAGACTTTGGCCCATCCTTACGTTGTCAGGCAGAGGTATGCAGTCTACAACTGTTCTTGTTTTAACTATAGCAGGAATATTATTTGATTTTATACTTTCTATATTTCAGAATTACCAATGGCAGCTATTATAATTACACAATAAATGAAGAGGCACAGTTATTATGACTATAAAAGCTGAATATAGCAATTTAAAAGTCGTTTGGTCTTTCGTCTACAAAGTTATTTAAAAGTGATAGTTTTGGGGAGACAAAAATGAATTTTCTTAATACAAAAACAAATTTATTAAAATTAGATGAAAAACCATAAATGTAACAAAACTGAACAAGTAAAAAAAACACGTTTAGAACTAAATTTCAAATAATATGGATTAATATCCCTGTAACGTGATATCCCCTATGTTCTTTGTATGCGCTACGTACAAAAGTCTGTAATTTTCCTCAAAGGGTTATGCGTGACGTTTCTTCTTATGGTTATGTGTCCTGACACCAGTATCATTGTCAAGGACGCCACATCGTAGAAAACAAAAAAAGCAGCATTTACTTGTTTCCTTCAGCCAGCGAATTCGTCTAACATTTAGAGAAGTACTTTCTCCCACAGGTGGATCACAAATGAAGACTCAAAACAAAAAAGGATTTCACGTTGCTCACTTTAATGGTTGACTAGCAGGAAGACCTGACGTTACTCGGGATTGAATGACGATCACTACTATGTACTTTTTCGCCATATTACTTTATTTGTTTTTACTGCCCCCCCCCCTTCTCTCGTTTCGCCCCAAAATATAGTTGGAAGAAGCTGAAATGTTGGAAAACTCTCTGAATTAGTGTCTTATACATATGGTTTAAATTTCATTAAAATCAGATATAGGTATTTGAAGTTTTAAGGGGATTCTGTCCCCATGGGTCACTTAGAGGTGGGGGGCGCACATAAATATTCGGCACATAGAGGGTAACGTAGAGAGTCAGAGAAACACTTCCATTGTTTTCCCCAGAAAATTTTATGTATATGATTTAAATTTCATAAAAATATATTTGAAGTTTATAGGGGTTTTGCGCTCGTCGCCCCCCTTAGGAATCTAATTAAACATTCGGGAACACTTCCATTGTCTTCCATAGTAAATTTTACATGAGAATACACTTTTAGATATTATGTAGACTCTCTAACCCTTCTTTCTATAGAGAAAACACAAACATCACACAGACAATCTTTGCTCTCTTGTTTTTCGATCGCTGATAATATTTATCGAAATTGTTTTTGTTTTCACGCATTCCTCTCTGTAAACAACAAATGACAAATGTTTATTTTTCAATTCAACTCTTAACTCACAACATGTCAAAACAACACCTTAATTCCAGGTGTTCAGGAACAATAACGGTCGAAGGATTGATCCCTGGGGTACACCTGCATTTATGTCGTTGTTTGGATGAACGGCCATCAAGGACAACCTAGATCTTTCTTTTGGATAGGAAGGATCTAATTATATTAAATATTCGTCCAGTAATACTATATGAATTGATTTTTATGAGAATACCTTTATGCCAGACCTTGTCAAATAGTTTCAGGTCGTCCATATACATCAGGTGGTTTATTCTTTGTTCTGTGTTTGCAAACTTGTATCCGGCATCACATTTCCTGAGTATGTAGTTGAGTGGCCTCATGGCTATGATAAATAGTAGTGGTGATAGGGAGTCTCCTTGGAAAATGACTCTTTGTATTTTTATCTCAGTCATGTGTTGTTCTCCAGCTGTCAGTTCTAGTCTCCATATTCCCATTGCTTTCTTAATTAGATTAATAATCCTGTCGGGTATCTTGTACATTTTTAAGCATTCAATTCTCCATGCTTGAGGGATTCTGTCGTAGGCTTTTTTGTAGTCAATCCATGCCATGGATATGTTCTTTTATCTGCTTTTTACCTCCTTCAGGATCTTTTGATCTATGTATAGCAGATCATGCGTCCCCATTTTCCCTTTCTGGCATCCTTTTTGTTCCTCGGGGAGCAGTCGACGATTGTTCAGTGAATGGTAGATTTGTTCTCTCAGTTGTGCCGTTAGGATTTTCCACATTGTTGGTAAACAGGTTATTGGTCTGTATTATTATTATCATTATTATTATTATTATTATTATTATTATTATTATTATTATTATTATTATTATGTACTCACTAGGAGTTCTCACACAATGATTCTTCACTGATAGTGACCATTGGTTTTCTCTGGGATTTTGAGTGGCAATAAGCCTCCCCAAGGTCCCAATACTCTCTGCGCTCTTCCAATGAGGAGTTTAGTTAGTGCTCTGTCTCCTTGGTCTTTCTATCCTCTTTGAACCTTCACAGTGCATATATACCGAGGCTAAGGCCATCAGTTTTTTTCCTGGGGGGCTGTGGGGTGATTGGATCATTCTAGAAAATACCTAACTCCTAATGCAATTCTCTTTTATATTAGAGTCAGATCCGTCCTAAGACTAAGTTCTGTTGTCACCTCTTGGGAGGTGCCAATCAGAGCACTCTTTCTTGCCTCGAATTTAGTGTGGAATGATCTCTTCTGTTCCCTACAGCTTTTTTCTCGCAGAAGAGATGTTGCTAGTCTTCCTCTACTCTATCGTTATTTATTGGAAGGTGCTTGACAGAGCTTCAATCTCTGGTTCCTCCTTGTAAGACACGTCTTCCTACCACAACTGCAAATAACTTCCCTTTCTTCCTCCATGTGCCTAACAAACAAAATTTTCATGAACAGTTTCTTTTCAAGAACATCCTATCTGCTTCCCTGCAGACTACAATATGGTCGTCTACAAATCCAATATCAACAAATACTTGTCATAAACTGCCTCCATAAGTAATCAAATTGTGTCCATTCCATTCATCATTTTCAATCGTCTCATAGTATTCATTATCATTCAACTGACAATCCATCCATCTCATTAACCCTTATCCTCGAGTGGCTTCTTCTTCTTCTTCTTCTTCTATTCATTTAACATCACTTTCCCCTTGTTCCGGGGTCAGACGTTTTCTGATATTATGCAAGCTCACTCTCCACTTCTTATGGTTTAGCGGGTTAGCAGTCTCCAAATTCAACTCTGTGCGGTCTTGTCCAATCACTTGCTTCCACATTTTTCTTGACTGGGCAACCTTCTTGCGATTTAGGATATGCTTCTGCAACGGTTTATCCAGGAGGATGAACGTTCCACATGACCATATCAGCGTAATCGATTCATCCTTAGGATAACCTCTATCCTGGGAAAGTGTAGTGCTTTCAGCAAGTCCACTGACCTGATGTGTTCGGTTTGGTTAGATTTCACATTACAGATCCACCTGCTTATGGATCTGTCATTGCGCCGCAGACTTACATTTCAAAATAACACCATAAAGGTTATCAAGAAAAGAAGAATGAATTGGTTTCTGTCATTTCGTCAGAAGAGTTCCTGAAAGCAATCTATACCGAGCATTCAAGGAAGAATTTACTAGTACAGGGTGGGCCAAAATTAGGGTCCTATCTTTAAATTTGAATAACTTGAATTTGAATAACTTCCACAAAATAAAAGTTAAACTCACCAAACTTTATGTGTGTATAGACTGACCCTTCCGAGATTTTTTGAAATAAACAAAACAAATTTTAGCCGAAAAACACTTCTTAAAACTTACAAAAACTAAAGTATTGTTTTTTACACTGTTTTGAGTTTTTTAAGCAAAAATAATGTTTTCTAAATGAGGGTACGTTCCTTAGGGCTAATACGGCTCATGCTTGCTTCGGAAGGGGTCCTTTACTTATTCTAAAAAAAAAAAAAAAAAAATCAATAAATAAAAAAGTTATGAATTTTTAAAAATAGGACCCTTATTTTTGCTCACCCTGTAAAAGACCTCTAAAGTGTTGCACTGATCAGATCTGCAGCGATGTAGAACTTCTTTTGCTAATGGTGGAAATATTGGCAATGCGGCAAACAATATGGAAGGATTGTGTGTTACGAAAAGGTGCGTGGATCGTTTGGAGATTGTGCAATAAAGTAAGTATAAAATCATCAAACTGAGCTCAAATCCAGTTGAGGGGTCTTTTATATTCACTGATGATGCACTAATATCATGAGTAAACTCCCTGTTTCCCTCGAGCTATGGGTAAAATAGCCGCTTATCTAATCTAATATATAAAATAAAAATCAGTCTTTTTATTGTTTCTTTGTCATCGATAGCTTTTGTTCTACAAAATCAATATTAATATTTAATTCTGGTTCATCATTGCAGCTTGTTGTTGAATAAAATGTAATTCGATTAAATTCCTTCCAGAAAATACTTTGTCTGGGTCAGAATTATTTTCCAATGGCTGCCATCTTAAAATTAAGGGATGTAACTCTGTATTCGCCCATACAGAGTTACTTTTCTTTGATTAAAACAAAGAATAATATTTAAGAAAAATATCTGGTATAGTTGAAAAAAATCAAAGCAAGACAGATTGTAAGGTAGGTACAACTCGACGTTAATAAAATTCACAATTCTTTCTGCAATCCAACCATATTTGATACAAATAAACTTCAGTCTATACCTGACTTGTCCACCAAGTTTCAGTCATGAATCTCTAACTTTCTTTTTTTTATTGCCATTCAATCATATACTCAAAATATGCACCACTGCGTTGCAAGCACACCTAAATATAAATTGTCAATGACTCTGACACTCATCTTTTGACATTGCTCTGATTTTGATTGTGATGGACCTCTTCAGTTTAGGGATTGTTTTCATAAACATTATCCTTGAGATAAAAATCGGGAGGCGGGGGGGTTATGGTCCGGTGCATGTGAATTCCCTTCAGGATCACACCTCCTACTGATGAGATGATGATTAAAGTGTCCCCATGCTCATTCCAACGACTCATTTGAAATGTGAGAAGTTGCCTCATCTTGTTGAAATCACTGTTGATCCCTTAAAACATCGCTTTGTCTGCGCAAAATATCTTAACGTCCACTAAGTAGAACTCAGTATTGATCATGACTGATCCTTCATTCTCATCTTTAAATCAGTAAAGACCAATGATCCCATGTTTTGATATTTGCAATCCATGCAGTGCATGTGACGGAGTGCAATCACCTTTGTGTTAAATAGTAGCAGACGTGTTAATGGAAAGGTTAGGCGTCGGAGGGTATTGCACCAAACGGAAGTTATGCAAGCCACATAATTTCCGGGCAGAGCCCTCTCCCTTTCCCTCTTTTGTTTTCTCACCTTTATCCAGTAAGACTTGGACGAAAGAAGATGTGTGTGCATGCTGTCCTCAAAACTGGGGACGGTGAGCAAAGAGGAACTAATGTAGTGAAAACTATTCATCCCATCCCATCTCATCTCTCACACGCATGCAAGTATGCTCTGCCCTGTTAGTTATAAACTAACCAAAAAAGGGTCTGCGTGGTTTGTGTCAGCGAATAAAGAAGCAACTGGGATTCCCAGCAATGATGGCAGCGACAACAATAGCGACAAGACACTTAACTTGCGTGCATAAAGGACGTTATACACCCATCAGCAAGAGGGTGTATATAACATTTGAAGACAATTTGCTGGTTTGGTTGAAGATGTTATTCTTTGAGTTTACATGTTCAAACAATAGAAAATGAGTTTCCTCAATGCAAAGGTGTACATTTGCAGCATATCATTGAATGGCAATAAGATAAAGACTGTTGGACATTCATGACTGAAACTTGGCGGACAAGTCAGGCATAGACTAAAGTTCATTTGTACCAAATATGATTAGACTGCAGAAAAGATTATGAATTTTATTATCGATTCTATTGGTGGCATTTTGGGGAGTTCACCCTATATTTGCATAACATAACAAAGATAATATCAAAACAATTCCAAGACTATTCTACGGTGGGAAAATTGGACACCAGGTCAGAGAAAGTGGCACAAAATTAGCGCACTTTGGCCTACAAAAAATGCCGGGGCAGCCTTATCAGCATTCCCCAGTAGGGACGCCTCGGCGATTAACAATAAACTAACTCTTTCTCAAAGGGCAAGAAGGTAAAGCCTGGGACGGTGGACCTCCTAGAACTGCACACGACCATATCTCAGACCATCAGAGAACAAGCCATCCACGAAAATGGCCTAGACTCTGCCAGTCTGATTTTGGTATGATATTGATAATTTTGCACGTCAACTTGAACAGAAGAAGGCCATCACAGCCCAAATCAGGTCAGTGCCAAGAAATGAGTATCAGAGTTATTGAGAATTTTGCATGTCACATCCAGGTGCAATATAAATGTGCACATTTGAAGCTGTAATGAACGAGTAGAATAAATGAGTCAGAGTTTGCTTGAAGAAGCTTTATTCTACTAAGATCTACACAGGGATCGAGTCTCTGTGAGAATAATGGCTGCCTAAGTGAAAATGAACAAAAGGAAGTAATTCATTTCCAAGAAGTAAAAAAGGGAGGTAGAAAAGTTCTTTCTTTATCAGCATATTCTTCGTTATCCAAGAAAGTTCAAGGCTGTATGTTTGTCTGGAGAGAAAGGGTTCGAGGGACTCTCAGGCAGGTATCTCTGCTTAAATTGAAAAAAGAGAAAAACTAAATTTCAAAGCTGGTAGTTTTCTGCTAAATGCTAAGGACTTCAATTGATTCTAGTGGAGTGTAAAAGATTCAGCACATCAGCGTTTTCTGAAGATTTCCTCTGGCAATCATCTGAGTGTGGAGAGTGAGTAGGAGTAAGAATTAATTTTTGGCGGCAGAGTTTTAAAGGGCATTCGGCAGAGGTAGAGAAGGAGGAGTGCGAGACTGAAAAGGGGCATACAGTACCTGTTGGTTCTCCGGCATACAATCAGATTCTGTATCTAAACTGCTATTTCTATCACCCAATGGATATGTGACACAGGGACACTTGTCTCTCGTCCATTATTGAAATGCACATGAGCATAGTTGGGATTGACTTCTAGTATGGCAACAGTCTCGACTCGGGGTTTATATTTGCTTTGAACAGATTTAACTTTTGTTAACAATATCAGTATGGAATCACAAACAGTTGATTTCCTTTGAAAATTAAATAGACATTCATGGGGAGTGCAGTTAGTGGCAATGAGTGAATGCAGTGAAGGGCTACATCTAGTACCTTTTCTCAATTAACAATAGGAAGATTTCTCAACCGTAGAGCCAGACTCACCTTTTTTACTTCTTGGGAATTAATTACTTTGTGAGAATAATGGCTACTTAAGAGAAAATAAACAAAGGAAAGTAATTCATTTCCAAGAAGTAAAAAAGGGAGATTGGAGAGTTTTTTCTTTATCCCCGCAGGAGCATATTGAACGGTGATAAAACAAAGACCGTTGGACATTCATGATTGAAACTTGAAGGAGAAGTCAGACAGGCTTAGATCTGATGACGTCAGAGAAAGATTAAATCTGGACAGTATAAGAATATGTGTGCAGAACAGGAGACTTTGTTGGTTTGGTCAAATTAAAAGAATGAATAAGAGTATTTTGGTTAGTAGATGTAGAAGAGTTAAGATAGCACGGTCAGTTGGCAGGGAAAGGTCAAGGGAAACATGAGAGGAAGTGATAAGGAAGGATTTGAGAGATATAGGGATAAATAAAGACCTGATCAGAGATAGGGTAGTTTGGAAGTCGATTTCTTAAAGCCGTCCAACACATGGCAACATGTAAAACGGGCGTTAAACCGATGATGCTGATAATCATGATGATGGTTCAATTGCGAAAAAAAAATTAATGTATGTGAAAAAAGCAAGAGGTTCCATGTTAAATTAGCTGATCGAGAAAAAGAATTTTAGGCATAGATTGAAGTTTATTTGTGCCAAATATGTGGAAGGGATTGTGAATTTTATTAACGGTTCCATGGGTGGCATTTGTAGCGGAGGAAGGGGGGGCACCCTATATCAAACCAAAGTTCTGTAGAGTGGTGAGTTGGTGAAAATGAGAGATGCTTGTTGAAGATTGGAGATAGCTATTCTGTGTCTGTATCTATTTGACTGAAATGAAGAAGAAAATAGCTATTTTGTTGAGTTGGTCGTGTCTGTATCTATTTGACTGAGCTGGCCTGAAATGAAGAAGAAAAAAGGGTGACCAACATTTTCTCTACAATTAAATCAAACTTTATTTAATAGTTTCGTCAAACAGAACAGGAGCATAGGAATATAAGAATGTAAGGCAAGTTGGTTCGGCGGGCATGTATTAGAGAGAAATGTAATTGAGTCCAAGTCTTTTGACTCACCTTTGGTGTTCGTCCCCCGTCTGAGAGATGAGCCAGGAATTTGATGTCTTGTGATGTCTACATCTCGGCTGTAACTGAATCATTGTGCACAAACTGGTTTGAATGGAAATGGCTGAAAGCCGCGCACACCATTACGTATTTAGCTTTTTTATAGGTTACGTGGTTGGTTAGGAAAAAAAAGTCAGGATGAAGAACGTAACTTGGTAGAGTGAGTTGTATCTGGCCGCATCTGACTGAAATAGAATATTGAACAAGAAAATGGGTCACCATCTTCCATAAATAAGACCACATCTCCACAACTAAATAGTTATCAACTTTTATTCAAGGGAAAACTGGAACACAATGAGAATTGTTCAGTAGGCTGACTTTTGTTGATAAACGAATGCTGAATCCTGAAGTTCCATTCTAGCAGGCCTGTTTGTAGTGAAACAACGAGCACAGGATAACATCCTGTCGAGAGGCAATCAAAACAGGAGCTAATCTGGAATCGTCTTCTTGACGCCAAGATACGTTGATGCGTATTGATCTTGATTCTGTGCAGATGCATCATAACTCCCACACAGTTACAAGTCCAGGCACGAAGCCAAACCACAACTCAATCTAATGCATGATACTGCGCATAAATAAAATACGTCCCTCATGCAACTGCTACATGTAAGTCTGGGTATAACTGTGCATGCGTCAAGCTGCACGATAGATTACATGTAAATACAACAGAATAGATTTTTATACCTTAGAAAATAAATACAAACCTTATTTTGACGTTCACTGCAACTTATTTTGCTTGGTTTGTTTAATGGCATGTCATGAGGTTATTTAATACCTCTGGTTAAATTATCTATAAGTAGTGAGACCTGTAGAAATTCCACAGTTGCATCTTTCATCTGTTGTACATTGTTGCCGCGCATTCTATAGACATTCGGTGCCAATGAGAACCCCATGATATTATTGTATCACCTTTGTTCAAACTGATACATACTTATCTAAGTAGTCTGGTTAATGTAATTGCAGAGTATATCTGGTTATCTCCAAAACATTTGTAGGAGTTTGGGGCATATTTTCATTCTATGGACGTCCAGTGCAAACGCAGACCTCACGCTATTATCTTTGGACAGACCAGATACTACACTTTGATACTAGCCCAAAGACCAAGAAAGTGTATTTCAGTTCGAGTTTCACTGTCAAAAACGACATCAGATGACATTTTTTTAATTACTTTTTTTGCATTGCATCTTCGGCAATCGGGTTATTTCATCTTTTAAAAAAAGTGGTGGATGATAATATACGCATGAACATGAAATCGACTTAGCGTAGTATTATATGGATAAGTTTTTTTAATAGATACAGAATGACCCCTCTCCCAAAAAGATCATCCATTGAATCGTTAATAACAGTCACAGTCCTTTCTGCAATTCAACCATATTTGGTACAAATAAAACTAAGTCTATGCCTGAATCTTATTAACGATTCCATTGGTGACATTTGGGGGGAGGGAGGGAGGGAGGGAGGGCAGGTCATCCTATACTACACATTCTTCTTCAGCACGGGTTAGGGTTTGGTGTGTGTGAAGAAGACTCGAGAATCTGTGTTAAACAAGCTGACCAAGAAAAAGGTATTTCGGTCCTGCTTAATAATTGTAGGTTTGTTTGCTCTGGTCATTACGTAGAATATCCTCTGTACTTGATCACGAAGGTAGATACACCGAATCTCAGGTGAAAACGAGAAAAATGTCCGATACATTTCAAGCTTACTCATCTATTTGCTACTTTAAGCATTATTTGGTGCTCCATTCCTTTTGTTTGTTGTTTTTTATGTGTGTGTGTGTGTTTGTGTTCGTGCATGTTGTGTGTTGGGTGTGCTTGTGTATATGTGTGTGCGTGCGTGGTGTGGTGTGTGTGTGTACGTGTGTATGTGGAGGGGTTCCTAGCCAAGACCTGTTATTACCCAGTGAATACAAAATGCACAACAGCTAATGGGATGATTACGGCTGCTAATGAGTGAATTACTATCGATTAAGCAAGTGTGTGCCGCGAGCCTCGGACTTGTGACAATAGAATGTAAACTTTAACCCGAAAGACAGTCACCAAATTACAAAATGGACAACTACCGGCTTGTTCCTGTTCACAAGGTATGCATTTCACAAATCATATTGAAAATGTGGTAAAACTAGCCCTCCATCAATTGCTTATTCACACACAAAAAAATGAGCTTCTATTTTTTTTTAGGCGATTACATGTAAACGGCCAAAAAACATTGGCGGTAAAAAGAAATAAAAAAAACAGAAAATTTAGAGTGGGAGATCACTTTTGCATATAAATATATATAACATGATCACCCACTTCCGGGCCACGAGGCAGTAATGATTACCCACCTCCGGGATAGATTCAGTTGCTGATAAAATGTCTGAATGAAAACTACACAGAATCTTCTAGTAGTATACTTACATTACACAAAGAGAAATTACTAATTAAAGATGTCGACCAAAAAAACAATTATATTTAAGAATTTTTGAGATGAGAATTGATAATTTGTATTATTTTTACTTGGAATCTGTATGGAATCTGAACAGAACCTTTTATTTAATTCACGGGGTAGATTGTTCTCATTCCGTCAGCCATGACCGACTAGAGTCTTAAGTCCTTATCAATTATATTTTTAGTATCGCCTTCAACCTCCAGAAAACTATTGCGAACAACTATTTATAACTGCGCAACGGATAAAATACAGGTGAAACAATCTACCCTCGTAAAGTACAGGCTAGAACAATCTACTCCTATGGATTAAATAAAGGGTTCCATTCAAGATTCCGTACAGATTCCTGAGTTCAGCATAAAGATTCTCGAGTTCGACAAGGTACACCTGAAGAAGGTCAGGGGTTACAGTAGTCCAAATAATACAAATAATACAACAACAACAACAAACAAACAAACAATAAATATATATGTTACGATCTTTAAGTAAAGTTCAGTATTATTGTAGCTTTGCATCCTCCAAATAAACAAACTAACAAAAAATCTCCCTAGAAATTAATTTAGTAAAACTGTAGCCATGCACCCTTTGCTAATTCACACACAAAAAAATGAGATTCTACTTTTTTTAGGTAATTATTTGTAAACAGCCTGAAAAAGTTAGCGGTAAATAGAAATTTATAAAAAAGATTTAACGTATAAATATAACGTAAAATGATCATCCTTTTCCAGGCCACCAGGCGGTAACGATTACCCACTTCTTGATCAGATAGTGTTTTTACGGACATGTAACTAATTTTTATTTATTTATTTATTTATTAATTTATTAATTTTGGCCATTCCTTAATTTCGTTTCCGAGGAGATCAAAACAGTAGAATCTCATTTTTCCTTTTCGGGGAATCAGCACAGAATGCATGGCCGTGGCCTTCATAAAGTAAAGGCCTGATCACTGAGTCACATTTATCTGCTGATCTCACATTGGTTAATGCTATCAGATAAACAAGATGCTTCGGAGGGCACAGTTACGCGCTATATTTGGTCTATTAGTAGACATATGTATGGCTTTCATTTCTGTCTGAAATTATTTCATCTTTGATCCAGTTATTGTTTGGTATTTAAAAAGGGATGCTGATGGTTTTGTTCATGTTGTTTTCAAGATGGAAGTCTGATAGTGATTTGAAGGTTAAGCTATATATATAACATAACAAAAACTCATTTAGATAAAATTCAAGATGGATGGATGACCAAATCTATTTTGATAGGAAAATCTTAAATAAAAAACAAAGCACTAGCTTGTTTTCCCCAAAAGTTTAAATATTTTTATGCAATAACAAATCTGCATAACATTCAAATACATAATAATGTAACATTTTCTGTCCTGATACAAAATTCCAATTTATTTTTGAACGTATATAAAAATTGAACTTTTATGCAAATTCGTCGACGCCATTTTTTTTGACAATTTCTTAGTCAAAAAATAATATCAACTGTAAACCTCTTCATTTTTGCTTGTATCTTTTTGTATAAAAAGTTTGTTTTTGTGTCAAAAAGTATTTTGTGTAATAAAATTCTAAAATAGTTCAAATATGTTTAATGCTAAAAAAAAAGACAATGGCCGCCAACAATTAAGACATTGAATTAAAATTACATTACATTAAAAATATTTTTGTTTCAGGACAAGAAATATAATTTAGACTATGTGAAATGGACAATAAAATTTTGTTTATATATTTATTTCCAAGTAGTTTTGAATTTTTTGTGGCAACAAGTTTTATAACACTTACAAAATTCATTATTTAATCAGTTTTTACTTTTTAATTATCGTTTGGTTTCATTGTTAGGTGCTTTTGAACTTTCTTGACGAGAGCAATTTCGTTTCGGTTATTCTCTGTTTTATTACGTTAATTTTGTACCCGATAAGAACTCTTTTTGGGGCGATAAAATAATAAAAACAAGAAAACTTTTGATCAAATTTGCAGTGATATAGCTGCATTTCATCCTTCTCAATAATTTTTTTTAAAACATTCATTATTTTAAAAACATTCTAATAAAAATGTTTTGGTGCTTATCTAGAATTACGGAGACATTCGAAAAAATAAAAAATAAAACAAACTGAGGAATATCTGTTTGATGTATGTAGCTGTAACGGAATGAATATATCCTATACCAAAAATCACGTAGATTAATAAAGTAGTTTTTATTTTATAAAAGAAAAGCAAATTTTATCGATAAACGAATAAGGGGGAAATATCGGCGCCATGTTGTTTATATTCAAGGGAGATAATACGAACTTTTGCGAAATAGAGAAATAAAATCTTGAATTTTAAGTGTTATCTCCCTTATCTACCTTGACTATGACCAATAATGGCGCTGATATATCAACATTACCCATTTATCGGTAAAATTTGATTTTTTTTATAAAATAAAAACTACTTGATTAATTTATGTGATTTTTGGTACACGATGTATTTAGCCCGTGACAGATACGTACATCAAACAGGTATTCCTCAGTTCTTTTTATTTATTTTTGTCGAATGTCTCTGTGATTCTAGATAAACACCATCTTTTTCACCAATAAATTATTTTTCAAAACATTAATTCTCCAATAAATTATTTTTTTATAACATTCGTTACAGTCTTCTAATCCTAATCCTAACACTAGCCTTACCCTAACTAGCAGCCCCTCGGACTATTGGTATTAAAAAATGTTAACTGCCCTAAAACACTAGAATGTAACACCGTAAGAATAGGTTATACAAACACCCAAAATTAACCAAAACGAAATTGCTCCAGTCAAAGAAGTTCAAAAGTAGCCATTTTAAACTTATTTATAATTTATCGTTTATTTTTATTCTTTTAATTATTTATCGTTTGTTTTAAATTTTTTTGTTTGTTTGTTCGCTAAATACATATTGCAGTATTTGATTTTATTCTGCTTAAAGACACATGTAATTACATGCATAGTAACCAACAATATATTCTACACAACAAATATGTTGATATTGTAACTTAAAAAAATTATAATTGCCATTGCTTGACTTTGCATGTTTTTATTTTAATAACTTCTGCAAAGAAAATTATTTTCAGATTGTTTACAATAAAAACAATAAACTAATTTTAGTCTTTAAAATCCATAAAACAACATGATTTTATTTATTTTAATGAAGCCACACACAACTTAACTATTCATGTTGAATTCATTCTTTTTTTTTTGCTAATTAAAATTGAATAAAGTTCAGTTTCAGTATAAATCGTGTTCCTTTCTTTTCTTTTTGTCTAAATACAATTTTTAACGTTTTCTAATACTTAAAAAAAGAAAAGAAAGAGCTATCATTCATTATCGACAGTCTGACTTTTCGGCATGGATCGCTTGCACTAAAATGACATCACATTCAATCACAAAAACCTTTGCTTTATGAAGGTGTCGCGCTATCCGTTCACTGCTACCAATGTTTACAAACATTACAAACTCATATACCTCTTTCAAAGCCACATAGTTTAAAAAAACAAAAAAAAAAACAGAACAACTTTGCCCTTGTACTTTTCCACTGAGGGCGTCAGCAGCAGTCGTGGTAAATTTCCATTCTTCTTTTAGTCGTTTTTCTCTGTTTTACCATCACCCACACAGTTCAGCTTTCTACATCACTTTCTGTTTGCTTTGAGGTTTAAGTCATGGTGGAAAGCTTTCCATCTTACGTTGGTAATGATTTTTTTTACGAACTGTATGAGCTTGCAAATGTAAGCTTCATTTGAAGGGATGGGTATGTTTTTTGCTGAGAGCGAGAGGAATTCCTTGCTGAACATTTCCTTCATTTATCTTTATAATTGCTCTATCTCGTATATTGAGCTTAAATCATTTCACTATAGGTTCAATTCTCTAAAAGTATACTTTTAGTCTCATATTTTATTCTAAGCTCCTACAAAGTTGAGCTTTTTCTCCTATTTGTGACATGTTCAGCAAGGAATTCCTCTCGCTCTCAGCAAAAAACATACCCATCCCTTCAAATGAAGCTTACATTTGCAAGCCTATACAGTCCGTAAAAAAATTAATTACCAACGTAAGATGGAAAGCCTTCCACCTTGACTTAAACTTCAAATCAAACAACTACCAAACTGACGCAATTAATCTTTCATCTCCAAAACATCATGGATTTACACTTCCTATAAACTCTTCCAGAGAACTAAAGAGATTGGAAAAGTTAACTGCATCCAGGTATGGTCTTAAAACATCTTCTTTCCCTAGACAAAATGAGCACCTCAACAACTTCGAAAACGATTTATTTGACTTCATTAGGCGTATCAAATTAAAAAAATTCAATAAACATTCCAACCCCTTTATCAACAAAATTAATAAATTCACCAACAAGATTAAGAAACACCCCGATATAATTGTCCCTGCCGATAAAACAAAAACTTTTACAAACTGAAATACACTGACAACAAAAGTTTAATCTACAAAGAACTCAACAAATCTTATAAAACTACCTCTAGTAGTTTTCTCAATAGCATAAACAATGAAGCTAAATCCCTACTAACATCTTTAAATATCCTTAATTACACGAAAATCTTAACCCCAGCCACACCGAGATGCACCTTAAAGAACCACAAAAGAAATTTTCAGGAAAACCCATCCATTAGACTAATCTGCCCATCTAAATCTGACCTAGGCATAATAAGTAAAAAAAATCTTAGATAGAATCATCTCTAACTTAAAAGAAAAAATTTCATACACCCTGTGGCAATCCTCCGATGAGGTAACTAATTGGTTCCTAAACCTCAGAGACAAGTCTAATTTAAATCTGAACTTCATCACTTTCGACATAAACAATTATTATCAATCCATCTCCCCAATCCTATTAAACAAAGAATTAATCTTTGCTAAGAGATCAAACTAATAATTTTGGCCAGAAGATCCCGATTAGAATTTGACAATAAATTCTGGACTAGGAAAGATACTCCCTATAATTTACATATTACTATGGGACCTTTGGACTCTGCCCAGGTTACTGACCTTGTGGGTTTGTACTTATTAAGGGAATTAAAATTCGACTTCGGGCATTTGTATGGAGGGCTATACAGGGACGACACACTTTTGTATCAAGGGAGAAATCGAGGCAATACAATAACACCATTAAAAATCTGCACAATTTTAAAAATACTTTGGATTAACTATTACTGCTGAACCTGAGAAAAGAATATCTAATTTCTTCGACCTAACATTAGACCTAAATTCCAAAACCTTTAGCCCCTACCACAAACCAAACTTAGCCCTCTTTTACGTACATAAGCTATCTAACCACCTAAAACCCATCATTAATTCAATAGTCCCCTCAGTTTCTAATAGAATTTCTAAACTATCTGCTAATAAATCTATCTTCGAACAAAATTCTAATTTTTACAATGACGCACAACTCCATTCGAGCTACAATGATAAAATTAAATACAAAAATAATCCCTTCATCCAGGAAAATAAATCTTTAAGTGTAATCACACACTACATGGCAATACAGGATAGAAAGCAGATAAATACTACATTACCCGAAAAAATCAAAACATATATAAATAGGCTGACATATATAAATAGGCTGACATATATAAATAGGCCCAGAAAAACTATCAATATGAAATATATGCAATATTTTAAACTCAATTCCTTAAAAACTATTATCATTCGCGGTCCACATATTATTTTTGTTTTATATACATATATATCCTTGTCTAAGCTAACCATACTGCTGGCGGCTGATAGCCAGAAACACGCGTCTATGGATTACTTGTATGTACATAATGATTAATTATAAATATATATATAAAATAAAAATAATAACACGTCCTATTAAAGGCAACTTAATGCAGTATTCTGCATACTATTTACTGCTTAGGAAGTGGAAAATACAAAAATGCTGTTACTATCGCCAGTAAAAACAATAACAAATGCGTAACCTATATATATATATATATATATATTTTTTATTTTTTAAAATTTAAATTTTTATTTATTTTTTAATTTTTATTTTATCTTATTTGATTTTTCATATTGGTTCATTCTGTATTTTAAATATTTTAAACATTTAATTTGCTGTATCCTATGTATTTTTATTACTATTATTTTTATTGATCTTACTGATGGAGTAATTTATAGTTGCATAATAAGAGGTTATGTCTCCCATATTAACTAGATAGTTGTACTATTGAAATAATACTAACATTTGATGTCGTCTTCTTCTGTATGTGATGTTGTAAAGGGCGCTGATGAAGACTTTTTACAGCCATCAAAAGTATAATACAAAATAAAATTTTCCAAATTGTCTTGGAAACAATCGTACACCAAATAATCGTTGTGTTTGAATTCTTGGAACTGGTACAAATAATGTTCTAATTTTATTTATCTGTTTATCTAAACCAAAAAATATTATTTATGTATTCATCAACGTTTCGTCAGGATGATTGTCTGAAAAAAAAAACAAGTACAAGTACCAAATGTTTGAAAGAAGTGCTGCATTCACTTATGTGATTAACTGTTTCATCCCTTTGTCCACACAGTTTGCATTTACTGTTTTCCTGTGTTTTATCTATTTTAGCTTTTGTCCTAATTGCATTGCTCTGTGCAGCCGCCAGTAAAGATTCCATTTCTCTGTTCAAGTGTCCTTTTCTAAGCCATGTCCAGCTATTTTCGTGAGTCTCTTCCCTTGTCAGTCTTATGAAGCGTCCATGCAGTTGTTTTTCTTCCCACTTTTCTTTTCTTGTCTTTTTGTTTCTGATTTTGGTGCTTCCCGAGTTGTTCATTGGGACGGTGTCTCTTGCTGCAGTAATTAGCCTTTCCTTGTTTTGGGTTATATATTTCTCCAGTTCTTTTTTGTGTCTTCCACACAGTCTTCTATACTTACCAGTCCTCTTCCCCCTTCGTTTCTTTTCATGTAGAGTTTGTCCGTATCGTCTTTTGGGTGTAGTGCCTTGTGCATGGTCATAAATTTTCCAGTTCTCTGGTTAAGGCACCTGAGTTCTTCTTTAGTCCAGCATATGAATGGTCAAGAGTATCCTATTCGTGATACTGCCCAGGGGTGTATTCCTTTTACTAGATTTCTGCTATATAATTTCGTTTCTAAGAGTTTTCTTGTTCTTTGCAAATATTCTTTTCCAATCTTCTTTTTCATTTATGTAGATTTGATGGTGTCTGCTTCCAGAACTCCCAAATATTTATAGCTATCCTGTTCGCCTAGCGCCCTCATCTCCTCTAAGTTGGGGAGTTCCATGCCCTCCAGTTTTCCCCTTTTCATCTTTAGCAGTACACACGTTTCCATTCCAAATTCCATTTGGTTGTCCTGACTGAAGATTCTGGTCGTATTTATCAGCTGTTCCAGTTTCTTTTTGCTTTTTGCAAATAGCTTCAGGTCGTCCATGTACATCAGGTGGTTTATTTTTTGTTTTGTGTCTGTAAACTTGTATCCGGCATCACATTTCCTGAGTATGTAGTTGAGTGGCATCATGGCTATGATAAATAGTAGTGGTGATAGGGAGTCTCCTTGGAAAATGACTCTTTGTATTTTTATCTCAGTCAAGTTCTGTCCTTCAGCTGTCAGTTCTAGTCTCCATGTTCACATTGCTTTCTTAATTAGATTGATAATTCTGTCGGGTATCTTGCACATTTTTAAGCATTTAATTATCCATGCTTGAGGGATTGTGTCGTAGACTTTTTTGTAGTCAATCCATGCCATGGATATGTTCTTTTTACCTCCTTCAGGATCTTTTGATCTATGTATAGCAGATCATGCGTCCCTATTTTCCCTTTCCGGCATCTACGATTGTTCAGGGAGTGGTAGATTTGTTCTCTCAGTTGTGACGTTAGGATTTTCCACATTGTTGGTAAACTGGTTATTGGTTTGTAGTTGCTTGGGATCATTCCCTTTTTGGCATCTTTTTGTATTAGCGTTGTCCTTCCTTTCGTCATCTACTCTGATACATCTGTTTTGTGGATACATCCACTCAGTTTCTGCACTAGCCTTTCATGTAGGGTCGTGATTTTTTAAAACCAGTATGCATGTATTCCATTGTGATCTGTTGCTTTCCAGTTTGCCATTTTCCTTAGGGTTGTCTTAATCGTTTCTTCATTAATTTCTGTTTCTATTCCTTCTTCAATTTCCTGTAGTTTATCTTTCATGTTTGTCAGTTATTTGGCATTTGTTGTTGTGTTTTTGAGGCTTTCCCCATATCTTGCTCCAGAAGTGTTTTGTCTCTGTTGGGTCCGGTTGTTCTGTTGTTGTTCTTTCTCCATTTACTTTTTTGTAAAACTGGCTCTCATTGTTTTCAAAGGTCCTGTTCTGTTTGTTCTGTTCCGATTTATATCTGTATCGTTTCAGTCTTCCTTCTATTGCCGCTATCTTTTGGTTTAGTTCTTCATGTTTCTTGTATGTCAGATTTCTGCTATTCCATCTTTTCCTGTTCTCTTTCATACTGCTCACGGTTTTAGCTTCTTTTCGAAGTTTGGCGATCTGGGTTTCACGTCTGATTTCCCATTCAGGCTTTGTCAGTCCATTCTTCTGGCCAGTCTTTTTTTCTCTTTTTAGTTTCATACTTATTGATTTTGCTCTTGCATATATCAAGTTGTTTAGGTCTGTGATAGCATCTGTTGAGATGTACGTGAGGAGTCTGTTTACTTTCTCTGTTTCTAATTTTAATTTCTTCCAATCTTCGTTCCTTAGAGATGGGATTTTTGTTTTGTTCTTGGTTATGAACAGTTTGATGTTTTCCACTTCTCTTGCTTCTTCCTTGGCGAGTTCTGTGATTTCATAGTCTTCGACCTCTTCAGTTTCAGTGGTCATGTTTTGCCAGTCTTCTACCTGTGGGTTTTCATCAAGTGGTGTTTCTTGATCTGGTATGTCATTTATCTTTTGTTTGATTTCCGTTAATTCCAGCTCCGAGAACCACCCCCTCTTGAGGATCTGTCTTGCTTGATCTACTATCCTTTGTTCCATTGTATGGTGATCAGTAGAAATGTCCCATAGATTTTTCATTCGCTTCCGATATCCTCTTTCTGTGGGGTGGCAGCTTCTGTAGTAGCATTCCATGACCAGTCTGTTATCTTTTGTTGTCCATTTCTTCCTATCGCTTTTTGGTTTGTTCTTTTCATTCCTGCTTCTTTGTGTTTGGTCTGTGTCCTTGTCGTACCTAGAATTTGAGAGGTTATTATTATTATTATTATTATTATTATTATTATTATTATTATTATTATTATTATTATTATTATTATTAGCAGCAAAAATATGCTCTCGCCAGTCACATATTTTTGCTAGTTGTTTTAAGTTACATACATTACATTTTAAACTAAGTAAAAGGTAACCGCAGAGAAAGTGTTTCTGTTTAGAAAACAAAATCTTTAAATTCTCTTTGATGAATAGAAGAAAGTTGTTATTGTTTCAGAAGACGGCATAACAAAATTTATATTTGGCGGACCAATAGATGACCCACCCTCCAGTCTAAAATCTTGAATTTAATTGGACAAAAATAAATTAAAATAAATAATTAGATATTAAATCTGATCAACTATAATTTTTAATTTTATTTTCGCTAAAAAAATAATATCCATGATGGAACCATTTATCTTTCTGGAATTTAAGTCACATAAGCTCACACTTAAGGATAATTATGCGAGCCTATTGTTTACATTAGTTAGCATTTTAAACTAAACGCATTTTTGTATTAAACTTTTATATGAATTTGAAATTTTTCTAATTCATTATTTTTGAAATTAAATAATTTGATTCAATAAATTTGTGCTTTAAAACATAATTTCTAATAACGTTTTAAAAACAAAACAAACCCAAAACGTTTTAATACAAAAATCAAAGTAAATATAGCATTTTTTAGCGACTCATACGATAAATCTCAGAGAATGTGTTGTTTACATGTTATTAATCAAATAACGCACCGCTCTCTTGTGTCCATCTCTCTCTGTCTCTCTCTCTCTTTTCTGTCTGTCTGTCTGTCTGTCTGTCTGTCTGTCTGTCTGTCTGTCTGTCTCTCTCTCTCTCTCTCTCTCTCTCTCTCTAATCTGACGTCATGTTAACACCTGTGGATTTCTTGAAATAGAACTTTCTGTGTGTTCGAAATAGAATGTTATACTTAATAATCAGAGGGCGGGCAACCAAATGTTGGAGTGGATGCTGGCTGTTCCATCATATTCCATTACAATCTAATTTAATTACGTAACTCAATTGTATAGAATAAGTTGTTATATATTTAATTATTATATATTTGAAATGATTTTCGATTATTCTGTCGAAATATTGGTTTGGATATTCAAAGAAAATGAGGGGTTGAACAATATGGCGTTTCTCCTCCTACCTGTTTATCTTCTTATTTTTCACTAATTGGTTATTTGGTCTTAAATCTGTTTTCCTTTTAACAATCAATGAATTATCACTTTTAGGGACATCATTAATAGTTTTTGTTAGAATTTTTAGTGTCTAAAGTATTTGCCTTATTTACCATGACCATAGTGTGAGTTAAGATACTAACTTCTTTCCTGAGCTTATTCGCACCTTCTTCAAATTTAATTGAAACCGGCAAAACTTGTAATAAGAACAGAGAACTTAAACGAAACTGTTAACCCTAACATTAACTCTGCTTCAAATAAGTCTCACAAATCAAATAATTTGCAAAAATTTCACTTTCTTTTTCTATACTCTTTTTCTTATTTTTTCTTTTTATATAAATTGTATTACGTAATAATTCATGCTGTTCCTGTCTTTCCTTTTCAAATAGTATCCAGACTTAAAAGCTGCGAAATTTACCGCCAAAACTTACCCTCCAAAAGTCCTCTCAAATAATTTTCCCGGCAATATCTTATATCCTTTAAAACACCCATACTTCTCGAAAATTGACAAAACTACACCTGATGTCTCTCCTCTATAGACATATGCACATGTATATCATGACTCATACACTGTTCATTTCCCTGACAATTTGTACATTATCTTATGTACTACGCATGCATTTTGATGAGTTGTGGTGCACCTGAGCACTGTACACAATCATCATCATATTCAGTTTATCGCCTATTTTACATGATGGCATGTGTTGGACGGCTTTTAGAAATTTATGGTACTTCTATAAAATAGGACCCAATTACCGCCAACTTTGCGTCAGCATCTTCAGACAATTTACGTAAGCCGATGCGAACATTGACAGGTGCTAAGATAAGATTAGTCAATCAGCTGTCAGATGTCAGCAGACGACCAATTTTCAGAAAATCTTGATTTTGAGTAAACTAAGAAAAATCAGAAAATTAATTTTAACGATCTAGTTGAGTGAATTCAATCTCCCGGACGAGTCATCACCTTCTGCCAAGAACGACGTCTAATAGCTAAAAATAAAATGCAGAAACTGCAAATATATGTGCAGGTTAACCCCAAGGAACAAGCTGAAGGACAAATATGCATGGAGATGCACAAATACTAACTGCAGAGCGTGGACATCTGTAAGGAAGGGCACATTCTTTTAACAGTTGATTAGCTATGCTTTGTTCATTTTGATCTACAAAAAAAAATGTTATCTAAAAAAACTTTTCTTAAAAAAAAATTGTTTATTACCAGTTGATTAGCTATTCTTTCTTCGTTTTATATAAAAAACTTTTCTTGAAAAAAAAATTGTTTATTACCAGTTGATTAGCTATTCTTTCTTCGTTTTATATAAAAAACTTTTCTTGAAAAAAAAATTGTTTATTACCAGTTGATTAGCTATTCTTTCTTCGTTTTATATAAAAAACTTTTCTTGAAAAAAAAATTGTTTATTACCAGTTGATTAGCTATTCTTTCTTCGTTTTATATAAAAAACTTTTCTTGAAAAAAAAATTGTTTATTACCAGTTGATTAGCTATTCTTTCTTCGTTTTATATAAAAAACTTTTCTTGAAAAAAAAATTGTTTATTACCAGTTGATTAGCTATTCTTTCTTCGTTTTATATAAAAAACTTTTCTTGAAAAAAAAATTGTTTATTACCAGTTGATTAGCTATTCTTTCTTCGTTTTATATAAAAAACTTTTCTTGAAAAAAAAATTGTTTATTACCAGTTGATTAGCTATTCTTTCTTCGTTTTATATAAAAAACTTTTCTTGAAAAAAAAATTGTTTATTACCAGTTGATTAGCTATTCTTTCTTCGTTTTATATAAAAAACTTTTCTTGAAAAAAAAATTGTTTATTACCAGTTGATTAGCTATTCTTTCTTCGTTTTATATAAAAAACTTTTCTTGAAAAAAAAATTGTTTATTACCAGTTGATTAGCTATTCTTTCTTCGTTTTTTATAAAAAACTTTTCTTAAAAAAAAATTGTTTATTACCAGTTGATTAGCTATTCTTTCTTCGTTTTATATAAAAAACTTTTCTTGAAAAAAAAATTGTTTATTACCAGTTGATTAGCTATTCTTTCTTCGTTTTATATAAAAAACTTTTCTTGAAAAAAAAATTGTTTATTACCAGTTGATTAGCTATTCTTTCTTCGTTTTATATAAAAAACTTTTCTTGAAAATAAAATTGTTTATTACCAGTTGATTAGCTATTCTTTCTTCGTTTTATATAAAAAACTTTTCTTGAAAAAAAAATTGTTTATTACCAGTTGATTAGCTATTCTTTCTTCGTTTTATATAAAAAACTTTTCTTGAAAAAAAAATTGTTTATTACCAGTTGATTAGCTATTCTTTCTTCGTTTTATATAAAAAACTTTTCTTGAAAAAAAAATTGTTTATTACCAGTTGATTAGCTATTCTTTCTTCGTTTTTTATAAAAAACTTTTCTTGAAAAAAAAATTGTTTATTACCAGTTGATTAGCTATTCTTTCTTCGTTTTATATAAAAAACTTTTCTTGAAAAAAAAATTGTTTATTACCAGTTGATTAGCTATTCTTTCTTCGTTTTATATAAAAAACTTTTCTTGAAAAAAAAATTGTTTATTACCAGTTGATTAGCTATTCTTTCTTCGTTTTATATAAAAAACTTTTCTTGAAAAAAAAATTGTTTATTACCAGTTGATTAGCTATTATTTCTTCGTTTTATATAAAAAACTTTTCTTAAAAAAAAATTGTTTATTACCAGTTGATTAGCTATTCTTTCTTCGTTTTTTATAAAAAACTTTTCTTAAAAAAAAATTGTTTATTACCAGTTGATTAGCTATTCTTTCTTCGTTTTATATAAAAAAAACTTTTCTTAAAAAAAATTGTTTATTACCAGTTGATTAGCTATTCTTTCTTCGTTTTATATAAAAAAAACTTTTCTTAAAAAAAAATTGTTTATTACCAGTTGATTAGCTATTCTTTCTTCGTTTTATATAAAAAAAACTTTTCTTTAAAAAAAATTGTTTATTACCAGTTGATTAGCTATTCTTTCTTCGTTTTATATAAAAAAAACTTTTCTTAAAAAAAAATTGTTTATTACCAGTTGATTAGCTATTCTTTCTTCGTTTTATATAAAAAAAACTTTTCTTAAAAAAAAATTGTTTATTACCAGTTGATTAGCTATTCTTTCTTCGTTTTATATAAAAAAAACTTTTCTTAAAAAAAATTGTTTATTACCAGTTGATTAGCTATTCTTTCTTCGTTTTATATATAAAAAACTTTTCTTGAAAAAAAAATTGTTTATTACCAGTTGATTAGCTATTCTTTCTTCGTTTTTTATAAAAAACTTTTCTTAAAAAAAAATTGTTTATTACCAGTTGATTAGCTATTCTTTCTTCGTTTTATATAAAAAACTTTTCTTGAAAAAAAAATTGTTTATTACCAGTTGATTAGCTATTCTTTCTTCGTTTTATATAAAAAACTTTTCTTGAAAAAAAAATTGTTTATTACCAGTTGATTAGCTATTCTTTCTTCGTTTTATATAAAAAACTTTTCTTGAAAAAAAAATTGTTTATTACCAGTTGATTAGCTATTCTTTCTTCGTTTTATATAAAAAACTTTTCTTGAAAAAAAAATTGTTTATTACCAGTTGATTAGCTATTCTTTCTTCGTTTTTTATAAAAAACTTTTCTTGAAAAAAAAATTGTTTATTACCAGTTGATTAGCTATTCTTTCTTCGTTTTATATAAAAAACTTTTCTTGAAAAAAAAATTGTTTATTACCAGTTGATTAGCTATTCTTTCTTCGTTTTATATAAAAAACTTTTCTTGAAAAAAAAATTGTTTATTACCAGTTGATTAGCTATTCTTTCTTCGTTTTATATAAAAAACTTTTCTTGAAAAAAAAATTGTTTATTACCAGTTGATTAGCTATTATTTCTTCGTTTTATATAAAAAACTTTTCTTAAAAAAAAATTGTTTATTATCAGTTGATTAGCTATTCTTTCTTCGTTTTTTATAAAAAACTTTTCTTAAAAAAAAATTGTTTATTACCAGTTGATTAGCTATTCTTTCTTCGTTTTATATAAAAAAAACTTTTCTTAAAAAAAAATTGTTTATTACCAGTTGATTAGCTATTCTTTCTTCGTTTTATATAAAAAAAACTTTTCTTAAAAAAAAATTGTTTATTACCAGTTGATTAGCTATTCTTTCTTCGTTTTATATAAAAAAAACTTTTCTTAAAAAAAAATTGTTTATTACCAGTTGATTAGCTATTCTTTCTTCGTTTTATATAAAAAAACTTTTCTTAAAAAAAATTGTTTATTACCAGTTGATTAGCTATTCTTTCTTCGTTTTATATAAAAAAAACTTTTCTTAAAAAAAAATTGTTTATTACCAGTTGATTAGCTATTCTTTCTTCGTTTTATATAAAAAAAACTTTTCTTAAAAAAAAATTGTTTATTACCAGTTGATTAGCTATTCTTTCTTCGTTTTATATAAAAAAAACTTTTCTTAAAAAAAAATTGTTTATTACCAGTTGATTAGCTATTCTTTCTTCGTTTTATATAAAAAACTTTTCTTGAAAAAAAAATTGTTTATTACCAGTTGATTAGCTATTCTTTCTTCGTTTTATATAAAAAACTTTTCTTGAAAAAAAAATTGTTTATTACCAGTTGATTAGCTATTCTTTCTTCGTTTTATATAAAAAACTTTTCTTGAAAAAAAAATTGTTTATTACCAGTTGATTAGCTATTCTTTCTTCGTTTTATATAAAAAACTTTTCTTGAAAAAAAAATTGTTTATTACCAGTTGATTAGCTATTCTTTCTTCGTTTTATATAAAAAACTTTTCTTGAAAAAAAAATTGTTTATTACCAGTTGATTAGCTATTCTTTCTTCGTTTTTTATAAAAAACTTTTCTTGAAAAAAAAATTGTTTATTACCAGTTGATTAGCTATTCTTTCTTCGTTTTATATAAAAAACTTTTCTTGAAAAAAAATTGTTTATTACCAGTTGATTAGCTATTCTTTCTTCGTTTTATATAAAAAACTTTTCTTGAAAAAAAAATTGTTTATTACCAGTTGATTAGCTATTCTTTCTTCGTTTTATATAAAAAACTTTTCTTGAAAAAAAAATTGTTTATTACCAGTTGATTAGCTATTCTTTCTTCGTTTTATATAAAAAACTTTTCTTAAAAAAAAATTGTTTATTACCAGTTGATTAGCTATTCTTTCTTCGTTTTTTATAAAAAACTTTTCTTAAAAAAAAATTGTTTATTACCAGTTGATTAGCTATTCTTTCTTCGTTTTATATAAAAAAACTTTTCTTAAAAAAAATTGTTTATTACCAGTTGATTAGCTATTCTTTCTTCGTTTTATATAAAAAAAACTTTTCTTAAAAAAAAATTGTTTATTACCAGTTGATTAGCTATTCTTTCTTCGTTTTATATAAAAAAAACTTTTCTTAAAAAAAAATTGTTTATTACCAGTTGATTAGCTATTCTTTCTTCGTTTTATATAAAAAAAACTTTTCTTAAAAAAAAATTGTTTATTACCAGTTGATTAGCTATTCTTTCTTCGTTTTATATAAAAAAAACTTTTCTTAAAAAAAAATTGTTTATTACCAGTTGATTAGCTATTCTTTCTTCGTTTTATATAAAAAAAACTTTTCTTAAAAAAAAATTGTTTATTACCAGTTGATTAGCTATTCTTTCTTCGTTTTATATAAAAAAAACTTTTCTTAAAAAAAATTGTTTATTACCAGTTGATTAGCTATTCTTTCTTCGTTTTATATAAAGAAAACTTTTCTTAAAAAAAAATTGTTTATTACCAGTTGATTAGCTATTCTTTCTTCGTTTTATATAAAAAACTTTTCTTGAAAAAAAATTGTTTATTACCAGTTGATTAGCTATTCTTTCTTCGTTTTATATAAAAAACTTTTCTTAAAAAAAAATTGTTTATTACCAGTTGATTAGCTATTCTTTCTTCGTTTTATATAAAAAAACTTTTCTTAAAAAAAAATTGTTTATTACCAGTTGATTAGCTATTCTTTCTTCGTTTTATATAAAAAAAACTTTTCTTAAAAAAAAATTGTTTATTACCAGTTGATTAGCTATTCTTTCTTCGTTTTATATAAAAAAAACTTTTCTTAAAAAAAAATTGTTTATTACCAGTTGATTAGCTATTCTTTCTTCGTTTTATATAAAAAAAACTTTTCTTAAAAAAAAATTGTTTATTACCAGTTGATTAGCTATTCTTTCTTCGTTTTATATAAAAAAAACTTTTCTTAAAAAAAAATTGTTTATTACCAGTTGATTAGCTATTCTTTCTTCGTTTTATATAAAAAAAACTTTTCTTAAAAAAAAATTGTTTATTACCAGTTGATTAGCTATTCTTTCTTCGTTTTATATAAAAAAAACTTTTCTTAAAAAAAAATTGTTTATTACCAGTTGATTAGCTATTCTTTCTTCGTTTTATATAAAAAAACTTTTCTTAAAAAAAAATTGTTTATTACCAGTTGATTAGCTATTCTTTCTTCGTTTTATATAAAAAAAACTTTTCTTAAAAAAAAATTGTTTATTACCAGTTGATTAGCTATTCTTTCTTCGTTTTATATAAAAAAAACTTTTCTTAAAAAAAAATTGTTTATTACCAGTTGATTAGCTATTCTTTCTTCGTTTTATATAAAAAAAACTTTTCTTAAAAAAAAATTGTTTATTACCAGTTGATTAGCTATTCTTTCTTCGTTTTATATAAAAAAAACTTTTCTTAAAAAAAAATTGTTTATTACCAGTTGATTAGCTATTCTTTCTTCGTTTTATATAAAAAAAACTTTTCTTAAAAAAAAATTGTTTATTACCAGTTGATTAGCTATTCTTTCTTCGTTTTATATAAAAAAAACTTTTCTTAAAAAAAAATTGTTTATTACCAGTTGATTAGCTATTCTTTCTTCGTTTTATATAAAAAAAACTTTTCTTAAAAAAAAATTGTTTATTACCAGTTGATTAGCTATTCTTTCTTCGTTTTATATAAAAAAAACTTTTTTTTAAAAAAAATTGTTTATTACCAGTTGATTAGCTATTCTTTCTTCGTTTTATATAAAAAAAACTTTTCTTAAAAAAAAATTGTTTATTACCAGTTGATTAGCTATTCTTTCTTCGTTTTATATAAAAAAAACTTTTCTTAAAAAAAAATTGTTTATTACCAGTTGATTAGCTATGCTTTCTTCGTTTTATAAAAAAAACTTTTCTTAAAAAAAAATTGTTTATTACCAGTTGATTAGCTATTCTTCGTTTTATATAAAAAAACTTTTCTTAAAAAAAAATTGTTTATTACCAGTTGATTAGCTATTCTTTCTTCGTTTTATATAAAAAAAACTTTTCTTAAAAAAAAATTGTTTATTACCAGTTGATTAGCTATTCTTTCTTCGTTTTCTATAAAAAAAACTTTTCTTAAAAAAAAATTGTTTATTACCAGTTGATTAGCTATTCTTTCTTCGTTTTATATAAAAAAAACTTTTCTTAAAAAAAATTGTTTATTACCAGTTGATTAGCTATTCTTTCTTCGTTTTATATAAAAAAAACTTTTCTTAAAAAAAAATTGTTTATTACCAGTTGATTAGCTATTCTTTCTTCGTTTTATATAAAAAAAACTTTTCTTAAAAAAAATTGTTTATTACCAGTTGATTAGCTATGCTTTCTTCGTTTTATATAAAAAAAACTTTTCTTAAAAAAAAATTGTTTATTACCAGTTGATTAGCTATTCTTTCTTCGTTTTATATAAAAAAAAACTTTTCTTAAAAAAAAATTGTTTATTACCAGTTGATTAGCTATTCTTTCTTCGTTTTATATAAAAAAAAACTTTTCTTAAAAAAAAATTGTTTATTACCAGTTGATTAGCTATTCTTTCTTCGTTTTATATAAAAAAAACTTTTCTTAAAAAAAAATTGTTTATTACCAGTTGATTAGCTATTCTTTCTTCGTTTTATATAAAAAAAACTTTTCTTAAAAAAAAATTGTTTATTACCAGTTGATTAGCTATTCTTTCTTCGTTTTATATAAAAAAAACTTTTCTTAAAAAAAATTGTTTATTACCAGTTGATTAGCTATGCTTTCTTCGTTTTATATAAAAAAAACTTTTCTTAAAAAAAAATTGTTTATTACCAGTTGATTAGCTATTCTTTCTTCGTTTTATATAAAAAAAACTTTTCTTAAAAAAAAATTGTTTATTACCAGTTGATTAGCTATTCTTTCTTCGTTTTATATAAAAAAAACTTTTCTTAAAAAAAAATTGTTTATTACCAGTTGATTAGCTATTCTTTCTTCGTTTTATATAAAAAAAACTTTTCTTAAAAAAAAATTGTTTATTACCAGTTGATTAGCTATTCTTTCTTCGTTTTATATAAAAAAAACTTTTCTTAAAAAAAAATTGTTTATTACCAGTTGATTAGCTATTCTTTCTTCGTTTTATATAAAAAAAACTTTTCTTAAAAAAAAATTGTTTATTACCAGTTGATTAGCTATTCTTTCTTCGTTTTATATAAAAAAAACTTTTCTTAAAAAAAAATTGTTTATTACCAGTTGATTAGCTATTCTTTCTTCGTTTTATATAAAAAAAACTTTTCTTAAAAAAAAATTGTTTATTACCAGTTGATTAGCTATTCTTTCTTCGTTTTATATAAAAAAAACTTTTCTTAAAAAAAAATTGTTTATTACCAGTTGATTAGCTATTCTTTCTTCGTTTTATATAAAAAAAACTTTTCTTGAAAAATAATGTGATTATTAACAGTTGTTTAACTATTTTTGTTCATGTTATATAAAAAATGTTAAAAATCTTTGACCAGTTGTTTATTTTTAGTTTTCTAAGTATAAACAAATAAAAAATGTATTTACTTGAAGCAACAGCGTCCTTATCGCTTGTCAGTCTTTGTGTCATCTTTTTCCGGCGGCTTACGTAAACTGCCGGAAGGTGCCGATGCAAAGTTGACGGAAATTGGGTTCCATTCTATATCAGTACCAAATTGACTTCCAAATTAACTTATCTTTGACCAAGTCTTTATTTTCCATTTTTCTGTCAAATCCATCCTAATCACTTCCTCCCTTGTTTCCTTTGGGCTTACCCTGCCAACTGACCCTGCTATTTCAACTTTTCTACATATATTAACCAAAGAACTTTCCCCCATTCTTTCAACATAACCATACTAACGAATTCTCCTCTTCTGCAAACATCTCTCTATACTGTCTAGATCTAATCTCCCTCTGAGGTTATCAGATCTAAGCCTATCTTTATCGTCGGGATGGTTCTGAGACTTCTAGACAATCCTACGGAAGAGCTTGCAATGCCTGCAAGAGAGCAATCTCTGAGGCTAAGTTTAGCTACTCTCAAAGGATTCGTATCTCTATCTCACGATTTTTGGAGAATCTACAATAGTGTTATTAATAGTGGCAAGTCTGCTATTCCTCCTCTTTTTAATGGTCTTCATGTTATTTCATCTTCTAAGGATAAGGCTGATCTCTTTGCTCGTCTTTTTGCTGACTATTCTTCTCTTGGTGATTCGGGTACTGTTCTCCCAGATTTTCCTTTGAAAACTGATCAGTCTCTTGATTCTGTTATTATCACTCCAAAGATGGTTGCTAGGGTTCTTTCTGATCTTGACTAGTCTAAAGCTTCCGGCCCTGATTCAATTCCTATTATCGTTCTCAAGCATTGTGCTTCTGAACTTTCTTCTATCCTCTCTAAATTATTCAATCTCTGTTTGTCTAAATCCTGTTTCCCTTCTTGTTGGAAGGAGCGCTCTGTTGTTCCTATCTTTAAAAATGCTGGTGATCGGTCTGACCCAACTAAGTATCGTCCTGTTAGTCTCCTCTCTGTTATTAGCAAAGTTTTTGAAGGTTGCTCAATGGCAAGCTTGTTCATTTTCTGGAAAGTTCAGGCCTCTTTAGTGATGTTCAGTGTGGTTTTCGTGGTTTTCGTTCAACTGATGATCTTTTAACTGTTGTAACTGAGCGGATCTGTCAGTTTATGGATAATTCAGGAGAGGGTAGAGCCATTGCGCTTGACATTTCGAAGGCGTTTGACAGAGTGTGGCATTCTGGTCTCCTACACAAACTTCAGAGTTATGTTATTGGTGGTGAGGTTCTTGGCATTATTAGGTCTTTTCTTTCTGATCGAAGCTTGCGAGTAACTTTGGACAGTGTCTATTCATTCTCTTTTCCTATCAATGCTGGTGTTCCTCAGGGCTCTATTCTAGTCCTAACACTGTTTCTTCTCTATATAAATGATCTTCCAGAGAATATTGTTCAGAAAATTAACATCTATGCTGATGATACAACTCTCTATTCTGGTGTTGCTTCTCGCCCATCTCCCTCGGATCAGTTGAAATATGCAGCTGATCTAAAAGTTGACCTGGGCTCAGTTGTGGATTGGGGTATGGAATGGTTTGTTTCGTTTAATCCTGTTAAGACTCAGCTCGTGTCTTTCAATCGTAGGCATATCCCTTTTCTTTCTGAGATTCTTATGAATGGCTTTCCTCTTGAGGAGAAATCGACTCTGAAACTTCTTGGTCTTTCTTTCTCATCAAATCTTTCTTGCAGTTCATACATTAGATCCATTGCTCTTTCTGCTTCTCATAAAGTCGGTTCTCTCTATCGTTCCAAACACTTTCTTACACCTGAGGCTATTCTCTATCTCTAGAAATTTACTTATTTATCTGATCTATTCCCTGTTTCCTTTGTTGCAGCTCGTTTGACTCATTGGTCTAGTGGTCTCTATCAATTTGCTGTTTTGATACCTCATTGTAATACAGCTTCCTATTCCAGTAGCTTCTTTGCAAGAACTGCAGGCTTGTTGAACTCTCTTCCTGTTGACTGTTTCCCTCCTACCTATAGCCTTGATCTTTTCAAGACAGGACAATCGGTATCTTCTGTCTTTGTGATAATCATATTTCATTCTTGTTAGCTCCTTACATCAAGTGGCTTCATGCCTTGTCTGGAGCGATTTCCATAAAAAGAAATTTTTTTTAAAGACTTGTATTACACATTCATTGTGTAATTCTCATATCATTTCCCTCCATGAAACACATGTCCTCAACCCTTATTGGCCAGATTTCACTTCCATACATCATCACACATAATACACATGCCTGATAGCCTTATTCCTTAGTCAACAGTGGTAACATTCTGCTGGTTAGTAATGGCAGAAGTTCCCTAAACTTACTCCATCCACTCCTAATTCTTACAATCACACGAGCACCAACTTTTCCCTGTGCTTCAATCATATCACCAAGGTAACAAAACTTCTGAACAACCTCAATAGCCCTGCCATCCAAACATACTTTCTTTGCATCTAAGTTCTCATCCATCTCCGTTGTCTTACACTTCTTGCACACAAACTGGTTATCATCTCTCAACCTAACTGCAATTCCACTGCACTTCTTGTCTACCCAATGCTTATAAATACTACAAGAAATTAAATTGCTCTCAACTTTCCACAAACTGAACAGGGTAACTTTTCTCTTTTCATTGTTATAAAAAGCGTATGGTAGCAAGGTAAACAGACACCGGAATTTGGATTTAAACAATGTGTATTAAGCATGAATTGATACAAGATATAAGGATGTGTGGGTCTTGATCTGTGATGTGCGTCAATCAGGATAGATGGTCCATCAGCGTCAGCATGATGTAATTGTTGGCCCTGAACTGCTCGTCGGTCCAGTATCAGGTGTGACTGGAATATGATCAACGTGGATTGTGCGAGTTTTCTGCAATTTATGGTAGTAGTTGATATGTTACCCTTAAAAGGGGCAGGATTTTTGTTGAAAAGATCGGTTTTCAAGGTAACAAGGATAAGTCGTCTTAATGTAATTTAGTTAGGTTGACACAAGGTGAACTCCCACTTCTTGTGAGCGATACTGAGCATGACTGTGTCAAGTGACGGAGTCCCGCTATGACTGCTGCCTGCTGCTGGTCCCAGCTACTTAAAAGCAGCATGCGGATGGAGTTGTAGACAAAGATAGGGACAAAATATGGCCGCTCGATTTAGACAACTGTGTTTCTTTTAATTTCTATTTTTTTCACAGTGAGTGCAACACACAAGTATTCAGTGCACGATTTTGTGGTCATGCACATAAATATGTGCTTCAACTCTGGTGCTATCATATTGATTAGAGAACAAATCCACTTTTCAGCTGTTTGGACGGCGATCGTCATAATAACAAGAGAGAGAGGGCATGTTGGGTGTCACTGAACAAAATGAAATCTAAAAATCGTAACATCAGAATTTCATTATTGTTATTACTATTTAATCATTATTATTATTATTACTATTTTATCATTATTATTATTACTATTTTATCAATATTGGTATTACTATTTTATCATTATTATTATTACTATTTAATCATTATTATTATTATTACTATTTTATCATTATTATTATTACTATTTTATCTTTATTGTTATTACTATTTTATCATTATTATTATTATTACTATTTTATCATTATTATTATTACTATTTTATCATTATTATTATTATTACTATTTTATCATTATTATTATTACTATTTTATCATTATTATTATTATTACTATTTTATCATTATTATTATTATTACTATTTTATCATCATTATTATTACTATTTTATCATCATTATTATTACTATTTTATCATTATTATTATTACTATTTTATCATTATTATTATTACTATTTTATCATTATTATTATTATTACTATTTTATCAATATTGGTATTACTATTTTATCATTATTATTATTACTATTTTATCATTATTATTATTATTACTATTTTATCTTTATTGTTATTACTATTTAATCATTATTATTATTATTATTATTATTATTTTTTCATTATTAAGTACAATTTGCAGCAAAGATTTTTAATTCTTTTTTTTTCATCACAATTTCAATCAATAGATATTGCTGGAAATATTTTGAATCATTTCACATCCATTTTAAATCTGTAATGTGAGATTTAATGTGAGATTTGGTTGGTGTCATGTACTGCTTTCCGGAGTCTGGACATGAGATTGCGTGTAAATACAAAAGAAAGTATATCTTAGTCATGTATCTGCTATGAGTCCGAGAACAATAGAATCTAATAATTATACTAAAGCTGATATAATCAACGTTTTTTTCCTATATAATTTAATCACACAAAATACATACTAAAATATTCCTTAGTTCTGATATTGAGTTATGTTTAAAAAAATCCATTTTAATTCTTCTAATTAACCGTAAGTTTTAATTCATTGAATAAATCACCCAGCTTTCAGTTAGCTACCTATGTAACACATCACTCAATAACTCCTGAGCCCAACTAATAAAACAACAACTTTTAGGCAAAATTCGACTTTATTCATCAACATAGTCTCCTTCTACATAACGGCAAATCTTCATTACGCCTTCCTCATTGCTGGTAAGCACACGCTGTACAAAAGCCATGGGTCTCGCAACAAAGCATCTACCAGACTGTTGTGAGTCACATCACTTTGTACAGCTCCAAGTGCTTACCAACAACAAGGAAGGTATAGCAAAAATTCGGCATTGTGACAACAAAAATGCTCCGCTAGATGTCTGGAATTACACTGCTTGACCATGTCTGCAATGCGGATAGTCTCCTTCTACAATGCTGCACTGATTCAAACACTTGTCTAACACTTTGATGCCTTTTTTGTAGAATGATTTGTCTTTGGCCTCAAAATATCACGTCTTGATTGGAGCCAAATCTTTTTCTCTGGAGCATTCTATTCAGCCAGTTTAGCGATTTCTATTCAGCCAGTTTAGCGATTTCTATTCAGCCAGTTTAGCGATTTCTATTCAGCCAGTTTAGCGATTTCTTCCTACAAACGCACCAATGATGCTATATGATATTCGCTATTGATGGTTCTTCTTTTCTCAAGGTAATTGATGAACAAAATACCTTGTGCATCCCAAAATACGAAGGCCAAAACCTTGCCTGCTGATGTTTGCGCCTTTGGTCACTTTGGAAAGCTATCACCTGCTTCTGTCCACTCAGCTGACTGCCAATTTGACACCGGAGTGAAGTGGTGGATCCATGCTATATCCATTGTCGCATATTGATGCAAAAATTCTTTTTTTTGTTGTTGAAGGTTGCAAATATCCCTCTGAATCATTGACGCATTGTTCTTTTCTTTTTATTGACTGTGAGCAAACACGCACACATTTTGAACACAACTTTCTCATTGACAAATGTTCATGAAAAATGGTGAATACACTGCCGTCTGATATCTTGAACTCCTCTGCTATCTCATGCAAATTCAATTTATGACTGGCCAAAACGAGTTTGTGGACTTTTTTTATGTTTGCCGGGACAACTGATGAATTTGGTCGATCTGAGCATTCAGAATCATTTGTGTCTGTACGACAGCATTTAAAATCAGAATAAAACCTCTAACCTCTTCACCGTTGTTTCCGATGGAACAGAGTCTGAATAACACTTATCAAGCAATTGCTTTGCTTGAACAGTATTTTTCTTATCAGAAAGCAATCCTTTATGAACACACGAAATTCAGAAAATTTGCAACAGTTGCTTCACTTATATAACTGTAATTTGTAAACTAATAATCCGATTGGGCTCAAATTTCGGCACGTGCCATTTGAACGTTAATATTTTATAAAAATCATATGGATTTTTTTTATTAGTCACGCTATCTATTGGGTTGGTGCAAAAACAATGGCGTTTCTGACGTTCAACTTCAAAAGACCATAACTTCTTTTATACCAAACTTTATTAATCAACAAACTTTATTAATCATTAGAATCAACACATTTTTGCCAACGGGAAACAAGTTTACTTATTCCATTATCATAAAAATCCGGAGTTCTGGAAGCGATGAAGTCATTGAAGGTGATTCAGTATCATCTCGGCTTTTGAAGCATTTCTCGCGCAGGAAGTTGTCGAGATGCTTGAAAAAGTGATAATCGGTGGGCAAGAGGTCCGGTGAATATGGCGGATGAGGCAGAAGGTCAGTTGTGCAACATGCGGGCGAGCGTTGTCATGGAGGAGAATTGGTCCCTGCATATTGATCAATCTCGGGCGCATACGTGGGAGCTTCGGGTGCATTTCGTCAATTTGTTGGCAGTACTTCTCCGCCGTAATCGTTTCGCCCGGATTCAAGAAGCTGTGATGGATGAGACCGGTCGCAAACCACCAAACAGTCACCATAATCTTTTTATGGTGTAATTTCGGCTTCGGGAAGTGTTTTGGAGCTTCACCGGCATCCAACCACTGTGCCAAACGTCGCTGATTGTCATAGAGGATCCACTTCTCATCACACGTCACAAATCGCTTGAGAAATGGGCAGTTTCTGTTGCGCAGCACAGCGTAGAAGAAACCTCAAAACGACGATTTTTTTGATTAGCGTTCAATTCGTGCGGCACCCATTTATCCAGCTTTTTTGACTTCCCTATTTGCTTCAAATGGTCAACCTCAAGTTAATCAGCAACTTCTTGTGTGGTTTTGTGAGGCTCGGCTTCAATTAAGGCTTTCAGATCTTCGTTATCAACCACAGTCGGCCGGCCTTGACCGTCTTCATCTTTGAGGCTCTCGTCACCATTTCGAAATTTCTTTAACCACCTTTGTGCCATATGTTCGTTAGTGGTTCCTGGGCCAAACGCATCATTGATGTCACAAGCTGTCTCGGCAGCTTTTCGGCCTAGTTTGAACTGGAACAAGAATATCATGCGGATTTCAATTTTGCCCATGCTATCGAAAAGCCTGCAAAAACAATAAATGAAGAGATTAAAAATGGAAACGAATAACACGATTCGATAGAGTGAAAAACGCTCTTAAAAATGACCTATAACAACGCTATATTTATCAATAAATTAATTCAGAAAAACATATATAAATATAACATATGTGAGAAAAGTCCATTGTTTTTGTACCAACCTAATATATGTCAGGTCCGGGACTTATTGAGTGATGTGTTATTACTCTTGCTCTATTTCTCTTTCTCTAACTGTTTATTCAACCTCTCTAATAGTTTTTAATGTCTTTGTGAACATTTAGAGAAAGAGTGACTCTCTCTTTTTAGCTAATTCACTCTGTAAATATGTATGTAAATAATAAGTGTCTTAACGTCTATATTATCCATGAAGATAATATGGAAGTAAAGAGATTTATTTTTTTTAGTGATGCAAAAAGAATTTCTTATATCACATTTGGATTATTTGGATTATTTGGATTATTTGGATTATTCGGATTATTTGGATTATTTGGATTATTCGGATTATTTGGATTATTTGGATTATTTGGATTATTTGGATTATTTGGATTATTTGAATTATTTGGATTATTTGGATTATTTGGATTATTTGGATTATTCGGACTATTTGGATTATTTGGATTATTTGGATTATTCGGATTATTTAGATTATTTGGATTATTTGGATTATTTGGATTATTCGGATTATTTGGATTATTCGGACTATTGTTCTCATCTTGGAAGTTATTCGCACAACGTTTCAGCTGATGTAACCTCCGATCTTCTTCAGGTGAGTCTTGTTGAACTCTGGAATCTGTACCGAAACATTGTGAGAATAACATTCAAGATGAGAACAGTAATCTGAATAATCCAGATAATCCAAATAATGCAAATTATCAATCCTCATCTCAAAAATTCCAGAAACATAAAATATCTCACAGTTTTTGAATTTTCGAATGAAATCAAAGTGAGACAAATAGTGGTAGTGGTTGTAACCCAACGAGTCACGGGTACGTCTATAGCAGTTTCTTACAAGCCGCCATATTGTTTAAATATCAATGACTTCTTAGTTGCCTGCTGATTGATTAAGGTAAACTACTTCCTCCGTGGCTTGACCAATCAGTAGCCTGCTTCCAGGCGAATTCAGAATGACTAGCATAATTATATAAACACTGAACCGCCATCCGCCTGTTCTCTTTTACTTCTGTGGCATGAGACAAAACTTCTCTCTCTTTTCCTTCTTTGGCACTGCCAAATACACGTTCGAGGACGCAACAGACATTTTCCCAGGCCACTGGTTCTGGGTTCGACAAAACGCCAAAATGGCTACTGCCTCAACACGTGGACTTGATATTACAGACACACATACTTGCATACATATATGGACGCGTCCTGACACCAAAGCCGGTGTACAAACATTCAATATTATGAACAATTCTCTTTTCCCCACTGGGGAATTGTAATAATGGGAAATTCCTTTACTATTGCCTTCATCCATACTTATGGGCATACTAACCTCTTTCCCTTTTGTTCACGTTGTTATTAAATTTTGGAATGAGAGTTTGTCACTTTTATCCAACACGTCTAGTATATTTATATATGAAAGAATGAAATTAATTACAAATTTGAATAATTTGAAGAAAATTCAAGATTTGCATATTTGTAAACAAGGGCGATAACTTCTTCCAACTAAAATTTGCATTAAGAGGCAAAAATAAAGATTCAGTTTTTAGTTTACAGCCAATAAAATATTCCCTCTAAAAATTACTAGCAGAACCCATGAAAATTGAGGAAACCAAGAATCGCAGCTCCCAGAAGTAAATTGACCGGAAATGACCGAAAAAAAACTCTTTTCACCCAAAGAACCATTATCTACAAAAAAAGATTTTTTATGGATTTGTTTTTCATTTAAAATATAACAAAAAAATGAAATGGCTGAATGGTGTATGAATCAACCAAAATACATTATTGTGGAATTTAATTTTCTAATGAAATAAATGCGTGTGTGAAGGGTACTTACTGTCTAGTTTGCTTTGTGTGTGTGGTGTAGGGGGGGGGGGGGGGTGTTGTTCATAATTTACACTGTTAAACCGGATGACAACACCCAGAAATAATTTGACCTGAAAAGAATCGGAATGACTCACTCAAAATACTAATTATCTATCCACGATCTAAAAAATAAACGTAATAAACTGAAAAACAGTCATTGAATTAGGAAACAATAATAACTAGTAGTGAATTAATGAGATGTCATTTTGAAAATCAATATGCAAATTAGTTAGCTTGAATACGTCAATCACATACCAGTATATTACGAAGCTGAATATCTACTATCTCTATTTATATAAAGTTAGGTATGTGTATATGTTTATATATTTCTATGTATAGGATTCTAAACTATTTAACTGATCATTATGAATTTTGGAACACAGCTGCTAGACGTAAGGGTGAGAAATGTTGGCTATATTTAGTTTAATTTAGTTTTATGTGAAGGGAAAAAGAAGGGATGGAAGCCATTCATGAAAATACAGTTACCTCTTATTTGTGTGGAATTTGAACAATATGTATTAGACATCAATTAATAAATATTCCCCAAATTTCAGTTTCTTTGAAGTATTTTAAAGGGATTTAGGGGGCATAATATGGGCACAACCTCCCATTTAAAATTTAAGCTTTCAGATGCATTAAATCATCATCATCATCATCATCATCATCATCATCATCATCATCATCATCATCGGTTTAACGACCGTTTTACATGCTGGCATACGTGGGACGGCTTTAAGAAATTGACTTTCAAACTAACTTATCTCTGGCCAGGTCTTTATTTATCAATCTTTCTCTTAAGTCTATTTTCATCACTTCCTTCCATGTTTTCCTAGTGTTACATAGTAAGTGGGTACGTTTGCTAGTATTCATCTCGTAATTTTAATTTATGGCCCTATTTTTTACACATATACATGTCGTCGGGTCAGCAAGTGCCTTCAAATGTCATGTCGACTCTGGGTGTACTGTGACGTCAGCCGAGGGGGGGGGGGAGAACGGACGAAGCCATCAATTGTGGAGCGACAGACGTGTTAAATGGCTGTTATTCGAACATAACTACAACAACAAATCCGTAGCCGAGAATGCACCCTCACCCCCTGCCGCTGGCAGAAGAAAAGGTCCATCTCCACGGTCAAATAAAGATCTTTTTTCAAATCTATGATTTTTCATTCTTCGTGGCTGTGAACAATTGCAGGTGTCCCCAGTCATGGGAGGAAAAACGCGATGCTGTTATGATGATGAGAAGCATGTGAACAAGGTACGTTTATGAACACGTATCTTCAATTGATTATGACCTGTAAGGTGTTGGGCCTTCGCTAAGGGGGAGGTATGCAACACTTGGTCTTCTCCTGTGAACTAATAACCCAAGAACTCTCATCCATTCTTTTAACGTGGCCGTACCATCGAAGTCTACTCCACTTAAGCCTTTAATTTTAAACATTCTCTAGAATCAAAATCACGTAATGGATTTTTATTAAAATTGGAACAACGATTTTTATTAAAATTGGAACAACGATTTTCATTAAAATTGGAACAACGATTTTCATTAAAATTGGAACAACGATTTTTATTAAAATTGGAACAACGATTTTTATTAAAATTGGAACAACGATTTTTATTAAAATTGGAACAACGATTTTTATTAAAATTGGAACAACGATTCTTGACATAACTTTTAGTATCATTATATCTTGATTTTAATTTTCGTAATGAGACATAAAAGTAGCGCAAAACTGTTGATGGAATTAATTTTAACATTCCTTTAGTTTTCTACCTATAATTAAACATTTTTTATGTAATTATCAGTGCAATAACACCCCCAACTTTATAAATAGAGATAACTGAGATATTTTAACAGTGATAAACATTAACATTTATTTCCTCTAGCGGAGGGCAGTCCTGCAAGATGGTTTGGTCACACGCAGATCAATCAGCTTCCAGGGCATACTACTTCTAGCCTGTTTGGGAACAGCAGTCAGAGAGTTTCCAGACACCAACAAAGGAAGACGTCCTCTCTCCTGCCTCCATCATTGACATTGAGCAAAGCTATCTTCACTTAAATATATATATTGCTCCAAGAAGACTATCGGTAGCCAACGAGAGAAGCAATCACATGATGATGTGTTACACTGATGGGAAGTTCTTGGAAAGAAACTTTGTTTGCGGAAATTCCGTTCAATGCTAGACACACAAAGGAAAAAAAGAAAAGCTCTTTTCAGTTGTGGTAGGAAGATGTTTCTTGTGGTGAACGTCTTACAAAGAGGAACCAGAGATTGAAACTCAGTCGAGCACCTTCCATGGAAATAATGATAGAGTAGAGAAAGACTGGCAACGTCCAACTAGATTGCAAAGTCAATTTTGTATTTTGTCAAAGCAAGAAAAAGTGTCTTAAATGGCATTCGAACAATTTTGACCTTCAAACCCATGACAAATTTGGAGACACTCTCACACTTATTTCAATTTTTAGAAGAGGGGTTAAGTTTGTTATTAAAGTTTAATGTAAATAAAAATACCATGACAAAGCGCGGAAGAAGACAGGTAACTGGCAATAACTCCAATTGTTTTTTAAAATTCTAAATGTAATGTTTGAAACCGCCACCTCTGTATTATGAGATGAAGTCGAATTTAGGGTTGTTACCCGATTATTGACAAGATCTCATACCAAGTTATTAAATTTCTCTTCTAACCAATGGGCAATGCTGCAGATGTGGGTTTGCATTTCTCACCAATCACAAGACAATCATCCCAAAAATAGAAAAGGTAATTTGAAGCTGATTACGTGATAAAAGGGACCATAAAAAAGAAGGCCAGAGCAGGTTTGGTCAGATAGAGACTCATGAACGCTCAACACATCAAGAAACATATCAACAAAACAAAACCGTCAACATTTTGTCAACTGAGCAAACGACAATTTACTGCCATCCTCCTCCTCCTCCTCCTCCTCCTCCTCCTCCTCCTCCTCCTGTTTTGGTATTGAAGATGCTGCAGGTGTAATGGACTGCGGGATGGGGATGGGCAACACCGCCTGCTTTTCATGCGGGTCAATCCAAAGAGTTGATACCAGTCATGTTGCAAGCAGTCAAGTTACTTTATGCATAAGGCAGGGGCGGGCAACCTTTTCAGAGTGAGGGCCAGATGAGACTTTTGGAAGGAGATCGCGGGCCGGAGTGAAAAACGAAATCTCAGAATTACTATATTTTGTTTACATGAATAAATTGTACAGAAATTGCATTGAACACTCTACAAATCTGATATTTTTTCTCAAGATACTTCTGTATGTGGTGTTATAAAAGGCGCCGACGAATTGCCATTTTGGAATCATAAAAAATAATGACGGGGGAAGTAGCAAGTTGATCCAACATTCGTTTTGACACACCTCACATAAGTTCTGTTTTATGCCCTTTCCTCGTCTCTCGTTTCCTCTTTGCCTATCTCTTTCTCTTTTTCTATTTTTATCTCAGGCCAAGGATGTGAAATTAATAGTTAAAGAAAAATGAAATATACATGCATCATTGCTCGCTGATATTTATACATTTTTATCCCACTGTAAATCTGAATTGAAACCTACTTTTACGTCTATGTCACAAAATGAGATGAGTTTTACTGGGAGGTCTGCGGACCGGATTGCAATAATAAAGCATAGCAGGGTGGCGGGCCGGACGCTAAGCCTTCGCGGGCCGGAGGTTGCCCGCCCCTGGCATAAGGCATTCTTTCCTCTACTTTGTTGCTGCACATGCACCTGATCATGGCACGGTCATTATGTCAGAGCCGTTGCAAATCAGAAGCGTTTTGGGGCCATGTTCCACTGCCATTCAAGATGGCAGAGCAAACAAATGATTGAATAACATCACATTACCACAAACTATAACTACTTTTGCTACTGCTATCACCGACAACAGCGAAGCCAAAACCAAAAAAACATTTTGTTACCTGACCAGACGACATCATATTGTCACTATATCAGTCGACAGTTTATCTTTAAAGACTCAAGGGCTTACGTAAACTAGCATCAGAACGCAACACACATACAAATAGTTCAGAACATTTCTCCTTTAAATAAATGATTGAATTTTGCAATCTGTTTAAAATTCATTTTGTGTTCATCTCTTTTTTCCTTGCTACCGTACGCTTATTATAACAGGGTCTTGATTATGATCGCGACATTTTCAACCGCCATCCCAGACATAAAATTAATGAAGAGCATATTTACATTCTCATCATCTGTGAAGAATTCTATCCCCAAAAGAAGGTCCTGTTCTTGCACAAGAAAATATAGGAATTGTACTTGAAGATAAGTGCAGAAAGTCGAAATGGAGCAACAGCTTTTGAAGAAAAGGAACAACAACCGTGTATATTAATTCAACAACTTTACTTAAGCAAGTAATAAAGAATGATATAAAAAACAGTGAAGAAAAGGAACAACAATGTATACGATGAAGTCGAATTTAGAGTTGTTACACAATCATTGTTTCTTGAACAATTTTATTAGGCAAATAAAAGAATGATATACAAACACTAAAAGAATGTGTGTTTGCACATACATACATTTGTAGAATGTAAGACTGTGGTGATACTGGCTAATTGATATGCATAATTAGCATAAGTAGAAATAGATTACTATATAAGTCTCTCCTTAAGTATCGCTAGCGGTAAAAGTACACCAGCAATTGACTAGGTAAATTTACAACTTCACAACAATGGCGTTGCCGATAGGATCCCAATTGTCTCTCGAGGACCCCGACTTCGTGGGCACGTGGATAAGATGCTTTGCTGCAAGTGCAAGGACTAAAAAGTTAAAAGACAACAAGGAAACGGGAGGAGAAAATGAAATAACAGATTTATTTTTGGCTACAGCTTGATGCGAGGCTATCATGAAAGTCTCAACCATGGTGTATCCCATGAACCTAGAAGACCTGACTTTCGGAATAATAAGTCAGATCATAAAAAGAAATATGAGACCTAAGAAAAGGTTAGTCGTGGCAGAAAGAACAAAGTTTATGTCAATGAAACAAGAAATTGATGAACCAATTATCAATAATAATGGAACAGCTACAAATAGGAAACATGTCCTTAAATACTTGTATTGACTTTATACAACAACAAGAATTAATACAGAAATACAATGATGGTCAACCTGGCGAATAAATAGTTGCCGATACGTACATGTTAAAAAAATAAAAAATGTTGGTATTGTGGACGTGAACACAAAATAAAAAGTGAAAAATGCCCAACATTTGGAAAAACTTGTACAAATTGCTTAAGAATGAACCATTTTCAAGCAATATGCAAGTTCAAAAAGAAAAACGTCGAAAGAATTGAAGAAAATGAAACAAATAGGGAAGTCTTTACATTAAAAAAACAAAAATAACAATGTTGAAAAAATTGAACAAAAGAAAAAAGATATATTAAAAGTCAAAATTAACAATGTCGATTTGGATATGTAAATGGATACTGGCACTGAGGTAATGCTTATACCAAAATATTTCTGGGAATGCATTGGAAAGCTGACTTTATGAAGGAGCAGTGTACAACTACGCCAATTTGAAAAAGTCAGAAAAACAGCAAAAAGCTTTTAAGAGATTGTAATTAGTTATGGCAAAAAAAAAAAATCTTTGATCCCAAAAAGGACATTACATTAACCACAGATGCAAGTGAACATTCGATATCTAGAATATTATCACAAGAAGGACATCCGATGATGTATTTATCAAGAAGACTAACGAACACTGAATTTAATTATTCAAATATAGAGAAAGAAGCATTGGCCATTGTATGGTGCACTACCAGGGCTAGACAATTTTTAATTGGAAAAGAATTTCTCTTGAGAAGTGATCATAGATCATTGGAATTTATATTCAATCCAAGAAAAAAATTACCCAAAGTTTCGACATCGAGAATATTAAGGTGAGCAATTAAAGTTAATGGTATTTGACTTTGATAAAATATGTCAAAGGAAATTTAATTCCACATGTAGATGCACTATCAAGGTTGCGATTTTACAAGGAGTCAAAAGATAAAATAGAAGAATTTGAAGATACATTCTTACATTGGGTAGAGACTGATGTTTTATCTTTAGATAGAATGGCTATGGAAACTAGTACTAAGTAGGATAACATCGAGAATAAGAAAAAATATATGGGGAAATTATTCCAAGGCAGAGAGACCTTACAAAGAAATAAGGCATAAATTTATGATAGAAAACCGAGTGATTTGTAATGAGGATCTGGTAATTCCCCCAGAAACACAAAGAAATTTGGTGATAAAAAGTGTACATGATGATATGCACTGTGGAGTAGCGGCCACACAACAAAGAATAAAACTAGAAGCATGGTGGCCGAGATATTCAGGAGAAATCGAAGAATATATAAAAAGATTTTTTAAATGTAGAGAATTAAGAAATTTTACACAGAATACTTTACATTCATGGCCCAGAGAAGTAGAGCCATGGAGTTGTGTGCATATGGATCATGCATACATTTCTGGAGTGGAACTCTCATTAATATTAGTAGCCTCTTTTTCAGCCTGGCCTGAAGTAGTCTGTGTGCCGGACAGGAAACGTTCTACCATAAAACAGATACTAAGGGTCATATTCTCTAGAATGAGTATCCCAAAAACCCTGGTATCTGACAATGCTCCAGAGTTTTGTGATAAAGGTCTTAATTTATGGTTGGGAAAAATAGGATGTAAACCGTATAAGACACCGCCATATCACCCTCAATCGAATGGATTGGTGGAAAGAATGGTGCAGACCGTAAAAACGGGACTAAATCATGTTTTCAGCAAAACGAAAAAATAGAAGTTTTTCTACCAAGGCTGTTTTTAAGCTATCGAACAATACCACGGGCAGATTAGAAAGCCCATCAGCTTTAATGGGAAGACAAATTAGAGCTCCGTTAACTATGTCGTATTCTACAAATTAAAAAATCTGATACAAAAAGAACAAAGAATCAAATCCAGAAAGGACAGAATTTATCGTGCAAAAAGGCCACAATACAGCTATAATAAATAGAGAAAACAGAAACAGTGTGCTGGCCCATGCAGATCAAATAAAGTCCCAGGATGAATACGACGAGCAAAATGAACAAATCGCTACGACTCCTTCCGTTATTGAGTTATTAGAACAACCTGTACAGAATGAAATGTCAGAAGATGAAACAATGCAAGATCAATCAGGTCAAAATGAGGATTCGGAGTCAGATGCGGATCTGTTAGATAGGTCGAGATCTCCCAGAGAAAGAAATAAGGGAGAGAGAAGAGCAAAGTAATATCGAAAATGAAACGATCATTAGAAGAAGTGCAATATGCACTAGAGGCATAAAGGCTTTACGTTTAAGGGAGATGTGGTGATACTGGCTAATTGATATGCATAATTAGCATAAGTAGAAATAGATTGCTATATAAGTCTCTCCTTAAGTATAGATAGCAGTGAAAGTACACTAGCGATTGACTAGGTAAATTTACAACTTCACACCAAAGACAAAGCCCATTTCTAACATTTTATATTATACTTTATTTGGTCATCTTTGTTAAACATGTAATAATCGACAAGGTGTTAGTAAAAGAGGGGTTATTAGAAGTCGATGAGTCTGGACAAGGAAAATGGTACTGAATGTCTATGATAAGAGAAAGTTATTCGAAAATGCGTACATACAAATAAGGGTAAGAGTTAGTTTATAAGGCAGAGTTCATATGGAAGTAAGTCTGTGTGTCGAAATGATATTGAGAGTAAGTTGATGTGCTGACTTGAATAGTGAAGTTTTCATGCTATATGTCCAATAGCCTGTGGCTAAAGGCGGTTTTGGGTTTACGCACCAAGAGAGGAGTTAGATGTTGATCTGAGCGACATGAGTGACTTAGGCAGCTTGGCCTTCTCGTAGCTAAAGAGATAGAACAGTTCCAGTGCACTCCTTTAAATAACCTTCAGGAACCAGTGCTTTTCTCGCATAAGAGATTGTTTCTGATTGGTTAAATCCCAATCGAAATTAAGTGTTTGCTCCAATCAATACCAAGCTTACAAGTCAAGTAAATATTTTAGACATCGTTATTCTACAGCTGCTGCTGCTGCCGATGTTGCCGTTGTTGTAGTTGGGACTACGCCTGCTACACATTCACAGAACATTTTTTATGTGAAGAGGTGTTCTGTTAGTGGATGTGCATGCTTTGGACCTCATGCAGTTGTTGGCTCCTCAGTCACAGGAGGAAGGTTTGTCACAGCCATGTGGAGCTTGCGTTGCAATGCAGTCAATCGTTAACTGACATAGATCGTAGTTTTAAAAATGACAAAAGAAGCGTGACTCCTTAGCATTTGAGTAGATATAAGCTGGCTCATGTGACTCCTAAGGAAGTAATGATAGGGTTACCTTTTGGCTAATCCACGCGACCCTTAAAGGGACAAGGGACGACAACCACCTTCTTTTTTAAACTTTTATTCACCCCAAACAAGTCACATTGCCACTGAGATGTAAGGTGCTACTGTGAATTAGGGTCCATACCTACAAGGGCATCCTAAAGGGGAGTTGTGTTTGTTCACGTTACATTTAAATGTATGTTGGTACAGTCAGGAAAACAGGCTAACAGTTCAAAGAAAGAATATATTAGAGTAGAAAGCCTTCTGGCATCTGGAGACCTCCACAGTGAAGGGGTGGGATGTTGCTGATTGTCAAGTTGGTTGGAGGTATTTTTCTTATAATTGTTAAAGGAAAGGAGCTTTGTCTTAGTAGAATTAAATGTTACCACTCATTTATGTCCCCATTCCACTACAGACTGGAGGTCATTTTCTCAGGATTCAGCCATTAACTTGGATATGTGTGCTTCGTTTTTCCCACATGTCTAGAATAGAGTGTGGTGTCATCAGCAAATATACCCATCTCGGACATAATTGCATGCGAGGGGGGGGGGGTTATGAATATCAGGAATAATAAAACTCCAAGAATCAACATCTAAATCATACTCACATTAATATCATGTTGTTTAAATGTACGGCCATCAAGGATAATGTTGTGAAGTTGTTCCACAGTAAATAATAAATAAAGGAAGTCAAGTCGAGGGTTGGTTTAACAAGTGTATTAACAAAGTAAGAAACTGACTAGCTCTTGGCTAGACAGTTACAAGGTGTGCTTTTTCTTCAGTGTCTCTGGTGACTCGCACTATTTATAGTGACAACCGGTGTAGTTTCTCCTGTGTAAGAACGGCCGGTGTAACAGATAACCTGATCTTTCTTTTGGCTAAGAAGGATCTGAATATATTAAATATTCGTCCACTAATACCGTACAAATTAATTTTCATGAGAAGACCTTCATGCCAGACCTTGTCAAAAGCTTTGGATGTATTAAGCGCTACCACCCTAGCTTCACCTGCTTTGTCCAGTGTATGGTATATGCATTCAGAGATGATCATTAGGATATTCGCAGTAGAACGGGCTTGCCTAAATTCATTAATTGATCAAGTTGGAAGTTTAGCGTTAACGAGGTGGTAGACTATCGCGAGATTGATTAATGATTCAAAGATTTTAACAAGGAATGGGACGAGACTGATAGGGCGATAATTTTGTGGATCAGTCCTTTCACCAGAATTCTTGAACACTGGTACCACAGAGACAATTTTCCAGCTATCAAGGAAGCAAGATTCGACAAGGCATTTATTGTATAGTTTGGAGAGGACAGGGGCCAGCTCAGCAGAGTATTTCTATATTAATATAGCAGGAATAAGATCAGGTCCACATGCTTTGAAAGCGTCAAGACATGGTAAGGGGTGATGATCAGTTCATCGAGTATGGTTTCGGTCCGGGAAGTTTGGGAGGGAGTGGTTTGTGGAGTTCAAGGCGAACTGCTGGGTAAGCAGTTCAGCCTTCTCGGTTGCCGTGCAAGCAACATCATGGTGGTTTGATAGCAGAAGGAATTGTTTATTGCCCATTATTCACCACACTATTATTTTCTGCAACTCAATGCATTTTCTGAACATCTCGGTATACCAATTTTTAGCTATGGCTATTACACACTTACAATGATTTCTTCATGCTATAAATTGTTGTTTATTTGTATTAAACTTATGGCAATTGAATCGGCTGAATGCTTGCTGCCTATGCACAATAGAAACTGCACAGGTTGGAGTGAACCATTGGGGAAAGTGGGGCTTGCTATAGAATTTCCATGTGGGGACATGTAAATTTCTCACAACGTTTCGACCGATGTAACCTCTGACCTTCTTAAAATGTATTTTGTCGAACTTGAAAATCTTTCTGTCCAGACTCGGAAATCTGTACGGAATTTTGCACGTAATCCTTCATTTAGTCTACGGGAGTAGCATGCTCTCGTTCCATCAGCCATGACCGAGTAGAAGTCTTAAGTATTTGCAATTATATTCTTAGTATCACCTACACTGAGGATTGAACCTTTAACCTCCAGAACTTAATTTTACTTAGTATTTTATCCGTTATGTCAGGAGTCCTTGCGTACAGATTTCTGAGTTCGGCAGAAAGATTCCTGAGTTCAACAAGATACACCTGAAGAAGGTCGGAGATTATATCGTCCGAAACGTTGTGAAAATAACACTTATCATTTTTTGTTTGAAATGTCATATTTTTTTTGTTTTAGGGTCGAATGAGTTGGGCAAAGTGGGTGTTTGTTTGATGTAAGTAAGCTCACACAAGTAGACTATTAGCCGAATCATCATCTATGGGGTTGTGGCCTCAGGAAAGCCCACCTGAAATAAGTGCAGGGTTTCCTTCCATGTGCAACATGGCACTACGATTATCTCGATATTATACAACTGTTGATAGAGCAGCCGCTCTTAGCACTACCTAAGAGTTAGGACTCCTGTACTACCAGTCAGAAATAGTATGTATTCCAATATATTGTCCAGCAATCTCATTGCCTTTTCCTACTTCTTCCGAAGACACCTTCTTGTCCATTCACCTAAAGCTCTTTGTGGATTACCAGACTACCTTTATACTTGGTCTTTTATTTTAATCGTAGATATCGGAGCATTACCCGCTCAATCGATGGTAGAGCTGAGATTCATGTGGATGTAGATGGCGTTCTACTTGATAAATGAAGCCTCCTTTTGCTATTTGGTCGACATGTCGAATGCTGGTGATTTCAAACATGCTATCACTGCTCGCTGTTGGGTTACATGGCGAAGGTTCAGGTAGCTTCTGTGAATCCTTACATCTAAGCATATTTCCTTCAAGATTCAGGACAAAGTCTTTTTAGCCTGTGTTCGCTCTGACATCTTGTATGGTAGTAAAACATGGGCCTTAAACACTTCTGATCTGCAAGTTTTAACGTAATGATCATGCCATAATCAGGTGGATGTGCGGCTACAAACGGGAAGATTCCATCAAGCGTGCTTCATCAGAAACTTACTATTTTTAAGATATAACCAAATATTTTTTTTTTAATCTAGGCTATTTTCTTAATTTCTTCAAGATCAATTTTGGGTGGGTTGGATTTGGGAGGGCAGGTAATATGTTATAAATAAAATAATTACTTATTGTTTTGGGTTTTTCTTACAGACCCATATCATGAGTGGACATACCTCTACCGCCCATCCCCGACGCTCTGCCAGAATTACTGCCTATCCATTCCCCAATTACATGGGTTGGCACATCTATTCATTTGTGGACTCCCATGCAGCAGGGTCACCCTGCACCTTTCTGTGCTAGTCTTTATGGGACATGCCCTTTTGCTTTTTTTCCATAAGGTCAATCCTGGATAAGTGGGCTACCATGTATTTATCTTCATGTAAAAAAAAAATATTTAGGTAGATTTGCTTTCTGGTCCAGAAGTAAGTGATTTATTACTACCTGGTGGTCTGAAAGTAGGTGATCATTTTATGTTAAATTTATACGCGAAAATGAGCCTCCACTATTAACTAATTTTTGTTTTGTTTTATTTCTTTTTATTGCCAACTTTTTCAAGCTGTTTGCATGTAATCGCTTAAAAAAGTAGAATCTGATTTCTTGGGTAGGGAGGCGAATTAGCATAGGGTGCAAAGCTCCAGTTCTACCAAGTTTTATTTGTTTTCAACAATTTACTAGTATATGTATAAATACTCATTTCTTTATATCTGATTTTTTAAGTTAAACACGATAAATACTCCTCCATGCTGAAGGAGGAGGTGTATGCAAATTAATAAAGGTGTATACAAATTAATAAAGGTGTATGCAGATTAATAAAGGTGTATGCAAATAAATAAAGGTGTATACAAATTAATAAAGGTGTATGCAGATTAATAAAGGTGTATGCAAATAAATAAAGGTGTATACAAATTAATAAAGGTGTATGCAAATTAATAAAGGTGTATGCAAATTAATAAAAGTGTATGCAAATTAATAAAAGTGTATACAAATTAATAAAAAAGATAAAGTACAAATGACAAAATTGACTTTTAACGGTCCCTAAAAATTTTTTGTAAAGTTAACGTGTAGAAATGTGTAACAATATTGTTTGGGGATCGAAGTTGTAGCAGTTGCATGTGCGAACTATTTTGTATCAGTCTACGTGACTGGCAGTGAGTCGTGATTCGGCTTGGCGATTATGTAACCATCGCTTGTTCACCATATGAACAGGCAACTCACCTAAGCTCAATGAGATTCATACGTGATGAATCATCTTGGCGCGAAAATCAAACCACATGATGAATAGAACAATTTCAATTCCAATCTTAATCTCAAACAGACAAAATGTGATCCTGCTCTCTCTACCTGGCCAGCGGTAGAGGAATCGAGGGACTCCAGGATAACGTTATTTCGTCTTGTTTACATTAACCAACCCATTGTACAACTTTCATTTTGTTCTTGTGTTCCCATTAATAAAACTGCATATATATTTAGTTGCGGAGCCGTTATTATTCCGTGGAAGAATGGTAATCCCTTTTTGCTTATGTAACATTTCTATTTCAGTCAGATTCGGCCAGACGTATTTCTCTTCCAGATAAGTTGGTCATTCTGATTTTCTTCCCGATTTAAACTCCAAACTAACATTGGTTCCATCTAGCTAAAAAGTCTTTGTTATGGTTCACCAGCTTATTTACAATGTTGAAGTAACAATTTCATTCTTCACATATATTGTAAGACCAATTCCTCAAATGAAAGGAAAACAAATCCCTTTTATAAACAACAACGATATGTATTTATTTAAATGACCTAAGCCGTTGGGCGAAGTTAAGACAGTGTCGTCACAGTAAAGTTCTTCGAGCTGCATATCTTCCCGTGGAGAATAGCCTTGCTTGGCTGTCCAGTAGACAGAGGCAGAAGAAAGGACGTCTTTCTTCTGTTGGTGTCGGGACCTGCAATTCCCAAAGAGTCTGGAAGTAGTCCTTCAAAGTTCCGGTTTAAATTAATATGCCCTGGAGTCTGATTGGTCCTCATGTGACCAAATCACCTCGAAGAGGCTGCTCTCTGCAAGAAGAAAGGAATGTTAATGAGTGCTGCAGCATAGCCAAACCCTTCATTTCATCCATGGCACTACTATTCACAGTGATGAATGTGCCAGGGATGAAATAAATTATTGAATAAGAAAAACAACAACAAAAAACATGCCTTTCATTAACTCTAACCCTAAGTCCGGGTGGCAATACGAAAAACAAAACGGTGCACTTGCAGTGGACGTAATGGCACCATTAAAGGTCAGTTTATAGTCTAAAAGACCTGTAAAATTTCGTCCAAATTGCAGATAATTTAAAAAATCTGATCACAACTTTAACTCTTTTATAAAGTAAATGTCAATGTTTTTCGTCCGCCTGGTATGAAATGGGGTATTAAATGCGAATTTATGAGAAACGAGAATAGGGAGGTGGCGCTTTGGAGTAATCGTTGTCAATCTCGCGTGATTTCAATCTCGGTTCGTGATTTGGTGAAAAATCGTCAGCTAAAATGGCGGAAAGACGTAGACGAAGGAGGCTATCGGAGGAGGAGGAGAGCGGCGAAGAAGTATCGGAGGATGTTAAAAACACCCAAGTACCCGTTAGACCATCGGAGTGTGTACGTAGAATCTTTATATTCATTTATTTACTTCATTTATCCACTGTCTTTTGCTTTTTAACGAGTCGCCTGTTGCTTGGTTTCACACACATACTTATACGTAAGGTCGATCAACATGAAAATATTGGGGGACATTTCTTTCTTTTTAAAGTTTTATCTGCGACAGATTTTGCTTGTAACAAACTGAAAAAAAAATGTTCTTCTAAGATCTAACTTGTATATTTACTTCCAATATGTCCCTTTCCTTCCGATTCTTTTTTAATTTTTTTTTTAATCTATATAATTTAGTTAATTGCCAATCTACTCAGACTCTGTGTTCTAACTTCTCTGTGATTCGGATTGAAGTTGTATAAAAACTTTTTTTGTTATTATTTTATGTAAAAGTCGTCCAATAACGAATTTTACTTATATTTGTATACTTTAATTTGTCAGATTTTGTTAAAATCAAAGCGAATCTCGTATTTAAAAGTTCGAAATCTTTTAGTAAGTCTTCTGTGATGATATCTATTGAGCCCCGACTATATGACCACTGTCTGGTGAGGATTGCCTACTGCTACTTCCTAAGAACACCAAAGTATGAAACAATATATATATAAATATATATAATTTATATAAAATATTGTTATATGTATATAAAATATAGTTATCCACAGACACGTGTTTCGTCGTCTTTACGACTCTTAGATTCGAATATAAATATATAGTATATGACACATTGCTCAACTACGTTAACATTATTTATTTATTGTATAGTAAACGTCGTTACTATTAACGATATAAATTATTTTAAAGGAAATACAGCTGAAGAATTAGTCAAAAACGGTTTATTTAGGGTTACCTACTTTATGACGTGTTTGCGTTAAAAAAATCGGTGCTTCTACATAATTTGAACCAAACCGACTTTTGCTAAACTAAACCTAAAAACTTAGGTTGGGGTTAAAAAAAAAACATTTCGTTCACATTCTGTAGAAGTACCCCAAAAATATTTAATAGAAATTATAAGTTCCGTAATTATTGGTCGTTCATAAAGTAATAAGGGTTCCCGTACCTTACTTCCTGTCAATAAACAAAATGTCTGACGCCTTAGTACTTTACTCTCAACCGATAATTACAGAACTTAAAATGCTTATAACTTCTATTAAATATTTATTTTTAAATTAACGCAGATACGTCACAACTGAGTAGGTAAACAAAAATAAATTCTTTTTGTTTTTTACTAATTTACCAACTTTATTTCCTTTTAAAGTAATTTATGTCGTCAATAGTAACTTTATTTATTATCTCTCTCTCTCTTTCTCTCGCTATATATATATATATATATATATGTGTGTGTGTGTAAAAACTGAATAGTTTACCGCTTATATTTACACATTTTGTTTTATGTTGGCTTCTAAGAAAATCTCGAAAAGTTCTTGAAAACTACGTGACTACCTCGAATCCATCCGTTATTCTTGGAGAATCCTAAACCATTTTTTTTTTCATTATTATTCTTTTGCGTATTTTCATCTCATTAAACAAAGAATCAGCCTTTTTTTTTTAATTTATTTTATTCAGTTTGTAAACTTGCACTTCTTTACCAATATGGGGAGTTGGAGGTACGTTTTCAACATCCCAAATTTCCTTTTTCAAAAACGACATTATTTCTATGCGATTTTTAGATTTACAATTTAAAATGTAGAAAATATAAAGATTAAATTGAATACTAATAATTTTTTATTTTTTATTTGCATATTTCTTGGGGGGGGGGGGTCAAAGTCTATGGGCGCCGCGAAATCGGATGTAAAATCGGTACAATTGGTGCCCTTCATTAACCCAACCGCTAACCTTAGTTGATTGGGTTAATGAAGTGTGTTCTATTCTTTTTCGGCGCGCATCTGGTTGCATCTATTTCACATCCTGTTTCGCGGCGCCAATATAGACTTTTACCAAATTGCAATGTAGTTTTAGAGCTATCAAATCGAATAGTCGTCTTTTGACTTGACGTATTTTGAGAAGAGAATGTTGGATGTTGAAAACGTACACAATCGAAACAAACAGATGGTGTCTGTTGCCTTAAAGAGAACACCGTAGGGTCTCTTTGATTTAACCGGTTGCCCCTTCCCGTGGACCACGTGTGTGCCATTAATACATTTCAACTGACCAATTTAACTCAAGTTATTTAATAATGGGATTGAAATCCATTTTATTCCGAGAAAGAGATAAGAACCCCGGCTCTTGTATTTTAAGGTCCCAAAGTAACGATAACTCTTGTTTGTCTAAGGATATATCGATTCGATTAAACTTAATTTTATATTGATAATATATATATATGATTAGTTTGATATTCCACGTATTCCTCTAGGGATGTATTTTGAAAATGGTGCGTGGTGTTTGAAGCATAAAACAATGTTGTTTTTTTAATTATTATTATAATTCTATATTTCAAACGCCCTACGTCCTTCATCAGGAATGGTCGAATAAAAGGGAAGAAAAAAACGAAAATGGGGTCAGGTCACCCATGTGCGGGAATTAGTGTGTTAAAAATTGGACGGTCATATTGAATTATAATAAAAATCATTTAAAAAAATCAACATCGTTTTATGCTTTAAACATCACCCATCATTTTCAATATATATATATATATATATATATATATATATATATATATATATATATATATAATCATCGTATTGCCAACCTGAACTTTGGGTTAATGAAGAACATTTTTTTCTGAAAAACAAACATGGTTTGTCTTTCATTAACCCTAAGCCCTGGGTGACACTACGAAAATGGTGGAGTAAAATATGTTAATTCGGGGGGGGGGGGGTCATCACTCTTCATTTCAGAAAAGTTAAAATATATTTAAAAAAAAAAAAAAATCAGGTTATCATCGTTAGTCAAAAAAGAGTTATTGTTACTTTGGGACCTTAAATACAAAAGAGCTCCTAAAAAAACCCAACTTATCTTCAGTGTTCATCCGCCACCAACAACAACAACCAATAACTTTAAATTAACATTTCGAGATTCCGATTCGGGTTGAGTGTAAAAACATTCCAGGAATGTTTACTTTATGCCAAAACAGAAACTTTTTTTAATCCTTTATTTTTTAAGTTTACGTGCTTTTTCGACCTTCCATTATTGTCTCCAACTTTTTTTTTAATCTGTCGATAATTTACTTTTGATTTAAAAAAAAAATAAATAAATAAATAAAATAAAAAATAAATAAATAAAATTCTTGATGTCCCAGACACGAAAAAATGTTGATCTAAATTAGTTCTTGTACTGTGCATTACATTACCAATCAGCTGCATTTACCAGGTGTGGAGGGGGGGGGGGGGGTTAAAGCAATGCCCCCCCCCCTCCTTTCGTTGGGGGCCAGGGACATACCCTCTAAAATCCTGATTGTCGGAGTTGTTCATATATATTTTTATTTGAAAGGTGAACTCAGTTTCAGCTGAAGATGAAAATGCCAATATTTTGGTTTTAAAGAATCTTTCAAAGAACCTGGTATTCATAAAAATTAAAGTTAGTTCTCAACAAAGAATTATTTAAAAACAAAAATGTTAACTTGTATTCAAACTAATAATAATGATGATGAATACAAGAGTATTCACAGGTAATAAAGGTAGAAAATTTCTATATTGAAAAAATAAAAATTTGGATCCAATTGTCTCACTTAACCCCCCCCCCCCCCCTCCCTCCCTCCCTCCTTGTGGGGCACCTCTGGCTTAGAGAATAAAAATTCAAAATATAGTCGTGTTTGTTTACCAAGGTTGCGGAGTCGGGTGTTTTGGAAGGAATTTGTGTATGAATTTTTGATCTCCGAAGAATCAACAAAGAGTCTGAATATCGGAAGAGTTTAAAATAAGGAGTTTTTATATCTTCCGACTTCATGTTTACAATTTTTTTTTTTTAATAGTTTTTTTTTTTTATTTCAATTATCTGGCATGTATTGGACGGCTCTTAGAAGTTGACTTCCAAACTCATCTATCTCTGGTCACATCTTTATTTATCCCTTTTTCAAATCCTTCATTATCACTTCCTCACACTTTTTTCCTTGCTGACTCTGCTACCTCAACTGTCCTATACCTAACCCAAGCACTCTCATCTATTCTTTCAATATGACCAAACCAACAAAGTCTCCTGTTATGCACACATCAGTGCTTTTTTACATAACACTCCCCAGTAAGTATGCTAAATAAAATTCTAGTTTTAGGAAATACATACTTGTTATGGTGATCATAAACCGGAAACCAAATTTTGCAGAAAACAATCCAATAGTTTTTTATTATTTAGCGTATTTACTGGGGAGTGTTATGCCAAGAAGCATCCACACATCTTCCTATACTGTCAAGATTTAATCTTGCTCTGAGGTCATCAGATCTAAGCCTGTCTTTACGACTCACATTACAGTGTTACATATCCATCGTATAATTTTCATATCATTTCTTTCCATGCAACACTTATCCTCAACCCCCACTGACCAGGTTTTACTTCCATACACTGCAGATATGTTCGGTAGATTCTTCCCTTGGTTGGCACTGGTAACACTCTGTACCAGCTCTTCCCTGTGTTCCAATTAAAACAAAATGTTAAAAGAAACAAAAACCAGATATTGTCTGCTATTTTTATAAATAGCAAAATTGAGCTTTAAGTAGATTCTAAATTGACTTTTAATGGTCCTGCACACCTTTTGCAGCGTCTTTTTAAAAGTTGTTATTTTTCATATTGCCACTTTGACTTAGTGTTATTAGTAAGGTTATGGAAAGGTTTCGATTTTTTTATGACTTTTAAGTTAAAATTAAATTTTAGCCTGTCATGTTGATAACTGGGCTTTCTCAGCACATCGGTGACGTTAATAATGTGAAAATCTCTTTTCAAAATCATCAGATTATTGCTTCTTTACCCTTTCCTTAAAAAAAAAAAACACATGCTTTTCTTTAACCCTACCACTAACCCTGAGTCTGGGTGGCAATGTAAGAAAGAAAATCTCTTGTTGCCTTTTGTTTTATTTTTTTGCGTATGTTGTGAGTCTGCCATTTTGTTTGGGACTGTTCAACTTTTAAGGATTTCTAAAGTTCTATTTCGCTTTAATACAGAGATTAACGATTTACAAAAATACATTTTTATCCCACAAGGTTTTGAAGTTTAAATCTTTACAATTATTTGCTTGAAAAAAAAAAAAATTAAATACCTTGCTTCCCTAGCAATTCATTTAGTAAACACCTACAAAATTATTAACGATCTCGTCAACAACAACCCCGAACACCTTTTTGATCTCCATGTGTTTAGCACACGTGAACATGTCTACAGAGTAAAAAAAAACAAAAAACAGCACAGCTCCTATGACTTTCGGAATAATTTTTTCACACTCAGAATTGCTTAAACATCGAACAAACTGTTTGAATCGGTTGTTGGCTGGCAAGACATTGCATCCTTTAAAACCCTCATGCTTTCCGAAATTCACCCATACTCCACCTGATGTCCCCCTCCATACACATGCAAACATATGACTCATACGCCGTTCATTTCCCTGACAATTGTACATTCTTGTGCATACTATACATGCACTTTTGACGAGTTATACACACTTGTTTCATCATTTTTAAGTTTAAAGTTCAGTAGAAATTAGAAAAACTTGCTGTCTTGTGTGCTACTAGTGCCGAAGCCAATTCGAACCGTGTATAACGGAACGTGCAACCTTCGAACAATCCATACAAATGTAATGTTGTCCACATGTTATAAATAAAAGTTAATTCTCATGGAAACAACCATTATTAGATAAAACCAGCCTGAACATGTGGCAAAATCCAATTTCACCCCGCAAAAAATGCAAAATGACATGGAATATAAAAAAAGGGAGTTGCATATTTTAGTACAAAATCGGCTCCAAATTCATTCAAGCTTATCGTAAAATGATCCCCTAATGGAACCGGAGTTTAAAAATGTAGTTTATTTATGTTCTGTTTTCAACAAACAGCGTGCAAGAGTGTGCAACTTTTCAAATGTGATTTGGATTGTACATAGTCTCATCCTTGCACATTCCATGTTAAAAACAACGCACAATAGAATGAAATTAAAGATGCAATGAAAAAAATATGAGTCATAAAATGAATTTGTTATTGTTAAAAGAATTTGTTTCTAACAAAAATCGAGTTTATGATCTTTAAATGTTTCCACTGCTGTCGGCTTATTGTAGAAGAATGTACATAAAATGTGTATTTATCAAATATCAATCGGAATCGGAAAAAAATGATTTTGTGACGAGAGTGCAATGAAACAGACAGCGCTCAACTAGCTAAAAGTTGAATTAATGCAGTTACAACAATATTTCTTCAAAGGAAAACAATGGAGAAATGTTTCAGGAAAAGCGGAAATTACATACGTTAACATTCGGTTTTAGTGATCATCATATGAAAACTGGTTTTGAGCCCTAATACATTTTCTACAATGTCAAATAAGCACAACATAAAAACACAACTTGCGAGAGATGCATACATAAGCATGGAACTGTTCATGCTCGTACATCATGAAGAGCTTAACACATGCTTTACCATTATGCATAGAAAGTCGGCTCCCAGAACAATATCCTGCGGAAACTGGCCAACTCCAAATGGGGATCCACAGCATTGTGCTATTCTAATGCGAAGTATGCATGTCCTTTTTCGGAGAGATCAACCCGTGCCTATAAATTAGACCCCGCATTGTTGAACACTATCTGCCGCTTGCTCACTGGTTGCCTGAAGCCGACCAACATGAACAACCGGCATCTTCTCACTGGCATCGTCCCTGCAGATCTGAGACGGGAAGTTGCAAGCTAAATAGAGATGACAATGGCTACCAGTGACAAATGTCATCTCCTTCATGGGTTTGAACCCCGGCCCACTGACTGAAATCGAGGAGAATCTTCCTCAACTGTATCTAAGCCCTGACAATATCTCCGGAAGAGATCAGACTACAGCAGTGAATCAGAGGGCGAGAGAATGATCTCCCTACTTACATAGGAATTTCCTGCTTCTGAAGCCCTCCCTCCAGGCTCAGAATTGTGGGTCCGCTCAACCATTTCTGAACAGGTATGGAGTGATCAAGAGCTGCTATGGCCAGATAGGTGTACAAAACCAATCAAACCATCTGCGAATGTTGGGAGGATGATTATGGGATGCTGCAATGCCCAACCAGTGAAGCTTAAAAGAGTTTGCATTATTCTATGATAATGCAAAGGACTGCGAAGCTGCTATATCGCCGCATGCTTCAAACACTGTCGTACAAACTTTTAAATTCTCTATACCTTCTGATGTTTAGTAATTAAAATATAATTCATTTGTACGAATTATGTTGTTAATGTATTTAATTTGTGTTAATTCCTCTACATAAGTATCAATTCAGCAGCTAACACATTGAACGTTCTTAGTATGATTCATAGCACTTAAAGATCAAGCTAATGTTTTTCTTGTTAATAGTAAATAAAAAAAATATTAAAAAATTCTTGATTTTGCACCGTATTAAAAGCAGACAGAAACACAATTTGATGACATATTCAAAAAAAAAAAAAAAAGATTTAAAAGTAGACAACTGAAATTGCTGTAAAAAAAATTTTTTTTTTTTTCAAGTATCTATTGGAGCTATAAGCTTGAAACTTTTCAACATTAAAAATATGTCTTCGTTATATCAAAACTTTTGTTGGAGATATATTTTAACTTGGGTGAATTTATGCAGTTTTTAACTGTTGACTGACAACAACAAAATTTTCAAATTCATATACAAAAGGAATCAAATGTAAAAAAAAAATTTATTATTCAAACAAATACTTGAAAAATCTTAAATGAGTAAAAAAAAAAAAAATTATCTCCACTGACGCAACATATTTTCTAAGCAGATTTTATAGTCCTCCTACCATTCCTCCTCTCAGCGATTTGCAGTCAGATTTTTTTTATCTGCTTCTGCTGTTGTAAATATATCTGGAATCTTCCAAATCTTACCATCACTTGAAATTGGCACCACATCAAAATTCCATCTATATACAAATGTCGACTCCACCACCTGTGCAAAGGCCATTGAAAATAATCATTTCTGCCTTAGTGACAACTAGCGGCACCCATGTCCTGGTGTTGCCTGGGAAAATTTAGGAACCGAATAAACTCCTGCTCCCACCTCTGCACCGCATGGAAGTATTTTTAGGCGATGTTGTGTTAGACTTAATTACTTGGTTTTTTTTTTCGGTAATGGGTAGAGAGAATTAAAAATAATTGTTTCAATCCACATTTTTATTGTTCTACGTAGAATTTCTTATATTGAAAACTGTTAGGTTAATTAGTGTATGGTTTTAAGAATCTGAAAATTATAACATTGAATTATGAAGTTGTCTCCCTTTTTTAAATAGACGGCTCTTAGAAATTGACTTCCAAACTCTCTGGTCACCTCTTTATTGCCTTTAGTTTTAATGAAGTATGCGTTAATGCATTGTGAAAAAAAATGCTTGTATTTTTTAAACTTTTATTAAGGCTGATAGCAATGCAGAAAAAGATTTATGTAAAAATAAATATTTTGAAGATTTGTAACCCAAATATTGTCTTCCATTGTTTATTTTTGTTCATATTCTCTTTCACCATTCCGTTTTTTTTGCATTGCTATCGGCATTCATAAATATCTACATACTTATTTACTAGCAAACTACCATTCTCTTTTATATATACATATAACTTTCATAAACAAATATTTATAAAAAATATCTTGGAAAGAAATCTAACAGTGCTCGATTATTAAAATACAATTTTTCAAAAATGTTAATTTAAAATAAGAGCCAATTATTTTTATATGCCTTGTAAGACCATATCTGAATATATATATATATATATATATATATATATATATATATATATTTTAATTTAAAATAAGAGCTAATTATTTATATATGCCTTGTAAGACCATATATATATATATATATTATACTAGTCGCTTATTCGAGTTTGTATGTTTTCACCTTCCATACCCATTTTAATAAATGAGATCATCAAAAATATAATCATCATAAATATAAACTGGTGTCACTAAATAAAATAAAAATAAAAAATTAGATGTAAAAATGAATTGTTTCAAAATGGAGTTGTTTCTTCATCAACTTAACCAGTTTTGAAACATACGCTTTGCATTCTTTTTCTTTTAGTGTAATTTTAATACATGTCTAATTGTTACAATTTTATATAAGTAAAAATGTAGTATTCATCTTATTTATTAAAAGAATATTTATTATTTTATTTTTTATCGTAAAGAGAATTAAAATATAAAAGTTAGACACATTTTTTAATTTTTTTTTTAACACTATTTAGCTGTCAATGACAATTATTTTATGGGAGAGACAATTTTTTCATAATATTATTAAACCTGACAGACAAGATGAATATTATTAACAATAAATTATACAGGGAGAAGAAAAAAATCAACCATGAAATTTCCATGGGTCTTGCTAGTATGTATATATATATATATATATATATATATATATATATAAATAAATAAATATAGTTTCGTATTTAAATTTTCCCACCAAAATTAACTATAAACTCACTCCAAGTCTTTACCTGATTGACATTATTCCACTGAAGATGGACCCAGATGGGTCAGAAATACTTTGGACCTAAAAGAAAATTACGGCAGATTCATCAGCCAATTCTCATCTGAGATTAGGACTTTAATCCGGAAAATGGAAGGGATCCATACAAAAATATCCAGACATGAGTTGTCAGTTATTTTTAATAATACGTGCCTTAGAGAAAAAAATGCTGCCTCGATACACATATATATATATATATATATATATATATATATATATATATATAAGAAGGGGGGTGTAGACATTTTTTAAACCATTGTTTCGTAATAGTATTATATATATATTTTTTAAACTGTAACTGTAGTGTTAAAATAAATAAAATTTATTTATTTTAATCTAAAAAAAATTTTTTTTATTTATTTTAACACTACTCATTGTTTTTTTTCAAAAAAACATATCTATATATATATATATATATTAGTTGTATATTAGTAAAAAAAAAAAATTTTTTTTAAAGTGAAAACTTATTTTCAAAAGGAAATAAACAAAACAAATCGGACTCCATTTTTATTGAACCTGAAGTAAATGGAGTCTGCGACTGGTGCATACCGACAGTTTATTCGATTAAATATTTATGATATTGAATGGAGAGTCACATTGAGTGAAAAGACTGCTACTTTCCGCTGAAAATGAAGTAAATAGAAAATATTGATCAGGACTACATACTGAAATCGGAAAAATTGATTTAAAGGATAATTTTTGCTTTTGAAAACACTGACCAATATGTGGTAAACAGCAGTGCGGAAACACTGATGTAACTCTTTTTATTGGTCAATTGGAGGAATTGAAATAGGGAAAAACTCACTGTACTTTAAGATGAGGAATTTGCTGAGTACCTTGTGGAAACATTCCAAAACAAGTTTGGAGGTTGTGTATAATTTGGATTATTCCGACTACTGTTCTCATCTTGAGTGTTATCATCACAACGTTTCGGCCGCTGTAACCTCCGGCCTTCTTCAGGTGTCTCTTTTCATGGCGCAGTGGATAAAGTACTAATTAAAATTCAGTTCTAAGTGATAGTCATCTGAAGGGTGAAGGTTCAATCCTCAGTGCGAGCGATATGAAAAAATTGCGAATTACTGAAGACATGGCTGACGGAACAAGAGCATACTACCCCCTCGGATTAAATAAAGGGTTCTATTCGAAATTCCATCCAAATTCCCGAGTTTGAAAAGATGCACCTAAAGAAGGTCGAAGGTTACAGCAGCCGAAACGTGATGAGAACAGTAGTCCGGATAATACAAATTGTCAATCCTCATCTCAAATTCAGAAACAAGTTTGGAGGTCGTTTAGATTAACACACAGATGCATTGCCTTCCTCAAATAATTTGCAACCAAATTTACTTCTTGTCGGTTTAATAGTAAGTATCAAAAACGAGTCTAGTTTAGAGTCGAAAATGGCTAAATATAGTGAAATTTCCTTTGATTTCAACATACGATATCTTGTTTATTTTTTGGATTTTTTTAATATAAATTTTGATGTAAACAAAATGTAACCTTTTCTCTTTACAAATGTACAATTCTTTTTCGTGTTAATTTTTTTTTTTTTCTGGTGATGAACAGTTTATATTTTTATGCAAAAAAAAAAAAAATGTTGATGTTTTTCAAATTTGGTGTTCACAATATTGTGTATCTCTATATATATGAAGATGTTCTCATCTTAAAGAAAAAAGACCATGTGTCAATATGGTGGGCTTAATATATAGGGTTTTAAGTTGTCTTTCACAAAAAATCTAAGTTGAAATCGTCATATTCGGTTTAACGTCTATTTCACATGTTGGAAATACTGAAGAAATTTTTGCTCTATAATCAAATAGTGTTTGCGTCTGGTTTTACATGGCCCAAATCGGAAGTTTTTTTATTAATTTACTATTGAAAGAAAAATCTAGCTTGATCTCCAATATGAAATGAATCTTATATGAACAACACTCAAATTTGTGTTTCAATGTCATTGTTTTATCAAGAAGTAATGGGGTTTTGCCAAATGTTTTACTGGTTTTATTCATAATCAGTCTTCGTATACCACAAGATAACATTACATTTATAATGATTTTTCACTTGTTTCAAGCCTGTATTTTGAGTGATACACTGAACATTGACTTCTTGACCAATAGCACACAAGATGACAAATTTTGAAGTCATAATTCGGTGGCTAATTGAGCCATCAAAATAAATTTGGTACCATTGTTTATGTTTTGAAAAGATCTATGAGCATACATTAATTTTTTTTAGATATAATGAAAATAAAATGTTGGTTTAGGATACTTACTAAACTGTTGGTTGTTGGTCCAGCATTCCATGTTTAAAGCAAATTACTTGATCAATGGAAGTTTAAGTACTGGACAGTGCTATTGACATGTTTATTTTGACAGATTCTTCACTTTTGAAGCAGATGGTCAGTTGTGGCTGAATTATTTGGTTCGTCCGGAGATTTGTCATGGGAAGATAAATTAAATTTCCCTTGGAAGAGTGAAATCAAAAACTCTTGCACTTTTTGAGGTCTTCATTTTTTTTCTTTCCGTTTCAATTTATTTTCTTTATTACTTGTTTTTTATGCTTAGGATAAATGTAGGGACGAGCAGTGAAAGTGAAAGTAATGTATTTTAACCAAAGAATGAATATCAAATTGAAAAAAAAATCCACCAAAAGACTGAATCTTTATGAAATATTCAGTATTAGTTAATAAATGAATGTTACTAATATAAAGTACTAGCCATACCTACCTGGCGTTGCCCGGGAATAAAAGGAAAAAATGACTGACTTGTTTACAAAGAAACAGAAATTAATTGACGCTAATCGATTAATAGTAAAGAACAAATAATAATAATGTGTAATTAATGTGGAGATGAGAAACATGCACACACACACATGCGAGAAGTCACATAATTTAATTAATATATGAATTAATATATATATTTATGAAGAGTTCAAGGGAGATAACTCGGTATAATTGCACGCAACAACTTCCATTTATTCTGTTTTTGGTGAGTAAGGGAAAATGTCTGCACTCTGCAGTTTTCTTAGCCGGAATAAGTAATTTCAGAAAAAAAACTGAAACAAATTAAATTATATTCATGCCAGGGGAAGGAAAAAATGAAAAAAAATGGGCTAGTCCGAATCAAGTCGAATGAATTGCTGTTTGGGTTTGACTTTGAGAATCTGACACGATAACTTTGTTAGATTTATTTTATTATAAAAAAATTTTTTAAACTTAGATTTTTTTTTTATAGGTCACTTAAACTACTTTACCCCACCCCTTCATTTATAAAACTAAATGCACCTTATACCCATAGTCGAAACTCGGTGACCACCTATACAAAGCGGTATGAATGGAAAAAATATGTATTAAAGATCTCAAGAGATTTAACTTTTCTTTTTTTCTTTCTCTTTTCTATCGATTTTTGAGTATCATTTTTCTACCAAAGTTGCCTTTTTAAAAAAAAAAGTTTGTTTTTTTTTTGTTTTTTTCATTGCAACTTCAGAATGTTATCTCTTTTGTGGGTGGGTATTCAATCACTTTTAATAAAGGCGCATTTTGATTTATTAGTTTAGTAATAGGAAACAAATAGATTGTTAAAGACGGGTATTTCTTTACCAAAAGCATAATTTTTATTTTTAGTTGAATTTGATTCATTGAAAGTTTTCAACTTAAATTTTTTTTTTCAATGAAACACAACTTAAAACCTTATTTTGAACCTACCATATTGACAAGCGTCCATTTTTCTTTAAGAAACTCTATTTTTATATGCATAGACAAAAAAATCGCATGCACCAAAGTTGAAATACACTTTCTTTTTTTTCAACAGAGAAAATAATGACCTGGAAAAAATCTAAGTGTACAAAAGAATTATATCTTTATAAAGAAAAAAGATAAAATTTTCTTTATATCTAAATTTTATCAAAATAACCCATAAAATAAATGAGATATCGCAAGTTGAAATTGAAGCGAATTTTAATATATTCACCCATTTTCGCAAAAACTTGGCCAGTTAGTCGTGCTTAATATAATCCCCCTCCCCCTTTTTTTTCTGACCCAACTGAAACTTTAAAAATATCGAAAATTTATTATTACTAGACATATCCGTGATTCACCACTACCACAATTTACTCCACTTTGATTTCATTCGAAAATTCATAAACTGTGACATCTGTTAAGACATTCTTCTTGCATGACTACAAATAATAAGTCACTTTACTTGTATATTATCTTTATGGATAATATAATAGTAAAGTGTCCTATTATTTTGCTATTTAATTTACATATGTGTTTACAAACACTATATAATATTATCTGGAAAGAGAGTCACTCTTTCTCTAAATGCTCAGCGACATTAAAACTATTTAATTTCATCTGTTTCAGTGAGTAAGGGAAAATGTCTACACAGTTTTCCTAACCGGAATAAGTAATTTCAGAAGAAAACTGAAACAAAATATATTCATGCCAATAAGATTGTGGAAGGAAAAAACGAAAAAAATAGGCTAGTCCAATACAAGTATTGATATGTAAGACGAATTGCTATTTGGGTTTGACTTTGACAATTTGACAAGATAACTTAATATATAAGATTTATTTTATTATAAAAGGGACATTTAAAACTATTCGGGGTTGAATTAACATGCAGTGAGAAAGAGTGAAAGAAATACATAGCTAGCTTAGTTATAGATGAGTGGCTTGTTCAGTGAATTATAATTTATGGGTAATTAGAGCAATTAAATTTTTATTTTTTTTTTCAGACAACTCAATCTCAGAACTAAAGAATATTTTAGCATTTATTTTGTGTGATTAAAATATATAAATAAAAAGCCTTAGGAGAAACAAATGTTGATGAACTCTGATTTAGTACAACATATTTCAAAAAATTTTTTAGCAATTTATACATGGGGGGGGGGACACACTATGTATTCAACATTAATAACATAAAAAAAAATAATTTACATAGGCAATCCACAGAAACAACCAACAATACAGAAGCATTCCCCTCTTCTGTATTCCTAGTGACAGCGGTACTCTCCTAATACTAATTTACGACGTCCAAGGAGTTTGAAACCTTTATATACTGACTAAACCTGCATATTGCAGGCCTAGAAGAACTTCTATTAGCTGATTTCACTGCTGGAAAATTTACAAAATACCAAAGGGATCCTTTTTTATTATTATCATTACTATTTGGTCACCGCTTATCAACGGCCGGGAGCCACTCAAGGATAAGGATTAAAGAGATTGTTAGTTGAACAATGAACAACACGATGAGAGGATTAGAAACAATGGGTGGAATGATTATTTAAGAGGAATTGATTATCCAAGAGGACTGTCCAACAAGTATTTGTTTACATTAGATTTGAAGACAATCGTGCTCTAGTCGATTGGGAAGCAGACTTGGTGTCTATTCCCTGTGCTGATGAAGAGACTGGATATCAATAAAAATTCATATCGTCTCAGAAACGATCGTACACGAAACTGTTTATGTTGAATAAATAAAACTTGCTAGGGAATAACATGAAGGCCTTTCAAACACGAACTAACATCGATCTCCCTTAAGTCTTAGTTCATCACTATCTGGGAATGTTTATATCTACCCGGCACTGTCTGGGAATGTTTATATCTACCCGGCACTGTCTGGGAATGTTTATATCTACCCGGCACTGTCTGGGAATGTTTATATCTACCCGGCACTGTCTGGGAATGTTTATATCTTCCCGGCACTGTCTGGGAATGTTTATATCTACCCGGCACTGTCTGGGAATGTTTATATCTACCCGGCACTGTCTGGGAATGTTTATATCTACCCGGCACTGTCTGGGAATGTTTATATCTACCCGGCACTGTCTGGGAGTCTTTGTACCTTTATTTTGTTTTGCATTTCTTTTAAAACTATCCTTCTTTTTTTTCACCAAAGTATTTAAAAAAACTTTTTTTTAAAATAGGATTTTGAAAGTTAAATTACAGTATTGTGTGATCATTAAATTATTAATTGAACTAAATTGTCATAAAACTATAACTAATTTTATTAGGGTAATATATTTTTAACTTCTATAAAGTTATTGGATGTAAATCGCTTCCAAAACTTTCAATCTTTTAATCAATAAAGAATTGCTAAGAATTTGAAATGCTTTTCTGGCCAAGAAAACTTTCAGTGAATTTTCGTTTCTTGCTCACCAATTTATTAATTGGAGGCAACTTTCAATTCATACATCGTTGGTTATAAATCAATCAGATTCCTTCATTAATTTTAGTGAAAGATAGTAAAAAAAAGAGGTTTTTTTATCCCACCCCCCAAGAGTAGCTTCCCTTTGAAGCATTTCAAATTCTTAGCAATTCTTTATTGATTAAAAGATTGAAAGTTTTGGAAGCGATTTACATCCAATAACTTTATAGAAGTTAAAAATATATTACCCTAATAAAATTAGTTATAGTTTTATGACAATTTAGTTCAATTAATAATTTAATGATCACACAATACTGTAATTTAACTTTCAAAATCCTATTTTAAAAAAAAGTTTTTTTAAATACTTTGGTGAAAAAAAAGAAGGATAGTTTTAAAAGAAATGCAAAACAAAATAAAGGTACAAAGACTCCCAGACAGTGCCGGGTAGATATAAACATTCCCAGACAGTGCCGGGTAGATATAAACATTCCCAGACAGTGCCGGGTAGATATAAACATTCCCAGACAGTGCCGGGTAGATATAAACATTCCCAGACAGTGCCGGGTAGATATAAACATTCCCAGACAGTGCCGGGTAGATATAAACATTCCCAGACAGTGCCGGGTAGATATAAACATTCCCAGACAGTGCCGGGTAGGTATAAACATTCCCAGACAGTGCCGGGTAGGTATAAACATTCCCAGACAGTGCCGGGTAGATATAAACATTCCCAGACAGTGCCGGGTAGATATAAACATTCCCAGACAGTGCCGGGTAGGTATAAACATTCCCAGACAGTGCCGGGTAGATATAAACATTCCCAGACAGTGCCGGGTAGGTATAAACATTCCCAGACAGTGCCGGGTAGGTATAAACATTCCCAGACAGTGCCGGGTAGATATAAACATTCTCAGACAGTGCCGGGTAGGTATAAACTTTCCCAGACAGTGCCGGGTAGGTATAAACATTCCCAGACAGTGCCGGGTAGGTACAAAGACTCAGTGTAGATACAGCTAGTCTTATATATAAAGTAAAGTCAGTTTCTCTTCTCCCCATACTTTTGTGATCAATGGCTTCTTTACTTCAAGATACATGAAAAAATTTGTTTCATCAGTCAAATTTGCTTTTAGCAACACAAACCAGTATTTATATTGATCTGTGTTAAAAACAAAAATTTTATTTTCAATCGATCGCAACGCTTTATTATTATACAATATTTTATTTTTATTATTCATAAATAAAGGTGGAGTAGTTCTTAACCTCACAGTCAGAAGTCCGAATACCATACCCAACTCACCTGGTACTAATTTAATAACAGACAATGTTTTCAATCTTTGCCTGTGAAAAGCAGAGATTCTCTTTCTTTCTCCCCTATTTTCATTGGATTTTGCTGATAGGTAGGGGAAGAGAGAAGGAACAAGACAGAATGCCACTTTTTGTGGTTTTAACCAACATTCAATTGAAGAGAGAGAGTTGATTCGGTGGTTCGATCGAATGCCGCAGAGATTATGAGTTTGAACCTCACCTAGGCATAAGTTTTTTTTACTCTGATTTTGTCATAAAATTAACTTCAACATTTCAAATTACCAAATTGTTTCATTTTACTTTTATGTTTTTCTTTAATTTATGAGAATTGGGACCCTAAGAGACACCGGGTAGATCTGCTAGTAATTTATAAAGGATGTGGGGTTACTTATTTTTTAATGACTTTTCCATGTATTTTATTATAATTATTAAGAGGTATTTTAACTACTTATCTGTTGTAACCTTTGAATCCTGTCAACACTATTGTATCCTTCAACAGGGGTTCAATTAACAAAGTGATAATTCAGGTTAAAAAAGAATAACCAACGCGATGTTATAATGAAACAAGGAAAGGTTTGTCATAGAGAGTACATTAAAAGAAAGACCGACCGACCTTGTTGAGGAATTACTAAGATTGGAATAAAAGATCAATGTCTAGTAAAGTGCTACTTGATATGTAGTCATCCATGGAAAAGTCCACATAGGAAAAAGGGGTTAAAGGTATTCTATTACAGCAATTACTTTACAAAATATATTGAAAAACATTTTTATATGAAAGTCAAACTTTTAAAAAAATAGTAATTATTTTTTTTTTAATTGCTAATTAAAGATCTTAAACTTTTTAAGGGCTCGGTAGGGCCGAAATATTTGGATTTATCTAATTGTTTTCATTTATTTGAAGAAAAAAAAATTCTCTTGCATCATGATTTGGTTTCTAACTGATTTCTCATATTTTTTATTTTTTTAATATAGGAAAGTGAAGATGAACATCTTGTGGAAGGTAAGAAATGTTTTACTTGTGCTACAAATACACTTCATATACTTTTCTTATTTTTTAAAATCAAATTTAAATACAAGTGAATTATATCCAAATAACATTAATTGTAATTTTTTTTAATTTTTTTTTTTTTTTTTTTTTTTTTTTTTTTTCAAGATTAAAAAAAATTCGGTTTAGTTTTCCCATATTTTATTTTTAATTCATATTTATTTATCAAAGCTATGTATAGGCAAAAAATACCCGGACGCATCCTGCACTTTTATTAATACAGATGTTAAATAATATTGAAATGTGTATCATTCAGTATTCCGTATTGATTGTAATGTTTTGCTGTGAACCGTATTAGTTAGTATCCCAAACCAAAATTTTATTTTCATTATATCTAAAACCTTGCAAAACAAACAATGATACCGAATTTATTTTGGTAGCTCGATTAGCCACCAAATTATGACTGTTCAAAATTTGTTGGAAATTGGAAAATTTGCCATCTTGTGTGCTAGTGGTCAAGAAGCCAATGTTCAGTGTATAACTCAAAATGCAGGCTTCAGGTTTGAAACAATTGAAAAATCCTTACAAATGTAATGTCATCTTATGGTATATGAAAATTAATCATAATGGAAGCAATAATTATTAGATCAAGTCAGCCTAAACATTCGGCAAAATCTCATTACCTCCGAAAAAAACCGTACAAACATGACACAGAAGTGCAACTCTGACTGCTCATATAAGATTCATTTCAACAGCTAACATTCATCTTAATATGATCATAGCACATTAGAGATCAAACTAGATTTTTTTAATAGTATATTACAAAAAAAAACACTCAGATTTGGATGATGTGAAAACAGATGGAAAGACAATTTGATAATCGGGCAAAAATTTCTTTATATTATTCACTAAAATTTTTATTTATTTATTTTTATTGTTTTTTTGTTTTTTTAAGATAACTAAAAACTCTATATTAAGACCTCAAGTGGTCTTTTTTATTTAAGATGGAACTATGTTCATATGCAGAGAAAAACAGTATCACACACCAAAATTGAAAAACATCAACATTTTTTTCCATCACTGAAAATAACATACCTTGAAGTAGCCTGGGGCAAAAACCTATTAACACCACAAGAGAAAGACTTATACATTGAGAAGAATAAAACAGTTCATTTTCTTTACAAATTTCATCAAAACAACAACAAAAAAAACATTAAGTTGCAGGTTGAAATTGAAGAGAAATTTCACAATATTTATCCATTTTCACACTCCGAACTGGTTTGTGATACCTACTGTTAGGGTTTGTACTTTGCTCTTCTAACTGAATTGTATTCTTTCCAGATGTGGAAGTGTCAGATTATGAAAGTGTAACGGAAGGAAAAGAACCCAGCGTAAGTATACAATCACCTCGATACCTTTTTAAGCTTATGCAATTTGACTCGCACCCTTATTATATCGGAGCAGCTGTGGAGGTGCACACTAGACCTTCAACTCTCTTCATGATTCTTCAATTTTTAGGGCCTCTAGCTCCAAATCTTTAACGTCTGGTATTACCAACTTCAATTCTGCTAATAGTTAAAATTGGCTAAATTATAATTCTTCATTACTCACCGTACTTGCCTGGGATGCAGTAAAGTCGATTTTAGTTTTTAATTTTTATTTGTACATTTTTAAACTTATACAGAAAAAGAAATCAATTTTTAATTAAATCTAACGAAGTAAGTTGTTATATTGTCAATAACATGGTACAATAATAACAAATGAAAATTGGCTAATCCGAAGCAAAGTTTCATCTGTCGACTTAAATGCTATTTTGGTCTGATTTTGAAAATCCTATAAGATTAGGGGTGGGACGTAATGGGTGAAAATTTCAGATTCATGCGAGTAGTATTTTTTGTGTTCATTTATACGTAAATAACACTAAACAATCAAACATTTTGAAAATTTTGCAAAATTCAGAAGGTGCAGGCCAAAAATAGCCGTTAGGGCTCCACGGGACTCAAAATCCATCATTTTTCGGTGAAAAAGTGGTTTCATGCGACATTGCAGGTCCTAAAACATCCTCAAAAGCTATGAATGGATATAGATGTAGCAATACACATGAAAAAATTTAAATTGCTTAAAATATCTCAATAATGGCATATATAGAAAGAGCTTGATGATCTAAGAAAGAATCTTTTTTTAAATCTGACTAAAAATAAGGAAGTTATGACTATTTTTGTGCCTCGCACAATTGGATATTTTCCCCTCTTTAAGACCATATGCGTTTCGTCACATTTTTTACACTAATTTTTCAGTAAAAATGTTATATCTTTGTTAAAACACAAGATTAAGCAATGAGATTCACCATATAAGTGTATTTTTGTACAAGGAATCAGAATGTGCCATTGAAAATCTCCAGAAATTAATGCTTTCCAAGTAATCTGCACTAAGTGCACATAAATATGCTGCAATACCTTAAAAATACCATGTATCCATTAAAAGAAAGAAGTTAGAAAACTCAAAGTTGAATTGTAATACATTTTATGTACAAGAAACTAAAATCTAATACTAGGACTGTTTAAAAATGAATATATTGCAAGACTTCTTTGGCATGATTGTAGATCAACACCTTTCGCTAACTCACCCCTTACCTCACCAAAATATGAGATTCTACTTTTTTTATTTAGACAATTACATGTTAACACCCTGAAAAACTTGGCAGAAAGAAAGAAACAAAAAAAATTATTTTAGAATTTAGAGTGGGGATCAGTTTCACATAAATTAAATATAAAATAATCCCCCATTTCAAGGCCATTCTAGCGTTTTAGGACAGTTAATTATTTTTTCTATGGGAGATAAATCCTGTGCGTTTTTCTTGTTTTTTTTTTTTTTTTTAGACGATTATGAGGGTCTTTGTGGGAGGAGGGGGGCTTACCACTTGAATTTCAGGTTAGTGGTAGGGCTAGGGGCAATTAAGTGTGAACACCCTGAAAATTTAGAATTTCGAGTGGGGGATTAGTTTCACATATATTTAATGTAGAATAATTCACCATTTCCGGGCCATTCTAGCGTTTTAGGGCATTAATCAATTTTTTTCTATGGGAAATAAATCCTGTGCGTTTTTCTTTTTTTATGGGCGTCTGCTTTTTCTTTTTCTTTTTTAGACGATTGTTTTAATGGACTTTTTTTGTAGGATTAGAGCGTCCTACTCGGACTTAGGGTTAGTGATAAGGTTAAGGAAGGGGTTTTGTTTTGGATGGAGGTTGCCATTCGGACTTAGTGTTAGGGTTAAGAGTAATTCCATGTCAAATCATCCAGAAATTTTGGATTTTGACACCCATATCGTCAGATTTTGTTGTAACTTGCACCACAGATGGACATCATAAAAACTAAGAAATCCTGAAAATTTGAGGATACAACTCCAAGCGGTTTCCGATTTAGAGCAGTTTCCGTGTCGCGTAAATCGTGCAAGATGTCGCCCGGGTGACATTTTAATAATTACATTTTCTTTAATATTTTCAGTTTGGAACATATGATGCTGAAAATTCACACAGGTATGTTTTTCAACCCAAGGAACCCAAAAATGGCATCAGCTTTGCTCAGAAATGAAGCCTTCTAGGAGATTTTATCAAATTTTGAAATTTTTTACATGTGCACCAATATGGGGCAAAAGAATGATGTAGCTGATATGGTAACAGGTTTTTTTTCTTTTGGACATTCATTTAGACACTATGAAGTACCTCTGGACCAAAAATGGTAAATAATACTTTTTTTTGTTCACTCAGTGTCTATTAAAAGTTAGGCCTTTTTCCGAGGGTTCAGAAATACCCTATTGGGGGAAGCAACTAGTTTGGATATGCAAGATCAAAATTTATACAAAATTCACATTAAAATAAGTTTTAGAAAGTAAAAGTTAAGAGTCTCACAGTGATCAGATATTTACAATAAAAGCGGACTTCACAATAAAAACCAGCACACGACAACATTATCTACATGGGTTATTCTCATCAATTTTAACTGAGAATAAATGTTGAATGGTTTTACTTATGACTTATAAGATAGATGAAGTTTGCACTGTTTGTGTTTATTTAATAACTGCATAGCAGTTTTTACTAAGGTAAAAAGTTTCGGGTTGTTAACACCATCCATTGTAAAATGACTGAGCAAAACATCGTCAAAATGTCCTATGCGCAACGGCGCTTTGGTCCAATGTTACTAGAATCCAATGATTATGCCAATTTTGACTACTAAACCACAATAACTGCTTAAATATTGATCATATATCTTGTATAAGAAAATTTTTCTTTGCCTATTATGCCTGCATTTGTTGATGGTCAATTTTTTCAGTAAAACGTGTCCCATATGCAACAGAGTTGGATTAGTTCACCATAATGTACTGCAACAATCCTAAAATAATTTTAAATGAAAAACATTATCTCTACCTAATTAAAATATATAATAGTGGTTGGTGCAATTGGTTTGTTCCATTATGCAGGCAAGAAAGTTAGGCAGCACTTGATTCTTATACCAAGAAATTAGCTGTAGAATATATAGAAGAATTTGAGGTAGGAACAAATTTATGAATATTTTAAATGTTGATTTTTTTCCTTTCAATTCAGTGGAAAAATCTATATAAATCTCTTCACTAACTGCTTACTCATCCCCTGCTACCAAACTTAAGTTACCTGATTATATATTCTATTTTATTGTTTTGTCTTCAATTCAATAGTAAACAAAAGAAAACAAAATGACTGATGTCGAACTCAATTTGGAATGTCATAAATTAGATAATGATCATTCCAAAGGAATTGAGAATCTGTCAGACTTGAACAAAGACGTTGTTGTGGAGAGCTGGGCTCAAGGAACATAAAGGCAAGTTATCAACCATCTGCTTTCATCACAAAAAATATTTTGAAAATGTGTTTGAACATAGAGCAAAGGCCTCAAAGGCCGCGGTGGATTGTTACAACATAAAAGTAAAGGCGTACAACTGATATTGTTTGTGATGGCAAAAGAGCTGGAGGTGAGAGGGTACAATGTAACACCAGGACACATTCTTTGTCCTCAGTGTATGATGAAAAATGTCCTCAGTGTATGATGAAATATGTGAGACTGATCGATGATACAGACAGGATAGATGCAAACTACATCTGTGAATTTTGCAAACCCCAACAAAAAACTTGAATATTAGTCTGAAATACATGGACATTTCTCCTGTCGCTTTACATGGTGTTGCTCCTCATAGTCGTGTTCATAGTGCCAAAAGGAAATTAGAACAAGTGATTGGAACACTCAAAAGCGACCTGTCGACTGTATACAAAGTCGACGCTGAAGAATTGACTGTGTCAGAATCAGTGCATATTGAAAAAGAAATCAAAGAGAAAGCATTAGAATTGGATAGATTACATGATCTGATGAAGGAGAAATTTAAGAAAGCCTCGACTCCAAATCATGACAGTTGCTCCTGATTTGTGGTCTCGTGAATACTGTTCCAAATTCTTCAAGGTGTCAGAGTACGTTGTTCGAACTGCCAGGGAACTAAAGAATGTGAGTGGTATTCTCTCAAAGTCTGCCCCCAAAAATGGGAAAAAACTCTCCCCAGAGACAGCAGAACTGGTAGTACACATGTATGAAAATGATAAATACAGCCGTCAAATGCCAGGCAAAAAGGACTGTTAGTATTGCAAAGGGTGTTCACAAACAAAATCATTTAATACTATGTAACCTGGATGAATTGTATGCTGCTTTTAAACAGAAGTATCCCAATGTCAAGGTGGGGTTTTCCAAATTTTCTCAGTTGCGTCCAAAGTGGTGTGTATTAGCTGGATCTAAAGGTACCCATTCTGTTTGTGTGTAGCATACATCAGAATGCGAAACTTCTTGTAGGCGCCATTGGTTGGGACGTCACTTACAAGGATTTGATCTCAAAACTAGTTTGTGATTCTTCCAATAAGGAATGCATGATGCACCGTTGTGAGGCATGTCTTGGCAGAGAAGCATTGCAGAAGTTCTTGGATGAAAAGCTGGTTGATGTGGATCCAGATGATGAATTTCATTTTAGTCAATGGGACACAACTGACTGTGCCACATTAAGTACTCGTACAACAATGTATGAAGAATACAAAGATTTCTTGATTGACAAAATCGACAATCTCACACGACACTCATATATAACAAAATGTCAAACTAGATACTTGACTAAAAAGAAAGAGAATCTTTGTTCGAATGAGGTTCTTGTCCTTGTAGACTTTGCAGAAAATTATCAATTTCTCATACAAGACGAAATCCAAAGTTTTCATTGGAGCAAGGAATATTGCACCCTGCACCGCTTTACTACTGAGATTTCGATGGAACACTGAAGCATCTTTCATTGTGTTTTATTTCAACATCCACGACACTGCATTCGTGGATCAAACCCAGGCAATGACAGTTCACTACATTCGTGCATTATTGCCCCATGTTAACAAAATGACTTACTTCAGTGATGGCTGTGGGGGTCAATATAAAAATTATAAAAACTTCATAAATTTATATCTGCATAAACAGGACTTGGGATTGATGCAGAGTGGGTTTTCTTTGCTACAAGCCATGGAAAATCCCTTTGTGATGGAATCGGTGGTTCAGTAAAATGGCATGTGGCTAAACGGTCGCTTCAACGTCCTCTGAATAATCAAATCCTGGATTATAAAGCCATGCTAGAAGTCTGCCTGGAGATGTCTGCAATCAAGTTCTTTGATATTAGTATGGAAACTATGAGGAGGTGAGAAAGTTTCTTGAGGAAGCAGAAGCAGCCACCATTTTGCCCCGTTTTCAACATCGAACATTGGTCATAAGCTGACCAGCGACGATGAATCATATACAGACAACCATGATTTTAACTTGCCATCAATTCTTGAAATCTGACATTTCATCAATGCAATATATAACCAGTGTTTATAATTCTTTCTGGTGGATTGGCATTGTGAATGAAATTAATGCAGAGGAAGGTGATGTAACCGTCAAGTTCATGCACCCTCATGGACCACGCAAGACATTCAATTGGGCGTAAATTGATGATACATGGTTTGTTCCAATCAAGAAAATTCTTTGTGTTGTCTCCCCAACAACATATACAGGAAGAACATACAAGATAACTGATGAGGAGTATGAAAAAACGATTTCTGCATTTCAGTGGCATAAAGAAAATAACAGTATGTAGATAATGTTGTCGTATGTTGGTTTTTATTGTGAAGTCCGCTTTTATGGTAAATATCTGATCACTGTGAGACTGTATTACCTTTTACTATTTAACTTTTACTTTCTAAAACTTATTTCAATGTGAATTTTATATAAATTTAGATGAACGGTCCCTCCAACTTCATGTCACATACCCAAACTAGTTGCTTCCCCCAATAGGGTATTTCTGAACCCTCGGAAAAAGGCCTAACTTTTAATAGACACTGAGTGAACAAAAAAAAGTATTATTTACCATTTTTGGTCCAGAGGTACTTCATAGTGTCTAAATGAATGTCCAAAAGAAAAAAAACCTGTTACCATATCAGCTACATCATTCTTTTGCCCCATATTGGTGCACATGTAAAAAATTTCAAAATTTGATAAAATCTAGAAGGCTTCATTTCTGAGCAAAGCTGATGCCATTTTTGGGTTCCTTGGGTTGAAAAACATACCTGTGTGAATTTTCAGCTTCACATCATGTTCCAAACTGAAAATATTAAAGAAAATATAATTATTAAAATGTCACCCGGGCGACATCTTGCGTGATTTACGTGACACGGAAACTGCTCTAAATCAGAAACCACTTGGAGTTGTATCCTCAAATTTTCAGGATTTCTTAGTTTTTATGATGTCCATCTGTGGTGCAAGTTACAAAAAAATCTGAGGACATGAGTTTCAAGCCCTGGATGATGTGACATGGAATAACCCTTAAGGGAGTTTTTTAGGGGGTGGCTTGCCACTCATATTTAAGGTTAATGGTACGATACGTTCAAGAAGGTATTTTTAGGAGGTGAGCTTGTTAGTGGTACCTAGAGTTAATGGTAGAGTAATTATTTATTTTATAAATTTCACTAAAAGGCAAGAATGGCCGGGAAATCGGAGATCATTTTACATTAAATTTATATGCGAAACTGATCCCCCACTCTAAATTCTAAATTTTTCTTTTTTTTTCCGCCAAGACTTTAAAGGTGTTCACACGTAATCGCCTAAAAAGGTAGAATCTTATTTTTTTTTAATTGGCGACTAGAAAGTCATTACTACTAGAAGTTCGAAAATTGAGTGAAAACCAGTATTTTTTTAAGTATTTCTTATAAAAGAACCAAATAGGATTAACTTTTTTAAGCACAAGTATTTTTGTCTTATTTTTACAAAGCTAGGTTATATTAGCTGCTGCTGATTGATTGTTATATCAGCAATACTAGCAGCCATTGTTGACTTTTGCTCAAAAAAAGGACAATATTTTTTCGGATAAGGTAATTTAAAATTACTACTACGGAAAGACAAAACAACATACAATTATAATTTTAATGCATAAAAAAAAAATAAAAGATTAATTTATTTACTAGTTGGGTACGAAAAATGTAACATTTTCTATATTCATATTTTCAAATTTTTAAAATTCGTTCTAGAATGAAAATAAACAAAAATCGCCTCCTGTTTATAGCTGTTGACTATTGCTGTAGCAGCAATAGTCAACAGCTATAAATAGAAAACGTTTTTTTTTCTTTCCGGATAGGGTCATGAAATATTATCACTACCAAAAGAGAACATATATACAATTATAATTTTAATGCATAAAAAAGTAAAAAGATTGATTTACATTAATTTAATTGGGTGACGGAAATGTATTTTTCAAAAATGTTCAACCGACGCCGTGTTGAAGGTTTATTTTTAAAATTAAAAAAAAATGAATGAGCCGAATTACTTGGTACACCGACAAACATTAAAAGTGATGCTTTCCCTGATTAGTTTCCAAATTTCAGGACGAATTTCCCCACAGAGCAATGGTACGAGACTTTAAACGAGGGGGGGGGGGGGTAAAAAAAGTGACGAAATTGCCGAAAATAGCGTTAACATTTCTTTGCCTTTATTTGCTCAAAACTCTTAAAAATATATAATGTATATTATTATTCATGAATGCACCTGAAAGGATATTCATTTCCTAACAAAATGATGGTATTTTGAGCACTTAAAGTGCTTTAGTTTTTAAGATATGACTATTTTAATAGAACTACCCTGAAATTTGTGATTATCCAAACAGTTTTCTGGTCAATGTGTATTGCTAATAGATGGTTAAATCTGATATAGTACTGTAATTCTCGCTATATTTTTTTTCTCTCTTCCTTTTCCTCTCTTCATCTTGTCTTCCCTTTTCCCCTCTTTTGACTATTCTCTCTGAAAACTGAAAATGTTTATTTTTCTATGAAGGTTAGGATTTCAAAGAATTCATGAAGAAGGTAGGGGAGTTAGATGACATTTGTTTCATCAAAGTATTACATCCTGTCAACCCCACACTCCCAACATGCGCACTCAACGCCTTTCTCTTAATTTTAACTTCCTTAGTTGAAACTGATCAGAGGAAAAGAATTTTGCGTTGCCCTCTACACACATAAACACATCGGGGGTCGTGGGTATTCTCGATTTCAGCTTTTTTTACCATTGGCTATTCTTATCCCTGTATTATGCCTTGTATATTAGAAAACTAGTAATATCTATCGATCTATATTACTTTGCACGTTGGAAAAAAAAAACGGATATTGACACTTATCAAAAGAACATTATCTGTGCTTCTAGGAGGAGGCTGCTGTTGTTGAAGATGACGACGAAGAGGAGGAAGATGATGATGATGATGGGAGCGAAGAAGAAAGTGAAGACAGCAGTGACGAGGAAAGTGAATCATCAAGTGAAGACGATGATGACGATGATGAAAGTGACGGAGGAGTTGATTATGCTGATGATGCAGATGGACTTGAAGAAGAACGTCAAAGTGGTGATGGAGAGGTATCGTATAAATCATTTATTTTACTGCATCTTGGTAATATTAACTTTAGGTGGTCCTAAAAATGCTGCTTGACACTATTTTAAAACACCATATTTCATAAAATAATATGTGTGTAAAAAAAAATTTTTTTTTTTTTTTTAAATGTATAAAAAATATAAATGTTTATATACCTGTAGGAATGTAAAATGTGTTTTTAAGAAAACAGAATTTTCGGTCGTTTCCTTTGGCCTTCTTCAGTGTATAATATATATATATTATTTACCAAGTTGAAAAGAAATAAAACAGGTATTCTGTAAGTTTTTCTCGACTAGATGCATTTGTATTCAAATTAAAACAAAAAACTCTGTCACTCATTTTTCTCGTTCATTTCTACATAATGTTTACTCCCTATCTCACCCCATGTGTATTTGTTTTTTTAATACTAACGAGCCATCACTTACCAAAATCCACTTAATGATTAATGAGATGGGTAAATTGTCAGTTTAATGTTGATTATTATTATTATGTGAGGATTTGATTACTTATGAGGACGGTTTATGACGGGTATTTGTTGACGATCATGTTGTAATCAGCAGGGAAGTTCTCCGAAAGAAACTTTATTTATGAAAATTCCCTTTGATGCTAGTCGCACGGTATGAAGACGAATTCTTACAAGGAGGAACTAGACTTGTTTTTACATGCTTTGCGTACTATTTCGGAGATGGCTATGTAATAAGATGGAGAGATAGACGGTTTAACTCGAAACCATGTAACATGCGGTGATTTTAAAAAAATCAGATTATTTGGAGGGATTTGGAAATGCAATAGTTTGCATCTACATTGCTTTCATATAACATCAAACAAGGGACAATGGAATAAACAAATGAATCACATAGTTCTGAAAGTGGGTTCGTAACATTAAATTAAAAAATATTGTATCAGAAATTGAAGACAACGGACAATGACGTTAGACTAACATGGGCGATTATTTTATAAACTTGAGGAAAAACAACAGAAAGAGGCACGGGGGTATCTGAGACGGAAAGGTGAAAACACGGATATCCATAACACGGACATACAGGATTGTTGTCATTAACTTGGAGTTCGGAACACTGAACAAATTGGCAACGAATTAAATAGAGATAACCCTTGTGTATTTTTTGTTCATATGATGAATAAACGACTAGCATCACGTTCAGTTTGTTTGCTCTTCTGGGTACCTTGAAATTAGACATAGGCAAGGAAATGATAAAAGGGAAATAACTCATCAAATACCAAGAACTACAGGCATATTTCAGGACACGTTTGATCTCCCTTACATTTTTATGTTCAAGTAATTGGATTATCGCATGTAAGTCATAATAGTACAACCGCCAGTATGCTGAGTGATGCATTATGATCAAGGAAATTTTTTTTTTTTTTTTTTTTTTTTATATGAATAAATTTACGGGAAAATAAAATGACCAATTTTGGAAGAGCGTAAAGTTTCCAAAATTAACAATTTTAATTTTCCTCCAATTTATTTGTTTGGGGTGGAAGTTCTTCATTGCCAAAATGCATCTTGTCATAGAACGGCTATCTTAAAATATTTTGAACAGTGTGTAAAAACAAGTATCAACCATTAGGAATGGTTTCCAGCCAGTGTAGACAGCAGCCGTTTAAAAATAAAAAAAAATGAAACATTTGTTGCCAAAAAAAAAAACATCAACAAATTTTTAAATGCATTCAATAGTTTTATGCAGTGTTTTGAAATAGTGCTGAACAGCATTTATTATGATTCCCCTATTAACGTCACTTTCTATTTAAAATTACATTATGATTTACTAACTTGTGCTGCCCGGTAGTGTATTTGCTTGTAATCTATTTTGCTTTTCTTAATTCCTACCAGCAAATACTTTTAGATCGGAATTATTTATTAAAAAAAAATTTGGAAGTGTGTGTAACTGTATTGTCAATACAGTTACTTTCTTTTAATTAGAACAAAATAATAGAGGGAGGCAAAAAAAATCTTGTACCAATCATTTAAAACTTTGTACAGGGTGGGCCAAAATAAGGGTCCTATCTTTAAATTTGAATAACTTGAATTTGAATAACTTCCACAAAATAAAAGTTAAACTCACCAAACTTTATGTGTGTGTAGACTGACCCTTCCGAGATTTTTTGAAATAAACAAAACAAATTTTAGCCGAAAAACACTTCTTAAAACTTACAAAAACTAAAGTATTGTTTTTTACACTGTTTTGAGTTTTTTAAGCAAAAATAATGTTTTCTAAATGAGGGTACGTTCCTTCGGCCTAATACGGCTCATGCTTGCTTCGGAAGGGGTCCTTTACTTATTCTAAAAAAAAATTTTTTTTTAAATAAATAAATAAAAAAGTTATGAATTTTTAAAAATAGGACCCTTATTTTTGCCCACCCTGTATTAACAAATTCAGTTATGTCCCATTTTCTGAACATGCCGGCCATTTGAAAATAATTCTGACTTGGTCAAAGTATTTTCTGGAATGAATTGAATCGAATTAAAAAAAATTTCTTAACATGCTGCAACTAAAAACTGACCAACCATAAATCGAATATTGATTTTCTAGGAAGAAAGCTATTGATGACAAAGAAATGATAAAGAAACTCACTTTACTTTATATATTAGATTTGTGATGCGAGAAAAATAAATTTAGAATTTAAGAATAAAGTATGCAATATTTATTAAGCAAGATATTACAAATAAATATTAATATTTGCTAATATTAAATATCTGTGCTAAAAATGTGGAACTAACAGTATCTACCAGGCGATGTCTTTGTACTTTTATTTTTATTTTTTGTTTTTATCCAAGTATATTTTTTTTTAATAGGATTTTAAAGTTAAATTTAATCATCACAGTATTGTTTAATCATTAAATTATTACGGAAAGGAAACTGTTATAAAATTATAACTAATTTTATTATGTTTTTAAATTTTTATCTATAAAATTATTGGATTCTTCCAAAACTTTCAATCTTTTAATAGATGATGTTAAGAATTTTAAATGCTTCCAAGGGAAGCTGTTACCTCCCTTTTACTATATTGAATCAAAGAATTTAATTGATTTTCTAACCAGCGATGCATAAATTAAGTTGTTTTCCTTTAATGCTTAAGAATAATCAATGAGTAAACAAAAAGTATTCACTCAGAAAGTTTTCTTAAAAGGAATAAGTATCTTCAGAAAAAAACTGAAGCGAAATAAAATATTTGTGCTAATAATGTAGTTGAAGAAAGAAACAAAAAGGAAAGGATAGTTCAAATCGACTATTGCTATGTCAGACAGATTGCTATTTGGGTCTGACTTTGAAAATCCGTCAAGATGACTTTATATGTTAGAGGAGAGAATATTTATATCCTCTTCAGCTGAATAATTAAGTAAATATCTCTCATATTTGCTGTGAGTTAAGTGTTTGCATTTCATTAAACAATATTCCCACTTAAGTGAAATAATTAAAATTGTCATGTTGGTCATTTTTATGAATAACTTATTATCGCCACTTTTCTGCAGGAACAACCAGGTGAAGAAAAAGATAAAGAGCTTGACGATGATGAAGACCGCAGAAATCCTGCTTACGTCCCAAGGCGTGGAGCTTTTTATGAACATGACACTCGAATAACTGAAGATGCTGAAAAAGAACGACTTGCGTAAGTTTTGTCAATCAATCATGTCAAGAATTCTCCGATTTTCTTCACTCGTTCCTTCTAAACATCACTGTCGGCATTTGTAGGAGTTTAAATTTTATGGGGCTGTTATTCGAATCTTTCGATGGCTCGTGACATTTATCTGCATCACTACTATAGATGCATTACGGATCTCCGCTAACTGGAGCAATTCACCTTCTGGTTGTCATTGATGTTCTCTCTGCTGAAGCATCTGTTTGTCGATGATCATAAAGAATAGAGGGATTTTTTTATTGATGTTAGACTCCTCTAGATTTGCCGTTTCTGTCTATGTCTATATAAATTAACAAGATTATCTTGTCATATATGGAAGGTCAATCACTATAAAGAGGCTAACAACAGCTGTGTTTGCACAGAACCGAGGAAACGGGAAGAGCTGTCGGAAGTAGGATAGGTAAAAAGAGAATGGAAGGAAATGATTCATTAGACCAACAAAAGTATTGGAAATAGGATGAATAGTCAGATGGGTGTGGCTGTTATGGCAAGCGCGGAAGTAGTCTGTTTGTATTGTTCAGAGAACGAGTCATTTCCGTTTGTTTGTGACGAAGACAAAAGACCAGACATGGGATTGAGTTAAGATGTTTAGGAGTGAAAGTTGTTTGCGACAGTTGAGTTTTATGACGGTTTAGTTAACGACAGTTTACGGGAGTTGACAAGTTTTGCGACAGTTGGCGGCTCGGAGAGAACCCGATCAGATTGGAGTCAGTCAAGCGAGAGCAGCTTGGAGTAGACGAACCGATGATCAGATGAGCTCATGAACGACGCCAACAATGATAATGGCCTTGACAGACCATATAATCTCAGTTAGGTCTAAGCTAATAAACAGAAACTTAACCAAGATGTGGACGTTAGTGTTTGAAGGGCCCTTTTCCGCGACAGTATCACACACATACCCAGAGTACAACTGACTTATCTACAATGTATTTGAGTTTGTGCTTTCTCTTCTGAGTCTGTGTTGTTTTGTTTTTCTCAACATGTAAACCAGTACACGTTACTTCAGCGATCGCCAAGAAGACGACACGGCTAGAACAAAGATGAAGACGAACAGAAAACCACTTTGGAAAAGTACTCCCCTCTGCAAGCCCCTCCTGCCCCTACCCCCAAAAGGGGGGGGGGGGCATATTTTTCCATTAAACAATTTTTTAATCTTTAAAGAAAAACATTTAGTGGGATGAATGATGACCAGTTATCCAGTGTACCAAAGAAATGAATGAATGTTTGAAATAGACGTGTGATGATGGGACAACAACAATAAATGGATGATAATGATTTTATCCTGGCTGGAATGTCATTTGGTCTGTCGCTGAGAGTTGTTGATTTGACGTCACTGCTGTTGTCTCGGTCACCGCTGACATCGAGAGAGTTCTTCATCGACTCTATTGATGATAATGTCAGTCTATTGAGGCAGCATCATCAAAACCTCCTATACGTGTCGCGAGAAGGATCACTGTTGTAGATGATGATGATGATGAATGAATGTTGCTGCGAGCAGAATGGGATCTGCTTTGGCTGCTGTCATCTTTCTCATCACTGTCATTGATGACGACGGCTGTTGTAATGAAATTGTTGTTTCATCCAGCAAGGAATCTGATAGCAAAAGACTGCTGAGAAATAGCGCAGACGCAGCGTTGCCACTTTGTCACTCCATTGATTTGCGGTTTCGCGCCTTTCATGTCTTTGCGGTTGCCAAACGCTGCTGCTGCTGTTCAGGACACCTTCATGAAATCTGGTTGGACGACAGAAATAACTATGTGGGCACAGAGACAAAATTGTGATTAACTCTATCATACGTGCCGAGCTGTTGAAAGATCAAACATCCAGTTTTGTTAGAATGCCGAGCCTTAAACATGGGACACGACAAACCCATTAACTTTCTATATCACCGAATCCCTTTTAACTTTTTAAAGTTTTGCATTGTAACTCATCTTTTATAATTATAAATTTATGTGAATTATTTTTTTCCTCTAAATGTTGCTTGTTTAGACCAAAGAAGAAACTTTGGAAAGATGAAGGAAAATGGCAGCATGACCGATTCCATGAAGATCAACAAGCGCCGAAATCTCGAGAGGAATTGATGGTAATTTATGGTTACGACATTTTGGCAAGGGATCAGCCTCCACCAACAGCACCGAGGATTAACAAATCAAGGTAGGTTCGTCTTTATTTAAAATTAACTCAACATACTCGGCATTACCCAGGATGCAGTGATGTACATTTTTTAATTTTAATTTATTTGCACATTTAAAAATGTGTAAATAAATAAAAAATTAAAAAAATGTAAGGAAGACAACTATTATATTCTTCAATTTAAAATGATTTTTATTTTTAGGTAATTATTTTAAACTGTTTCATATTAGCTGTCGTCTTGGCAATATTAAGTTATTTTTATTTAATAGATAGAGAAGTATATTATATTGCCAATAACAAATGAAAATTGGCTAATCAGAAGCAAAGTTTTATTTGTCAACTTAAATGCTATTTTGAGTTTGACTTTGAAAATCTGACAAGATAACTTTGTTAGATGCTTACTTTCATTTATTTTAAACTGGCTTACCGACCCGGCGTTGCACATGAGTACAAAGAAACATTTATTTTGATGACTTTCATTTCGTAATCAAATTATTTTGTAAATAATTTTTTAAAGTTTGTTTTAGTACTTGACGCTAAATTAATTTGTGATCAACTTATTTTGTGAAGTAGGATTCATTATTTAAGTTTGTTTTAGTATTTGACGCTAAATTAATTTGTGATCAACTTATTTTGTGAAGTAGGATTCATTATTTAAGTTTGTTTTAGTATTTGACGCTAAATTAATTTGTGATCAACTTATTTTGTGAAGTAGGATTCATTATTTAAGTTTGTTTTAGTATTTGACGCTAAATTAATTTGTGATCAACTTATTTTGTGAAGTAGGATTCATTATTTAAGTTTGTTTTAGTACTTGACGCTAAATTAATTTGTGATCAACTTATTTTGTGAAGTAGGATTCATTATTTAAGTTTGTTTTAGTATTTGACGCTAAATTAATTTGTGATCAACTTATTTTGTGAAGTAGGATTCATTATTTAAGTTTGTTTTAGTACTTGACGCTAAATTAATTTGTGATCAACTTATTTTGTGAAGTAGGATTCATTATTTAAGTTTGTTTTAGTATTTGACGCTAAATTAATTTGTGATCAACTTATTTTGTGAAGTAGGATTCATTATTTAAGTTTGTTTTAGTACTTGACGCTAAATTAATTTGTGATCAACTTATTTTGTGAAGTAGGATTCATTATTTAAGTTTGTTTTAGTATTTGACGCTAAATTAATTTGTGATCAACTTATTTTGTGAAGTAGGATTCATTATTTAAGTTTGTTTTAGTACTTGACGCTAAATTAATTTGTGATCAACTTATTTTGTGAAGTAGGATTCATTATTTAAGTTTGTTTTAGTATTTGACGCTAAATTAATTTGTGATTAACTTATTTTGTGAAGTAGGATTCATTATTTAAGTTTGTTTTAGTACTTGACGCTAAATTAATTTGTGATCAACTTATTTTGTGAAGTAGGATTCATTATTTAAGTTTGTTTTAGTATTTGACGCTAAATTAATTTGTGATCAACTTATTTTGTGAAGTAGGATGCATTATTTAAGTTTGTTTTAGTATTTGACGCTAAATTAATTTGTGATCAACTTATTTTGTGAAGTAGGATTCATTATTTAAGTTTGTTTTAGTACTTGACGCTAAATTAATTTGTGATCAACTTATTTTGTGAAGTAGGATTCATTATTTAAGTTTGTTTTAGTACTTGACGCTAAATTAATTTGTGATCAACTTATTTTGTGAAGTAGGATTCATTATTTAAGTTTGTTTTAGTATTTGACGCTAAATTAATTTGTGATCAACTTATTTTGTGAAGTAGGATTCATTATTTAAGTTTGTTTTAGTACTTGACGCTAAATTAATTTGTGATCAACTTATTTTGTGAAGTAGGATTCATTATTTAAGTTTGTTTTAGTATTTGACGCTAAATTAATTTGTGATCAACTTATTTTGTGAAGTAGGATTCATTATTTAAGTTTGTTTTAGTACTTGACGCTAAATTAATTTGTGATCAACTTATTTTGTGAAGTAGGATTCATTATTTAAGTTTGTTTTAGTACTTGACGCTAAATTAATTTGTGATCAACTTATTTTGTGAAGTAGGATTCATTATTTAAGTTTGTTTTAGTATTTGACGCTAAATTAATTTGTGATCAACTTATTTTGTGAAGTAGGATTCATTATTTAAGTTTGTTTTAGTACTTGACGCTAAATTAATTTGTGATCAACTTATTTTGTGAAGTAGGATTGATTATTTAAGTTTGTTTTAGTACTTGACGCTAAATTAATTTGTGATCAACTTATTTTGTGAAGTAGGATTCATTATTTAAGTTTGTTTTAGTATTTGACGCTAAATTAATTTGTGATCAACTTATTTTGTGAAGTAGGATTCATTATTTAAGTTTGTTTTAGTACTTGACGCTAAATTAATTTGTGATCAACTTATTTTGTGAAGTAGGATTCATTATTTAAGTTTGTTTTAGTACTTGACGCTAAATTAATTTGTGATCAACTTATTTTGTGAAGTAGGATTCATTATTTAAGTTTGTTTTAGTACTTGACGCTAAATTAATTTGTGATCAACTTATTTTGTGAAGTAGGATTCATTATTTAAGTTTGTTTTAGTACTTGACGCTAAATTAATTTGTGATCAACTTATTTTGTGAAGTAGGATTCATTATTTAAGTTTGTTTTAGTATTTGACGCTAAATTAATTTGTGATCAACTTATTTTGTGAAGTAGGATTCATTATTTAAGTTTGTTTTAGTATTTGACGCTAAATTAATTTGTGATCAACTTATTTTGTGAAGTAGGATTCATTATTTAAGTTTGTTTTAGTACTTGACGCTAAATTAATTTGTGATCAACTTATTTTGTGAAGTAGGATTCATTATTTAAGTTTGTTTTAGTACTTGACGCTAAATTAATTTGTGATCAACTTATTTTGTGAAGTAGGATTGATTATTTAAGTTTGTTTTAGTACTTGACGCTAAATTAATTTGTGATCAACTTATTTTGTGAAGTAGGATTCATTATTTAAGTTTGTTTTAGTACTTGACGCTAAATTAATTTGTGATCAACTTATTTTGTGAAGTAGGATTCATTATTTAAGTTTGTTTTAGTACTTGATGCTAAATTAATTTGTGATCAACTTATTTTGTGAAGTAGGATTCATTATTTAAGTTTGTTTTAGTACTTGACGCTAAATTAATTTGTGATCAACTTATTTTGTGAAGTAGGATTCATTATTTAAGTTTGTTTTAGTACTTGACGCTAAATTAATTTGTGATCAACTTATTTTGTGAAGTAGGATTGATTATTTAAGTTTGTTTTAGTACTTGACGCTAAATTAATTTGTGATCAACTTATTTTGTGAAGTAGGATTCATTATTTAAGTTTGTTTTAGTACTTGACGCTAAATTAATTTGTGATCAACTTATTTTGTGAAGTAGGATTCATTATTTAAGTTTGTTTTAGTACTTGACGCTAAATTAATTTGTGATCAACTTATTTTGTGAAGTAGGATTCATTATTTAAGTTTGTTTTAGTACTTGACGCTAAATTAATTTGTGATCAACTTATTTTGTGAAGTAGGATTCATTATTTAAGTTTGTTTTAGTACTTGACGCTAAATTAATTTGTGATCAACTTATTTTGTGAAGTAGGATTGATTATTTAAGTTTGTTTTAGTACTTGACGCTAAATTAATTTGTGATCAACTTATTTTGTGAAGTAGGATTCATTATTTAAGTTTGTTTTAGTACTTGACGCTAAATTAATTTGTGATCAACTTATTTTGTGAAGTAGGATTCATTATTTAAGTTTGTTTTAGTACTTGACGCTAAATTAATTTGTGATCAACTTATTTTGTGAAGTAGGATTCATTATTTAAGTTTGTTTTAGTATTTGACGCTAAATTAATTTGTGATCAACTTATTTTGTGAAGTAGGATTCATTATTTAAGTTTGTTTTAGTACTTGACGCTAAATTAATTTGTGATCAACTTATTTTGTGAAGTAGGATTCATTATTTAAGTTTGTTTTAGTACTTGACGCTAAATTAATTTGTGATCAACTTATTTTGTGAAGTAGGATTCATTATTTAAGTTTGTTTTAGTATTTGACGCTAAATTAATTTGTGATCAACTTATTTTGTGAAGTAGGATTCATTATTTAAGTTTGTTTTAGTACTTGACGCTAAATTAATTTGTGATCAACTTATTTTGTGAAGTAGGATTCATTATTTAAGTTTGTTTTAGTACTTGACGCTAAATTAATTTGTGATCAACTTATTTTGTGAAGTAGGATTGATTATTTAAGTTTGTTTTAGTATTTGACGCTAAATTAATTTGTGATCAACTTATTTTGTGAAGTAGGATTCATTATTAAAGTTTGTTTTAGTACTTGACGCTAAATTAATTTGTGATCAACTTATTTTGTGAAGTAGGATTCATTATTTAAGTTTGTTTTAGTACTTGACGCTAAATTAATTTGTGATCAACTTATTTTGTGAAGTAGGATTCATTATTTAAGTTTGTTTTAGTACTTGACGCTAAATTAATTTGTGATCAACTTATTTTGTGAAGTAGGATTCATTATTTAAGTTTGTTTTAGTACTTGACGCTAAATTAATTTGTGATCAACTTATTTTGGGAAGTAGGATTCATTATTTAAGTTTGTTTTAGTACTTGACGCTAAATTAATTTGTGATCAACTTATTTTGTGAAGTAGGATTCATTATTAAAGTTTGTTTTAGTACTTGACGCTAAATTAATTTGTGATCAACTTATTTTGTGAAGTAGGATTCATTATTAAAGTTTGTTTTAGTACTTGACGCTAAATTAATTTGTGATCAACTTATTTTGTGAAGTAGGATTCATTATTAAAGTTTGTTTTAGTACTTGACGCTAAATTAATTTGTGATCAACTTATTTTGTGAAGTAGGATTCATTATTTAAGTTTGTTTTAGTACTTGACGCTAAATTAATTTGTGATCAACTTATTTTGTGAAGTAGGATTCATTATTTAAGTTTGTTTTAGTATTTGACGCTAAATTAATTTGTGATCAACTTATTTTGTGAAGTAGGATTCATTATTTAAGTTTGTTTTAGTACTTGACGCTAAATTAATTTGTGATCAACTTATTTTGTGAAGTAGGATTCATTATTTAAGTTTGTTTTAGTACTTGACGCTAAATTAATTTGTGATCAACTTATTTTGTGAAGTAGGATTCGTTATTTAAGTTTGTTTTAGTACTTGACGCTAAATTAATTTGTGATCAACTTATTTTGTGAAGTAGGATTCATTATTTAAGTTTGTTTTAGTACTTGACGCTAAATTAATTTGTGATCAACTTATTTTGTGAAGTAGGATTCATTATTTAAGTTTGTTTTAGTACTTGACGCTAAATTAATTTGTGATCAACTTATTTTGTGAAGTAGGATTCATTATTTAAGTTTGTTTTAGTACTTGACGCTAAATTAATTTGTGATCAACTTATTTTGTGAAGTAGGATTCATTATTTAAGTTTGTTTTAGTACTTGACGCTAAATTAATTTGTGATCAACTTATTTTGTGAAGTAGGATTCATTATTTAAGTTTGTTTTAGTACTTGACGCTAAATTAATTTGTGATCAACTTATTTTGTGAAGTAGGATTCATTATTTAAGTTTGTTTTAGTACTTGACGCTAAATTAATTTGTGATCAACTTATTTTGTGAAGTAGGATTCATTATTTAAGTTTGTTTTAGTACTTGACGCTAAATTAATTTGTGATCAACTTATTTTGTGAAGTAGGATTCATTATTAAAGTTTGTTTTAGTACTTGACGCTAAATTAATTTGTGATCAACTTATTTTGTGAAGTAGGATTCATTATTTAAGTTTGTTTTAGTACTTGACGCTAAATTAATTTGTGATCAACTTATTTTGTGAAGTAGGATTCATTATTTAAGTTTGTTTTAGTACTTGACGCTAAATTAATTTGTGATCAACTTATTTTGTGAAGTAGGATTCATTATTTAAGTTTGTTTTAGTACTTGACGCTAAATTAATTTGTGATCAACTTATTTTGGGAAGTAGGATTCATTATTTAAGTTTGTTTTAGTACTTGACGCTAAATTAATTTGTGATCAACTTATTTTGTGAAGTAGGATTCATTATTAAAGTTTGTTTTAGTACTTGACGCTAAATTAATTTGTGATCAACTTATTTTGTGAAGTAGGATTCATTATTAAAGTTTGTTTTAGTACTTGACGCTAAATTAATTTGTGATCAACTTATTTTGTGAAGTAGGATTCATTATTAAAGTTTGTTTTAGTACTTGACGCTAAATTAATTTGTGATCAACTTATTTTGTGAAGTAGGATTCATTATTTAAGTTTGTTTTAGTACTTGACGCTAAATTAATTTGTGATCAACTTATTTTGTGAAGTAGGATTCATTATTTAAGTTTGTTTTAGTATTTGACGCTAAATTAATTTGTGATCAACTTATTTTGTGAAGTAGGATTCATTATTTAAGTTTGTTTTAGTACTTGACGCTAAATTAATTTGTGATCAACTTATTTTGTGAAGTAGGATTCATTATTTAAGTTTGTTTTAGTATTTGACGCTAAATTAATTTGTGATCAACTTATTTTGTGAAGTAGGATTCATTATTTAAGTTTGTTTTAGTACTTGACGCTAAATTAATTTGTGATCAACTTATTTTGTGAAGTAGGATTCATTATTTAAGTTTGTTTTAGTACTTGACGCTAAATTAATTTGTGATCAACTTATTTTGTGAAGTAGGATTCATTATTTAAGTTTGTTTTAGTATTTGACGCTAAATTAATTTGTGATCAACTTATTTTGTGAAGTAGGATTCATTATTTAAGTTTGTTTTAGTACTTGACGCTAAATTAATTTGTGATCAACTTATTTTGTGAAGTAGGATTCATTATTTAAGTTTGTTTTAGTACTTGACGCTAAATTAATTTGTGATCAACTTATTTTGTGAAGTAGGATTCATTATTTAAGTTTGTTTTAGTACTTGACGCTAAATTAATTTGTGATCAACTTATTTTGTGAAGTAGGATTCATTATTTAAGTTTGTTTTAGTACTTGACGCTAAATTAATTTGTGATCAACTTATTTTGTGAAGTAGGATTCATTATTTAAGTTTGTTTTAGTACTTGACGCTAAATTAATTTGTGATCAACTTATTTTGTGAAGTAGGATTCATTATTTAAGTTTGTTTTAGTACTTGACGCTAAATTAATTTGTGATCAACTTATTTTGTGAAGTAGGATTCATTATTTAAGTTTGTTTTAGTATTTGACGCTAAATTAATTTGTGATCAACTTATTTTGTGAAGTAGGATTCATTATTTAAGTTTGTTTTAGTACTTGACGCTAAATTAATTTGTGATCAACTTATTTTGTGAAGTAGGATTCATTATTTAAGTTTGTTTTAGTACTTGACGCTAAATTAATTTGTGATCAACTTATTTTGTGAAGTAGGATTCATTATTTAAGTTTGTTTTAGTATTTGACGCTAAATTAATTTGTGATCAACTTATTTTGTGAAGTAGGATTGATTATTTAAGTTTGTTTTAGTACTTGACGCTAAATTAATTTGTGATCAACTTATTTTGTGAAGTAGGATTCATTATTTAAGTTTGTTTTAGTACTTGACGCTAAATTAATTTGTGATCAACTTATTTTGTGAAGTAGGATTCATTATTTAAGTTTGTTTTAGTACTTGACGCTAAATTAATTTGTGATCAACTTATTTTGTGAAGTAGGATTCATTATTTAAGTTTGTTTTAGTACTTGACGCTAAATTAATTTGTGATCAACTTATTTTGTGAAGTAGGATTCATTATTTAAGTTTGTTTTAGTACTTGACGCTAAATTAATTTGTGATCAACTTATTTTGTGAAGTAGGATTCATTATTTAAGTTTGTTTTAGTACTTGACGCTAAATTAATTTGTGATCAACTTATTTTGTGAAGTAGGATTCATTATTAAAGTTTGTTTTAGTACTTGACGCTAAATTAATTTGTGATCAACTTATTTTGTGAAGTAGGATTCATTATTTAAGTTTGTTTTAGTACTTGACGCTAAATTAATTTGTGATCAACTTATTTTGTGAAGTAGGATTCATTATTTAAGTTTGTTTTAGTACTTGACGCTAAATTAATTTGTGATCAACTTATTTTGTGAAGTAGGATTCATTATTTAAGTTTGTTTTAGTACTTGACGCTAAATTAATTTGTGATCAACTTATTTTGGGAAGTAGGATTCATTATTTAAGTTTGTTTTAGTACTTGACGCTAAATTAATTTGTGATCAACTTATTTTGTGAAGTAGGATTCATTATTAAAGTTTGTTTTAGTACTTGACGCTAAATTAATTTGTGATCAACTTATTTTGTGAAGTAGGATTCATTATTAAAGTTTGTTTTAGTACTTGACGCTAAATTAATTTGTGATCAACTTATTTTGTGAAGTAGGATTCATTATTAAAGTTTGTTTTAGTACTTGACGCTAAATTAATTTGTGATCAACTTATTTTGTGAAGTAGGATTCATTATTTAAGTTTGTTTTAGTACTTGACGCTAAATTAATTTGTGATCAACTTATTTTGTGAAGTAGGATTCATTATTTAAGTTTGTTTTAGTACTTGACGCTAAATTAATTTGTGATCAACTTATTTTGGGAAGTAGGATTCATTATTTAAGTTTGTTTTAGTACTTGACGCTAAATTAATTTGTGATCAACTTATTTTGTGAAGTAGGATTCATTATTAAAGTTTGTTTTAGTACTTGACGCTAAATTAATTTGTGATCAACTTATTTTGTGAAGTAGGATTCATTATTTAAGTTTGTTTTAGTACTTGACGCTAAATTAATTTGTGATCAACTTATTTTGTGAAGTAGGATTCATTATTAAAGTTTGTTTTAGTACTTGACGCTAAATTAATTTGTGATCAACTTATTTTGTGAAGTAGGATTCATTATTTAAGTTTGTTTTAGTACTTGACGCTAAATTAATTTGTGATCAACTTATTTTGTGAAGTAGGATTCATTATTTAAGTTTGTTTTAGTACTTGACGCTAAATTAATTTGTGATCAACTTATTTTGTGAAGTAGGATTCATTATTAAAGTTTGTTTTAGTACTTGACGCTAAATTAATTTGTGATCAACTTATTTTGTGAAGTAGGATTCATTATTAAAGTTTGTTTTAGTACTTGACGTTAAATTAATTTGTGATCAACTTATTTTGTGAAGTAGGATTCATTATTTAAGTTTGTTTTAGTACTTGACGCTAAATTAATTTGTGATCAACTTATTTTGTGAAGTAGGATTCATTATTTAAGTTTGTTTTAGTACTTGACGCTAAATTAATTTGTGATCAACTTATTTTGGGAAGTAGGATTCATTATTTAAGTTTGTTTTAGTACTTGACGCTAAATTAATTTGTGATCAACTTATTTTGTGAAGTAGGATTCATTATTAAAGTTTGTTTTAGTACTTGACGCTAAATTAATTTGTGATCAACTTATTTTGTGAAGTAGGATTCATTATTTAAGTTTGTTTTAGTACTTGACGCTAAATTAATTTGTGATCAACTTATTTTGTGAAGTAGGATTCATTATTAAAGTTTGTTTTAGTACTTGACGCTAAATTAATTTGTGATCAACTTATTTTGTGAAGTAGGATTCATTATTTAAGTTTGTTTTAGTACTTGACGCTAAATTAATTTGTGATCAACTTATTTTGTGAAGTAGGATTCATTATTTAAGTTTGTTTTAGTACTTGACGCTAAATTAATTTGTGATCAACTTATTTTGTGAAGTAGGATTCATTATTAAAGTTTGTTTTAGTACTTGACGCTAAATTAATTTGTGATCAACTTATTTTGTGAAGTAGGATTCATTATTAAAGTTTGTTTTAGTATTTGACGTTAAATTAATTTGTGATCAACTTATTTTGTGAAGTAGGATTCATTATTTAAGTTTGTTTTAGTACTTGACGTTAAATTAATTTGTGGTCAACTTATTTTGTGAAGTAGGATTCATTATTTAAGTTTGTTTTAGTACTTGACGCTAAATTAATTTGTGATCAACTTATTTTGTGAAGTAGGATTCATTATTTAAGTTTGTTTTAGTACTTGACGCTAATCGATTAATATTAAAGGACATAATAATATATAATTAATGTGAAGGTGAGAAATGTGTACAGACACGCACAAAGTTGCATAATTTGATTATATATATTTATTTTTGAAAAACTCAAAGGAGAGAACTGTATAATTGCACATGACAACTTCCCTTTAATCTGTCAGTGAGTAAGAGAAAATGTCTTCACTCTAATAGTTTTCTTAGCCGGAATAAATATTTTTAGGGAAATATGAAGTGAAATAAAATATATTCGTACCAATAACATAGTTGAATAATAAAAAAAATTTTGAAAATAGACTCGTCTGAATCTAGTATCGATATGTCTAACGGATTTCTCTTTGAGCCTGACTTTGATAATCCAACAAGATAACTTTATATGTTAGATAATATATATGTACTAGATCCCCAGAGGTCTAGACGTCTCTCTAGTAGACGACTCTTGGCCTGATGGATCTCTTCCTCTCTCTATCTCTCATATATATCATTTTATGATGCCATCCACTGTGCATGGTTATTCCCATCTTTTTAATGAATGACATTATCTTTTATGACATCATTCATTGTGCACAGTAATAAACAAGATAACGGGATCCACAGTTTCAGTAGTATGTTGGATCCATCTATGACTCGTTTGGTCACAATAACTATCATTATATGTTTGACTTTGATTTCATTAAAAAATCATAAACTGTGATTTATCTGTTAAGACATTCTTCTTACATAACTACAGATAAATCATTTTACTTCGATATTATCCTCATGGATCAAATAGAAATAAAGTCTTGTGATTTTTCTATCTAATTTACATAGGTGTTTACAGTGTGTACGAACACACTATGTAAATTAGTTGAAAAGTGAGAGTCACTTTTTCTTTAAATGCTGACAGACATTAAAAACTATTAGAGTGGTTGAATCGACACTTTGAGATGGGGCGGGAGAAATACATAGATAGCTAAGTGAGATTGGTGATTTGTTCAGTTAGTTATAAATTACAGCTAATTAAATGAATTCTGTAATGATGTCTAGAGTAAAACACAGGATGAGATACAAACACTTGGAAATAATTAAAATGAACAATTTAATGCTAGAATGCAACAGGAATATAATTCAATGAAAATAATAATGAAAAGTGTTTCTTTTCTTTGAGTTCGACATCGTCTGTAACATTAATACTGATTTATATTTGTCAACAGTTCGAAGTTCACTTATCTGTTTTTATATCTTTTCAACTGACGGGACATATCTTTCTTCCTCTATCATGTTTTTCTTAAGCGGCTTTTTTTCTCATTAAATCATCTTTTTTTTTTTTTTCAATTCCTGTTCCATGATACTGCTGGTCCAAAGTCCAAAACTCAACTCTACAAAATGTCCGCCAAAAACCAAGTGTAATCTGCTTGCTCTTCCAATTTCATTTTTTCTCTTCTTCTTCCCCTTCTTTACCCTCTCACACCATCATACACTCGCCTTCTCCCCCTCTTACTCCTGTTCTATTTAATTAAGCCCAGGTGAGCGAGAAGGAAAGAAAACCAGCCAAGCTGTCAGTAGCAGCAAACACTCCCTCCTTTTTTCTCTGCCCGGTGACGTTAAGAAAGACGGAGAAAAAAGCAGAAAGCCTAACGCGCTGTCATTTGTCTTACCTCCTTCCTCTCTCACACTTATCCAAATAATGTAACGCATCCACACGTCTTTGTTTATTATATTCAGAGATCTTTGTGTTTTGCCTTTGTCTCCTTACTCTGTTCCAAACCCGATCTTCTTTTTTTTTTTCTTGCTCACTACGTCACAGGAGTAAACAAACTCCGAACAACAAGACCGTGTGGCATCTTCATATTAGAAGGGAAATAATCTCCTACGCCATGCTGGCTTGATTCAAATGTCATTCGGAGTTCATGGACTCTGAATAGAAAATTTTATTTTTATTAAAATTCTACTCGCTAATTTTCCATAAGTTTTGGTGTACACTAGTACACTAATATTTTTCACTGATAAATAAATCAATGTTTTCCTCTTATTTTATTTTGAATAGTCATTTTTCACTTGAGTCTCAATAAAAAATAAGCACCAAATATTTTAACATGGTTGTCTTTTAATCCTGAAAGTACATTTTCTAAAAGAGTAATTTCTTTGACGAAAAGCAAGACCCACAGTGTTAGTAGTAGATAGATATATGAAACTTAGTTTTTATGTTAATATTAATTACTTTTTATGTTAATATTAATTACAAAATGTCGGAACGATACGATCCTGGCTGCAGGCGGAGAAAATGGCCGGTCTCACTCTACAGGCCTCCATGAGAAAGTGTGTCGCACAACGATATCTCAACTGGTATGGCAACATTGTCCTCCGTAAGTTATCTGAAACGCTCCAAAGTGTGTTCCACATTGACGTTGATGGCTCAAAGCCACATGGTAGGCCGCTTCAGACATGGAGGGGATCAGTTGATGACGACTTCATCCTGTGGCACAAGCGAAATGACAACAGACAGGAAAGTTGGAAGTCATTCACAAAACGTCTAACCTCAAGCATGAGACAAGAAGACGAAAAGTTAAATAATAAATACAAATAATTTAAAACTTAATGATTGAGTTAAATCCTTTGATATTTACTATTAATTTCTTGTGATACTAAAACTAAAGTTTCAGTATCAATTTCAGAATAGTTTTTCCTTTATACTTCAATTTCAATTTTTTACTTTTAAGGAAGCCATTTATTCTGTTGTGTGACAATGCTTAGTTATTATGACACTATTTCAATAAAGAGGTGGTCAACTTCGTGACTCAATCGTTCTTATTTAACCACTTCCTTTCATTTTTTCTTTTTATCACCTGTACAAAACAAAGCCGGTTTTTTATTTGCTTCAGCAAATATTCGTGATTGCAAAATGTTCAGGAATGCCTATCCTGAGATAATTAGAAACGAGGTGAAAGTAGTTAACTGTTGAAATCAAACTTCTACGATTCATTTGTGACAGTTAACTCCTTAAAACAGTGAGAACAGTGACCATTGTGAAAGATTTTATAAAAGCTTTATGAAGAATAAAACTTTAAATCTTCATGCAGTTCTAATTTGTTAACCCCTTTATTTTAACATTCTTTTTTTTTGGGGGGGGGGGGTATCTAAGCAGCAGAAAACAATGAAATTAATTGAGATGTTTAAAATTTGAAGTAAATTAACTGTGCACTCTTAATTTTTAATAATTTTTGAGGGTTTATTTTATCAATTAAAAATAACATTACAAATCAGTAAGAGTTTTTAAATAAAAATGTTTTTCTTTAAAATTTGAATACGGCAAGATTAAATATAAAAAATTTTAGTGTGATGTATGGAAGTGAAACCTTGCCAATGAGGGTTGATGATATGTGTTCTATGGAGAGAAATGATACGATGGATGTGTAATGTGTCTTAGAGCTTTAGACCTGATAACTTCAGAGAAATATTAAATCTGAACAGTATAGACAGTTGTGTGCAGAAGAGGAAACTACATTGGTCACATTGAAAGAATGGATGAGTGTTTGGATTAGATGTAGAACAGTTGAGGTAGCAGGTTCGGTTGGTTTCTTTCCGTATACATTCCCAAGTTCGAAAAGATGCACCTGAATAAGTTGTGAAGTTATAACAATCAAGGTAAAAATAGAAGTTCAAATGCTATGAATTATCAATTCACATCTAAAAAAGCAAATTCCAAAACAAGATTTGAATTTTATATTTTATCAATTGAATAAAAAATCTTTTTCTTATTTCAGGGTGCGGAATCCCCAACGCAGACAACAGTTGAAAGATTTCATGGGTGATCCTCAATGGTCTGGACGCAGAACTAGCCCAGATGTTCAACAAAAAAATTATCGAAATCGAAGACCTGCTCGAGGTGGCGGACGTAGTAGGATTAGCGATTATGGTGATAGTCGGAGGGAATATGGAGATCGTCACGAGGTAATAGAAACCCGTCGTGATCATGGTGATGTCCGAAGGGATTATATTGATAACCGGGGAGATCTGGAAGAAAACAGAAAGGCTGAAGAGGTTGTCGAGACGAGGGGAAGAAGTTCTGAAAATTGTCATGTGCCGGAAGAATCCAAAATTGATGCGGATGAAAAAGTTTCTACTGATGGGCATCATTATAAAAGAGAAGTCTCCGAAAATAGTAATGAATTTTCCGAGTTGAAAAAAGATCATTTTGAGAAGAGGAGAGACTATGTTGATAATAGGAAGGAGTCTGGAAATAACCGACGCGATTCTGGCGATAACCGGCGTGATTCTGGCGATAACCGACGCGATTCTGGCGATAACCGGCGCGATTATATGGATAACAATAGGCGTGATTATAGTGACACCAACACGAGTGGCAATGTCTCGTGGAAGGGGCACAATTCCACCGAGCGATCGCACAGCAACGGCGAGGTGAAGTCTAACAATAGCTTCAGAGGTAATCACAAATCGGTACCGCCACGGTCGTATACAAACGCTAATTACAGAGGTGAAACTAGTGCAAATAATAAAACAGATTCGGAAAAGTTTTCTCTCCCAGCCTTCAAGAAAAGTCCAGAAAACAATAGCAACTACAAAAACATTGAGCCGACAAACTACCGCAGCGATGCTAGAAGCTATAAAAGTCTTAATCACGAGACGAGTCATCGGAACCACATAATCGATAACCGAGGTTATCGAAAGGTAGAGAATCACAGCAGCCATTCATATAGGAACCATAACGAGAACAAACACTTAAGGACGCCGGAGAGAAACTTCTCTCCCGAAGAGGTTCACGATTCTTTGTCGAAACAAAAAGGTGCCATTTTGAATAATATTGAATTCAGCGGTTCTGTCGTGACCGCCAACAACAGCATGGAGAAAAAATCCTATTCGAAAGAGAGAAGAATCAAAGGAATGGCTCGTACTCGCATGCAGCCGGTACTTCCACATGAGACGACTGCCGTTGAATCGGAGAGGAATTCATTCACTTCTGATAAGACTACCCTACAGCAGGATGGAAAACTTGAAATAAGTAAGTTACACTAATCAGTAAACAAATAGTTTTTGTTATTTCTTGAATAGACAACCTTATTATCATTAATCATGAACACTGTTGTCAGAGGGTCCTAATGTGCCGAGGCAATTTATTTACTTTTTTCATTAGTTTGTTTGCTTTGCTGCGTGATTTGTTTGGGATGGGGGATATTTGCGTATAATTTACAATATAACAAAAGAATAAAATTGCTAACCGGTGTACAAATGAACTAAAATGCATTATGGTGGAATTTAATTTTGTGAATTTAATTGTCTATGGTCTGCTGACTTATGTCATAACCCAAGTCCTAGCATGAAATTGCATTTGCAAAATTCCTAACCAAATTGCGTTTTAATAATTTTGACTTTTATGTAGTTTTTACGGTTTTAAGCCTAGATTTAGGATTGAAATAAAACTCACATGAGAACATAGTTAACTAGTTGTACTGACTTTGCGTTGCCCGGGATCCATTACGTTCAAATTTCTTTTGTAAATATTTTGATATTTTTTTGTTATGTTTAGTATCTAAGCTAAAAGTGAACCTCCTTTTGGTTTAATAAGAATGAAGCAAGTTTCAGAAACAAACTGCCGTGAAACCCTACCAATAACATAATGGAATGAACAAACTAAAAATAGGTTAGTTTGAATCAAATATCGATATGTCAGACGGATTGCTATTTGGATCTGATTTTGGAAAAAAACACAAGATAACTTTATATGTTAGATGATGATGATGATCATAGCAATTTCTTTCCTTTCTTTAGATACTGGTCCATCAAAGGTTGAACATGTAACCCGTCCTAAAAGATATTCTACTCAGCGACAGAGAAATTTACCGGAAGTAAATTATCCTGATCAAATTCCTGTCGATGGAACCACTTATTACAGTCAAAGTAAGTTATTTATTGGTTGTGTAAAATTTGCTCATCTTACTAACACGTATATTAATTCCTGCATAACATTCATTGCATTTATTTGCTTTGCTTTCAACCTGTTTTAGCATGGTGTTTGTTTTATTTCCTTACTTTAAATCAGGCATGTCAAACTCAGGTTTGCCTGGGAGTTAATGAGAGATAAATGTAAATAATTGATGTTTAATAAAATTATTGCAGAATATTTTTGTTACTTATGGTGAGTAAATTGCAAATTACAACAAATTAGAATTAAAAACGGAAGTTGTTTATTTTTAAAAAATTTATTTTTATATTTTTCAAATGTAACTGAGTCTGAGAATTAAGAAATATTTTAGCATGTATTTTCTGTGATTAAAATTATAGAAGAAAAAAGCCTGGGGGGGATCAAATGTTGATTAACTGCTATTTAGATACTTACAAAGCTGTTAACGCAGAGACGACAACCCCTTGGATTATGTAACAAAACAATCCTGCCTTTTAGAGCCTTCCCTCTAAAAGGCAGGGTTGTTGGTTTAAATTTTTTATTTGAACCAGATTAATTTTGATTTTCATACACAAGTCAAATGAGAAAAAGCTGTGGATCATCAATAGCAGGCATGCCTAAGGGTCGTATGGGGGGTCAATTTGTGGGAACACTGGTAATAGGATGGTACCAAATTGCTGTTCTTTTGAAAGATGAATTTCGGACACTGAAAATCTACACAATCGAAAAATGGTTTCAAATCCACTGTCTACCTTTTTTCATGTGCATTAATTATAATTAATTTATAAGACATTTTTTCTTTTTAATTTTCATTTATTTAAAATAAGCGAAAGTGGAAAACAGTCTTTTTTTTTTTTTTTGGTATTGTTTAATTCCTTGAAATTAAGACTTGAGTTAAAGGTGATTATATTATTACAATGAAAAGATATTAATTATTACAATTCACAGGTCTTAAAAAGACAGATACAATTAGTCAAATTTAAATTTCATTTTAATTAATTTAAACAAAATTGGGTGCTTAATTAATGTACATGAAAAAAGAAAAAGTAAACCGTAGATTTAAGACCATTTTTCGATTGTGTAGGTTTTCAGCATCCCAAATTCACCTTTAAAAAGAGCAGCCATTTTTTTGTCATCAGTGATGCGTGCAACTAATTGAAGTCTTATGATGAAATTATTACAGAATATTTTTCTTACTTAGAAACATACAATATGTATAGAATTTATTTTTTATATATATAATCATTTCCTTTGATAGTACACTAAAAATTATACCAAGTTTCATTTAAATTTATAGAGGTTTCTGAAATTTTAAATTTAGCAACTTTTTGTCCACACTGCTATATGGAAGAGAAACTTGGCATCTCAAAATCATCCAAGAGGGACTTAGACGTGTTTGATTCCAAATGTCTTGGAAAGATTCTAGGGGTCAAATGGAGCGATAAAATTGCCAACCGAGAAGTCAGAGACTGCACTAACCAACAGGTGGCATCGTCAATAATCTGCAAACGACGTCTAGGCTGGCTCGGACATGCCCTAAGATTGGAAAGATTTGCAAACCAAGTGCTTCAGTGGAACTTTGATGGAAAAAGAAGAGGAGGAAGACCAAAAATGATCTGTAAGCAAACAATCAAGAGATTTGATCGCAACGTGAAGAAACTGGAGGAACACTGTGGATCTGGCTTCAGACCGAAAACGATGGTTCACTTTGACTGCGTCACAAGACGCAGGAGTTCATGGGTCTGAGAGAGAGAGAGAGAGAAAATTGGGGGGGGGGGGGTCTAGAAAAACGTGAAATATTGGCCACACCTACAGATGGATTTGTATCATTTCTGCTTTTGAAATCAATAAAATATATTGTTTTTAAGCGTAACAAAATATTCTGAATAAAGAAATGCATGCTGTTTTCACATGAACACTGCACGTTTATCTAACTTAAATGATAAAAACTGCAATCATCTTTTATGTGGAACGCAAATGTGCTTGCAAAGAACCATGTGCAGCCACGAGCTGCATGTTTGACATGCCCATTTTAAATGCATATTATTTTAAAAACTGATTCCTGGAATTAAGCTTCTTTTTTTTTCTTTGACGATATAACTTCAAAGAAACTTTTTTCTTTCCTGTTAATTATAAAAAAATTATAAAAAATGAGATAATCAAGAGACATTAATGTATTTTTTTTTCCTTAATAATTAAATTTATTTTGAATAAAATATTAAAAATAGTTTCCGACCACTGATCATCACAAATTATATGAAAATGATATGATGGATTTGTAATGCGAGTCAGACTTAGATTTGATGACTTCAGAGGAAGATTAAATCTAGAGATGTGTGTGGATCAGGAGATTTTGTTGGTTTGGTCACATTGAAAGAATGGATGAGTGTTTAGGTTTAGAACGGTTGAGGTAGCAGAGGAAGACCAAGAAAAACATGAGAAAGTGATAAGGAATGGACTTGAGACAAAGAGTGATAAATAAAGCCCTAGCCAGATATAGGTTAATTTGGAAGTCAATTTCTAAAAGCTGTCCAACACAGTCCCAAGTTTGAACCCGTTATCTGGTGCCAATAAACCTGCTGTGTTACTAAACATGGAATCTTCCTAGAACTTTCTGGAAAGATTTCAGAGTACAAATTTACCTAGCAGTCAACCTCTCGTTAAGTCATTTAAATTCTTTCCTCGCCATATCTCTCTCTCTTTCTCTTCACCTCTTCCTTCTTATAAATATACATTCTTGGATCTCTGGTCATGTGAACATCTCCCAAAGAAGGGAAAAAAAAAAATCAGTTTTGGGCATGGCATTCAGAGAGACATAAAAATTTCTCAACCCTCTCTCAATTTTTTTTTTTTTCTTTATTTTTTCCTAGAGTCATTTGACAATTTTCAACCCCGAAAAAATGTTAATTTCTCATCCAATTGAACTGGTGTGAATTTTACTCCTCGTTGCTTGTAAAGTATTAGTTTTATGCTCCTTATATATAGGTCAGCTTGATGAAAGAAAATATCAATTTATATAAAAAAAATATATATTTCCAGAAAATCAATCGGGATTAAATTTTGACTCAAAATAATTAATCAGGAAAATATTTTACAAGTATCTTCAATTCATATTGTATAAAATTATAAAAATTAAACTAGTTGATTTTATTTTTTTTATTTTAGCTTATTGTTATTTTATTACATTATTTATCAAGAGCTCAGTAAATGGAATTCAAAACTGTTTTAATGCAAATATTCTTAGTGGTTTAAAATTTGAGAATTTAAATTCCTGAAATTCGGGGTTCAAAATTGACATCATTATATGAAAAAATTACTTCTAATCACTGACCAATTCACATGAAATTCAGTAATTTCTTTACCGTTTTTCTCTTTTTTTCTTAAGAATGTCAAATTCTATCAAAATTCCTATGTAAAATAGTGTGGTCTTTTTGATTCTTCACTCAAATTGTATGTATCTTTGTGCTGTAACCCATTAATAAGAGGTACAATTTTTTTTTTTTAACAAAAAGAAAATAACTAATCTCTATCAATAAATTATATTCTGATAATAATAAATCGATCTGCAGAACTTTTCAGCAAATCGATTTGTAATTATTAGAATTTCTGAATTATACATTATATAGAAATAAGATTCTTTCTGGATTTTTTTGTTCATTTTCGATTTATTGATTCTTTTCTTCTTTTTTTTCACCCTTCATTTACTATATTATTGTGATTATTCACACTTCTATTCTCATGTTATTGGATGTTGTTCTCATATCAGTACAGAATTTCAAACTGAATTTTTTTGTTTTAATCGATGTGGGTAGACTACATGTGGGATGGATTGTTATTGTTTCATAGGCCATGATGAAATTCAATTAAGTAATTATTGTTAAGTAATTAAGATATTCTTAGTTATTATCACCTGTAATAAGGATTGAACCTTCAACTTCCAGAAGACTGTCACTTAGAACTGAGGCAATGGTTAAAGCAATTTATTAACAATCAGTTCTAAGTGACAGTCTTCTGGAAGTTGAAGGTTCAATCCTTACTGCGGGCGATAATAACTTAATGATTACTGAACACTTCTTCACAATGATCTCCGTAAAATCGGCCTTCATCCAGACCAAGCCTGTGATCGTGCCAAGTGGAGACAAAAATCCATTATTGCGGACCCTGCCCCCCGTAGCTCATGATTAACGCAGAGAAAAAGAATTACTTCTAGCGTTCATGGCTTACGGAATGAGAAGAATCTACCCCCGTGGATTAAATAAAGTGTTTAGTTCTGAAATTCCGTAAAGGTTCCAGAGTGAGAAAAGATGCATCTGAAGAAGGTCGGGGGTAACATCGGCCGAAATGTTGTGAAAATAACAACTAAGATGAGAATACTCGTCCAAATAATCCTAGTAATACAGGATTTGTGATGATCAGAATTTCTGAATTATTTTTGATTTCTCCATTCCGTTTTTTTTTTTTTTCTTTTTTTTTTTTCTTTTTTGTTTCTCAACCCTTCATTTGTTGATCATTTTGCTTATTTTTGCCTTGTGAATTTTATTTGCACAATGCCTGCATTAGAACGGGGGGTGGGGGGCGATTCGTAGCATGTATGCCTTTTTTTTTAGTTCCGTTCATTAAATATTGGTTTTTGCGGTTGCCAATTCGAGTAAAACTGCTTGTCTACTGTTCAAACCTATCTGAATGCAATGTCGCTAACATTTGGTTCTCGTTCACCTGGAGTCTGCCTTCTACATTTCAATACCAATATCGGTTGTTCCTTTTATGACCTGTTTGTGTTCCAGATTTTACACAAGGCCCACAACACGTGTTCCATCCCGATCAAGTTCCGCCTACGCATCAGGAAGGAGCAGCGTTCCAGCCGACCATGTTACAGGCCCATACCCCTATCCCTTACACATTGCCAGGTAGGAGACTAGAAAATAGCTACTGTGTCAGTGGTTTGCCAGTTGTCGTCGTCGTCGTTGTGCAATAGTTGTTGTCAATTCCTACTTGCCTTTGTCTATGCAATTGTCTTATTTGCAGTCATTCATAAAAGGTCAGCTGACCCATTGGAATGTCCAAGATATACAGAGTGCCCCCTTCCAAAATGTCATTCATGGAATCATTTATAAAATTCACAATTCTTTCTGCAATCCAACCATATTTGGTACAAATAAACTTCAGTATATGCCTGATTTGTCCACCAAGTTTCAGTCATGAATGTCCAACAATCTTTGTTTTATCACCGTTCAATTACATGCAAGGCTATTTTGGTGATTGTTTCATCAGTAGGTGTGATTCTGAATGGGCTTCACACTCACCAGACCCCCCCCCCCTCCCCGATTTTTATCTGTGAAGTTATCTTGAAGATGCTGTCTATCAAAATAATCCCCAGACTATTCCTTGACTGAAGAGCGGCATCACGACCAAAATCAGGACTGTCAAAAGAGGTGTGTGTCAAAGTTACTGACAATGTTGTATCTAGGTGTGTTTATCATAAACCGTTTTAAGTACACAGTGACCCCCCTCCCCCCCCCCCAAAAAAAAAATTATGCCACCTATAGAATCTTAAAAAATACATTATCCTTTCTGCAATCCAACCTTACTTCGTACAAATAAACTTTAGTCTATACTTGACTTGTCCACCAAGTTTCAGTTATGAATATCCAATGGTTTTTGTTTCATCGACATTCAATGATAAGCACACCTGGATACGCCATGCAAAACCCAATAAGTCTGACGCACGTTGGTTGTAATGACCCTCTTCAATTCACGAATAGTCTGGGGATTGTTTTATTAGAAATTATCTTTGAGATAATCCCACGGATAAAAATTTGGAAGGTTAAAATCCGGTGAGTGTGAAGCCCATTCAAAATTCAATCTCCTACTGATGAAACGATCATCAAAGTGTCCTCATATATTGAACGGTGATAAAACAAAGTGTTGGACATTTATGACTGAAACTTGGACAAAGTCAGGCATAGACTGAAGTTCATTTTTACCAGATATGGTTGGAATGTAGAAAGGATTGAGATTTTTATTAACAATTCCATGGGTGACATTTGGTGGTGGAGGGGGGGGGGTCACCCTGTACAACTCGATGAAAATAAAAATTGGTCAGTTGCATCACTGATTTCTTATTTTTTCATCTAAAGATTATTTTCTTTCTAGAACTCTAAGAAATAATTAGTATCGAATAATATTTTATATAATTGGTGAAAAAAATGTTATTAATCATTTTTTGTTTTATACAATCTAATTAAGAAATGAAACACTGGGGGGGGGGGCAAATTATTTGACTAACATAGATACTATTTTGTTTAATCTTCTCATCTTTCTTGTAACTTTGTTACATTTTTATTTTTGGCTTATTCATACTATTATACTCATCTTGGTCGTTATTTTCACATTGTTGAGAATGGTAGTCCAAATTTAAAAAAAAAATTTTTTTTATGAAAATCGTTCCAGACAGGGTATGAAGCCACTTGATGTCAGGAGCTAACAAGAAGGAAATATGGTTATCACAAAGATATGAGATGCCTATTGGCCTTAGTCTTAAAAAGACCAAGACCATAGGTCAGCAGGAAGAGAGTTCCATAAGCCTGCAGTTCTTGGAAAGAAGCTACTGGAATAGGAAGCTGTATTACAATGAGGTATCAAAACAACGAATTGATGGAGACCACTAGACCAACGAGTCAAACGAGCTGGAACAAAAGAAGCAGGGAATAGATCACATAATTCTGAAGAACACATGTCATAATAGTATTTATAGAAAAGACTTAAACTAGCAACATCACGCCTGTGAGAGAGAGGATGCAGAGAAGAAAGGGTGGGGCCAATGAAATTACAGATACGTTTCTGCACCTCAAATGGGACAGATTCATCAGCCCAAATATGCAATGGTATTCCATACAATAATCCAAGTTATCAGTATAAAATATTTTATTTTTCTTGACAAAAACAAAAGTACTAATCTTTTTCTTCGTCCAATTTTCTGTAGAATTGAAATATTTTTCTTTGTGAAAGGAATTCTCTAAATACTTGAATAAATTTTAAAACACTATAAATCATCTGCAAACTTCATGCAGACATTAGCTCACATCAAGGCACAAAAAGTAATAATGATACTGAATTCATTGTGTACAGTGCTTAGATGTGCTACAATTCATGAAAAGAGTATGTGTACTACATAAGATAATGTACAATTGACAGGGAAATGAACAGCATATGAGTCATGATATGCATGTGTATGGAGGAGGGTGTCAAGTGTAGTTTTGGTAAATCTCGAGGAAGCGTGAGGGTTTTAAAGGATACAGTTTCTCAACAGCCAACAACTGGTGCAGGCAGTCTGTTCCATACTTCAACAATTCTAAGTGTAAAAAATATATTTCCGAAAGTCATAGGAGCCGTGCTGTTTCCTGACTTTGTAGGCATGTTCATGTGTATTAGACATCTTTTTTGGTCTCCATGTGTCTAATATGTTGTGAGAATAACATCCAAGATGAGAACAGTAGTTCAAATTCAATCCTCATCTTAAAAAATAAATATTGTAGTTCATATTCTTTTCCTCTTGCAATTTTGAATTCTTTGAAAAAAAATTTGAATTCATTTTTTAAAATTTTTTTTTAATCATTCTATAAAGCTAGCTGACTTACCTGCTGTTGCCTATGTGTCTAATGTTAAATATAAACTACATTTTAAAAACGACTGTTTGGAAAATCGATGGCATAACGTTAGAATTATGTGTAAAGCAGCCTCTTTGTGTGTGTGTGTGGGGGGGGGGGTGCTTTTGTAATAACACTCAATTATTATCCTATTTTTATTTGTGGTCCATTTCTTTCTTTTCACTGTCTTTTGTTTGTGCTGATCACATTTATTGACCTTGTATTCTGTTGCGTTAAATAAGAAGAACCAACATTTGCAGGATGCTGACCGGATCCCCCATGTTATCGATCAAACAAGATCCTGCCGATCATGACGCCCAGATCTTTTTTCTCTGCCTCATGGTTTTTATATTTGTTTGGTGTCATTTTTTTTTTTTTCATGTTGGTGTATGTGGCAGCACCAGGCTTCGTATGGGTTAGATATTTACAATAAACAATGTTGATCACTATTTATTTCAATAGCTTATTACTCTGAAACTAAGCGTTTCTCAGCGTAAGTTTATGGGAACGTTTTTCATTATTTACACATATAGAGCATAATCCCAAAGTTATACCATAAATTTTCCAAATACACATATATATATAATATATATATATATATATATATAATTTAAATTATATATATATATATATAATTTAAATTATATATATATATATATATATATATATATATATATAATTTAAATTATATATATATATATATATATATATAATTTAAATTATATATATATATATAATTTAAATTATATATATATATATATATATATATAATTTAAATTATATATATATATATATATATATATAATTTAAATTATATATATATATATAATTTAAATTATATATATATATATATATATATATAATTTAAATTATATATATATATATATATATATATATAATTTAAATTATATATATATATATAATTTAAATTATATATATATATATATATATATATAATTTAAATTATATATATATATATATATATATAATTTAAATTATATATATATATATAATTTAAATTATATATATATATTTATATATATATATAATTTAAATTATATATATATATTTATATATATATATATAATTTAAATTATATATATATATTTATATATATATATAATTTAAATTATATATATATATATAATTTAAATTTAGTTCAATTTACTAATATATATATATTAGTTAATTGAAATAAATAAAATTATGACATATTATTTATGTTTCAGGAATTCAACAGCAACAATATCTTTGGTGTACAATCGTTTCTAAGGATGCGCATTTGTATACTACCTCAGTCTTTGCATTTGACTTATCTCTTCCTACATATATAAACTAACAGGAAGACACCCCCCCCCCCCAGCATTGCATGAGATTGAATGAAGAACCCTATGTCCTTTTGCAACCAACCCATAATACCATATTACCATTTTTTTTTTTATTATATATATATATATTTTATAATCAATTCTGGGGCTGAAGGATGTATTGAGCATGGAATGTGTGGGAGTCTTGTGTAAAGCGACATTAATTGCAATAAATTTTGATAACTTCATAGTTTTTAACTTCCTCGAGGCACATCAATTGTTTCCCGAGCATCAATGCTGCTCAACCCCCTGTACTCCTTATTAGCAATTCCATTCTTACTTTTTTAATTTTAATATTTTTCATGTTATAAATACAATAAAATATAGTGAAATGTATTTGCTTTTATGAATTTCAAGTGTGACATGGACCTCAATCTTGTAATGTTGTACGTCATTTGATCAAAACGAAATATGTTGAGTATTTATTTATCTCCGTCTCAGTAGGTTAGACACAAGGTCAGGTGGATATTGAAAATCCAGCGCACTAGAGGAAACCTGAGCAGCCCATCGGCATTCCCCAGTAGAGGCGTCTCTGGCAATTAGCAATAAACTAACCCCTTCTAAGAGAGAAGGTGAAGCTTGGGAAGATGGACCTCCTGTGTAAATGGAATTTCAAAAATCTTTTCCCTCAAAAGGTTTCATTTTTTAGTAGGAATTATTTTTTTGAAAAACAAAATGTTTTTCTTTTCAGAATTTGTCTTAAGTTGAAACTGATTTTATTGTATTCTATGTTTGCACAAGTTTTTGCATGTTTTTTTTTTTTGTTGTTTTTTTTTTTTGTTGTTTTTTTTCTAATTGTTGTTTTTGTTTTTTTTTCTAATTTTTGTTTTTTTTTTCTAATTTTTGTTTTGTTTTTTCTAATTGTTGTTTACATAAAACAAGCTTTACCAACCCAGTGTTGCCCGAGATTCATTACATTAAAATTGTTTTGTAAATAATTCCATGGTCCATCGCCACAGCTTTTTATGTTCACTATCTAAGCTAAAAGTGAATCAGCTTTTGATTTTAATGAGAATGAAGCAAGACTTACAAAAAGAATGAATTGAACCTTGCTTTGATTTATAAAGAAAAAAATGAGAAAACATAATTGTAGAAAAACCGTGAATTAAATAATGAAGGCTAAAATCAGTCAATGGGAATGGCCCTTATTCTTTTAGTAAGCATTATTCTTCATAGCTGATGTTTCTTTTAAGATGATTATTTAAGAATATCTACATATTATTTGACTCTCAAAGTAAGTATTTATTTCTTAAATAAATTATAGAGGAGTACATAACTCTTGTGCAAATAACATGGTACAACAATAAAATAAAAAAATAAAAATTGGGTCGGCAGAATCAATTTGATTTGTCAGCCATTTAAGTCTAAATTTTAAAATCTGGCCAACATAAAAGTATGTAAATTACGCATGATGATGATGAAGTGGCTTTGCTGCTGCTGTTGGACTGAGATGTGATTCTTTATAGCAAAGTACATTATCATATTGCCAATAACAGAAGCAAAGTTTGATTTGTCAGCTTACATGCTATTTGGGTCTGACTTTGAAAATCTGACAAGATAACTTTATATGTTAGATTTATACAGCTGCCCTTCATTAATCCCAACATATTCTATGCTCAGGCTGGCAGTCAAAAATATCAGTATTGGTGTTGAGATTCATAATTAAGAGGAAGCAGTTAAGACCCTAAATTCTCTTTTGTCTCGTGTAAATTTATCTTGCCAGATTTTTAAAATCAAATCCAAACAGCAATCTGTTTGGCATATCAATGCTTGATTTGGACTAGCCTAATTTTTTTTTGTTTTTCCTTTCACTAGCATAAATATATTTTATTTTAAAACAGCCTCGCAACCGGACGCAAGCTTTCATCGGTCTCTCAACTTAGCCCCTCCCCCCCCCCCCCCCAAGATTCTGATGATTCTGTCCTTTAGATCGTCTTTTATATTGCATCTGAATTTGTTGCTGCTTGGTTTATCCCAGGTTTCGCTATCTTGCTCAGAACATGGATGTAGCCATCATCGGTATTCATTTATTATTTATCAAATATATTATGGTTTTCTTTTAATTCTGGTCATTATAGATGATTGCAAGTGTATTTTTAAATAAAAAATTCTATGTTGATCTTTTTCTATATTTCTATTAAAATGTGCAATAGAAACTGAGGATTCCTAATGGAAAAAAAACAGAAAATTTAGATTTAAGCCAACACATATCATACACCATTTTATCATGAGCAAATCTTCCGCAACATAAATCAGGTCATTTTAAAAAAATTTTTATGGAAATCACTTTAGACACGGCATGAAGCCACTTGATGTAAGGTGCTAAAAAAAATTATTACTTCAAGGTCAAAAACTAGCCAACAATAAGTGTTAGATGGATAGATTCCGACCCAGAAAACAGTACTTCTTCCCCCTTTGTCAGAAACATTGCTCATCGAATGTGAGGACTAAAGGACAAAATAAGGGAAGCGAGAGTTACAAGGCTTCCGAAAGTAAATCCAAGGTCCAGTTTTTACTCTCCTTATTGGAGAAGATGAATGCACATGGTGATAAGATGGAGCAAAGTTTTGTTATATCCAAGGAGACTATTGGCTGGCTCATAGGCCAAATACTCCTAACTTCATTGAACCAAAGAAATGCACCCCGCGCCCTCCAGAAAAAGATCCAGATCTCAATGTAATAGGGTTTACTTTTTGGAGTTTACTATAACAAAGGAGAGAGAGAGAGAGAGGACATAAAATCTTTAAAAACTCTCTTAATGGAAACTTGGAGCATTATCCTGTTTGAAGTTATCTGAAGGGCGACTGAAACTTGGTTAGACCATCTACCATCATTGTAGTTTCTCCTGGAAAGGGCACATTGGACATCTTATTGAACATTTGTGTGTTTTCTTCTGTTTTAACAATTGTTTTTTATTTTAAACAATTATATATTTTACATGTTAATTAATTGTGCTTAATTTCCTGTTTTTATTTATTTTTCTTTTGTCTGTTGAAAATTAATATTTAAAACTGGTGCATCTCAATATTAGGTCCTGAGCTAGAATCGACTTGGCGTCGTTACGATTGGCTTGGGTCCTAATCTTGAAAACTTTGTAGTTGTTGAAGAGGGGGGGGGGGTCTTGATTATGCCTAGTGAGGATTGATAAAATGTAAAAGAAATCATTGTATTTTTTATATTTTAATTTGCTATGCATTGTGATTTTTCTTTCTTTTTTCTTTCAGTCTCAACGCCAGGTCTTCCGTCACCGCCACGCATGTTTGGTCCAGCGCCAGTGCCAGTGAGCATTGCCGCTGCTCCCTCCCCTGCCGCTGCTGCTGCTATGTTGCCTCCACAATATCTTGGTGCCGGTGTCATATATGGAGCTCCACCACCGGGGCCATACCAAGTCCCTGTAATACCAGGCTATCAATCACCACCACCTCCGCCGCCGCAACAACCTGTAATTATTAAAAGATTATTTCTTAAATTATTGGCTGATTTTTGTTTACAGCTGCTGATGATGATGATGATGATGCTACTTATTGATGCTATCATTGCTAATACTACAATTAGCCCGTTTAGTCAAAAATAAATGGAAATTATTTTTTCAGATAGGGTAATTAAAAATTGCAACTATAAAAAGATACAACATAATTTTAATAAATAAAAAGGGTAATGGGATTGATTTACTTATCAGTTAAGATACATAATATCTTTTCAAAATGTTTGGTACTTGTTGTGTTGAAGGGTTCTCTTTGATCAGCAATAAAAGGAATGTGTCAGTTGTAATGGTACTCCCACCAGAATTAAGGGGTTCGTCTCTCCTGATTAGTTTTCAAATTTGATGACTAAATTCCTCAAAGGCAGCATAATAAACTTTTAAAAAGCCTCCTTGTTCTTCACAAAACTTGTGAAAAATGATCTATCAGCAGCGTTAACATTTTTATCGCTTACTCAAAACTCTTCAAATATATTATTATTTATTGATCCATGTCAAAATATATTTATTTCTGAACCAGATGGTGGTATTTTGAGGACTTAAAGTGCTTTGGTTTTTAAAATATGACTATTTAAGTAGAACCCCCCTTGAAATCTGTGCTGATCCAAAGCATTTTTTATGTCTGTAATATCCAATCGTACATTTGGAAATGACAACAGTTGTCTCCCTTACATCATAACAATAGTAATGTGTAATTATCCCCCTTTGTTCTTTCTGATTGTATATATAAACAACACCGGACACGTCAGCATTCTCTTGATCGACCGGGCGAACTACAAGTAACACGTTGTTGATTGTTGTCCTTGCTTTGACCTCTGTTTCTCATTGCTTCGTATCACTTCTTGCTTTCAGCGTATAACCAGAACACAACACTGGCGACGAGAATTCAAACGAAAAAACTCACAGTAATCGAACACACGAGCTAACGTTTAATTCAAAAAAAAAAAAAAAAAGTCCAATTCTTTTTTAATTACAAAAAAAAAAAAAAATGTCTTACAACGGAATACCCAATTTTCCAAGTTTTAGCGTCCACGAAAATCCGAGTACTAACGCAAATCGGTGGCAAAAGTGGTTGGAGAAACTTGAGAATGTGTTCGTGGCTTTAGACATTCAAGAAGACCGTAGAAAAAAAGCGTGTTTGCTGCACCTTGCAGGTGACGAAGTTTTTGATATTTTCCACAATTTCACGGATATTCAAAAAGGCGTTGATGCAACCGTCGAAACGGATCACACGACACCAAACACATACGAAGTAGCAAAGAACTCACTGACCGACTATTTCACACCGCAAAGAAATATGTCTTATGAGATCTTCAAATTTCGACGCGCATCGCAAAATGCTGACGAAAATCTAGACTCATTTCATGTGAGACTGAGGACACTAGCGTCCACGTGTGACTTCATGGATACAGATCGGGAGATACTCGCACAGATCGTCCAAGGCTGTTCATCCTCTAAGGTCAGACGAAGGGCACTTCGAGACAACTCCACGCTCAAACAAGTGCTAGACGAGGCCAGAGCAATTGAATTAGCTCGCACACGAGCCGCAGACATTGAACGGGAAGAGGTGGTTAATGCCCTGTCGTCACATAACAATAAACGAGACAGCAGGCAATACACACGCAGAGAGAAAGAAAGAAAAAATACCGACGAAAAACGCAACTACGGACACACACAAGGCAGTAATCGCCAGTTTACTCCGAGGACCCAGCCACGTGGCAAAGACGCCGGACGTGTCTGCCACTACTGTGGATACTCAGCAACACATGTGAAGTGTCCAGCGAAGGGTCAAGAATGTCGAAATTGCCGGAAAAAGAACCACTTTGCAAAAGTATGTAATTCAAAACCGGTAAGACAAATTTCTTACTCATATCGAAATGATATAGAATCCCTTTCTACGTCGAGTGATGAGTCTGTCTACACAATAAAAACTCCCACGTCGACAAAAGCACCCACAGCCACCATCCTCGTTAATGACTCCCCAGTGACCTTCGTTTTGGATACCGGTGCCAGTGTTAATATAATGTCTGGACGCACGTACGACGGTCTCCAGTACAGGCCGAAAATACACAACACTGCCACACAGATATTTGCATATCGGTCCAGAAAAGCCATGCCAGTCCGTGGATTCATCAATACCCCCATTGAATTTAAAGGAAAACGCTGCAAAGCAAAAATGTTCGTCATAGACAATGAAAACCCCTTGTTCGGGCACGATTTACAAAATCTACTCGGTGCCCACTCTGCTGAAGCACTGGATATGATATCCTTTAATTTTACGTTCAATGTGGCAACATCTATCCCAGATGAATTCCCCTCATTATTCGACGGAAAGATGGGAAAGATTTCTGGACCCACTGTTAAGCTGCACATCGATACTTCGATCCCACCGGTGACACAGAGACAACGAAGAATACCCTTTCACGTGAGGAAGGATGTCGAGTCGGAATTAAAACGCCTCAAGGAGATGGACGTAATTGAGGATGTTACTGGACCTACCCCCTGGGTAAGTCCCGTGGTGATAGTCCCCAAAAAACCGAGTGGCGTGCGAATCTGCATAGATATGCGAAAAGCAAACGAAGCCATACAAAGGGTCAAACATCCCATGCCGACCGTGGATGACTTGTTTGCAGATTTAAACCACTCAAAGGTGTTCAGCAAGCTGGACATGTCGAGCGCGTACCACCAATTAGAGCTGGGGGAGTCCAGCAGATACATCACCACGTTCACCACACATGCTGGACTATTCCGATACAAGAGACTGTTGTTCGGAGTAAATGCAGCCTCTGAAATATTTCAAAAGGCCATTGCAGATCTTTTGAGGGGCATTCCAGGAGTCAAAAACCTCTCAGACGACATTATCGTCTATGGACGTGACCAAGCCTCACATGATGCCAGTTTGAGGTCCACGCTGGAACGACTACAGAATGCCGGGGCCAGGCTAAACAGGAAAAAGTGCCTTTTCTCGGTGAAACAAATAACTTTTTTTGGACATACCTTCAGCGAAAAAGGGGTGTCACCAGACCCAGACAAAATAGCAGCAATTACAAACTGCAAATCGCCCACCAACGTTGGAGAAGTGCGCTCATTCCTGGGCATGGTCCAATATGTGGCCAGGTTCATCCCGCACTATGCCACTGTCACCGAGCCACTCCGACAACTCACAAGAAAAGACAGAGAATGGAGGTGGTCAGAGACAGAAGAGAGGGCAGTGATAAAATTAAAAAAGGCCCTGACTGGAGCTGGAGTTATGGTCTACTTCGATCAGAACAAGGAGACAAACATACTGGTAGACGCGAGCCCCGTTGGACTAGGGGCAATGCTTACACAAGACGGAAAGGTCTTGTGTTATGCCAGCCGTGCTCTCACAGATGTGGAACAGCGATACTCGCAGACGGAGAGAGAAATGCTAGCCGTTGTATACGCTGCTGAGCATTTTCATCTTTACTTGTATGGGTCAAGGTTCACCATCACCACTGACCACAAACCACTTCTCGGTATTGTAAAAAGTCTCAAACCAGCTACATCCAGAATCGAACGATGGCGCCTACATGTGGCAATATGTATAGAGGGGGAGGGGGAACATCAAGTATAGTTTTAATGACTTTCAAGAAGCATGAAGGTTTTAAAGGATGCGGTGTCTCAGCAGGCAAAAACTGATGCAAGTAGTTTCTTCCATGGTTCAGCGATTCTGAGTGTGATCTTGGTTAGAATGATGAAAATTACATTTTCTTGTTTTCTTTCCTCCTTTTTTCTTGGTGCCTATCATAATGGTTAGTTTTTACATTCAGAGGTTTTGTCTTGTACAAGGTGACTCCTAAAAAAAAAATTCCACCAAGAAATTAATAAAATTCCCACTTCTTTCTGCAATCCAACCATACTTGGTACAAATAAACTTCAGTCTATGCCTGACTTGTCCACCAGGTTTCAGCAATGAATATCAGTGGTTATTGCATTGCCATTCAATGATAAGCACACCTGGATACAACGTGCAAAATTGACAATAAACTTTGACACACTCCACTCTTGGCACGACACTGATTTTGGCTGTGATGGCCGCCGTCTTCAGTTCAGGAATAGCCTGGGGATTGTTTTGATCCGATGAGTGTTAATTCCATTCAGGTTCACACCTCCTATTGATGAGACAATCACCAAAGTATCCCCGCATATCGTTGAATGGCAATAAAACAAAGACAAAATAAGGAAGCGAGAGTTACGAGGCTGCCGAAAGTAAACCGCAGGTCCACTTTCTACTCTTGATATTATGTTTCAAATTTTTTTAAATGATTGATTATTTCGATTACTGTTCTCATCTTGGATGTTATTCTCACGTTTCAACCGATGTAACTTCTGACTTTCTTCAGGTGTATGTTGTTGTTTGACTCTGGAATCAGTATGGAATTTTCAACGGAACCCGTTATTTAATCCATGAGGGTAGCTTGCTCTCGTTCCGTCAGCCAAGAATACAATTACAAATTACGTAAAACTTCTAAGTTTTAAGTAATTCATAATTGTATTAATATCGCCTGCACTGAGGATTGCACCATCAACCTCCAGAAGACTGTCACTTAGAACTGATTATTAATTAAAACTTTATCGGTTACGCCACGATCCCTGCGACAAGATACACCTAAAGAAAGTCAGAGGTTACATCAGCCGAAACGTTGTGAGAATATCATTCGAGATGAGAAAAGTAATCTGAATAATCCAAATAACACAAAAATTGTTGGACATGGAAGCCATTTGAAAATAATTCCTACCTGGTCAAAGTATTTTCTGGAAGGAATACAATTGAATTACTTTTTTTCTTTTTTAATGAGTCACCACTTATCCTCAAGTGACCTTTGGGCTTTGATGAGTGTCAGGTGGACGATGGTGAGACAAAACCGTGATGATTGGTAACGATGGTTGAAACTGGGCAGAATTTGATTATTTAAGAGGACGGCTCAACAAGAATTTGTTAACATTGGACTTGAAAACAACTGTTATCAGCTGGGAAACAACTCCATAGTATTGTGTTCCACCGACGGATAGTTCTTGGAAAGAAACTTTTCTCATGGAAGTTTCATTTAGTCTTAGATACACAAAGGGAGAAAGGTCAGTCTCAAAAGTTTATAAAAGCAGGGGGCTTCCTCAGGGAGAGAATCATTCATTTCAATTGGGGTAAAGTGAGGATCCGAGCATTAGTGGTGAAAAGAGAGCAGCTTGGTTTTAGATGCATTAAAAGTGACCAGTCACCTTTTTCCCCATTGCACCACGTGCTCACGGTCGGAAGATAGTTGTATCAACCATCTTTGGCAATACTTCGAAGAGCATTAATGATCAAGATCTTTCTCATTTTCTTCCGACCTGGAGCCCGTGGTGCAATGCGGAAAAAGGTGCATAAATGTCAACGAATGATTTGGGAGATGATTGATGAAGATCAGGAACACGGGCATTGATACTATGTGCTTCAGACTTTTGCCCAGAGAAAGGATTTGATGGTTGAGAGATTTTAATCTTAACAACATACTGCAACGATCCACCAAAAAAACTGACAAACCAGAATCAAAAATAGATTTTGTAGGAAGAAAGCTATTGATGACAAAAATCTTGAAATATATATTATATATATTAGATTTACTGTATCTAGCAATACCCACTGACCATAAAACAGTTTGGATAATTACAGATTTCAAGGTAGTTCTACTAAAATAGTCATATTTTAAAAACCAAAGCACTTTAAGTCGTCAAAATACCACCATTTTGTTCGTAAATAAATATATCCTTTCACATGCATTAATAAATAATAATCTACATTATATATTTGTAGAGTTTTCAGCAAATAAAGTCATAAAAATGTTAACGTCATTTTCGGCCATTTACGTCAGGGTTTTTTGTTCCCCCCCCCCCCCTCTTTTAAAAGATATCGTACCATTCGTCTTGGAATTTTGTCATGAAATTTGGAAAACAATCAGGAAAAATATCAATTTCAATTATTGTCGGGGTACAAAATTAATTTATCCATTATTTTTTTTATAATCTTAAAAATAAACCTTCAACATGACGTGTATCGAACATTTAAAAAAAAAAACAAACTATTTTTCGTAACCCAACTAATAAATAAATCTTTTTTTCTTTTTTATGCATTAAAATTATAATTGTATGTTGTTTTGTCTTTCGGTAGTAGTAATTTAAAATTACCTTATCTGAAAAAATATTGTCCCCTTTTGAGTGAAAGTCAACAATGGCTGCTAGTATTGCTGATATAACAATCAATCAGCAGTAGCTTTCTTTGTAGAATTCGTTTACAGAGTTTTTTTTTAAAAAACGACAAAAAATACTTTTTGTGCTTAAAAAAATTAATGTTTGTGGTTCTTTTATAAAAAATACTTCAAGAAATATTTGTTTTCACTCAACTTTCGAACTTCTAGTAGTAATGACTTTCTAGTCGCCAATTAAAAAAAAATAAATAAGATTCTACTTTTTTAGGCAATTACATGTGAACACCCTAAAAGTCTTGGCAGAAAAACAGACAACAAAAAAATAATTTAGAGTGGGAGGAGGGTCAGTTTCGCATATAAATTTAACGTAAAATGATCTCCTATTTCCTGGCCATTCTTATCTTTTAGTGCAATTTTTAAAATTTGATATAAAATAAATAATTACTCTACCACTGACAATCCACCCCTTAAAAATGCTTTCTCTTGAACATGTCATACCATTTACCTTAAATCTGAGTGACAACCCACCTCTAAAAAAAACTCCCTTAACCCTAACACTAAGTCCGAATGGCAACCTCCATCCAAAATAAAATCCCTTCCTTAACCTTATCACTAACCTAAGTCCGAGTGGCAAGCCCCGAATCCTACAAAAAGCCCATTAAAAACCGTACATAATCGTCTAAAAGAAAGAAAAAAAGCGGATGCCCATAAAAAAACACAATTTATTTCCCATAGAAAAAAAATTGACTAACTGCCTTAAAATGCTAGAATGGCTCGGAAATGGTGAATTATTTTACATTAAATTTATGTGAAACTAATCCCCCACTCTAAATTGTAAAATAATTGTTTTGTTTGTTTTTCTTTCTTCTAAGTTTTCAGGGTGTTCACACGTAATTGGCTCTAGCCCTACCACTAACCCGAAGTCCGAGTGGCAAGCCCCCCTCCTTCCACAAAGACCCTCTTAAAACTACACATAATCGTCTAAAAAAAAGAAAAATAGAGACCCCCCTCCCCCCAAAAAAAACAAGAAATACGTACAGAATTTATTTACTATAGAAAAAACAAATGATAAATGCCCTAAAACGCTAGAATGGCCCTGAATAGGTAATTATTTTACATTAAATTTATATGTGAAACTAATCCTCACTCTTAAGTTCTAAAATAATTGTTTTTGTTTCTTTCTGCCAAGTTTTTCAGGATGTTAACATGTAATTGCCTAAAAAGGTAGAATCTCATATTTTGGAGAGGCAGGGGGGGTGATTTAGCAGAAGGTGTTAATCTACAACAATGCCAAAGAAATCTTGCAATATATTCATTTTTTAACAGTCAGTATTAGATTTCAGTTTCTTGTACATAAAATGTATTACAATTCAACTTTGAGTTCTCTAACTTTTTTTTTAATGGATACATGATATTTTTTAAGGTATTGCAGCATATTTATGTGCATTTACTGCAGATTACTTGGAAACCATTAATTTCTGGAGATTTTATTGAAAAAATTAGTGTAAAAAATGTGACAAAACGCATATGATCTTAGGGAAAAATATCCAATCATGCGAGGCACAAAAATAGTCATAACTTCCTTATTTTTAGTCAAATTTAAAAAGATTCTTTCATAGATCATCAAGCTCTTTCTATATATGCCATTAGTGAGATATTTTAAGCAATTTAAATTTTTTCATGTGTATTGCTACTGTATCCAGTATAAAGTACTGAGCATTGATGGATTGAGTGGGTGGGTGTATAAGTAAAGTGACATTAATTGAAATAAATTTCAGTAAATTTATAATCTTTAGGCACACCTGCCATTTCTCGGGATTTAATGAGACTATTTAGAAGTAAAAGTGAAACAGTCTACTTTATGACAAGCAGTGTTTATCAAAAAACAGTCCCTCGTCATTTTTGACCACTTAGATTTTGGTGGAATTAATTTCACTAAATATAAATTATTTAAAAAGTATTTTCAAACAAAAAAAACATTCCAATTATAAAAAAGTTTGATTTGATTATTTCTAATAAAAATTAAAAATTTCCAATTATAAAAACCAGTTTGATTTTCTTGCGTTACTAATTTTAAAAAATGGTGAAAACAAATTATTAATTCCAACAACAAAAAAACATCCTGCCTAAAATATAATGGGTAATAGTTTTTTGATAAATACCGCTTGTCAGTTTACGATTTCAAAACAGGAAGCCGTCATCAAATAGACGGTTTCTCTTTTACCTATTTTGACAATGTCATGGTTCAAAGAATCACCAAATTGTGTTACGAAGGTTTTAAAAAAAGATTTTAATCTTGTCAAACTTTTTTCATCTAAATGAATAAATTGGTTGCATTTTAATTTTCCAAAGACATCTGGACTGCAAGAACTGTACAGAGGAGGTACAACTTATTACTCCACAGACTTACAACAACCCAGTCCTAGCCGATCCCCCGTTCGTAGACAAAAATCTGCCATCCCTATTATCAACCCTCAGGTAAGTGATTCTAAAATATTGATTTCTTACTTATTCATCTAAATTATTTTCCCATCCATAGACATTTTATTCTGTTCTTTCATTCTTGCATTAATTAAGGGATTTTTTTTTTCTTAATTCAAGTTTACAAAAAAAAGTCCTCACTTTATTTATTCACATCTGAAGTGTTTCCCTCGAATGTAGAGACAAGCAATAAAAGTTAAAGTAATAGTAGTTTCTTCTTTTTTTTTTTTTCATTTTTTTTTTCTATCGAAAAATTTGATGGAAAACAAAAAATCCACTAAAATCAAAATCTTAATGAATTCTTCAGCATTTATTAATTAATAAATGAATGTTAATATAAAGTATTTATTTTAAAGTTAAAAAAAAAAAACCCAGATTTTTTTTTTAAGTCATTTAAATTACTTTACTCTCTCCCTACCCTTACATTGCAAGGATGAAATACATCTTCATCTTATTATACCCTAGGTTTATTTAAGACATAGACAGATGAGTTTAGCTGTGGTCAATAAAAATAGAATTTTCTGATAATATATTCTATTTTTATCCTACTGTAAACCTTCACCCACCATTTCAAAAAAAAATAATATTACCATTGGATTCCTTATCAAATTTTGGTATAGAGCCTTTTTTTTAATTGCATCACCTTTATAAACAACAACTATATACCCAAGGGGTCTTTCCTTAGTGACAGTCATCAGATATAAGCACGGATCCTTCCCCTTTCACCCATATCAACCTAGATACCGTTGTATACTTATTCGGTCCTCCGCTACCCTGTGGGCTGATATGCCATCCTCACTGTCGTGTCGTTGGCCGTAACAGGGATAGCAAATCAATGTTCTTTGTCGTCTTTTTCAGCGAGCCCACACGACACCCCCATGCTGTGATTTGTCACTTTCTGGGAAGCACCGACTGGATGCAGTGTTTGTATGTAGAAATTTAAAAAAATAATTTTTTTGTAGATGCGCATGAAAATTCAGTCGACACAACGTCAAGGAAACACAAAGTTCTTGTATTTCTGGTAAAAATATATTCTCATATTTACATGAAACCTGAATAAGAGTGTCTGTGTTTTCTGGATGTTTGGTGTAAGTCTTCAATTAACTCAATTCGCGACTTTTCCAACTTGAGTGAACTTTGTCAACATGAACAGGCTTCTATTCCAGATATTTCTGACACTCATGCCATACCTGACCCCAGCTGACCGCCGCAGCTGTAGTTTCCGCTTTCAACAGTTTTGCCTATTCGTAGACAAAACAATAGTGTTATATTTTCCCGAATCCTTTCCTAACTTATTTGAATTGGTAATTTCTTGTTTCCTCAATACATTGCCCCAAATGTACATTAACATATTTAATCACTCCCAACCCAATTTCTTCATACCCCCCCCCCCCATCCCAAAAACATATCACAAACTGGCAAACAGCACAATCATATTACACTAAATTGAACTTAATCAACGTTTATTTCCATGAGGCTTTTTTCTTATATACATTTATAACACCAAATACATACTAAAATATACTTTGTTTCTGGGATTGTGTTATGTTTGAAATCAAATTTCTGTTTTAATTGTTCCAATTAGCCGTAATTTGTAATTAATAGAACAAGTCACCCATCTTTCTCTTCGCTATCTTTGCATTTCAATCACTCTGTTAAATCAGCATACTCTCTAATATCTCTTAAAGTCTGAACATTTTTTTAAAAAACTTAGTTCACCCCCAAACAAGGCTAGTTGCTACTGTAGATGCAAAGGGCTACTGAGAATTAGGGTGAAAGTTTTGGGGGTCATCCTAAATTGGGAGCTGTGTAGTGAGATGCTTGTTCACATTAGTTTTAAATTTCTGCATGTCTGTACAGTCGGGGAAACGGAGCAGGGAGGGAGTTCCAAAGACCGGCAACTCGAGGAAAGAAGCTATTGGAGTAGAGGGCTCTCCGGCATCTGGTGACCTCCACAATGAATAGATGGGATTTAGCTGATTGTCGGGTTGGTCAAGAGGGCAGCAAGTTTATCGGAGCACCTTCCATTGAAGTACTTGTAAAACAAGCACAAGGATGCAACATTGCGGTGATGGGACAGAGGCTGGAGCTTGATAGATAGTGATGGACCTATTAGACAAGGTTCAAAAAAAGAGTCTGATCTAAGTAGAGGATGCACCAGCCTAGATGTGACAATACTCCATGCATAGGCGAATGGTGGCTTTGTAGAGATATAGGATACTGCCAGGTGTGAGAAGTTTTCTAGCCCGGTAGAGGGAGCCCACTTTCTTTGCAGCAACTTTGGCAATGTCTTCTATGTATTTGTTCCAATTCATGTTTCCTGTGAATTTTAAGCCGAGGAATTTGAACATTGGACTCTCCGATAGGGTGTTATTTGCCATGGCAATCGGTAGTTGAAGAGGTTTCTTGTAGTTGCTGAAGGAAAGGATCTTTGTCTAAGCAGCATTAAATGTTACCATCCATTTATGACCCCATTCCACTACAGACTAGAAGTGACTATCTAAGGATTCAGCTACTGCCTCACATATGTGCGCGTCTGTTTTACCCACATGACGAGAGTAGAGAGTAGTGTCATCAGCAAATATACGCATCTCAGACAATAAAGGTCCAAAGATCGACTCCTGGAATACACCTGCATTTATGTCATGTTGTTTGAATGAATGACCATCGAGGACAACCTGGATCTTTCTTTTGGATAGGACGGATCTAATTATATTAAATATTCGTCCAGTAATACCATATGAATTGATTTTTAGGAGAACCCCTTTATTAATAATAATATTGAAGTAAAGAGATTTCTTATTTTTAGTTATGCAAGTTGATGAATTTTTAGAATGGAATCAAAGTAGAATAGTAGTGGTTGAGTCGGTCTCGTTTTTATGTTTTTGTTTCCTTTTGCAGGATGTGAAGACGAAAGAATCCACAAGTGCCAATGATACAGAGTCGAGTAGCTGTAGCCATGACAACAGTGAGGATAACAAAATAAAAAAAGAAACAAGTATTGCATCCAGTGAAAATGTTGTCGAATCGGCTGCCTCTGCTGAACGTATCAATCACAAGGAAAGTGCGTCTTTTGACACCCAAACCAATGCGGATGCTGACGGTGGCACATCCTGTGCTTCGTCTGCATCAACCGCTGCTAGTGCTGCAATGGTAAGCAAAGAAGCCTCTCCTCCCCCTCCTTCAGAAAAAGAAGAAAGAGAGACGAACCATAAATCTGTCGATCTTGCAGATACGTGCACGCCAAGTGAACAGGCGACACAACCGATATTAGAGGCGGCGGCTTAGATTTACGATTTAAGTTTTTTTTATATATTCTTATCATTTTTGTGTTATACCTTGCGGAAACTATATGAAGATTGCCTATATTTTTTTTTAACTGCTTTAAAAGAAAAACTACCCTAAAAAAGATTCTCTTTTTCTCTTTCTTTCTCTCTCCTCTCCTCTCCCCCCCTCCTCTCTCCTCTCCCCCCTCCTCTCTCCTCCCCCCCTCCTATCTCTCCCCCCCCTCCTATCTCTCCTCCCCCCTCCTATCTCTCCTCCCCCTCCTATCTCTCCTCCCCCTCCTATCTCTCCCCCTCCTATCTCTCCCCCCTCCTATCTCTCCCCCCTCCTATCTCTCCCCCCTCCTATCTCTCCCCCCTCCTATCTCTCCCCCCTCCTATCTCTCCCCCCTCCTATCTCTCCCCCCTCCTATCTCTCCCCCCTCCTATCTCTCCCCCCTCCTATCTCTCCCCCCTCCTATCTCTCCCCCCTCCTATCTCTCCCCCCTCCTATCTCTCCCCCCTCCTATCTCTCCCCCTCCTATCTCTCCCCCTCCTATCTCTCTCCCCCTCCTATCTCTCTCCCCCCTCCTATCTCCCCCCCTCCTATCTCCCCCCCTCCTATCTCCCCCCCTCCTATCTCTCCCCCCTCCTATCTCTCCCCCCTCCTATCTCTCCCCCCTCCTATCTCTCCCCCCTCCTATCTCTCTTCCCCCCTCCTATCTCTCTTCCCCCCTCCTATCTCTCTTCCCCCCTCCTATCTCTCTTCCCCCCTCCTATCTCTCTTCCCCCCTCCTATCTCTCTTCCCCCCTCCTATCTCTCTTCCCCCCTCCTATCTCTCTTCCCCCTCTTCCCTCCCCTCTCTCTCTGCCTCATTAGATGTTTGTTTCTTTTGGATCATACTCGATCTTGTTCTAAATTCAACTCATTTGCTCAAACCTGTCTATTCTTCTCAGTACTCGAGTAGTACTCAATATTTTTCTTTGGACATATTCCCTTTTTTTCTTTCCCTTTTTTCTTTCCCTTTTTTCTTTCCTTTTTTTCTTTCCTTTTTCTTTTTCTTTTCCTTTTCTTTTCCCTTTTTCTGTTCCCCCTTTTTCTTTTTGCTTTTTTCTTTTTTTTCCTTTTTTTCTTTTCCCTTTTTTTTTCTATTTTTTTTTTTATCTTTTTCTTTTCCCTTTTTTTTTTTTTTTTTTTTTTCTTATCTTTGTCTTTTTTTTTAAATCTTTTTCTTCCCCCTCTCTCTCCCCATGCAATTAATTGCAATGTGCACAATTCTGCTTCATTGGCTTCTGCTGCTCAATGAGTTCTGTTTTGTTTTTGTACTAATAAAATTTCTGTCTTCATTGGTTGCCTGAAAAAAATAAAAGCAAAAATATAAAATTCAAGAAAAGCTACACTGTTCACTTGTATATAAAAAATCAATATAAAAAGTATTGAACAGAAATATTTATTAAAAAAAATTTATAAAATGTTTTTGTTTTTGTTTTCTTTACTTTCATTGTTAGTCTTGTCTTCGTCAAAACAGTGACTATATTTCAAATGTTGTTTTTTAAATAATTATGAACAATTTTAAACTTATCTATTTGTGGAAGAGTGAACGTGCATCCATGGTGTGTTCACTGCACATTTCGTGATCGTCCTCTTCTTGTCTCAAGTCGGTGCTCGCTTCTGACACCGGCCGCAGTGTCAATCGTGTGGTCACGGTCACTACTCTAACAGAAGGATTCTCTCTCCAAACAAAACTGCAACCTCAGTTTAAAACAAGTAACAAAGGTTTAGTTTTTGAGGTTACACTGCTTCATCTCCACAGAGCGCCAGACTTAGAATCAGAACTCTGAGTCCAACTGAACACAAACCATCAATCAGCTTAGGGCTCAAAGGGCCATCTCTCTCCCTCTTCCCATCCTGCTGGAATGTACATGTATATTGGTGTCATTTGTGGTAGATCACTCAACCATTGTCTTGAAAATCATGGGCCAGTTTATCTATGGACATAACAAAAACTTACTGCCTTGTATCTAGATGGCCATTAATTTTTTTCCAAGACTCAAGTCATTACTATTTTAAAGGTCAGCTCATTTCTTGAGTGCTCTCTCTTCTATTAGCTAAATATTTCTGCCACTGCAAACTCGTTGTTGTCGACATATATTGCAACTATGCATCCCACAAAACATGCAGCATTGCACATGTTTACAACAGATTGTCGCTCGATGATCGCTAAGTGGTCACGCTGCGGTAAAAATAACACAACACCAGACAAGTTGTTGGTATAATTTAGTTGTGCTCGGAGGGTGTGCATGATATCATCGTCATAATTAAGGACCCCCAATGCCGTCTGATGATCATTGTCCGGTCGTGTCAGCCCCAGTGACAGTCCATAGCATCACACAGAGTTCTACTTAGAATTCGTGGCGGGAGAACAAATTAGGAGACTTTGTTAGCAAGAGGATGGTAGAAAGAAATTGAAAGATTCAGGATTCGACTATGAGGCGAAATCAGAATAAAAAATGCATGATCAACGATCTAACGCAGTCGGAACACTCGGATTCAGAGGTCATCAACATTGAACTCGGCAAGTGACGGAGACCTGTTGTCGAGACTCATTAAAGCCAAAGATGAGTTCATTGAGTGAAATCAGCAGAACAAGCCATGAAGACAAACTGATCCAAGTTTGATGAATAAATCTAAAAAAAAAAATGAAACTTCTTTTTCCCTAGTAATGTTGCGAACAAATATCTTCCACATCCTGTAGCTGGAAATTTTCTGTGTGAATGTCGTTAAAAGCATTCTCGGATGGAGAAACAGGATTATCTGGTTATGCTGCGGTTGGATGTGACAAAAAAAACGTGCAAATTGGAAAACGGCTAGGAATCAAGTCAAGAAGACTTATAAACATGATGCCTTAAAAATGAATAGTTAAAACCTGCTGAGAATGCGTGTGTGTGTCTGTCTTTCTTTTTCTCTCTCTCTTTCTTTTTCTCTCTCTCTTTCTTTTTCTCTCTCTCTTTCTTTCTCTCTCTCTCTTTCTCTCTCTTTCTCTCTCTCTCTCTCTTTCTTTCTCTCTCTCTTTCTCTTTTTCTCTCTTTCTTTTTCTCTTTCTTTTTCTTTCTCTCTCTCTCTCTTTCTTTCTCTTTCTTTCTCTTTCTTTCTCTCTTTCTCTTTTTCTCTCTCTTTCTCTTTTTCTCTCTCTTTCTTTTTTTCTCTCTCTTTCTCTTTTTCTCTCTCTTTCTCTTTTTCTTTTTTTCTCTTTCTTTTTCTTTCTCTTTCTTTTTCTTTCTCTCTTTCTTTTTCTTTCTCTCTTTCTTTTTCTTTCTCTCTCTTTTTCTCTCTCTCTCTTTCTTTTTTTCTCTCTTTCTTTTTCTCTCTTTCTCTTTCTTTTTCTCTCTTTCTCTTTCTTTTTCTCTCTTTCTCTTTCTTTTCTCTTTCTTTTTCTCTCTCTCTTTCTCTCTCTCTTTCTCTCTCTTGTGCAACTTATATGAAACTCAAATAAATTTTGAGAATGTTGAAATTATCTCGAAGGTTTGAAAATATTGGTTTAGATGATTTTATTTTCTTTCTCAAACCCCTAACTCTAACCTCTACTCTTCTTTCCCTTTGTTTCATCTTCACTCTTCTCCCTGATCCGCTCGCCTGACTCTCACTATCTTTTCTTTACTGTTCCTATCTCTTCCTGTTCTCTTTTCCCTCCATCTTCACAATTCGTAGTGAAAGCAAATTGCTTCAGCGATAGTATGTTTTTTTGTTTTTTTTTATTAAATAAATTACTGTTTTCTTTTGGTAGGAAGAAAGCAGAAGTTTTTATTTCAGAAAATCGAAATTAAAGTGACAATTTAATTTTATTCAGACGACTGTTCTCATTTTGAATGTTATTCTCACAAAGATTTGTCCAATGAAACCTCCGAACTTCTTCAGGTGCATCTTGTCAAACTCGAAAAATCTGTACAGATTTTTGAATGGAATCTTTTATTTCATCCACAAGAGTAGCTTGCTCTTGTTCAGTCAGCCATGACCAGGTACGAGTTTTAAGTAATTTGTAATTGTATTCTTAGTGTCACCCATACTGAGGATTGAACCTTCCACCTCCAGAAGACTGTCACTTACAACTGATTATTACTTAGCACTTATATCCATTTTGCGGACAATTCCAGTATGTAAGTGATAAGTAGTAAGACTATCCATCTAAAACTCATACTAGAATCAATGTGTGGCCGATATTAAGAATCCAATTACAAAATTACTTAAGACTTCAAACCAGCTACCCCTGTCGATTAAATAAAGGGTTCTGTTCAAAATTCTGTACAGATTCCCAAGTTCAACAAGATGCACCTGATGTCAGTCAAAATGTGAGAATAACATCCAAGATGAGAACAGTAGTCTGAATATTATCAATCCTGATCTCAAAAATTCCGAAACTTGAAGTAATAATACTTACTTTCTAAAAGTTAAAAAAAAACAAAAAAAAAAACTAACTTCCTATCAGAGAAGATGATCGATGATGAGGAAAATAAAATAGTAAATGGGGAGGGGGGGGGTACATTGTTTTAGTAATCCTTATTATATGAAACAATGGCAAGAAAGGGTTACTTTTAAAATCTATAACAGAAAAGAAAATAGGTAGAAAAATTTTACATTGTCGCTTTGGATGAACAGAAAACTAACAAAAACGTCTGTTTAATACGTGTGGAGATGGTGATATATGACAAAAAGTAATTTTATGCACTGTTCGATGAAGATTTATGACATCGGGCAATGTGACAATAAAATTTCAAAGAATCTAGAGATTTTTTTTCATTATTAAATATTTTTCTGCATAAAAGAAAAATTTAATGTTACCATAATCTGGGGTGACTAAAAAAATGTTTAGAAATATTATTAAAAAGATTTTTTTCATTATTAAATATTTTTCTGCATAAAAGAAAAATTTAATGTTACCATAATCTGGGGTGACTAAAAAAATGTTTAGAAATATTATTAAAAAGATTTTTTTTCATTATTAAATATTTTTCTGCATAAAAGAAAAATTTAATGTTACCATAATCTGGGGTGACTAAAAAAATGTTTAGAAATATTATTAAAAAGATTTTTTTTCATTATTAAATATTTTTCTGCATAAAAGAAAAATTTAATGTTACCATAATCTGGGGTGACTAAAAAAATGTTTAGAAATATTATTAAAAAGATTTTTTTTCATTATTAAATATTTTTCTGCATAAAAGAAAAATTTAATGTTACCATAATCTGGGGTGACTAAAAAAATGTTTAGAAATATTATTAAAAAGATTTTTTTCATTATTAAATATTTTTCTGCATAAAAGAAAAATTTAATGTTACCATAATCTGGGGTGACTAAAAAAATGTTTAGAAATATTATTAAAAAGATTTTTTTTCATTATTAAATATTTTTCTGCATAAAAGAAAAATTTAATGTTACCATAATCTGGGGTGACTAAAAAAATGTTTAGAAATATTATTAAAAAGATTTTTTTTCATTATTAAATATTTTTCTGCATAAAAGAAAAATTTAATGTTACCATAATCTGGGGTGACTAAAAAAATGTTTAGAAATATTATTAAAAAGATTTTTTTCATTATTAAATATTTTTCTGCATAAAAGAAAAATTTAATGTTACCATAATCTGGGGTGACTAAAAAAATGTTTAGAAATATTATTAAAAAGATTTTTTTTCATTATTAAATATTTTTCTGCATAAAAGAAAAATTTAATGTTACCATAATCTGGGGTGACTAAAAACATGTTTAGAAATATTATTAAAAAGATTTTTTTTCATTATTAAATATTTTTTTGCATAAAAGAAAAATTTAATGTTACCATAATCTGGGGTGACTAAAAAAATGTTTAGAAATATTATTAAAAAGATTTTTGCCTATTATTAAATATTTTTCTGCATAAAAGAAAAATGTAATGTTACCATAATCTGGGGTGACTAAAAAAATGTTTAGAAATATTATTAAAAAGATTTTTGCCTATTATTAAATATTTTTCTGCATAAAAGAAAAATGTAATGTTACCATAATCTGGGGTGACTAAAAAAATGTTTAGAAATATTATTAAAAAGATTTTTGCCTATTATTAAATATTTTTCTGCATAAAAGAAAAATGTAATGTTACCATAATCTGGGGTGACTAAAAAAATGTTTAGAAATATTATTAAAAAGATTTTTGCCTATTATTAAATATTTTTCTGCATAAAAGAAAAATTTAATGTTACCATAATCTGGGGTGACTAAAAAAATGTTTAGAAATATTATTAAAAAGATTTTTGCCTATTATTAAATATTTTTCTGCATAAAAGAAAAATTTAATGTTACCATAATCTGGGGTGACTAAAAAAATGTTTAGAAATATTATTAAAAAGATTTTTGCCTATTATTAAATATTTTTCTGCATAAAAGAAAAATTTAATGTTACCATAATCTGGGGTGACTAAAAAAATGTTTAAAAATATTATTAAAAAGATTTTTTTTTCATTATTAAATATTTTTCTGCATAAAAGAAAAATGTAATGTTACCATAATCTGGGGTGACTAAAAAAATGTTTAAAAATATTATTAAAAAGATTTTTGCCTATTATTAAATATTTTTCTGCATAAAAGAAAAATTTAATGTTACCATAATCTGGGGTGACTAAAAAAATGTTTAGAAATATTATTAAAAAGATTTTTGCCTATTATTTTCCATACGAGGTAGTATTTTATGCTCTAGATTAACTTAATCATTTTATGCCTTTAAATTAATATAATGACAGATGCGCAGTAAATATTTGGTGCAGAGCTACCCTCCAACAAAGATGGCTACCACCACATGTTGATATTTGCTGTTTCAGAATACATGTTATAAATCTGTGAGTATGGCACAAGTAATAATTATTGAGCACTTATAAACATATTAGATCCATTCAAAAGCTTTTCATGTTTTTATTGCATTAGCTCACAGTCATAGTCACCCCGGTATGCATAGACTTAGGCGGGGTGACTTAGGGCACCTGGTTTTTATCTTTTTAGATTTATCACAATCTTGTGAGGTGATTAAGACATTTTTTGGTATTTCAAACTATTTTTGCTACTAGGTATCATTCAAATATAAAATTTCAAACTATTTTTGCTACTAGGTATCATTCAAATATAAAATTTCAAACTATTTTTGTTACTAGGTATCATTCAAATATAAAATTTCAAACTATTTTTGCTACTAGGTATCATTCAAATATAAAATTTCAAACTATTTTTGCTACTAGGTATCATTCAAATATAAAATTTCAAACTATTTTTGTTACTAGGTATCATTCAAATATAAAATTTCAAACTATTTTTGTTACTAGGTATCATTCAAATATAAAATTTCAAACTATTTTTGTTACTAGGTATCATTCAAATATAAAATTTCAAACTATTTTTGCTACGAGGTATCATTCAAATATAAAATTTCAAACTATTTTTGTTACTAGGTATCATTCAAATATAAAATTTCAAACTAGTTTTGCTACTAGGTATCATTCAAATATAAAATTTCAAACTAGTTTTGCTACTAGGTATCATTCAAATATAAAATTTCAAACTATTTTTGCTACTAGGTATCATTCAAATATAAAATTTCAAACTATTTTTGCTACTAGGTATCATTCAAATATAAAATTTCAAACTATTTTTGTTACTAGGTATCATTCAAATATAAAATTTCAAACTATTTTTGTTACTAGGTATCATTCAAATATAAAATTTCAAACTATTTTTGTTACTAGGTATCATTCAAATATAAAATTTCAAACTATTTTTGCTACTAGGTATCATTCAAATATAAAATTTCAAACTATTTTTGCTACTAGGTATCATTCAAATATAAAATTTCAAACTATTTTTGCTACTAGGTATCATTCAAATATAAAATTTCAAACTATTTTTGCTACTAGGTATCATTCAAATATAAAATTTCAAACTATTTTTGTTACTAGGTATCATTCAAATATAAAATTTCAAACTATTTTTGCTACTAGGTATCATTCAAATATAAAATTTCAAACTATTTTTGCTACTAGGTATCATTCAAATATAAAATTTCAAACTATTTTTGCTACTAGGTATCATTCAAATATAAAATTTCAAACTATTTTTGCTACTAGGTATCATTCAAATATAAAATTTCAAACTATTTTTGCTACTAGGTATCATTCAAATATAAAATTTCAAACTATTTTTGCTACTAGGTATCATTCAAATATAAAATTTCAAACTATTTTTGTTACTAGGTATCATTCAAATATAAAATTTCAAACTATTTTTGTTACTAGGTATCATTCAAATATAAAATTTCAAACTATTTTTGTTACTAGGTATCATTCAAATATAAAATTTCAAACTATTTTTGTTACTAGGTATCATTCAAATATAAAATTTCAAACTATTTTTGTTACTAGGTATCATTCAAATATAAAATTTCAAACTATTTTTGCTACTAGGTATCATTCAAATATAAAATTTCAAACTATTTTTGCTACTAGGTATCATTCAAATATAAAATTTCAAACTATTTTTGCTACTAGGTATCATTCAAATATAAAATTTCAAACTATTTTTGCTACTAGGTATCATTCAAATATAAAATTTCAAACTATTTTTGCTACTAGGTATCATTCAAATATAAAATTTCAAACTATTTTTGTTACTAGGTATCATTCAAATATAAAATTTCAAACTATTTTTGTTACTAGGTATCATTCAAATATAAAATTTCAAACTATTTTTGCTACTAGGTATCATTCAAATATAAAATTTCAAACTATTTTTGTTACTAGGTATCATTCAAATATAAAATTTCAAACTATTTTTGTTACTAGGTATCATTCAAATATAAAATTTCAAACTATTTTTGCTATTAGGTATCATTCAAATATAAAATTTATATCTAAATCTGAAACTGTACCAGTAACTTATATTTAGGTGACATATTTTACTTATTAGCAGGTCTATTAAAGCAGTAATTACCAATACTAATCTTCAAAATCTGTTAAATTTGCATTTGTTTTCCACCTAATTTTGCACATCAATACACTTGCACATGTATTAGGATACTAAATTTGTTTGTACTCTAAACCCTCCTCATTTTCCTCCCCAGACTGACCCTAAAACATACAGAAGCATCTACGCTATCGCCAAATATGCTAAGAAAACACTCCAAAGCCGGGCGCACACTCATACAACAAAGTGCCACCAGTCAGTTTTGCTCAAGCCATTGCTGACATAAAAGATGGTCGACTAAGTCAGCAAGAAGTGTTCAAACAGTATGGCATCGCCTGGTCATCACTGCAGAACTATCTCAAGGCTGACCAGAGTGGAAAACCAATAAAGAAACCGGGTGGTCAAACCGTGCTATCTGCCTAGGTGGAAAGTGTGTTGGTGCAACATTTGGTCCACCTATCTGATTGGGGATTCCCTTTTGATTCAATGGACCTCAGGATGGCTGTTAAGAGAATTCTAGATAAGGAAGGGAGATCCATACCCTTGTTCAAAGATAATCTTCCGGGGTAGGATTGGCCAAAGTCACCTCATACCAGGGTGACTTTGACCACCCCTAATTATGGCTTCTCTTTCCTCATATTGTAATAATCTGGTTCCAAATTCCACCTAAACTGATAGTTAACCATGGCCCCCCTAAAATACAACACAAAAATAATGAAAACTTACCACATATTTACTTGAATTTTACAAATATATTTCAAAAGTGGACCAAAGTCACCCTGTATTACGGTACCTAAATTTTATATCACAGCGATAAAGTAAAGTAAGAACTTATTCGTGTGTAGATTAACTAGCAATGCTCACAAAAAAATATTTTTTTAATTTCGCTAAAACAAAAATAGGTTATTTCTAAAATATAAATTGATTTAAATTATCAAAATTCATCCATAACTTTTTTAAATGTAAGCATTTGAAGCTGGAAGATGCCACCCTCCCAATTTTCCCAAAAATATGGAGTTAACATTTTTTGTGTTTTCATTGATAGAATTTTTATTTTTATTTTATTTTTTTTTTTAATTGGTAAGAGGAAAACAGTCAGCAGGAAGAAAGTTCCACAATCCTACAGTTCTTGGGAAGAAGCTACTGGAATAGGAAGTTGGATTATATTGGGGTATAAAATCTGCGAATTTCTGAAGACCTGCTTCTTTTTTTTTTTTAGACAATTATGTATGGGGGTTTTGTTGGGACGAAGCTTGCCACTCTGACTTAGGGTTAACAAAGGTTTTCTGAGGAGGGAGGGGGGCTTGCCACTCGGACCTAGGGTTAGTAATTATAATCTTTCTTTTTTTTAATAATTTTTCAGCATAAAAAATATCAAAATGATGGGAGTGTGGGGCTAACTGCCTTAAAAGGCTGGAAATGTTAAATTTATATGCGAAACTGACCCCCCCCCCTCTAAATTGTAAATTAATTGTTGTAATTGTCTAAAAGAAGTCAAAAGTAGAATCTTCTCTTTTTTTAAAAATTGGCGACTAGAAATTCATTTCTGACTAGAATTAAAGTTCAAAAGTTGAGTATTTGAACTCTTAACCTTAAAAAAACAACATTACTTCTGGAAGGAGCCTCTATTTTATAAGAATATCATAAAACTTTTTGATACTCAATTTATTTATTTGAAGAATGGTACTCAAATGCCAAAGAAAAAGTCTTCTTTTTTTTTTTTTTTAAACAAAATAGTTTGTTTAAATTTAATTATATTATTAAGTTGATATAAGTATATATTCTGATAACAGAATAGGGTGCTTAAGCATATCCGCCCCGACATTAAAAAATTTAAAGAATGTATAAACGTTATTATGTACTTACGTGTTAGCTGAAAATAAGATTGTGCAGAAAAAATTACGCAAATTCATTCAGTAGTTATTTAATTATTAAAAAAAAACTATTTTAACGATTTTTTCACTCGGTAGATATTTCCACCATTTTGTATCTTAGATTTTCCAGTGTTCAAGAACGATAACTCATATTTTCACGATTTCTTGGTTTGGGGTTTTCTGATTGTCTGATTTGCGCGTCAACCATCGATATAATTTTGTTGACCCAACAACAGGCGCAACCACAAATCATGTGGAAAGAATGTGGCAAGAGGCCAAAAGACGAAATAAGGCTGAATGTGGTACCCATAGTTTATCATATGATAAACTCATATTTGGCCGAGTTCATGTGGCGACAAAAATTTCGGGGAATAACATTAGAAAACCTTTTCAAACAGATTGCCGAAATTTATCCTGTGGGTCAATAAAATGCTACGTTTTTTTCTCTCTTATATCGTACTTATAAGTTGTTTTTTCAAACTTGGTTATGTCTTTTGTTAATTTTTTTTTCTCTTATATCGTACTTATAAGCTGTTTTTCCGCAATTGGTAAAAAAAAAAATTTAACTTGGTAAAAAAAAAAAATTGTTATCTCCCTTGTTTACAAAAATGTCAAAATCATTTAAATCATTTTTTTTTCTTTTTCTTATAATTAAATAACTACTGGATGAATTTGCGTAATTTTTTCTGCACAATCTTATTTTCAGCTAACACGTAAGTACATAATAACGTTTATACATTCTTTAAATTTTTTAATGTCGGGGCGGATATGCTTAAGCACCCAGAATAGTTCTAACGAAACATTTAAAAACATTTTCGATATTCATATTTAAAATTTTTCAAATTCGTTCATCAATTGAAAATGAGCAAATATTGCTGTCTTTGTTTACAGCTGTTGATCGCTGATACTACCGTCAACAAAACAAAATTTTATCAAGAAATCTGTTCATTCTCGCCAGTTTGACATTGGCGAGAATGAACAGATTTCTTAATAACATTTTGTTGGTGTGTTTTTGTTATGGATTTTCAAAGAACTTTCTAGACATGATAATTACATGAAAAAAAATTCAAAACCTCTGAAAATTTACTGAACCACAGCGGTCAAACTTTGAGAACCGATTGTGATCAAACTATTTGATCATCAAATTAGAACATATGTTAGCTTAAATTATTTTTAGCCAAATTTGACCAAATTCCTGCCATTGTGTATTTTAGAATCGAGTTAAGCATGCAACTACCCTTTTATGCACTCGACCAAAATCACACAAAAAATGTTTTTACGATATTCATCATTTATTTTATCTCACTGATAAAAAGTTTTGGTAAGAAAAGGCGCATTCATAATTCAGAGTTCAGCTTTGACCCTGTTTTAACCCTAACCCTAACACACCCACGAGGCTAACAAACAGCCATGAAGATGACAAAGAGATAACTAATGATAACAGCATGGTTTTAAAGAATTATTAAATTGTCTTCTTTAGCATGAGAAAGATAGAACAGCTTTTCCTATCTCTTCAATTTTAGAGTAGTCAGGAATGATGATGATGATGATGATGGGATCTTTAAAACATTTGGTTGTTTTTTATGGCATATTAATTCTTCGGTTTATTTTAATGCTAAATTTTGTAAAAGTTTTTTATCCTTGAATTTCTTAATATCTGCAGCTTAAATGAACGGACTCGAACTGGCCTTACTTCTTGAAAGAAACGGTCATGGCAAAAATAGTCTTCTTTTTATTATTGATGTATTAAGATAGGTGAAAATGGCCAAGGGAAATGAGGAATTATGGGAAGGAGGAAAGACTAAAAATCTAAGGAAAGAGACGAGTAGGATCGTTTTCTTACAATATCAAATTGTTCCTATTAAAAGAAATTTATAAAAAGACCCCCCCCCCCACCTCTTTGTTTTCATTTGCACCTTGTTTCTCTGTTAAGGTGGTAACTGAGTTTCGACTATGGGTATAATAAGGTATATTTCGTCTTTGAAATGATGGGGGGGGGGGCGGATAAAGTAATTCAAGTAAGTTTTTTTTAATGTTTTATGAATAGAATAAATACTTTTTATTAACATTCATTTGTTAAAACCTCGTAATTTAGGTTTAATCAATAATATTTGTAAAGAAAAATGGATAAAATATCAGCAGAAACTTTTAACAAATTTATTACGACTGAACACAATATAAAATAATGAGTTAATTGCCGCTGTAACGCGAGATGAAATATACACAATCTGATCCGTGGTCTGTATTTCTTTTTCTCCAGGCAAGACTATCGACAAGGGCGATAACTCTGAAATGGTTCAAGGGAGATAATCGCGTTTTCTTTAGTTGTCCTAACATTTCGCCGTTTTAGTCTTTAACTGTATCGAGCGCACCTGGGGTCAACTTGGAGGTGCTTGACTCTAGTGCGACTGCGCTTTGGCCAAGTCCTGGGAGGTCTTTGATAATTCTCATCTGAATTTGTCTGCATGAGAGGTGGTGGAGATGGCAGTTCAAATGTGTCCATTAACAAATCAAGCGGAATGGTTGTTCTGTTGTCCAGTAAGTTGCCTACAGAGTATCTGAGACGCAACTGGTTTTTGTGCCGTGCCCAGAATTGATTTCCGACTAGAACATCATACAGAAATTGTCCATTTATTTTGCGGATGATGCCTGGTACCCACTTTGGCCGGCCAGGTCTGTAATTCCGAGCAAACACTGGTGTGCCAACTGAAAATGCTTTTGTTTTGTTAGGGCTTGATTGTTGCCTTTGTGGTTAGGGACGTAAAGCGTCCAGTGTGGTACAGAGTTTTCGTCCCATAAGTGCCTCTGCTGGTGATAGACCATTCTTCACAGTTCCATTTGGTGTTATTCTATAAGAAAGGAGGAAAGCATGTAGTATCTCCTCTGTTGTTCCCTCCCCTCTTGCTTTTAGTAGTGCCCTTTTTAATGTGTCTACAAATCTTTCGGCTTGTCTGTTGGATTGAGGATGGTTCGGTAGCGACCAAACGTGTGTTATGCTGAATGTAACCCTGGGTTGATGGCTGACGAGCACGCAACATTGTGCGCAATTTCTGCTTAGGACTGTTGTATTGCGAGGACCCGAACCTTGCTGCTGCTGCTGCTAGACCACCAGGCGGGAGATGCTGTGTAGAGAAGTAGGGAGCCTGTTGTTGAGGCTGTGGCGGTCTATACAAATTGAGGTGGGGTCCTGGCTGATACACCTCTGGTGGGTAATTGACTCGATGGTGAATTGGTGCTTGCTTCATGTAGGAGGTGGTTGGTTGAGGTCTTGCTGTGGTAATTTTCTCTGTAGATGATGTTATTGGAGATGTTGGCAAATGGAAACATGCTTCAATATCCAGCCATACTTTGTAGTCTGGATTCTGATCAACTGCCTTTTCTTCCAAAATCACCTTGATTGCCATAACTTTATCAAATGTGGTTGAGATGAATGGACCAGTGATTTTAGTGCCATCTGGAATTTCTACAAAATCTTCTGATCCTGGACGTTGTACAAGAATTGTGATTTTCTCAGCATTACCGGTCACATCAACCTTGAGCAGCTCTACCCCTTGAGGGTCATCAGTCAGTTTAACGGTGATGCTAGGTTTGGGGTCAGTAGATGTAGTCGGCGCTGGTACAATCCATCCAGGTCCATCAGGTCTGCCATCACTTACTGGAGAGTTTGGTGTGTTTGATGTTCCACTAATGTAGTCATCAGGTATGAGGGTTTTATCAGTCATACCCTTAGTAGACTCACATCGAACTGATGTTGTTGAAGTAGGTCCTGATGTTGTGGTGATTTTAGGAGTCACTGTGGTAATCATTGGTGTTGATATTATTGTAGGAGTTCCTGTTGAAGTGGAGCCAAAGGTTGGGCCAACCGAAAGGTTGGTGGTTGGTCGATTGTTCCGCCGCCGCCGTTGCTGTTTCTTCTTGCTGAGGTCATCTTTACTGCTCTGAGGTGACAATGTGGACACCACCTCACATATCTGGTTGAGTGGAATGTCGAGAAGACCTAGTAACTCGATAAAATCAAGTCCCAGCAAATTATGGCATGAGTTTGTTATGTATACAGTGCCTGACACCGTTTTTTCTTTCATTTTGATGGTGGCGGGTAATTGACCCGTGATGTGAACACAATCTCCAGAAACACTGTGTTACCTGACTTGTTGGTGTCAATGAAAGCTGGCCTATGGCTTCCCATAGTTTCTGTGATATAATAGTTATATCTGATGCTGTATCGATTTGCAGTTGAATAGAATGACCATTCAAATGTACTGCAACATATTTTCGTTTGGATTTTTGTTTTGAGAGAAAAATTGCTATCAGACTGTTTGTTTTTGAAAAACTGTTTGTTGTTCTGTGTTGATGTCGTTGTCTGTTGTGTGTATGTGAGGTTTGCCTATTATGGGTTGGTTTTCGTCCTGGAGGAGTGCAAAATCCCTCTTTATGTCCGAGTCGATTGCAGCTGCGACAGCGGTGTGTCTTGAAGGTGCAGTATCACGCAAAATGCCAGTTGCCACAATTCCAACAAGCTGATGGGGGCTGGACTGATTTTGAAGTCGGTGAGGTGGGCCGACGTTGTTTTTGAACTGTGTTTACCATTGATGCGGATGCTTGTTGTACCATAGTTGAATCATGTTTTAGATTCACTAGACGCTGGCATTCCACGGCAACTTGTTGCAATGTTATGTCTGGATTTTGTTCTATTTTTGACAAAATCCGTGTGCGAATATCTGCTTCCTGTGCCGATCTCAACCCACACACAAAAATCAAACATTTGAACTGAGCATCTGTGATGGAAGAGATTTTAAAACGTTCACATTCTTTGTTTACAAGGCCTGCATACGTTGAAAAATCGATCGAGGAAGATTTCGTTATGTTAAGACAATTAAAACGCATATTGAATAATGAAATATGCTCACCGAAAATCTGAGTGAAAATTTGTACTGTGTTTTGAAAATCGCAGTCACGGGAATGTTTTGGCAATATGTAATTTACATACCGATCATGCTCCGACGTCCCAAGCTTCCGTAGCAGAAGTCTTACCTTCCAGTCGTCAGCTTGATCCTTGAAATCCACTCGCGTGCGAACCATGTTTCGAACGTCGAATTTGTCATTAGGTCATAATAAAATTCCATTATTGTTTGTGAAATTAAATCTGTAGATGTCTTAAGATTTGTTTCTGAAATCGACGATGTGGGTGTGGAAAATCTCTCTGAAAATAATTCCATTAACCGTAACTGTTGTTCCAGTAATCGCTGAATTGTGCAATCCATTTTTTTTTCTTTTCTTTTGAAAAAATTGTAAGTTAATCTAATCCTCCGTCACCACTGTTGTAAACCTCGTAATTTAGGTTTAATCAATAATATTTGTAAAGAAAAATGGATAAAATATCAGCAGAAACGTTTAACAAATTTATTACAACTTAACACAATATAAAATAATGAGTTAATTGCCGCTGTAACGCGAGATGAAATATACACAATCTGATCCGTGGTCTGTATTTCTTTTTCTCCAGGCAAGACTCTATCGACAAGGGCGATAACTCTGAAATGGTCCAAGGGAGATAATTGCGTTTTCTTTAGTTGTCCTAACAGGTGGTAACTGAGTTTCGACTATGGGTATAATAAGGTATATTTCGTCTTTGAAATGATTGGGGGGGGGGGGCGGATAAAGTAATTCAAGTAAGTTTTTTTTAATGTTTTATGAATAGAATAAATACTTTTTATTAACATTCATTTGTTAATTAATAAGCTGTACCTACCTAGCGCTGCCAAGGAGTTTTTATATTTTTATTTGTGTTTCACATTTTTGTTTGTTTAAACTATGCTGGAGGGAGGGGGGTCAGTGGGGAGAGGTATTAATATTTCGGTAGGTGATGAAAGGGAGGCCATTTCTGCTTTTTTATATAAGGATGTGTGGAAAATCAATAATAAGAAAACAAACTGTAAAATTGTTTGTGTGTGTTCACTACAGATCATTATTGTCCGCTTGTTGTCTTCGTACGAATTCAGTACTTGATTCTGACACTGACTATAGTCTCAATCATGGGGTCTCGGTCACAGCTGTAACAAATAACACCAATATCTATATACATTCCAGCAGGATGAGCAAAGGTGGTCAGTTGGGTCTCAGAAATACTCGGGTCTTAAGCTAATGGACTGTTTTTCGAAGATATGTTTGTCTTGATTTGCAAGCCTGCCGTTCAGTAAAAGAAAACAAGGATCATAAGTTATACTTATCAAAATATAAGTTTATTGTATTTTTATTAATAATTTTGTCTAAAGTATGATTTTGAGGGTAATTTAAAAAAAAATTATTTTGTAAAATGCTTTGAGCATATTTGTTTCTATGTGTTCGCTAAATGGGATGTTGAACCAAATTGTTTTATGTCTATTTTTTTGGTTCGCATCAACATAGACAATAATTACATTGTTCTCCAGATGGATAAAGGCGTTAATTTACAATCAGTTCCAAGTGACAGTTTTCTGGAAGTTGAAGATTCAATAGAATTTTAACAGAATCGATACTCATGACAGACTTGGAGACGAGGATTGCAAATTGCCAGAAAAAGTGAATTTGATGATGTGACAGCATATTTTTTTGTTACTCCAAGGAATTAGATATTCTGTGAAGATTTCTCAAGTGTTGTCAGAAATTCATTGTTGTGTCCTTATTTTTTTCCTGCATACTTTTTGAAGAGCGACGCTAGAGTTGGTGGGTGAGTAGCTGAAATTAAGAACACAAAGCAATATGTCTATGTTTCAGTATTTTTTAGATGATTGATAATTTGGATTATTCGGACTACTATTCTCATCTTGGATGTTATTCTCACATCATTTTGGCTGATGTAACCTCCGACCTTCAGGTGAATCTTGTCAAGCCTGGGAATCTGTATGGAATTTTGAATAGAACCCGTTACCACGAAGATAGCTTGCCCTCGTTCCGTCAGCCATGACTGAGTTTCTAAGTAATTCGTAATTGTATTCTTAGTATCGCCCTCACTGAGGATTGAACCTTGAACCTCAAGAAGACTGTCACTTAGAACTGATTATTACTTAGCACATATCCGTTATGCAAGGACCTGTGGCAAAATGGATATAAGTGCTAAGTAATAATCAGCCTTAAGTGACAATCTTCTGGAGGTTCAAGGTTCAATCTTCAGTGAGGGTGATACTAAAAATACAATTACATTTATACAGACTCGCGAAAAACGCCACTTGTATTTAAGCAGAGAGCTTTTCGATTGGGTTAAGATATGAAAATTTTGGTATTTACTATTTTACCCAAAATTCTGTGTGGAGTCACATGTGTACAACCCATCTGAAAACACTTTATTTGAACAACAGCACAAGCTGAACATTTCTGGATGTTATACTTAAGACAGCTTAAAAACGGCATCAACATGTTTGGTCAAATACAAGAATTTGGAATCTTTGAATGCCACTGACTCTCACGTGACCCAGCAGGAGGTCTCAGCTTTTGACCTCAGGGAGTAAGCTAAAAAGAGTACCCCCCACCCCCACTATTGCTCTCTATATTGGTATAAGGAGAATGGTGGGATTCGGTCACATGACTTTTCCTCCTCTGGATTTTAAGAAAAAGAATTTAGCCTGAACTCCAGCACCAGATGAGAATGATGCCTGCCTCTAAGCTCCCGGATCCAAGAAATCGTGGTTCTCACAAAAACCCACACATGGTAACCTTATGCTTTTCAAATTTTTATAGGAACACGTTTATTCTTTTTCTCTGACCCAAATTCAAGACACTGTCTCTTGTTTCTATGAACATTAATGCATAAAATTATATCCAACATTTTTCACACATTTTGTATCCCAACTTAAAATATTGTTCTATTCATGCCTATTGTACTACATATATTAGCACATACTTGTTTTCTACATACATTCAATTATTGTTATAAATACCACATTTACCTGTTTTGCACATTTCAAATATACTTTTGCGTGTATATACATATAAATGACATTTTTCCCAAAACTTTAGAGGACAGTTATATTCTTGAAAACCTCGTCCGTATTCACCGCAAACATTTATGTGCACTCTGCATGGCTGCATTTGTATTCGATATTTGTTTTCTGCTTTGTTTGATATTTTTTATCACCGTACGTATTCACTTTACTGACAATTCTTCTTCTGAATTATTATATTAAATTCTACATACATTAATCAGGAAATACGAAGGAATAGAGGAAATTTATCTTTCTTATCTTAAATTGGGGAGGTGACGGTGGCTAAGTGGATAACGATGCGGACTGACGACCTAGGTGTGCCAAGTTCGAATCCAGTCAGTTCCATAATACCACTTTCACTTAGGGATGTTGGCAACCATTACGTGGTCCCTCCTGCAAAAATTCCAACGACAAGAGAATCAAGCCGGTCAACAAAGTTGTACCGTGTTGATTCATACGAATTTACTTTTCATCTCTTCCCTTTACATATAAATCTTATTCAGTTTAAAATCTACTCTTCTCATCACGTAGTTCTTTTCCTATTTTCATCTCTTCCCTTTACATATAAATCTTATTCAGTTTAAAATCCACTCTTCTCATCACGTAGTTCTTTTCCTATTTTCATCTTTTCCCTTTACATATAAATCTTATTCAGTTTAAAATCTACTCTTCTCATCACGTAGTTCTTTTCCTATTTTCATCTCTTCCCTTTACATATAAATCTTATTCAGTTTAAAATCTACTCTTCTCATCACGTAGTTCTTTTCCTATTTTCATCTCTTCCCTTTACATCTAAATCTTATTCAGTTTAAAATCTACTCTTCTCATCACGTAGTTCTTTTCCTATTTTCATCTCTTCCCTTTACATATAAATCTTATTCAGTTTAAAATCTACTCTTCTCATCACGTAGTTCTTTTCCTATTTTGTGCTCACGGATCAAACTGGTCTATAACAACAGCAACATTTCATTTATTGACACCTTCGAAAAACATGGCGATTTTCACAAATTTTTAAGAAGAAGATATACTACAAAAAGGATGACCAGAAAAATGAAGTATTAAGGATTGCTAAACAAATGGCAAGAAGGGATGCATACGTCTATGTAAGTGCAAATCAGCCAACCTACCTTTGTACAGAACTTTGTGCATGTCATGGTGCATGCTCACAATAGTAAGCCATAGATATGATATGTGAGGATTTAGTAAGTGTGGACTTATTTATAGGATAGTTATGCTGTGATTCATATGTAATCTTAGTTCCATATCTCATTTTAACATGATATGATGTCGACTTTTTATGGTTCATTCAAAATATTTGTGAAGAAATTATACTTTTTGTTTCTGATATCTATGATGACCTTGAGATTATATAGTGATTGTAAAGCAAATTTATTTGTTCTGGTATCAGGTATTTTCTGATAAATGAGAAATCAAGAAGCCATTGCATAAAATGTTACTCTTAGGATACCAATTTTATGATGAAGGAATTGTAATAACTTTTGAAGAAAAGAAGCATAAATTATGCATTGTTTTTAGATAAACTATATTTTATATTTTGGTTCCTAATTCATACCAATTGCAAGTATTCATAGTGTGAAAGAGGAGATGGTTGTACTGAATGTTGCCTTTAATTAAGCCTTACAATTTTTACTGATAAACAATATGGTAGATCCGGTAATTTGTATTATAAATCTTGAAACATTCTACCTAGCCAAACTATGTCATAATAAATGTATTTCGTTCCTAAATGTTTTCAGTGTAAACTGTTGAAATAAATAAATATATTTTATTGCTTCCGATTTCTCATCCCACATTATCCATATGTAAACATCAAAATTACCTTTCTATTCTATTTAAATTCTGGGATATGATATTAGCCTGAAGTAGCAGCCATCTTGAAATTAAGCAAGTTTGAGATAACTATTGAATCAAATGCATAACATTTTTATATTTCTTGTCCAAAAGTTTGTATATTTAGAAACAAAAACCACCTTTCTACTGTAGCAGAAAAAATTAATCTTCCACCTCTTCTTTCTCTACTTCGTTATCTTCTTCTTTCTCTTCTTCTTCCTCTTTCTCTTCTTCTTTCTCTTCTTCTTCTTTCTCTTCTTCTTTCTCTTCTTCTTCTTTCTCTTCTTCTTTCTCTTCTTCCTCTTTCTCTTTTCTTTCTCTTCTTCTTTCCACGTCGTCCCTCGTAGACTACGCTCTCAGCCTTCTGCCGTCTTGCCTCCAGCGACCCGTTTTTATATCAAACTGGACTCTCGTCTCCGCGAGAGAACACGAGATTTCACGGGATTACCTGGCGATATTAAGCCTAGGACGCCATCTTGCCGCTCTTTGGGCGGTCCAGCCCTGCAGAGCGCGCATCGAGACCGTTTGCCAGGTAATCCCATGTTTTCACAATTTATAACACACTCCCCCCTGATCTCATTATCACAGAAAGAGCAGGGAGGCCGTGTCCTTTTTCTTCGAGTGCTTCTTCGGGGAGGGGGATTCGGGGCCTCATTGTCATCCGTGCTGTCTTCCGTGGCAGGAAGGTCAGCGAACCTGAGGCTGCGCATCGCAGCATCACTGTCCGGGCTTTCATCAGCAGTAGGAGGGTCAGTACATTCAAGGCTATCACTCTCAGTGTCGCTGCGCGATGAAGCCGTCATGAACCAGAATGATGGTTCGCTGGTCACGGATTCAATGTCATTATCCTCGTTAAATGGCAGCTGCGTTTGGAATACTGATCTTAAGTCTTTAATGTGACGGGGTACTCCATCAACTCGCACCGCCTGCGGGCTGATCACTTCAGTGACACGACCGGTTCCGTAACGAGTCGTGCACTGGCCTCGGGGTTTTTTAACCCAAACGACATCTCCTTTTTTCATTTTCTCCTGTGGAGGTTCTGGTTCGGGCAGTAAGCTGCTCTCCAAACCTCTCGCCCTGACATGGTATGTATGTAGCGCATTAGCTGGCGTGGTGGAGGGTGAAGTATCGTCCTTAGGGGTGACGTTATACCAATAGACTGCTTCAGCCACCGTACACCCCTTCCGCGCTGCGATGGTCTTGATAGTCCTATGGTTGCGCTCAATAATTCCGTTCCCACTGGGCACATGGGCACACCGAAAATGCAGACGGACACCCCAGCCATCTACAAACTGTTTGAACGGTGCACTAACAAAAGCGGGGCCATTGTCGGTCAATATCTCAGAAGGAGGGCCACGCTCAAGGAACACACTTTCCAACTCATGGACAATGGCAGCCGTATCCTGCCGGCGAAGGGACCGCCACAATGCAAATCGGGACGGTCCGCAGTCAATAAGGGTCAAGAAATTCCCCCCGTTGTAGTGAGTTATGTCCATCGCAATCCTATCCCAGTTATACTTCACACCGAGTGTGCCCTTCTTCCACCGGACAGGTGCTGGGTCGATCGATTGGCAGGTGTTGCAACTTCTCACAACAGATTTCACAGCCCTCCGTGACACAGAGGGGTCAACCAACCTGGCGAAGTAAAAGGTTCGGTTTACACCAGGGTGCCCGCTTTGGCAATGGACATCAGCGATACGCTCTGGGCTGAGTCTACGTCCCACCGCAGCACAATTTACAGGTGCTGGTTCGTTCACTTCTTTCTGCAGGTCCAGCCAACGGCGAGGCACTCTGGTCAATCGATCCGCTCGACTCAAACAGGACTGCACCAGTGTCACATCTATGACCAAGTTGTATTCATGGATGGTTTCGGTTAGGGTAGCAAGCCGCCTCCGGATTAACATTTCGGCCGATGCCTTCGTTGTCAGCCGTGCTTTTCCGTTCAAGGCATCGGTCATCCACCGATGCACACACGTGGAATCCGTGATAACGTGGAGGACGCTAGCCTGCCACTGAAGCGCTAGATTGACTCCTTTCAGTGTAGCATCGAGTTCAGCTAGGTTTATGTGCTTAGCGTCATTCTCTGGCCGGAGCCAGCAGGCATCTTCTACTATACTTCCGTTGACTGCCAGAGCAACGCCAAGGGCAAGTGAGCTGGCGTCCACCCAAACTGTAAACTCACTCCCATCGACGCACCAGCTCCCTCGTACAGGGTCATCATTGGTCACTCTGGCCACAGCTTCCACCAGCATGCTTCGCAGGGAAGGATCACGCACCTCATCGTCCCATCCTGTTGACAAAGAAGTTGCCCGTCGCTTTATAGCCGCCACAGCCACTCGGAGCCACCCACACACAGGGAAGTGACCCACCAGTTTTCCACACACGGAAAACGTGCTCCGACGTGTGATGGTAGATGGGATTTCCGGGATTTCACCGCCCCTTCCCCATTGGAGGCCATCTGCACAACCGGCAAACACGCTCGGCCTTCTCCAGCCATTCGACCACCGATGGACCAGCAGGAGAGCCGTCGAATTCCGGAATCAATCTGATGTAGAATTTTTCCATAACAATGCCGAAAATAGCTTGTAGCAGAAAAAATTAATCTTCCACCTCTTCTTTCTCTACTTCGTTATCTTCTTCTTTCTCTTCTTCTTCCTCTTTCTCTTCTTCTTCTTTCTCTTCTTCTTCTTCTTCTTCTTTCTCTTCTTCCTCTTTCTCTTTTCTTTCTCTTCTTCTTTCCACGTCGTCCCTCGTAGACTACGCTCTCAGCCTTCTGCCGTCTTGCCTCCAGCGACCCGTTTTTATATCAAACTGGACTCTCGTCTCCGCGAGAGAACACGAGATTTCACGGGATTACCTGGCGATATTAAGCCTAGGACGCCATCTTGCCGCTCTTTGGGCGGTCCAGCCCTGCAGAGCACGCATCGAGACCGTTTGCCAGGTAATCCCATGTTTTCACAATTTATAACACATCTACACCTAAGTCCTAAGATGTGATAACGACCCAATATGGTGGCCATTTTGAAATAAAGCAAGTTTGGGGAAATGATAAATGAAATTTCTTTTCCAACCTCTTTTTTGCCCCAAAAAATGTATAAAAGGATAAAAACAATAGTCTCTAACTGCCTATCACTCTATTCCTCTCTCACTGTGTCATACTTATTTTATGTAGTATCTATCACTCTCGCTTCAGTAACCCTCTTTGTTTATTAACAGTCGACGGTAATCAAGAAAGGAAAGAGTAAGAATAGTCCATTCTAAACAAAAAAGAATTGTACCATAAGTAATACTTATGGTGCAATTCTTTTACTTATTAAGTATTCATACGAGTTAAACAATAGCGGGGGAGAGAGAGATTTTCTGGAGAAAAAAAAAAAAAAACACTTCTAATTATTCGAATAAATAAAAATAAAAGTGCTATTTTAATTAAAGTGTAATTGATGGGCAATGAAGAATACGAAAATATGGTTGTAGCCACAATTTTGTATTTTATTGCCAAGCAAAAAATTAAAACTTTTGTATTTATTTCAATAAATAGAAATAAAAGTCTTGTTTCTTTTTTCGTAAAGCATTTTTTGATAGACAATGAAAAATACGAAAATGTCGTTTACTGTATTTTCGTATTTCTCATCAAATAATATATTCGATAAAAAAAAACACTTCTATCTATATTTTTCATTTTCAAAAACATCTTTTATGAAAATAAAACAAGACTTTTATTTAGACTATTTAGATTATGCATTAAAATAAATAGAAATCAAAGTCGTCTTTTTTGTTTTATCCATAAAAATATTTTAAAATACGAAAATTTGGCTACAGCATTATTGTTAATAAATACATATCTTTTGAAAAAAACACGACTTTTATTTCTATTTATATTAATAAAAGTGGCGTTTAATTTTTTAATCTTCTAAGATATTTTTTGATTGGCGATGAAAAATACGAAAATTTGACTACAGAAATTTATACGTTCTCTCAAGTTTTCAGCTCAAGTTTCCCTGACGAAGGTCAGACGAGGAGAACGAAATGGGTGGCCCGAAATTTGAAGTTCCTGACTGGAAACAATACAAAATAGCAGGAGTTCCAGAGTTGGAAAGATTGGAGCGTTTGCTTGCTACCCATAACCTGAAAGATCCTTGGATTCGGTAAAACCTCTCGTTGCATTCTTTCTATTTTTTAATTAACATTGTTTTGTTTTTTGTGTTTATTTTCAATTTCTTCAAAGTCACATTTCAACAATGAAAGAACATTTTGTTTCAAGTGAAATAACTTTTACAAATTAACTTATTTTTTGTTAGAGACAAATTGCTGAAAAAAAACAAAAACAATAACAACAAAAAAAAAAACGTTTCTTACAAAAGACTAATTTGTTTAGATATCGAACATCTCGGGTTAAAAAAGATTATCGAACCGATATTTCTTAGTTGTTATTTTCACAATGTTTCGGCCGATTTAACCCCGGCCTTCTTTTCGAATCTGGGCATCTTGGTGTCAAACTGACTGTTAATTACTTGACGTAACGGATAAAGGCGTTGAGTAACAATCTTCTGAAGGTTGAAGGTTCTATCCTTACCACAGGCGATAACAACTAAGAAATGACATCATAATTAGTTAGCACTTCTTCACGGCAATGGCTGACGGAAGGAAAATAATCTACCTTTGTGAATTAAAGGTTTTATTTGAAATTCCTTATAGGTTCCCGAGTTTGACATGAAGGTTACCAGTTGGAAAAGATGCACATGAAGAAGGTCGGCGGTTACATCGGCCGAAACGTTGTGAAAACAACAACCAAGATGAGAATAGTAGTCCAGATGATCCAACTCATCTAAAAAAAAAATCGAAAACATTATTTTAAAGACATTTTGAATCTACATTTATTAGATTTGTTCTTTAGGTACTTGTAATGAATGGATATCCAAAGGATTTGAGTATTTACTGGGTCAACCCCTAATATAGGCGGAGAATACGGAGTCGGTTCCTAAAATGATCGGACTAGTTTACGATTTGAAAGTCACGAAAAAAATGTAAAAAATATGACTGCGAAGGATTAGGTTAGAGTTAAACAAATTTTTTTTAGCCCCCTTTTAAAAAAAATAAAATAAAAGGTAGCTTTCAAATCGTAAACGGGTTCGACCATTTCCGGGATTGACTCAGGATTCTCCGTCTATACTCGGGACTGACTCAGTAAGTACTGAAATCCTATGGATACACCACATGCATTATAAGTACCGTTCTTTGATAATTATTTATCTCGTTTCTTCCATAAGTTATTTCTGGAAGAGTGGGGGGGGGGGTGTTAGGATTCTTACACCTGTTATTTGCTTTCTTCTCGCTTCCCATCACCACTTGAAAATAGTTTCATCCGAGGGGTTAAAAAAGGCACGTTTTTACCAGTTCGGCAGTTTTAGATTCAGGTTTTGTGCTCCTTCTATCGATTTGAGTGGTTGTGTTTTTACTTCAACCGTTGCCGAATTTGCCAGGTCGAAAAGACGACCCTTATGTGCTTGACTTGACTTGGTCCCTTAACCCCCTCCTGGGTCGTAGGGGCGCTGCACCAATGAACTCCACACCAGCTGTCTCCACTTCTGACGGTCATGGGCAATGGACTGGGGTGTAGCGAAGTTGTAGCCCGTCCACTCTTTGATGTTGTCCGTCCATCTTTTGTGTTGTCTACCTCTTCTTCTCTTGCACTGCTCCCTGCAGGATGGTTTTGGAGAGACCACTGCCCCTTGTCACGTGACCATACCATCCAAGCTTTCTTTTTCTTACAGTTGTCAGCAAATCTTCGTAGTTGTTCAGATTTGCGTTGATGAGCGCGCAAACTTCTTCGTTTGTGACACGGTCTGAGTACGAGATGCCAAGCACTCTTCTGTAGCATCTCATTTCTACCGTTTGGATTTTTCTTTGGAGCTCGGCTGTCAAGGTACATAACTCGCATGCATACAAAAAGATGGATAATACTAGTGTATGCAGCAGCTTCAGTCTGCAACGGAGACTAATGTTTCCGTCTTTCCAGATTGATTTCAGTTTTGCAAGTGCTGCTGCCGTTTGTGCTGCTCTTGCCAGGATTTCAGTCTTGGATCCTTTGTTGCTGAGTATAGTGCCAAGGTATTTGAACTGGTTTACGGTTTCCAGTTCTTGGCCGTTGGCTGTTATCGTTGTTGATAATGGTTGTCCACTATTCGTCATCACCCTTATGTGCAATTCCCTGCAAAACTTAGCACAAGAATGGGTCGCAAAAATTAAGTGGCCAGTTGCAAAGTTCACTAAATTGTCAGCCAATGCTGACAAGACGGACAGCTATATTGTAGGGAAACGATCCTCGAAATACACCGGAGCTATGACACCGTTAAGATATTTCCGTTTGTTTATTCTAAAAAAAGTGTTAGAGAGTTAAAGGGAATTCACCACACTGCAAATTCAACAGAATGAAGAGTATCAGGCGGGTTCTTTTGGCTAAGATCAAAGTGTAGTATCTGTTCCGATGGATACTGCACCTCATAGACTGGTATTGTCTTGGCCTTCAGGGCTTGATTTCCGCCTATCTATGGGTCTGTCCTGTGCAGTTCTAGGAGGTCCACCCTCCCAGGCTTCGCCTCCCTTCTTTGGGGAGGTGTAAGTTTATTGCTTACTGTCTGAGGCGCCCCTACCGGGGAATGCCGACGGGGCTGCCCAGGCAATTTTTAAACCCCACTTTCCCGACCCGACCTTGGGTCACATCTTACTTGTGGGAGTAAGATAAAAACTGGCCTTGTGCCTAACTCCTGGAGAGGAGTAAATCAATACTCGTGGGTAGAAACTAATATCATGAATGTTTTGTATAATGTTACGTTTATGGTTTTTTATGGTGTCAAATGTATATAGATGTGTAAATTGTAGTTTCGCAGATTATTCGTTCTGATAATAGTTATATTTTTGACCCATAATAAAAAAAGCTGTGAGGTAAAATATCCTCATATCCCTATACTACTTTTGGCTGCTTTGTGCCTATTTCCCCCACATGTCCCTGAGTCGACTGAGGGATTGGCAGTTTTTGGACTCAAACTACCAAACCCAGCACGAGTGGGATTGCGAAGATTAAGTAGAAAGCCGACCAGCCCTACCTTCCTACACCAGCCTCTCTCCGTTCTCGACAGTTCTTAATTCTAGACTCATTTTATGGTGTGTGAAATTGCCCCAGTCAAAAAGGATTTCTTCTTCTCTTGCTGAGCACAGAACAGATACTACATTTTGAATTATTTATTCGTTAAAAGAATACCAATACAATTTTAACAAATTAGGCACAAGGTCCTCAAACGTGTGGGGTCGGAGCCTGTGATCAACCTCTGTCTATCCTACTCTAAACTAGATTCCTTCTGACTCATCTTTCACTTCAGTAGTTACCACAATACCACATTTACTCTATCTACTTAAAATATCCCCAAGTGTTTGAATTTAATTTTGTTTACAAATATATGCATATACACATATATATGTATATATAATTTCATTGGAACAAAATCGAGTGGAACAACAAAAATACCCCAACAGAAAAAAAAAACAGGTTAGTATGATCTAAGAAATAGACTGCCCACAGTTTTCCGGTTTGTTTAGAACCGAAAACAAGCGAGTTAATCTCTAAATGGGAGTGAGGGGAAATGAAATAGGGGTGGAGTTTTGGAGTGGATGGTGTCCTTCCAAAATAAACAATTAGGAAGGCTAAGGTAAAAATAAATTGGTTATCAATTTTGGAGTAATTGTTACTACACTTTGATCCTAGCCCAAAGGCTAGATAGATTGTTCACGTGTCGGTTACTCCCCCCAAAAAGCACTCAAAATAGGGCAAAAATGATTGTGATCCATCCCGTTGAAAATTTCTAGTGAGTGCGTCTCAGACGATTGACCATTAACGAACACCTCCTCCCAAATGAGGAGGTAATGCCTGTGAGAATGGCATCCTCAGACCGAACAGATACTGCACTTTGATCTTCCTATTAACCCGCCTCTCCACAAGGGTTGGATGTGACTGAAGGTCGAGCTTAATGTGGCTGTTAGTTCAGTACCACGAGTTACGTCCCTTAGATTGATTTCAAATTATCTCCCCTTGCAACCATGTTTTGAAGTACGAAAAAGACTCTCGCATGCGTAGTGCAAGATTGGAAATCGTGCCATGGTCTTTTTCACGCATTGGTCTAGAGGCTGGCCAGATGTGCCTGGACCAGCTTTTCATTTTTATATCATTACACACTGCTGACGCTTTGTCAGATTTAGTTTCTGGGTTGTTGAGACAGATAGCCATTTCAGCCTGGCACTTTCTTTTTACAAAGTAAGTCGTATTTTATATCACAAGCCCGAACATTCTCCACGTTTACCCTCGGTTTTATGTCAGTTGATGTGCCCCCCCCCCCCTTTGTGTATCATGTTTCTGTCCTGCTTACGTTTGTCTTTGACAAACCTTCTCTGTGAGAAAATAAATGTATACATATGTAAATGTATCGGTCTCTTTATCATTACTGTTTCTTCATTATTGTCTTGTTCCCGTTTATTTTCGATCCTCGTAAGTAGCCAAGAAAATACTTATCCAATACAATGGCACCCATTATGGAGAAAGGTGTTCACCATAAAAATGTGTAAAATGGATTGAACGCTATACCAGTGAGCTCTCGATGAGAAGTGATCCGTCTGAGGGCCACATAGGACCAGAACATATGGTTTTCAAGTCTGTCTAGTTTTTTGATAGACGTCTTGTTTGATGACTATGCTTCATCGTTTTTGAGTTCTTGATTCAATATTTCACAGTGCATCTTTTTTTAATCTAACTTATGAGGTTATCTTGTCAGATTTTGAAAGTTAGACTCAAATAGCAATCCGTCTGACATAGCGATACTTGATTTGGACTAGCTTATTTTTTTGTGTTTTCTTTCCACTATGTTATTGGCACACATGTTTTATTTCGCTTCAGTTTTTACTTATTCAGGCTAAGAAAACTGTTATAAGATTTGAACATTATTTTAAACAAAATATTAATGATATTGTGCCTAACTTTGCCATTGTGAGAAGCAGATAAACGAACATGACATTATGACTATTATTAAAAATGCGCTCACAAATCGAAATAAAAAAATTTTTAACAGAAGAAACTCTTCAGCTTCAGCCCCTTAATTTATCGTTAATGTTCAGACATTCTCCACATGCCGTGTTCGCCTCGCAAGCAACTGACCTACCCCCAGCCATGTGACGTCACATTTGTTTTCAGTAGGTGGCAAGGTCAAGATGACATTGAATGTACTCGCTGTCCCAATGAATGTGTAAACGTTAGCCTGCGAATCACAATCATGAGATGAATACTAGCAAACGTACCCACTTACTATTTAACAAGAGACATTAAGGCCGTTTTTATTTATTGTATCAATAAACTTTCCTTTAGCAAAAGAATCTTTGATTTGAGTAAATAAAAAAATGAGTATGCGAAGAAGCACTATTAAGAATAGTTATCACAAACCAGCCTAGTTAGTGTGTGAAAACTGGTAAATATAGTAAACTTCTTTCAGTTTCAACTAATAATGAGAAAAAAAGGTTGGTTTTGATACCGATTAAGAAGTGGCTACACTGAGAAGTTATATTACACAAAATAACAGCAAACTTAAACCTGTAAACGGAAATATAATCCGACGGTATAACACACCATGTTGTCAGTTATCCAAGATCAATATTGAGCAAGTTTTTCTTAAAACTAAGCCTTTCGGCATAAGCAGCCGATTGCACAAATTATACAACAAGAAAACACTTGAGATTAGATATTTATACAACAGGAATATGTGCAACATAATAAATGCACTTAATGAAATGAAAAAATAAAATGTATGAGGACAATACCCACAGGTGTAATCTTCTGTACATATAAAACTCAATGTCTGTAGGTATGTGTGTTCCTTATAGAAATAAAGGTTAGAGAATCTACATAAAATCTAAGTGTATTCTCATGTAAAATTTACCAGAGAAGACAATGGAAGTGTTTCCGAATCTTTAAGTGCACCTCTAAAGGAGCTATGAGGGATGAACCCTAAACTTAAAATATATCCTATTTTGATGAAATTTTCTGGTGAAGATAACGGAAGTGGTCCCAAATCTTTACGTTACCCTCGATGTGCTGAATATCTGTGTGTCCCCACCTTTAAAGGATAAAACCCCCTTAAAACTTCAAATATGTATATCCAATTTTAATGAAATTTAAACCATTGAATTAGTGTCTTATACATAAGACAGTAAGTCAGAGAGTTTTCCATCATTTCAGCTTCATCCGACTATATTAGGTGACTAAACCAACAGGAGGAGGAGGAGGGCAGTAAAAACAAATTGAATAATCTGGTGTTATGCGCATAGTGAAAAAGTACATAGTAGTGATTCTCATTCAATGCCGAGCAACGTTGGGTTTCCCTGCTAGTAATAATAATAAAAAATGTCTGTGTGTTGGAGGATAATTATTACCTAAGTAAAATTGTATATAAGGCAAACTTTTTCCCCCGAAAGAGGATATCAGTAACAGCAAGAGGTGGACTCCTACTACTGTGCTAGTAAACTTCTCACACCTGACATTATCCTACAGGGTGATTCATAAGTCACTTCACTATTTAAAATATCATTTACAATTGAAGAGCAAATTTTTGTTGTTATTCATATGGCCAAATTTGATGAATCTCCCGCACTTGTTTAAAGGCAATGGAAACGTGATGTGAACAGAAAGCCTCCTTCGCACAACACCATAATCAATCAAATATGCTACAAAGAGTCGTAAATTCCTTGCAAAAAAGAATGGAGCTATGCATGCAGACCGAAGGTGGAAATTTTGAAAATTTGCTGTAATTTTAAACTCCCATAAATGAATTTGTTGAATAAACTTTCTGTTTTGTATTACCGTATTTTTTTACTTTAGAATTTCAAAAATAAATAGCTAAGTTACTTATGAATCACCCTGTATATCTCTACAAAGCAATCATCCGCCCATGCATGAAGTATTGTTGCCACATCTGGGCTGGGGCATCATCCACTAGTCTCTCCCTCTTAGACAAGGTCCAAAAAAGAGTTGCCAACTTAATAGGTCCCTCACTATCCACCAAGCTCCAGCCCCTGTCCCATCGCTGCAATGTTGCTTCCTTGTGTCTGTTTTACAAGTACTTAAATGGATTGTGCTCTGACGAGTTTTCTGCTCTGGTAACCCCACAACGTAAATTTACTAGACCAACCCGACAATCTGCCAAATGCCATCCATTCACTGTGGAGGTCCCCAGATGCCAAAGAGCTTTCTACTCCAAAAGCTTCTTTCCTCATGCTGCTGGACTCTAGAACTCCCTCCTTGCCCTCTGTTTTCCTGACGGTACTGACATGCAGAAATTTAAAAGTAATGTAAACAGACATCTCGCTGCGCAGCTCCCAATTTAAGTTGACCCCCTCAAACTTTCACCCTTTTTCTCAGTAGCCCCTTTATGTCTACAGTGGTGGCCTGCCTTGTTTGGGGTGAACTATGTTAAAAAAAAACAGCATTACTATAACCTTAGACCTTCTTTTTCAAAACCCAAATGAAAATATCAAACAGCTGATATTTTTCTACTTCATGTGGTAATCACCCTCGGCGGGTTGAGCCAGCTTCCTCTTTCGCCTGCACAGCATCTCTGACTATAACCACCCACACACGGTGGTCCTGTGCAAGCTCTGCTGAGCTGACAAGCCGGTCCCTATTCCATCAGCGAAGATCAGCAAATTGTGGGACACAGATTTTGCTGAGGTCCTTCTTGATAGTTTTCAACTGCTTGCCAGTAATGAAGGTAAGAAAATGTTTTGAATCAATTCTCTTGCTTGACGACTATCAGAAGGACCACACCACCGAAGACGTCACTGCAACAGTACAGAGGAGAGTGGTTGCCATTTCAGTCATTGATGCAGGCAGGTTACCAACGCTCCATTGATGTGACCGGAGTGTAAGATGCTATAAAGAAAGTCCTTGTAGAATAGTTGAAGCTTCCGCTGGTTGGCAAACCTCATCGACCCGGTTTTAGAGGAGGATGATCTGGACAGTCGTCTGGTAAATACACCATTTGCTGACCAATCAGATCTCTCTCTCCTGTTCTACAGATATCACCCTAGCTGCCGAAAGCGGATCTTGTGGCATCTATGTGGTGTTCGACCTCAGCCATGCTTTGACCAGACGTTGAAATACTATCATCATCACCATCATCATCATCAGGGTTTTTGATCACTCCTGAAGAAGGAACCCTTCCCTGGTTTCCTTTCACCTTGTTTTGTCACTGGCTCGGCGTGGCCACGTGGGACCCAGTTGGCTGTCGGGGTCGTCTCTCCAACGGGTTTTTGGCCTTCCTTTTGGGCCATTCTGTCGCTCTATATGTCTGTCTGTTGTCTGTAGATCTCGAAAAGTGACCTGTTCGTATGGTGGTGATGATGTCATTCACTTCAGTTTGTTTTCTGATCCAGGTGTTTCTTTTTCTTTCACGTAGACTGATGCCGAGCATTTTGTGTTCCATTTTGAATTGTGTCACTCTTAAATATAAATGTACATTCATTTTTTTGTTTTAATTTTCTATATATGACATACGCTTGAACTTGGTTAGTCTTTTGTCACAAGTGTGGATTCGATCACATCTGCCTTGCGTCTGATATATAAGTATATATTTACTAGGAATTGGTTGGATGAAGAGGATAAAATCTATTAATAATGGAGATAATGTGTCTGTCTGAAGCCAAAACTATACTATTTAAGACTATTGTACTTATGAAATAGTATAGTATATATTATTTCAGACTAATGTACTATCTTTAAATGCTCAATTCAGGGGCATAGTGTAGTATATGTTCTGTTGTCATGATACCATCCTCTCAGACATTACCTCCTCCTCTTTTGAGAGGTGGAGGAAGTGTAGTATCTGTTCTGTTGTCATGATACCATCCTCCCAGGCATTACCGCCTCCTTTTTTGAGAGGTGGAGGAAGTGTAGTATCTGTTCTCTTGTCATGATACCATCTTCCCAGGCATTACCTCCTCTTTTTTTTTTTTTTAGGTGTGGAGGTAGTGTAGTATCTGTTCTGCTTCCAACTAGCAAAAATATGCGACCAGAGGGAGCATATATTTTCTAGTATATATAATTATTCTATCTATTTTTATACCCTTTATTTTTTTCTATTTATTCTTTCCTTTTTCCATTCTTTTTTCTTTTTGTCTTTATTTTTTTTACTTTCTTTTTTCTTTTGTTTCTTTTCTCTCGTTTCTTTTCTTGTTTCGTTTTTTCTTTTTTTTTTTTCTTTTCTTTTTTTCTTTTTTTTATTTAAACAAATTCTTTATTTTAACTGTTTTCAAGATTTACCATTGACGCTGTTTAAAAAAAATCTTTTTCAGAAATGAAGTGTGGCGATTTCACCCAAAAGAATATTCTTCGAGGATGACAAATATGCGAAATTCTGTATTTCGAGGCTTCAAATATGCAGTTGCTGCCATGGTGGTTACCATTGCAGCAGAAAAACTTTATGCGCTGTACCAACCCCCTAAAGATCCGGGTCACCATTAACCTCTCCCCCTTTCGTATAATGGCTTTTTGATTCTATTTAGTGTTGCTGCCAACCAATGAAGCAGACAGTAATGAAACCGGTTACGCTAGAAATGGGTTTCGTCTTTAAATTAAAATAAACCATTTATTTAAAACAAAGATCTTTGTTTTTATTTATTTTACTAGAAAAAACATGTGACTCATCGGGTCAACCATTGAGTTCGGGTTAAATTGTTTTAATGGGGGGGGGGTGCAAAGCCAGTTAATTTATGTACCACAAACCAGCCTAGTTTAGAGTGTGAAAACGGGTAAATATAGTGAAATTCCCTTCAATTTCAACTTGTGATATCTTGTTTATTTTTTGGATGATTTTGATAAAATTTCGGTTTCAACAAAATTTAACTTTTTAGGTCACTATTTTTAGTGACGGAAGATTTATTTTTCATGTGAAAAAAACTATTGGTGTTTTTTTCAAATTTGGTGTGCACGATATCGTCTATATCTATGCATATAAAGAAAAAGGACCGCTCATCAATATGGTGGGCATAATGTAAGTTTTTAAGTTGTCTTTCACAAAAAATCCAAGTTAAAAAGTTTAGTGACTGAAATACTGAAGAAATTTTTGCCTTATTATCAAATTGTGTTTGAAGATCAACAGGAAGCCAGCAATGTCTGACAATATCATTGAGAGCACTGTGTCTAGGGAATCTGCCAAGGCTCTTTCTACATGAATATTTTACATGATCCTAATCTAATTTCTTTTTATATGTTTACTATTAAAAGAAAAATATAGCTTGATCTTTAATTGTGCTATGAATCATATTAAGAAGATTTAATGTGTTAGCTGTTGAAATGAAACTTGTATAAACAAAGTTGCGCTTCCATGTAATTTTTGCTTATTTTTTCAGAAAGGTAAAGGGATCTTGCCCAATGGCTCGTTTGATCTAATAATTCCTTCCATTATGATTAATTTTTATTTACCACCAGATGACATTACATTTGTATGGAATTTTCACTTGTTTGAAACCTACCATTTTAGTTATACACTGAAAATTGGCTTTGCGACCAATCGCTCACAAGACGGCATATTTTCTCATTTCCATCAAACTTTGGACGGTCGTAATTCGGTGGCTAATTGAGCCATCAAAATAAATTTGGCACCATTGTTTACGTTTTGCAAAGATTTATATGCGCACATTAAAAGATGTTGAATATAATGAAAATAAAATGTTGGGATACCTAGTTAAATTTAAAAAATAAACCCAAAATTAGTCTCTTTCTGCTCACTATATCTCCCATCTCTTTCTTTCTCTTCAACTCTGTGGTGATATTCCTTTTTGTTTATGATGGACTAATCAGATCTCTTTATTCTTGCCTTTCTTTTTTACCTTTGTTAATAAAAAAAGAGAAAGAGTGACAGAAGGGAGAGTGATAGAGACTATATAAAGGAAGAGCGGGAGCGGGGGTTACAACATACAGTGAGAGAGGGTGTAAGTGATAGATGGAAAGTTGGTAAGAGATGGGTCACTTGAGGAGTTATTTGCAAATTACGGCTAATTAAAACAATTAAAATGGAAGTTTTTTTCAATCTCAAAATTGATAAATATTTGTAAATATAAATTTATTCAATAAATAATAGTTAATTAATAAAATGTCCTTTTTCAAAACCAATATGCAATATGCTTAGCAGGTTCAAGTTCAAGGCGTTTCCATGAATGATGGCGATAGAGAGGTGCTCGTAAAGCCAAGTCAATCTACGATGGTCCCGGTGTGATGCATCATTAACAGACCAAGGCTGTTGAAATCGCGGATGGCAGGGCCTATCGCTCCACGTGATTTCTTGGAAAACAAATCTGTCTAAGACCGGCATATTTTGGTTGTTTGAGATGGCAAGAATGTTGACACAAGTTGCATTCCATATGAGCGACTTGTCGTTTGTAAAGAGAAACACTGTCGGACCATTTGCCATACCCCATGTCGAGGCCAACTGGACGAAGATCAACGGGAAGCCAGCAATTTCTGACGATATCATTGAGAGCACTGTGTCTAGGGAATCTGCCAAGGCTTCTTCTACATGAATATTTTAGCATGTATTTTGTGTGATTGAAATGTATGGGAAAAACGTTAATTAATATGGCTTCAGTATAAATACAGATACACAATTACTCTCTGCAGATTTTTGTAATTAAAATCTATTCATAAACGATTTTTTTTTGATGAACTTATGAGGCTAAATAAAACAGGAGAATAAGAATTAATGAGATGGATAGATTGTCAATTGAAGGATGATGATGAATATTATGAGAGGACTGAAAATGATGAATGGAATGAACAAAACTTGATTATTTATAGAGATGTATGACGAGTATTTGTAGATGACCATGTTGTGATCTGCAGGGAAGCAGTTCCGTGGTAATGTGTTCCACACATAGGAAGTTCTTGAAAAGAAACTGTTCATGGAAATTTTGCCTGACACTAGGCACACGAAGAAAGAAAGAAAAGCTTTTTTTCAGTTGTGGTGGAAAGACAAGTTCTTTGTAAATGTCTTACAAGGAGGAACCAGCGACTGAAGCTCAGTCGAGAACCTTCCATGGAAATAACGATAGAGTGGAGAAAGACTAGCAATGTCTCTTCTGTGAGAAAGAGGCCGTAGAAAACAGAAAATATCTTAACTCACCAGATTGCGCAGTCGATTTCGTCATCTGTGAAGAGAAGAAAGTGTGCTGTGAGCGGCACCTCCCCACATCTAGCAGCAGCAGCAGCACTCCATTTTAGGACATATCTGATCCTTATATAAGTAGAGGATTACATCAAGAGTTAGATAGAATGATCCAACCATTTTGCCAGCAACCTTAGCATCAGATTGGATATAAATCTTCCATTTTAGATCTCGAGTGAAAGTCAATCCTAGGGACTTATCAAAGGAAGGGGCTTAAAAAAAGTTTCTCCTTACGAGAATTGTTTTGGTTAGGGTTGTAAACTCCATATTGGCAAAAATTCACCATGTTGACGTTAACATTAACTTAGTAAAAGTATATTGTGCCGCTGTGGAACTGGATGTGTATCATGAAAAATTAGCTGTACCAACCTGGCGTTGCTCGGGATCCATTACGTTAAAATTTCTTTTGTAAATATTTCTATAACTGCAATAATGAAGAAAATAATGAGAAAACGTAATTGTAAGTAAACTTGGAAGCGAATAAGGAATGCTTACTAAAAGAATAAGAGTTATTCCCCTTACCTGATTTTCTTATTAAGGTAATTATTTAAGAATGTCTACATATCACCAAACTGCCAGACAAGATTAAGTATAAATTAGAGTGAAGTACGTTAGTCGATTGCTAATAACATGGTACAACAATAACAATAAAAATTGGCTGGTCCAGATCAAAGTTTGATTTGTCAGTTCAAATGCTATTTCGGTCCAACTTTTTAAATCCAGTCAACATAATTTTCTACCTTAGATTACTTTGTGTCCCACCGTTCGATGAGTGAAAAAAAATGTTTTTATCTCCAGATGTCGGTTTGCCCATCAAATTCAGAAGAAAATACTCAGCAGATCATCATCATCATCATCATCATCATCATTATTGATCACTCCTGGAAGAAGAGCTCCTACCTGGTTTCTTTCAACCTTGTTTTGTCCCTGACTAGGTATGGCCACGTAGAACCCAGTTGGCTGTCGAGGTCGTCTCTCTCCACCGGGTTTTTAGGCCTTCCTCAAGGTCTTTTCCATTGCCCCAGTGTCCATTCTGTCACTCTAGATGTCCACCTGTTCTCTGTAGATCTCGAAAGGTAACCTACCCATCTATGTTTAGCCCTTTGTATGGTGGTGATGATGTTGTTTACTCCAGTTTGCTGTCTAATCCAGGTGTTTCTTTTTCTTTTACGTAAATTGAGGCCGAGCATAATACATTCCATTTTGCGTTGTGCAATTCTTATCTTTTCTAATGCTGAATTATTAAATGCTCATGTGTCGCTACCATATATCATAACAGACATGATTTCCATTTAATGTTCATAGTGAACTTTCTACTTTGCAAGTACAAGAGCATTATACCCATAAATGATGAAGAATAAAGTTGAGTGCAAACATTAAAATCGGCAACTCAACAGGCAGTGTTTTTTATTTTTTTACAGAGGATGAACTTTTTGGCTAACACCTGTATATGAGATTCTGGGTCTGATCTTAAAGTGGATCCGATTGTGAGGCCCCAATTTGGGAGTTTGGGGGAGTGACGAGTTATGTCTTGGTTGCCGTTACTCTCAGGTCCACTCTGACCCAGAGAGCAAATACCTCTCAGGACCCCATCTATGGGTTAAATAGAAACTATCGTTGGCAAACTATTTTTTTTTATTAATAAGTCATCATTTATCAAGACTAAAAGCAACTCGATTTTTTTTTATTCCACTGTTCTTGACCCGAATATAATTTAGTTCACTTAAGTTTCTTTCTGATAATAATTTATTAACAAAGTGTAGATATAAAAAAAAGTTTCCTTATTCAAGTAGGGCAAATATTTGTCCATATTGTTAAAAAAAAGAATTAATTTTCAATTGATTTCAGCAATTTTTAATATTTAGTCCTGATCAATATTTTATTATTTATTAGTCATAAATAAAGTAAGGCGGTGGAGTTGTCACCCTCACAGTCATAAGTCCTCATATTGCTACCAATATCACCAAGTAATAATTTAATAACACACATATTGACAAAGAGGGGGTTTTCTTTCTCTTGCTGCTGAGCCACTTTTGAAAAGAGAGGGGGAAAAGACGGCCCGTATTATTTGGATTCTCCAACTACTGTTCTCATCTTGGATGATATTTTTACAATGTTTTGACCTTCTTCAGAAAATCTTTCTGTCAATTTCATGAATCTACGGAATTTCGAACGGAACCCTTTATTTAATCCAAGAGGGTAGCTTGCTCTTGTTCCGTCCGCCATGACCGGGTAGAAGTCTTAAGTAATTCATAATTATACTCTTAGTATTGCTCATACTGAGGATTGAACCTTCAACCTTCCGAAGACTGTCGCTTAGAACTGATTATTACTTAGCACTTATATCCGTTACACAACACGGCCACAATCCTCATCTCAAAAATTCTGAAACATTCTTTTATGTTTCAGTCTGGTTCATGTATTTGATAGCATCATAATTTTGTACCTTCCGCAGTGGATCAATCGGTTAGCTAGTCGTACTTAGAGACAGTGTGTGTGAGTTTGAAACTCATCCAGGGCATAATTATTTTTATTCTATGCCTGCAGTGAGGATTGAACCATCAACCTCCAGAAAACTGTCACTTAGAACTGATTGAACTTAACGCCTTTATCCATTGCGGCAAATGTTAAAATAATAACTAAAAATAAAATAATAAATTATTTGAGTTTTACTCAAACATGGCTGACAGAACGAGAACAATCTATCTCAGTGGATTAAATCAAGGGTTCAGTTTGAAATTCCCCAAGTTCAACATAAATATTCCCTAGTTTGAAAAGATGCACCTAAAGAAGGTTGCATCGGCCGAAACGTTGTGAGACTAACATTCAAGATGAGAGCAGTCTGATTCCGAATAATCCAAATAACAGATTATCAATTCTCATCTCAAAAATCTAAAAAATTTTGAAACATAAAATAATTAATTTTTTGTTTGTTCTTTGTTGCGTGAAATATTAAATCTTTAGTTCAAATTAGGCTGATATTTTTAAAGAAATCAAGTGCGTTAAAAAAACCCAGCTGATTCTAAGGCTGAGTGTTAAATATTAAGGGTACATCAACCAGTACTTATTTGGAGATCTGAATTCACAAGGGAAATGTTAGCATGTAGGCAGGATGTAAGATCAGATAGTGGGTCAGATAGCTGACCTTTGAAAGTCATCGGTAACAAGAAAAAATGACGTTAGACGAGATAGGAACAAGAGCATAAAGGAGTTTGACTTTGGAATTTAATGGTAAACAAAAAATAAGGGACGAGGCCCCAAATCTACAGCTCCCGATCTTTCTTCTTTCCGTCACTAGCGAAGATAGAGGCACCACCAACTGCCGAATAAAATAGTCCTTCTTCAAATTCGAGATCTGGTTCTTTTCTCTTGTGTTGTTCTGTCGACTTTGATTCCAAAGCGGAAAAGCACCCTCAGAGAGAGGCAGCCATCGCAGGACGACGGAAAACCCTAAAGACGATTTTGTATGGAATGTCCTCAGTCTTGGAGGACTGCTCTGATTGAGTGTCAAAGACACAAGGTATGATTTGATTGTACTGTTTATTTGTTGATTTGCAGACAGACATTTATTTGATGGTGACATTCGGAGGGTGGACCTCCCCTTGGAGGGGAGGTAATGCAACTGTAGTCTGAATCATCCAAATAATACAAATTATCAATCCTCATCTCAAAAAATCTGAAAGGGGATTACTGTTATTTAACATTTAAAAGGACAGTAAATGTAATTTTTGTTTTTAACTCCCTTTTACGGTAATCTTAGAACGTAGGATAAAAAGAATTGAAATTAATAACCTATAAGGCTGCGGGTAAAAATAGACATTGAGATGATCACAGACTTGACAAATCAGATCATAAAAGAGAGGTTGTTGTGAAAGACTGGGATTTTAGTAGAATTGTGAACTGTTAGAAAGGTAAAGGGGGAGCTCTGAATAGAGATAATTACAGAGGCTTTAAGTTGATAGATCATGTCAGTAGTTGAGAGAATAATTGAGCAACAAATGTTTACAAGTTTTTTTAATGGGATTTAAAAAAAAAATTCGTTTAAGTTTTCTCTTATGACAGAACAGAACTAAGGGGAGATAATTCATTTGAAAAATATAAATGATTACTTCATATTTTCCGCAAGACTTTTCATGTAATGACAAAACAGCATCAAAATAACTAATCACTTAAGCAAGTCAAATAAAAATGCAGTTTTGTTTTGTAAAATATTTAGCCATTAAAACCCTTTAAGACAGAGGATTCTATTTGCAATGGATTATTATTGGCAGAATATAAATAAACTTAAAATTTAGTTGAAAGAAAAATCTAAAATTATTAGACAGTTTTTTCATAAATGTTTTAAAAAGGGAAAAGAAAAAGAAAGGAGAGGGAGAAGTTAGGGAATGGCATAGTTGAGAGGAGTGGAAAAGTGATGGGTGAGAGAGGAAGTTTTCAGTAAAAAATGTTACTTCAAAGAAGTTTTCAGTAAAAAATGTTACTTCAAAGACCGACCGATTGATGAATAGAGCTTCTGAGACACATCTAATGTAATATGTTGTTGGCAGCAACTCTGTATCCTGCAGTTTGTTGTTATTGAATAATTGAGCAACAAATGTTTACATTTTTTTTTAAATGGGAATTAAAAAAAAAATTTGTTTGTTTTCTCTTATGACAGAACAGAACTAAAGGGAAATAATTCATTTGAAAAATATAAATGATTACTTCATATTTTCCACAAGACTTTTCATGTAATGACAAAACAGCAAATTTTTATGGAAGACAAGGCATGAAGCCACTTGATGTAACGAGCTAAAAAAACGAAAGATGATTATCACAAAGACAGTAGATGCTAATTGACCTTAGTCTTGAAAACAGTCAGCATGGAGGAGATTTCAACAAGCCTGCAGTTCTTGGGAAGAAGTTACTGGAATAGGAAGCTGTATTTTAACGAGGTATCAAAACGGTAAATTGGTGAAGACCACTAAACTAATGAGTCAAACGAGCTGGAACAAAGGAAGGAGGGAATAGATCAAACAATTCTGAAGAACACATGCCAAAACAGTGTTTATAGAAAAGACTGAGACTAGCAACATTATGTCTGTGAGAGAGAGGGTGCAGAGAAGAAAGAATGGGGCCAACCAAATTTCTAAAAGATGTCAGCATGTAAAACAAACGTTATGATGATGACCATTATGATGCTGCTGCTGCTGCTGCAATTGATTTGACGACACTTACCAATCCACCGTAAGAGACAGAGAATCCAGCAATTTGATCGCAGATTTCAGAAAGTTGCATCTCTGTACTGAGTTTCAAGTTGAGTGCACCCGTTGGCAGGAGAAGTAAGAGTTGAAAGTGTTCTTCTTTACGGGCGATCAGCATCGACATAATGGCTGCTGCCAGCGTTGTGGAGATCACAGGAGCACCGCGGACTGCGCAGCGGAACATGTTGTCACCGACTTTGACAGCAATTAAATAACGCTTACCAGTACGAGGTACATTCTGCAAACACAAACAAAATGTCAAACATCAGATAAAAGAAAGATGGCTGAAAATCAAAAATCATCACGGCAAAACTGGATTAAATAAAAAGGGTTTAGTTTGAAATTTCGTATAGATTCCCGAGTTTGACATAAAAGATTTCCAAGTTCAAAAAGATGCACTTGAAGAAGGTCGGAGGTTACATCGGCTGAAACGTTGTGAAAATAACAACCAAGATGAGAATAGTAGTGTTAAGTATTAAAGGCACATCAGCTCGTACTTATTTGATAATTTTAATTTGCAGGAAAAACGTTAGCATGTACACAGGAAATAGGGGCAGACGGGGGCCATTGTCTCCTGTGGGAACACTAGAGAGAGGAAATGACGTCATACGAGATAGATAAGCACGGAGAGCGGGGACTTGAAAACTTGACGTAATCAGACGTGATAAGAAATATCGTAAGATCGACAATAAACGAAGTAAAAGGGCGAGGACCAAAACCTGTAGCCACAATCTTTCTCTGCCACGAGTAAAGACAGAGGCAACATCAACTTCCTAATAAAATGGTCCTACTTCAAATTCAGGATTTTTCTTCCATGTTGTTATCTTGAGTTTGATTCCAGAGCAGGAATGCCTCCCCTCTCCTCGCCATAGAAAGGCAGCTATCATCGGGACGACGAGAGACCCAAGAGACGATTTTGTATGGAATGTCCTCAATCTTGGAGGACTGCTCTGATTGAGTGTCGAAGACACAAGGTATGATTTGATTGTACTGTTTTTGATTTGTTGATTTGCAGACAGACATTTATTTGATAGTTACATTCAGAGGGTGAATCTCCCCTTCACGGGGGGGTAATGCAACATGAAATGATATCTTAAGTTGATTACAGGATGAGTAATAGTGTCAGGAGATAACATCCAAAATTACACATTACTTTGTTAATAAAAATAAAAAATTTTAGGAACACAAGGAGACAAGACACAAAATGGCAAAAAATGAGCAGACGAATTCAGTCTTACCTGACTTCTGACATAACTTTCACCTTGTCTTCTTTACCTGGCCTTAAACTGAAGACATCTAATTACAAAATCATAAAAGAACTTTACTTCATAAACGTATGGAAACAGCTAATATGTATACAATAGAGCCAGTTTTTCCCATATCTTTGTGATTAATAGCTTTCTTACTACAATCTGTTTCGTCAGTCATTTAAGACAAATATTTATCTGAATTCTAAAAGAAAATTGCATTTCCGATCGATTTTAATATTTAATCTTGATTGATATTTTATTTTTAATGAGTCATAAAAAGAGGAAATAGGAGGATCTTTTACCCTCACACTCATAAGTCCTCTCACTGTCACTCATAACATTGGAAACAAATTTAATAAGTGACAATTTTTTTATATTTGCCAGTAGTAAATCATATTTTAAGTGTTTTATTGGCTAATTTGAAGTGGATTACTTAAAGAAACATTTGTCCATAATGACCTATTTTAGCTATTTATGTGGCAGTATCAGACAAACCCACAAACCACCTTAGAGTCTAAGATACAGTGCTAGTATGAATTGAGAGAGAGAAAACCTTAAAATCACTAGACAATATGAGAACTGCTGCTGAGCCGTTTTTAACAAGTGCTGTGGACCGCTGGGTAATAAAATCTCAGGTCGTCTTTGCCAACCCCCAGGGAGAGAAATAGAATTACTTCTCAAGTGTCAATAGGTAATCAAGCTATATATTTTTATTGACACTTCTCAATGTAGATGAAGCCGATGGTGGCCGTAATTGTTTTTCAAAGACAAAGGAGAAATCTGTCAGCTGTTGGATGAGAGTGCTTTTATGGACTCCCATAGAGAGAAATAAATTACTCTCTGAGTAGATAAGGCTGGTGACGGTGGCGGTCGTAATTGTTTTTCAGAGGCAAAGGAAAACTGGATCAGCTGTTGGATAGGATTGCTTTTATAGACTCCCATGGAGAAAAATAAATTACTTCTCTATGTAAGATAAGGCCTGTGGTGGCTGTAATTGTTTTTCAGAGACAAAGGAAAACTCGGTCAGTGGGTCCCAATAAAAAAGAAGACAACAGCTTAAACCAGTCAGTCAGTCAGTCAGCAAGAGAACCGGACGAAGAGGCTCGCTTCTGTTCCTCCCCACCGAAAACATCACATCAGTCTATTTGTATTCTTTTCTCGCCCAGAACTTAGAACAGATTTTGCTGACAAACGATCAAGTCGCCCAGAATTACTAAGAGTCCGTCGGTCCAACTAAAACACACAAAGTTGAACTTTAATATTATTATTACCGAGCTGCCTTACTTTGTAGACAAACAAGTGTAAATTATTTTTCTTTATTTTTTAAAGTAATTATTCTTTTAAGAAGACCACGTCGTTACAGACTTAATTCCTTTTATTCAACTGTTCTGCATGAAATGATGCTTCACTTCACAGTGAGACCAAGTTGCGGATCCAACCCGGCTGATAGCTTACTGATCTAAACAAACACGTGGGAGTGAGTGATCGTTGGACCAGGTGTTTAGACATCTGCGACCTTCATCAGGGCGGCAACTTTTCCCGAGCAGTACCGGATGACCCACCGAACCCAGGAACTGGTGATATTACGAAAGCTGGAGGAGTGGGGTACATTTACAGAATATCATTACTGGCAAAATAATTGAGATAAAAAAAACATGATTGTAATAATTCTAGGTGAAAACAATCTCTTATATAAAAAGAATAATTTTTGAAGAAACAAATCTGAATCTAAAATCAATCTGTCATCATCGGTTAGTGTCGCGTGCAGCCTAACATCTGTTCTGGTTCATGTAGTTAATAGCATTGCCATTTCCTAATTGTCTTAATAGCTCAATCGGTTAGTGCACCATAATTACAAATAAAGGTTGTGAGTTCGAACCTCACCTGGAAATAAATATATTTACTCTGATTTTGTCACAAAATCAACTAAAACATTTATATACCTTTAAAAAGTACTGGCGTTTTTGGGGTTTGTCTTTTTGTATGAAAATAGAAACATGTGATTGGTTGAGAAAAAAGGAATAAGCAGAATACACATTACTAAGGCAGTAGTATGTCAAATCGTCAAAACACTGAAAATTAAATGTAAGTTTTTTACACTTGCCATACCTGAGTTCGAATCTTACGTAAGTTTAAAGGATTATCTTTTAAACTGGCTACATATTTCATAAATTTAAAGAAATTAACATAACATAAAAAAATTTAAATAAATATTTTTTTTAGAATAAGTGATCTTTTTTTATGATCCGCAAATAAGACATATTTGGCATTAGTTCAAAGCAAATTATTTTTGCTTTTAAAACATAATTTATAAAGCAGTAGAAGCGATAAAAATTGATACACGAAAGTACTGTACCAACGCCGCTCTAGTTTCAAATTACAATATTAAACAGATTGTTTACTTTTAATTCAATTCTTTTCTGTAATCTACATAAATTATGGAAGTTAGGATCCCGGGCGACGCCAGGCCGCCCTGCTAGTATTTATAAAGCTATGTTGTGCTTGTTTTTTGTTTTTTTTTACCGACAACCTGGGAATATAATATTTGTTCTTAGTGGGATAGTAATAGCTGTTCAAACAAATATTGTTTAGGTTTTGAATAAAAAAATATTTCACTCAAATTCCTAAACAAAATCTACTTCAAATAAAAATGTAGCACCCAATAAACAAACACATTTTTATAAACAAACTTGACGTCTTCTACAATGTGTAAACTTTACTATTGGTTGACATATTTTGTGGGAGCAAAATGTTATTCTTAAATATGTTAATAAAACTTGTTCTCTGTTTTGTCTTTTTCGTCTAAGCACCGCTCCTTTCATTTTTCCATCATTTGTCTATTACTTTTACTTCAGCAGGCACCACAAAACCACATTTACTCGATGGCCTACCATACCTAAAATATGCCCAATGGTTTAAAATTCATTTTATTTACCAAAGATATTTACAATTTCATTGGAGAATAAAAACACCCCAAAAGAACGAAAATAAAAGAAGCCAAATCAAGTCAAAGGCAAGTTAATACGACGAAGCCTTGACATACATTAACGAACAAACAAACAAAAAATGACTTTTCCGGTTGAGAGCTTGACATTTTATCGTTATAATCAAAATGTATTCATATTAACATTATGCATGTTCATATTATTATTGTGCATAAGATTTTTATTATTGTTTCCCCTCCCCCTCCCTTCTGCATATTCTTTCGATGGATTTCAATTAGTTAATTCATAAAGTGACTGTGTAGCAGTTACATGACTGAGATCTACTTTCTTTTGTATTTGTTGTCCGAAAACACCTTCTTGTCTCTCTTCCTGGAGCACCCAATCCGACCTCCACCTTCACTGGTCTCAATCAGGAACTGAACCAACAAAGACAATACAGCATTACTTATACCCGCCATTTTTGGAGTTTAATAGAAATCTCGCGAGATTCACGTCCGCCCGACGAGATTACAGGTAGGTCTTATGTTTTTATTTTTCCACTACAGTATTTACACACAATCTCTTGCGTAGTGATAAGTTTGTGGTTCGGTTGGCTAAAACAGGCATGTCCAAACTCGCGTAGAAATACATTAGGCAATTCGAACACTTGTGCGCATACTCAGCTTTCCTAATTTCCACCCAGCCTGAGTTTTGCGCTAAAAATAAAAGCAGTTTCTGAACAGACGCCGTTGAGACCAGACGCTAAAACCATCTTCTCGTCCGTTGCCATAAAGCAGCAGGACGAGATGGAACTCCTAAACTCAATCCTTCTTTAATCTTCTTCTGACTGCCGAACTATCCTTGTGTTCCTGTGTTAATGAAACCGTTAAATAAAGTTGATTTGATTGTAGAGAAAATGTTGTCATTTTTATATGGAATTCTGGTGATCCTCTTTTCTTCTTCATTTCTAGCCAGATTAGTCAGATAAGATACAGACACGGCCGCTTGTACAAAATGGCTATCTCCCGTCTCTGGCAAACCACTCTAAAACTCTCTTGTTTTGGTGTGTCATGCCTCATTTACAACTTGCCACTTCTAGTGTAAACATGCATGATGATGCATGTTTAGTGGGGTGCAGAGATGCATGCAGACGACAGTCTTGTGATGGGAAATATATCTGGCTTGGGGTTTGACCACCCAAAAATTTGATTTCTTCACTTGGAAAAGTAATTGCTTTTTTAAGGTGAGGTTTCATGCTGAAAAAGCAGACCAGTTGAAATTCTACAGAATTAGTGTCCACTCAAGATAATAGACAGCCTGGTCAGTGGGTTTTTATGTTCATAGATTAAACCAGGGGGGGGGGGAGTCATCGCACAGGTGGTACACATGTATTAGTACTGATGGGAATTTCTGCACTTTAGTTTTTGCTAGTACCCCCTACTCCACCTGACCCCATCTAGTACCGGGTACCAACATGGTTTTACACTAAATGTCTTTTCTGACCCCCTTCCCAACTAGTACCAAGTACCAGCATGTTCTTGGACTTCTATAACCCCACCCCACCACAACCACCCCACCTGTACATGCTAATGGTACAAAGGTTATATACCGTGCAGAGTGGAAAGGGGATTTTTTTTTAATTTGTAAAACTACCTAACCATACTGCTAGCCAGTGAGAATAAGTAGCATAAAAACTAGCAAACAATAAGATTGCCTCAAAACAATAAGATTGCCTCAAAACAATAAGATTGCCTCAAAACACCAATCATTATATCTATTCTTGAACTGTTCTCTCTCTCCCTCTCCCCCCTCTCTCTCTCTTTCTCTCTCTCTCTCTCTCCCTCTCTCTCTTGTCCTATTTTTTTTGCATTCTTAGTGACTTCTTTCGGATAAAATAATGAAAAACAAAGACATCATTTAAACAAAGAAAAATAGCAAAATTGAACTGAGACAAAAATAATCTGAAAGTTTTATTTTAAGCATAAATAAAAAACAATTGACATTAAATATTGTTTTGAAAAATTACACTATGTCAAATGGTCTCTGGTTAAACATTTTATTCATCATAAAGTATTTTCAAATGAGATCATGTTTATTGTGCATTGTGTTTTAGATGCACAGAATAGGGAAATGCTTAAAAATTATAAATTTGTACATAAACCTTTAGTGAGACAACAATGATTTTGAATAAAATGATAGTTATAACCAGCATACACATTCACTCAAAAATGTACACTAAACACTTAAAATAGCCAAATCAATCTCTTTCATATTGTTGGATAGTGACTATGGAGATGGACGTATCTGTTGAGGCGGGTTTGACTTGCGCGAATTGTGGCGGAGTCATCACGTGCAACTTTGGTGTGACGAGTTTCTCACGGTTCGGGTGACAGTGACGGGACCTTGGTTTCAGAAGGTTAGGTCATGTCTGGCGTGATCACGAGGTTTCGTGATGTCAGAGTTTTCGCTGTGAGAAAACTAAATTGAGATTTGATCAGTTCTTGCCTGGAAGCCAACGAAAGAACACGCATAGTCATGTAGCTATTATAAAGAAGGGATTCCGAATCTCAAAATAAGAGCCAAAGTTAGGGCCAAACGATATCCCCCCTCTTCCTCCCTCGCAAGTGATTGCGTGATTAACTTAGAAATTAACTAGCGTAGCCTCTCTCTCTTCTCCAGCGAACTTCTCATTGTTGGCTAATTAGCTAATGAATAAACGGCTCTGAATTAAAAAACAGTAAAAGCTTTGTTAAATTTATTGAAGCGGAAGATTGATTTTGGTTACAGAAGGAAACCGCCGGCCGAAAATGTACAGCGACACAAAGAGCAGAGAGTGATGGCAACGACGGCGACGACTCAACAGACTAGCAATGGCAGCGACAAACCATAGCAGTCGCGACAACGAAGCTGCAGGTGACGTAAGGTTAGTACAAATAGTCGCGACACACGATGAGGAGGTGACAACAAATGGCCGTTAGCAGAAGCGTGCACGATTAGTGCAAATAGTCCCCTGCAATTGGAAGTGCGGATGGTGGTGATACATCCACCTGTTTTCGGATCAACAGTTCTTCTTCGACGACGCTGACATTACAACGTATGTTAAAACCAGTCAATGTAACAATATAACTCCCCATAAATGTAAATAAGTTCAATTACATTTCTTGTCACAACTTTATTACATTGAGAAGCTTTGTCAAAATTTAGAGAACAAAAATAATTTAGCAATATTTAAAACTATTGCTGGGGAAATATTCATTTGTATGCTAATTAATCTTAATTATGAATCAACAGACAAGTAAATACTGCCACAGTAATAGTTTTGCCAAGTGGAAATAAAAAAGGTAAAGACTTCACCACTTTTCTTAATGACATCATACGTATATATTTCTTTTTCATGCAAAAATCTGAAAAATTCTAAAGTGATTTAGGAAATACACATATGTTGGACAAACTTAAAATTCTAACAATAATTTCCTTAATAGTTATAAAGTTCATTTCACAAAAGATTATATACCTATTTCTGCTATTGCAACTTCGCTTAAAATATAAAATTACTCAACAAAACAATAATAAATACACTTGGGGATGAAATGTCACCATAATCACTGTTACTTGAAGGTCATTGTCTTAATTAAGTTCACTTTATCATTAGAATATGAGGTACTAGTCCAGGGTTTACATCTAATTTCCGTGACTTCTGGACAGCAGTGAGCCGACAGCTAACGGAAGCGTCAGAGACCTGCTGAGTCGAAAACGAGGCTGGCGTTGTCGACGCTGTATAAACAAAACTGCAAAAATCGTTAAAAAAAAATGAAGGTCGGCAGACGACAACAATATAAGACGATGAATATACGGAAAGAAAAAGAAATGCATATATTTTTATACAAAAAATGAAATAAATGAACAAACCCATAGCTGAAATAAATAAACTTTTTTAAAAATTATTTTTTAACCATTTTTTAAAAACTTTTTTAGAAATGCTGAAATAAATAAACTGTTTTTGTAACTTTTTTTAACCATTTTTTTAAAACCTTTTTTAGAAATGCTGAAATAAATAAACTATTATTGTAACTTTTTTTTTTGAAATTAGGCATTGTTTTTCTTCAAAAAATTTTGGAGATTCTTTTCCTGGAGGGGTAGGGCTTGTTTTTTTTTGGGGGGGGGGCTTAGCGAAATACAGGCAGAAGAGGAGGATGGGGTCGTCGAGGATGTGGAAGGAGGAGCAGAAGATTGTTGGTCGCCGACGGGATAGAGTTCGGCTATCTGCGACAATATGGCGTCGAAGGGGTCGTTCTTGAATGTCTGACGCCACATGAATTCCCGCAGATAGCCGTCTATTAGGGTCCTGCTCATCCTGCATTCTTTTTTGTTCCTCTGCTTCGCTTCCTTCCACATTCTCTCAACATGATTTGTGCAGGCACCCGTCGTCGGGTCCATGAAATGTTCGGTGTGATTTACCGTTAGGTGTCGATATCCCTCCTCTCCTAACCTGCTATAAGCCCTCCAGCAATCGGAGACGACCATGGTCCCAGGGGCGACGTACTGTCTGCACATGCACACCAGTTACATATTAGTTCAGCTAGTGAATCCACCTCATCTTGATTGGAAGGAGGGTTTCGGCATTCCTGTTTGGTACTGTCACCAGGAAACCCTCCTTTTCTGCGGGGTCGTATCCCCCGAAGACCCTGAGCGGCTGGAGAACACGGCTGACGTTGTGTTTTCGACGGTTAAACATACTCTTGTTTATCTCCACCGTATGCCCTGGGCCTCCGAGTCGTCTGGGGTTGCGCGCTAGATGGTCGGTGCACACCTCCCGTAGAAAATTCTTCCAATCCACTTGCGTGGTTCGAGACAGTACGCCGCATTCTTTTTTTAGGTTTTTACCAGTCGCCATATCCTGGGACCACAGGTAGATCATCTTTAGAATGATCGAAATCTCTAAATTTGATCTAGAAAAAAACGTCCCAGATCGCAACGAAATCCAAGCCCGGCATTCCTGGGTAAGGCATCTCCAGGCATATTTGTCTGCTATACTTTTTCTTGCTGCTAACCGGCAAAGTCGGCCAGATCGCCTACACCGCATTACTTTTGCCAGCAGAGCTTTCTGTTGACATGCAGCATCCTGATTGGTCAGGTTTGTTTACAGCCTCGTTTTCGACTTGGTCAGGTTTGTTTACAGTCTCGTTTTCGACTTGGTCAGGTTTGTTTACAGCCTCGTTTTCGACTTGGTCAGTTTTGTTTACAGCCTCGTTTTCGACTTGGTCAGGTTTGTTTACAGCCTCGTTTTCGACTTGGTCAGGTTTGTTTACAGCCTCGTTTTCGACTTGGTCAGGTTTGTTTACAGCCTCGTTTTCGACTTGGTCAGGTTTGTTTACAGCCTCGTTTTCGACTTGGTCAGGTTTGTTTACAGCCTCGTTTTCGACTTGGTCAGGTTTGTTTACAGCCTCGTTTTCGACTTGGTAAGTTTGTTTACAGCCTCGTTTTCGACTTGGTCAGGTTTGTTTACAGCCTCGTTTTCGACTTGGTCAGTTTTGTTTACAGCCTCGTTTTCGACTTGGTCAGGTTTGTTTACAGCCTCGTTTTCGACTTGGTCAGTTTTGTTTACAGCCTCGTTTTCGACTTGGTCAGGTTTGTTTACAGCCTCGTTTTCGACTTGGTCAGTTTTGTTTACAGCCTCGTTTTCGACTTGGTCAGGTTTGTTTACAGCCTCGTTTTCGACTCGGCAGGTCTCGGACGCTTCCATTAGCTGTCGGCCTGCTGCTGCCGAGCAGTCACGGAAATTAGGTGCAAACCCTGGACTAGTACCGAATATGAAGCTGGTGCTGCTTCATTTTTGTGACTGATGTTATAATGAGATTAAAGATTATAGCTCCATGCATACAAATGACATATAGGACACATAATTATTTTATTAGTACATGGATTCCTTTTTATTGCTTTGATAGGAATACCTATGTATGGATAAAAGTATCGGCATTGACTTTGGGGTTGATAATATTTCTTACTACCTTTGTGGGATGTTTGTTTTAGAGATAGTGTACACCCATCTCATCCACAAAATCCATATATCCGTTCACTTGTAGCATTTATTTCTCCACGAACATTGTGGAATGAAATATGAAGGCGCATTTAAGAAAGTAAGTATCTTCCTCTTGCAGATTTTACTTGGTACTTTTTTCTCTATCATCAGTTGAAAGGAATGTATGATTACCAATAGCAAACACAAACTCCTTACCAAAGAAATACCGAGGTATGTTTTCTGTGAGGGGGTGGGGGCCATGGATATTAGGGGTTCTATAATAAGGCAATTGATGCCTGCCACTTCAACAGTAAATCCTACGAAAGTTCCATCCAAAAATAAAGAGTCATCAAATTCTTTTACTTAAAGAATCTGGACATTGATTGTTACATGTGTTTGCTCTAATTCCTCTTGTGTCAGGAATTGTATTTTATTTTCGCTGCTGTTTATTTTAAAAATGTTTCCTACATTGGATGCCTCATTGTGATTAATAACGATCAGATCACCAACAGAGACAATATTGTCTAAATTCACATAACTATCCTGGATCTGAAACGTTGTTAGACCCTGAATCTGTCTAAGTCGATCACAAGATAAATGATTTAAAGCTGCCAAGTAAAATTGCTTTGTAAACCATTTCTCCATCAATCTCAACCATACAATCATATAGTGAGGCTCTTGGTGTTATTAGTTCAGCTAGTGAATCCACCTCATCTTGAACATGCACACCAGTTACATATTAGTTCAGCTAGTGAATCCACCTCATCTTGAACATGCACACCAGTTACATATTAGTTCAGCTAGTGAATCCACCTCATCTTGAACATGCACACCAGTTACATATTAGTTCAGCTAGTGAATCCACCTCATCTTGAACATGCACACCAGTTACATATTAGTTCAGCTAGTGAATCCACCTCATCTTGAACATGCACACCAGTTACATATTAGTTCAGCTAGTGAATCCACCTCATCTTGAACATGCACACCAGTTACATATTAGTTCAGCTAGTGAATCCACCTCATCTTGAACATGCACACCAGTTACATATTAGTTCAGTTAGTGAATCCACCTCATCTTGAACATGCACACCAGTTACATATTAGTTCAGCTAGTGAATCCACCTCATCTTGAACATGCACACCAGTTACATATTAGTTCAGCTAGTGAATCCACCTCATCTTGAACATGCACACCAGTTACATATTAGTTCAGCTAGTGAATCCACCTCATCTTGAACATGCACACCAGTTACATATTAGTTCAGCTAGTGAATCCACCTCATCTTGAACATGCACACCAGTTACATATTAGTTCAGCTAGTGAATCCACCTCATCTTGAACATGCACACCAGTTACATGTGTGGTCATCTCTGTTGCTGCTTCTCCTTCTTGTGACCAATTATCTTTTGCTTTCGATTGGGCTTCTTCAGAGTCACTCCTGACTTTTCCAGTGCATTGATTTCAAAATCAGCATTAATCTCGATTACAGTTCTCTGAAATTCTCGTAGTCCAATTTTCCAGTTCTTTACCAAATTCACATTGTCGCCGACAAGATCACCAGTCCAATCTTTGATGTTTGAATAGTCAAGTGCAAGACGTCTGGATGTTCGTCCTTTCTTAACCCAATCAGAATGCTGGCTTAGAATATTGTCACATTTGCAAATGGCATTAGAACAATAAACCAAATCAAGTGCATCAAATGGATTGTGCTTCTAACATTAAGTGACAATTACCAAAAACTCACTCAACTGTATCTGTTCCCTTAAGGACAAAATATACACAAGAATCAGGGCACTTTATTTGAAGCTTGGCTATGCAAAACTCTGAATCGATAAATGTAGATTGTATGTCATGATATAATTGAGATGGAAGAATATTGGAGTTTGGAAGAATAACAGCTAATATTCAGTTTTTGAAATCATTTGAATTTGTTTGGAAAGGGACAATTCTTCATATGAATACAAATAAAGAAGTCCTTCATACACTACAGAAAGATGCTTTAAGTTGTTTTTGATTTGATAATGTTTTTATGAGATTTATTTTGTCTGTTGTAATCGCATCTACAAATTTCAATAAGCATGCAATTGCAGTGGGTACATTTTGTTTGTCCTTTCTACACCACAGGAATCAATAGTTGAAACCTGAAGCAGTTTCTTTACATCTGCTTTTACCAATGTTACCCCTTGAATTCTCATAGCACGTTTTAATAACGTTGGTCCAACATCTTTTGACTAAATGTTTAACATCAAAATTTGATGTTTCATTAAATTTGACCACCATTAAATCTACCAATGAGAACATTCCAATTAGTTCTCCTAAACAAGATTCCAAATTCAATGAAAAACTTATAAGGAAGTTGATTGCCTGTCTTCTTGACCCATCACCATCCGTGCAAAAGTTGAGGGTGGAGCTCCATTGTTATCCATCAAACCTTGAGAAATATCACTACATAATGAAACTATGCCAGAGAAGTCCTTCTTTGGGCAAGAGGGCCAGATGAGGATTATGTTAAAATGATCCGAAGATGTGAGGGATGCCATTCCAGCAACAAAACCCTCGTTGGTACATGGACATCATCTGAAGCCAACTTTTGTTGGATCAAGTCAGCATCTTCAAATGAATTAAAATTTTTGCCAACCTCATTACAATGTTGGTAACGTAAACCGACGGGTTCATTAATCCTTGGATCATATCTGATTTTTCCATTTATATGTTTCATCACATTTAATGGAAATAGAATGTTTTGGAGAAAAGTCTGTGAAAATTGGCTTTGAAGCATTCGGTCAGAGACATGTACTCTTGATGGGGGGGGGGCACTCCTTATTCATTTGGTAAGCAACTGATGTAATATGTCGAGTAATGAAGGCCCACCAAACTTCAGTACTAAAAATGCCAGATCTGTATCATTCGGATTACATCTAGCTCTGTAGAGCCCGTTGATAGCTTGTGTACATTTGTCTAAAATGTATTTAACGCCTCTCTTATTCCCTAATGCAAGTTTAACCAATGAATGGAGTCTTGGAATGTCATTGTTGGCAATGCTTATAATAAAACCCTTATGGAAAGAGAGGGATTTATCCAATTTTCAGGATTTTGTTTTTTTGGCAAAAGTTTTCAATTGTTAATAATTTCTTTATTTTTGCAAGGTCTCAATATTAATGCACAACTGATTATGTGTCAGGTACTTGTTATTAATACGTAATGAGTTGACATCGTTAATTGCTGCTCGTTCCTCGATGTTTTTTCATTGAAGTGGAATATTTTAAGTCAGTACATTCTTTGTTAACATTGGTGACATCAACAAAAACTAAAATTACCCATTTCTAGTGATGCAGGGCAGAATTCCGTAAAACAAAATCTGAAGTTTCTAACAACTGGAAAGGAAAAGTGAAAAAAAAAAACACTTGTGTGTAACCTGAACAAAATTGCAGCCGAGAGCTCTCATCAATTTTTACATTCCTATCAATCGCAACAACTGGATCATGAATGTCTAGTTTATCAACTTCTTCAAATTTTCAATATTTTTGCATCTTCAAAAATATTTATTTATACCCCTGATATTGATTGTTTTATCTGGACTCTAATATTTTGAGTTATTTAAAAATACCCCTCATACCTGTAATAGTTTCAGTTATTTAAAAATACCCCTCATACCTGTAATAGTTTCAGTTATTTAAAAATACCCCTCATACCTGTAATAGTTTCAGTTATTTAAAAATAGCCCTCATACCTGTAATATTTTCAGTTATTTAAAAATAGCCCTCATACCTGTAATATTTTGAGTTATTTAAAAATACCCCTCATACCTGTAATAGTTTCAGTTATTTAAAAATAGCCCTCATACCTGTAATATTTTGAGTTATTTAAAAATACCCCTCATACCTGTAATAGTTTCAGTTATTTAAAAATAGCCCTCATACCTGTAATATTTTCAGTTATTTAAAAATAGCCCTCATACCTGTAATATTTTCAGTTATTTAAAAATAGCCCTCATACCTGTAATATTTTGAGTTATTTAAAAATAGCCCTCATACCTGTAATATTTTGAGTTATTTAAAAATACCCCTCATACCTGTAATAGTTTCAGTTATTTAAAAATAGCCCTCATACCTGTAATATTTTGAGTTATTTAAAAATAGCCCTCATACCTGTAATATTTTGAGTTATTTAAAAATACCCCTCATACCTGTAATATTTTGAGTTATTTAAAAATACCCCTCATACCTGTAATATTTTCAGTTATTTAAAAATAGCCCTCATACCTGTAATATTTTGAGTTATTTAAAAATACCCCTCATACCTGTAATATTTTGAGTTATTTAAAAATACCCCTCATACCTGTAATAGTTTCAGTTATTTAAAAATAGCCCTCATACCTGTAATATTTTGAGTTATTTAAAAATACCCCTCATACCTGTAATAGTTTCAGTTATTTAAAAATAGCCCTCATACCTGTAATATTTTCAGTTATTTAAAAATAGCCCCCATACCTGTAATATTTTCAGTTATTTAAAAATAGCCCTCATACCTGTAATATTTTCAGTTATTTAAAAATAGCCCTCATACCTGTAATATTTTCAGTTATTTAAAAATAGCCCCCATACCTGTAATATTTTCAGTTATTTAAAAATAGCCCCCATACCTGTAATATTTTCAGTTATTTAAAAATAGCCCTCATACCTGTAATATTTTCAGTTATTTAAAAATAGCCCTCATACCTGTAATATTTTCAGTTATTTAAAAATAGCCCCCATACCTGTAATATTTTCAGTTATTTAAAAATAGCCCTCATACCTGTAAAATCAATTTTAAATTGACCTCTTTATCAAAATTACCAAATTTTAATTTTACTTAATTCCATCATCATGCCTTTTCTATTAAATTTTAATGAAGACATCAAATTATTTCAGAATTTAATGAAGATAGATGGCCGACCCATTTAACTGTGGGATGCAAATAGATGCAATGGAGTTCAAAATAATAACCAATTGCCAATTAGAATAATTTAATTTATTGACTAAAACTAAGAACTACAAGGGTTAAACTACCAAAAAATACTATTGGGTACTCGCTTGGTTACCTCATTTTAGGAATGACACCCTCCTTTAGTGGTACCAGGTACTTTTTAGAATATCACATTTTTCCCTTAAGGGATCTAACCCCCCCCCCCTTTCGGCATACATGTCGGTTAACTGATTAAACTGATGATAGATCTCAAGTAATCTAGCTGTTTGGTGTACCCAGAATTGCAGGATAACGAGCAGAGGAGATTCGTTTAGTCTCCGTTCGTCTTAGAGATAGGATGCCTTTGGGCCTTAAACTCAAAGACTGTTTGTGTTCGATTGGAAGACATGTTTGTTCGGATTGCAAGTCTATCATTCGGTAGAGAAACCAACTATCATTGTAACTTCTCAAAATAAAACATTGTTACTTGTTTTGAACTTGAGTTTTGATTTTGTTTGTAAGGAAAATCCTTTTGTTACAGCAGTGACCGGGACCACATGAATGTCGCTGTGGTCAGTGTCGAAATAAAGCAGCAAATTCAGACAAAGAGCGGACGATCACGACCTGTGCAGTGAACACACACAAACACAAGTTCACACTAGTAACAAAACCGGAAGTTAACCCTTCAACATGTGACAGACATAGAAATGATTTTGTCTCTCTTTGTGCATCTACGTGTCCACCGACCAATCAGGTGACATCAAACACAGCTATCAGCAGCAGCTGTATGACTGGTATAAAAATACATGTATTTTTAACACTGGAGTACTTCAGGGCTTATCCCCACACCATCGGCGTAAGGTGACATGACAACGAGGAGGAGTAGAATCAGCGGCAGCAGCAGAAATCTAGTGGGTGTTCACAGCCCACAACATTCATAGTAGTTTCAGATCCTATCTGCAGCACTATCATCATCATCATCATCATCATCATCATCATCATCATCATCATCATCTACAGCAGTTTTTTCCTCAGCAAAGACAAAAGCAGTAGTAGTAGAGCTGGTTCCCTTAGTGATGAAAAGCAACATACCAACAATGCTGTACAGATAATAATCATCATCATCATCATCATCATCATCATCATCATCATCATCATCATCATCATCATCCTCCTCCTCCTCCTCCTCCTCCTCCTCCACTGTAACAGCTCTACTCCTAATGATTTCCGAGTCATGTGCCCCTTGGAAAAGAGATGTAATTATTTCCCCGAAATAAACCGATTCATTATTATCTTACACACGAATTTGTTCCCTTTTGTTGTTGTCACGTTTTATCACACTGTTTTTTTTTTATCTTAGCTAGAGTTATGGTTACACTTGACAAACTGGCCCTTGTCTATCGTCATGCCGAAAAATAAGTGATGCAAAATGTGTAAGTCGCATAACTGTCCTGCCCCGTTTACATCTCAGCACTCCTAGCAACAAAACTGGAAGTTAATTCTTTAACAGCTTCAGTGCATGTGACAGAGATAAACGTCCGTCTCTCTTTGCGCATCTTCCAATTCTGATCGCAGCATCAGAGCAGCTCTAATCATGCCAGCAGCAGCAACAAAAAAAAAATGTTGAAATTTAAATCCCATAAACATTTAAAAAAAATTTGTTTTTCTTTTAACATTATTTTTTGCGTCAAGAATACAAAAAGTTGCACAAGGTCAAAAGTATGAAAAGGCTGGTCATTTCTATGTTAGCATTTCTATGTTTAGACATCCTATAAATTTTATTGCAAAAACGATTTCTTTTAAAGTAAAATCCAGTCTCTTTCTTAATGTTTGTCATCGATAGCTTTCTTCCTACAAAATGAATATTTGATTCTGGTTTGTTAGTTCTTTTGGTGGATCGCTGCAAGAACAATAAAATGTAATTCGATGTAATACTTTGAATGGATCGGAATAATTTTCATAAGGACGCCATTAAAAAAAAGGGGATGTAATTCTATATTCGTCCATACAGAGTTACTTCCCTTTGATTGGAACAAAAAATATTAAAAAAACATGGCATAGTTGTTGTGGCCCTGTTAGGGGCCGGAATGAAAACACGAACACAGGGTTTAGATAAAACAAGTATATTGAAGGAAAGTATAATACAACAGAAAACCAAGAATAGAGTATGTCAGTCTTGACTGCCAGTATAGACTGGGGTTGACTTTAACACTGAGGAGCATATGCTTCCAGTATTTATTGGGAATGGAAGAGTCCAAAGTCCGTTATAGGTACGGTACTATAACAATAGTTTTTTAAAAATTGCAAGTAAAAACTGTACCAGGCAACGTCGTGTAGGTACAACTAGTAACGTATTCCTTATTTAAACCCTGCACCGTTTTCTAATTCACCCAAAAATAAAAATGCGATTTTACTTTTTTTAGGCGATTACATGTAAACAACCACAAAATTTATTTTAGAGTGAGGGATCAGTTTCACATATAAATCTAATGTAAAATGATAACCCACTTTCAGGCCAGATATCTTTTTTATGAACATATATACATGCATACATACATACATACATACATACATACATACATACATACATACATACATATGTAGGTTATTTTTTTTATTAACATACAGGTTGAGGGGTATCATTTACACTGGTGGGCCCCCATCCAGGTAGCTGGCTCACTGCACGCATGGAAATATCCCTGAAGGTTTATATGAAGCAAAAGTTTTACAGAGGATACCCTTCCTTGCCAAACACTTTTTTATGATGGACACTAAGAAAGTCACCAACCAAGGGCAAAAGCTTGCACTCGACGAAGTCAGTCAGTCAGCTTTCAATGTGGCTGACACCCGCGAAGTGTAAACTTTACATGGGGCATCTGTGTGAATTTCATGGAGATATACCTGACTTGAGCATATCCCACATACACCCTCTGAGTAGATTGCCAGTTGGTTTGGGACTACTTATTGGTTATTTGCAGCTAACTTCAATATCGAAAGGCCGTTCCCCTATCCTAAGTGGATGGGAGATAGTCGCTTCACACCAAAATGTAACTATTTTTGTTTTCTTTCAAATCTTGTCTATTTTCTTAATTTCTTGTGGGTGTGTCTTTAGAAGGATTCTAATGAAAATTAACATTAAAACAAATTATAAATAAAATAATTACTTATTTTTTGGGGGGTGGGGGGGGGGCGAAATTGACTTTTAACAGTCCTGTAGACTGAAAATTGACTTGTAATGGTCCCGTTACACCCACGTCGCATGCACCTTATCTGTCTTTTTAAAAATTTATTTATTATTTATTTTTCTTATTGCCACCCGGACTTAGGGTTAATGGTAGGATTAAGGGTATGTACAATATGTTTTTATAACTTTTAATATTGACATTTTTATACTAATGTTTGATCAGAAACATTAATTATTACAATTATGAATTAGCATCGGATGTAGGAATCTCTAGTTTTACCATAATTGCTACTTTTTTTAATGATTCATTCATTCGTTCATATGAATTGGATAATTCTATTGTTGGCATTGGTTTTCCCGATATCTTTCTAGTTAGAATCCTTTCTAGAAAGACATTGGGTACTTACGAGAGGAACTACGTGAAAGTTGCCAAAATCCTAAGGGAAAGTGTTTCTGTGAAACGAACTGGATTCGAACTTGGCACATCCAGGTTGTCAGTCCGTGTCGTTAACCACTAAACCACTGTCACCTCCTTTTTAAGTGATGAAAAGTAATTATTTTTGATTACATGTTCATTTTTTAAGTGATGAAAAGTAATTATTTTTTATTACATGTTCATTTTTTAAGTGATGAAAAGTAATTATTTTTTATTACATGTTCATTTTTTAAGTGATGAAAAGTAATTATTTTTTATTACATGTTCATTTTTTAAGTGATGAAAAGTAATTATTTTTTATTACATGTTCATTTTTTAAGTGATGAAAAGTAATTATTTTTTATTACATGTTCATTTTTTAAGTGATGAAAAGTAATTATTTTTTATTACATGTTCATTTTTTAAGTGATGAAAAGTAATTATTTTTTATTACATGTTCATTTTTTAAGTGATGAAAAGTAATTATTTTTTATTACATGTTCATTTTTTAAGTGATGAAAAGTAATTATTTTTTATTACATGTTCATTTTTTAAGTGATGAAAAGTAATTATTTTTTATTACATGTTCATTTTTTAAGTGATGAAAAGTAATTATTTTTTATTACATGTTCATTTTTTAAGTGATGAAAAGTAATTATTTTTTATTACATGTTCATTTTTTAAGTGATGAAAAGTAATTATTTTTGATTACATGTTCATTTTTTAAGTGATGAAAAGTAATTATTTTTTATTACATGTTCATTTTTTAAGTGATGAAAAGTAATTATTTTTTATTACATGTTCATTTTTTAATTAAGTAAAAGTAATTATTTTTGATTACATGTTCATTTTTTAAGTGATGAAAAGTAATTATTTTTTATTACATGTTCATTTTTTAAGTGATGAAAAGTAATTATTTTTTATTACATGTTCATTTTTTAAGTGATGAAAAGTAATTATTTTTTATTACATGTTCATTTTTTAAGTGATGAAAAGTAATTATTTTTATTACATGTTCATTTTTTAAGTGATGAAAAGTAATTATTTTTGATTACATGTTCATTTTTTAAGTGATGAAAAGTAATTATTTTTTATTACATGTTCATTTTTTAAGTGATGAAAAGTAATTATTTTTGATTACATGTTCATTTTTTAAGTGATGAAAAGTAATTATTTTTGATTACATGTTCATTTTTTAAGTGATGAAAAGTAATTATTTTTGATTACATGTTCATTTTTTAAGTGATGAAAAGTAATTATTTTTGATTACATGTTCATTTTTTAAGTGATGAAAAGTAATTATTTTTGATTACATGTTCATTTTTTCAACAGAAAAAATGTCCAAGGTTTGTTACCTCCCCTCCTCTAAACACACAAAATTTATCTCCCTTTAAAAAAAGATTTAGTTATTTGTCCTTAAAATGCTATCTGGTCCGGAAGTGGGTGATCAGTATCGCTTGGTGGCTCGGAAATAGGCAATTGTTTTACATTAAGTTAATATGCAAAACTGATCCCCTGCTGTAAATTTTAAAATAATATTTTTTGTTTTATTTCTTTTTATTGCCAAGTTTTTCAGGTTGTTTATATGTAATCGCCTAAAAAGGTAGAATCAAAATTATTTTTGAAGGGGGAGGGGGTTGTGAATTAGCATAGGGTGTAGGACTACAATTTTAGCCGAATTGCAAGTCAAAACTCTCCCGGGTAATGCCGGGTAGACACATCTCCCTTTATTGAATTATCTTTCCAAAAATGAAAATATTTTCTTGACAAGAGATTAATTAAGAGAAATAAAACAGATTAATTAAGAGAAAAGACCAGAAGGTGAATGAGCAAAACAAAAAATGAAAATAAAAAGACTCCTGGACAACGTCGGGTAGACGCAGCTAGTGTAATGGCAAAATAATTAACCAATGCCGATGATCCCAGATGTAGCCATCAAATGACTTAATTCATTGAAGAAAAAAAAAAAAATCGTATATAAAAGTTAGAATGTAACAAACAAGCAACTGTTGCCAACATTTCACCATCTTCGAGTTCATTAGCATCTCTATATTAATGAAATCGTGTGATCACTTCTCGTGTGTGTGTGTTTCTCGCCTCGACGTGACTTACACATTTTTATTTACTACTAGAAGTACCCATGACCCGTTGAGTCACGACCACTACCACTATTTATTTATTCTACTTTGATTTCAAAGACTGGAAAGGGTTTGAATGCCTACTAGACACCATCGAATGTCTTCGGTCTCTCTGTACAAGGGTGGGTCAGGATATCCTGACATTAGGATACTTCATCCTACAATGAAACCTTGAGCAAATATTAAAAATAACATAGTATGCAAAACACAAATAAGATCCCCTTGGCATGGCTACACACTGGCTCATACGAGGAAGGTGCATCTTCTAGTGATGTTACCTAAAATAAAAGCACTAAGCTGGATACTCCACCAGACCAGATGAATTCTTGTGCTGGAATCAAGCTAAACCAAGAAAATACTACAAGAAAGAAAAAATTATAACATAGCTATATGGTTTATTAGGGAGAAGGAAAGTAATATTCTCTACAGTGTTACTAACTTAAGCTTTGAGAGGTAATTTCATAATATCAAACATTAAATATCAACTCACACTTCAACAATAGCTAAATCCTTTTGTGCATAATTTTCCAACTCCGATCGACTGGTTATACATTGACAATATTGAATTTTTCAATATTGTCATGGTGTTTTCTAACAAACTGCATTGTCACAGCCTTCAAAATTCAACTTCTTACAGACTACGAACAATGTTTAAAGCAAGCTACAACAACCATTCTCATTTTTTAAAAAATTTTCTTATCTTTTTTTTGTTGGAGATGGGGCATCCTACCAGATGCCAGACATTCACCCGCTATTTCAGACACTCCAGCCAAGAGATCTTTTAAAGATTCTAACCGTCCCTTTAAGTGCAATTGTTTGTATCTCTCTTGCACTTGCTTTACCGGGTATATTCGCCAGATAGTTTTTGAAATTCTTTATCATTAGTCCAGTTGTTCCTATAATCACTGGAATGATGGAGATCTTCCTAAGAATCCAGTTTCTTTTCATGTCGTACATAAGACCTTGGTATTTCGTAATCTTTTCCCTTTCTGCTGTGTTTAAGTCAGCATCATTAGGGACACTGACTTCAACTAGGGTTGCTACTTTCTCCCTTTTGTCCCATATCACTATGTCAGGTTTAACAGCTCCGTTTTCTAGATATGTAGCTGTAGTCATAGTGGATGGTGTATGACTTATTTTTTATTGTTCTTTCTAATATATGCTCCGAGGACTTGCTGCTACACTGGATATTCAACTTTTTACATATCGTCCAGTGAAGATATTTGCACACTCCATTGTGTCGCATTGTATAATAGCCATCCCCAGTAGAACCTTACAACTGGATGTCAGGTGGCTCACACTCTCCACTTCTCATATATATATATATATTCTTTTATGTATGTAAAAATTAATTTATAAAAAGAAAAATTAATACTGTATACAGTCTGGTTTTTGGAAGCAAGCTGAACAGACGTATTTCTCCATGTAGTCCGCAAATGAAAAGGGGAATTTATTTCTCTAAAAGAATACAGGTGTGATGAAATTCCTTCCTCTCCCCTTCTCGAATGGTTAAGGACTTAATGGACCATAGATACTTAGGAATTAACTACGATAAAAGTAATGAATTGATCTCTCTCTTCGTTAGTAAAACATCTCTAAGAACGAAAGAAACTTGACGCCTAAATAAAAGTAATCAAATTTAAAAGAGAGAGAGTTTGCCTTATCTTTCGCTGTGTATGAGAATCTTTGTTACAGCCCAATACAACGATGATGATACTGGACGCACGGCGTGTGGTGATGATGGCAGCGATGTTCCACAGCAGTCTCGAAACGAGGAGAAAACTCAACCGCTTGACGACATCGAGACGACACCCCTCCACGACGAAGAAGAAAAGGTATGAGTAATTAAAGGACTATGTAGCACACTAAAGTATAAATCAACTTTATTCAAAGGAAATACCAGAATATAAAAAGAGTTGTTTGGCATGCTGGCTTTTGCTAAAAACCGAATGTGGCATTTTGGAGTTCCATCTCATCTATTTTCTGGCAAAGAACAAGAACAGGATAGGACGTCTTGTTGTCACGACATCTCTTCGTGGAACTGAATCATCTTTAGCGCCAAATTCTCTTGGCGAAATTGAAAGTTGAGTCTACGCAACAGTGTTCTCTCGCCCACACCATTACATAAGTCTGGGCATAACTGCGCATGTGCCAAGCCAAACCACAACTCAACATAACGCAAGATATTGCGCGTACATACAGATAACATACATCTGCCATGCAACTGCTACAAACTATTAACAAAAGATTTAAATGGTTGACATGTTTACACCTAAATGCATTCTGATGGATTTAATTTCGTAATTAAATTATTTTTTTAATAATAAAAATAATATGCAAATTATCAATCCATATCTTAGAAATTTCGGAACATAATGTCAAAATCGAATTTAGATAAAAATGGCACAGGTAAAAATGGCACAGGTAAAAATGGCACAGTTAAAACAGCACAAGTGGATAAATAGGAAAAAAATGGCACGAGAAAAATATTGATGAAAATTTCACAATGAGTTTATCAAAATCTAGGATACAATACAAAAAGGGAAAACATTAAAAAGTTTGTCAAATTAAAAAGAAAATTATAAGTTTCAACCCTAAATTTTCTAAATTCGCCTTTCGGTTTATTTATTGTGTGTTGGGATTTTTTCCCATTAAAATAAGGGAAGAAATTTCGGGTCTGCTGTATAGAAAAAGAAGGCTTACAAAACAAGTGACGTGGTAAGAAAGAAGAACAAACAACGATGTAGTTATATCGAGATTTTATATAACTTAAAAAGAAAAGGAAGGATGAGAAGAAGAAGTTTGTTGCAAAATAAAATGATGGTATTTTTGCGGACTTTGCTGTTTCAGTTTCGTTTTGTTAATATCTCTCCATGTGGACTTGGTGGGAAGATTCGAAATACTTTGAATAAGAGGCTTCAGGTTTGCTCAAGTGCGTGAAATTCGCACAGTAAGACATGCTGGATGGCTGCTGTTTCTGCGTCCACTTGCTCGGTCGAGCAAGGAAGAAGAAAAAAAGGGAGTTTGAAAAACTCACTCACGTGGGGTGTGGTAGAGGTTCTAAATAGTGGCTTGTGATTGGTTGCTTTTCATCCATAACAAACGACTAAGTTATCATCATTTTCAATATGTGCTTGCCCCTTACCTAACCCTAATTTTTTCTAAATTCACCAATGAGTTTATTTATTATGCTTGTTCCTTACTTGTACAGCCAACAACTAGTAATATATAATAACACATATACAACTAAAACTAGTGGGGGTCACGGTCATGTCTTGAGGTGCATGATTAGAGTCAACCGAGAAAAAGCTTGGGAACCTATGTTCTTGCTTTGTGCCAATTTTTACTATTTATGCACTTGTGCCATTTTTGATAAACGTTACTATTGGCGACCTAAATTATTTTAAGGGAAATTAGTCAAAAACTATTTATTTTGGTTTACCAACTTTCGGAAATGTATTCCTTTATTGGCTGCAAGATGTGTCGGCGTGGGGGAAGTCAACATGTTACCACTGTATCAAGGTCAATCATCATTATCATTTTTGTCTTTTTTGTCTTCTATAATGTAGTGGGTGGGACATATTAGCAGTTAGGTTGGCGAAAGTGTACTAGAAATGTACTTAGAGACCCGTGAGGTCAAGGTTGTCCCCTATTCGCCCAAACTCTGCTATTGACGCCTTTTTTCAAATCTGTACCAGCTAATTCTTTGGGAAAGAACATGTCTTTTTTGGTGCTTCGTTGATTGGATTTTCTTCAACCCCCTTCATGTAAAAAGCAAAGGGCTCTAAAAGGGTGAAATCAACATATTTTAATATTTTTTTATCATTAAAATGTACAAAACAAAGGGCTCTCAAAATGGTCGATTAAATTTTTGAAGATTTCCAGACGACTTTTTTGTCAGATCCCATCGTTGTCAGACGACTTTTTTGTCGGATCCCATCGTTGTCAGATGACATTTTTGTCGGATCCCGTCGTTGTCAGACGACTTTTTTGTCGGATCCCGTTGTTGTCAGACGATTTTTTTGTCGGATCCCATCGTTGTCAGAGTGAGGAAATTATTCTTTTGAGAAGGAATTTTAAGAATTTTATATTTTTTTATCATTAAAATGTACAAAACAAAGGGCTCTCAAAATGGTCGATTAAATTTTTGAAGATTTCCAGACGATTTTTTTGTCAGATCCCGTCGTTGTCAGACGACTTTTTTGTCGGATCCCGTCGTTGTCAGACGACTTTCTTTGTCGGATTCCGTCGTTGTCAGACGGCTTTTTTGTCGGATCCCGTCGTTGTAAGACGACTTTTTTGTTGGATCCCGTCGTTGTCAGACGACTTTTTTGTCGGATCCCGTCGTTGTCAGATGACATTTTTGTCGGATCCCGTCGTTGTCAGACGACTTCTTTGTCGGATCTCGTCGTTGTCAGACGACTTTTTTGTTAGATCCTGTCGTTGTCAGATGACATTTTTGTCAGATCCCGTCGTTGTCAGATGACATTTTTGCCGGATCCCGTCGTTGTCAGACGACTTTCTTTGTCGGATCCCGTCGTTGTCAGACGACTTTTTTGTTGGATCCCGTCGTTGTCAGACGACTTTTTTGTCGGATCCCGTCGTTGTCAGATGACATTTTTGTCGGATCCCGTCGTTGTCAGACGACTTTTTTGTCGGATCCCGTCGTTGTCAGACGACTTTCTTTGTCGGATCCCGTCGTTGTCAGACGACTTTTTTGTCGGATCCCGTCGTTGTCAGACGACTTTTTTGTCGGATCCCGTTGTTGTCAGACGACTTTTTTGTCAGATCCCATCGTTGTCAGAGTGAGGAAATTATTCTTTTGAGAAGGAATTTTAAGAATCTGAGGTTCTTGGAAAGAATGGTTTTAAGAAAAAAAGATAAAAAGTAGACATTGGAGAGGAGACTTCGCCAACCTGCTGTTCTAAAAGGTCCTGTATATATCAATTTTTATTTTTATTTTATGCCCCTTTTTCGACCCCATTTGTCAGATTTCGGAGAAAACCTCTTCGGCCATTCTTGTATATTTTTGTAAAAAAAACAAAAAACTTTTTTCTTTTATCGTTGTGGCCACTGATTTTACCTTTTGTGACCGTTTATGTTTTTTTTTTATTATTATTATTGTTACTCAGGTTAACGTAGTTAATCTAGTGTAGAAGCTTATATGAAGGAACTATTTTCTATCAGCTGTGAGTTGTGATTCGGCTTGGCGTCGCCTTTTCACCAGGTGCGCGTCTAGCACGTCTGCCTGTAACGAGATTTTAACGAGATTCATGTGCGATGAATCATCTTGGTGCAAAGGCCGGATCATGTGATCAACAGAACACCCTCTTTCCCAAACAGACAAGATGTAGATCCTGCTTTCTCTGCTCTCCTCCCAACAGAGAATCGATGAACTCCGGGATAAAGTTTATTGTATTTTGTATACATTCACCAAACTCAAACCAACGTATTATCTTGCATTTTGTTCCTGTGTTTCTCCTACATAAAACTACTACCCGTCTCCGTCTGCGTCTGTGCAATGTGTTGTT
>OY744536.1:73054985-73057485 GCA_963556195.1 Sepiola atlantica | reverse complement strand
CCTAAATCCATCATTAATTCAATAGTCCCTTCAATTTCAAATAGAATTTCAAAACTTTCAGCTAATAAACCTATCTTCGAACAAAAATCTAGTTTTTATAATAACGTACTCCTTAACTCGGGATACACTGATAAAATTAAATATGAAAATAATCCCCCTCTCAAGGGGAATAAACCTTTAAATGTTATTACATACAAAATGGCTACACAAGATAGACAACGAACTAGCACACGATACCCAAGAAACCTAAGAAATATGTAAATAGACACACTAAAACTATTAATATAGTTAAAACGGCTAACCCTCAAGAACACAGTGAAAATAAAAATAAAAAAATTAGAAGAAAGGATAATATTTGGTTCAACCCACCCTATAATTGCAATGTAAAAACTAATATAGCTAAGGAATTCTTCAAAATTTTAGATAACTCGTTCAAGCACCCACATAAATATAGCACTATTTTAAATAAGAACTCTATTAAAATTTCTTACTCCACAATGCCCAATATAGCACAAACCATCATCACATCTAACAACAAAAAATTAAATCTGCCCAACAAACAACACCTACAATACACCCCACTAATAACTGCAACTGCCAAAAATATAGAGAATGCCCATTAAACGGTGATTGCATACAAAGTAACGTTATATATTCCTGTACTGTTAAACAATACACCATTACACAAATTAATACCAATATGCAAAATAATACCAACATACAATCTCCCCCCTTTCCCCTCAACCATCCCCATCAGCAACCCCCTCCACTAAATAACACCCTTCACACTGACCAACAACTACCACTAACTAATAATGGATCCGATCTCATCCCCCAAGATACCCCATTTTCCTCAACCAATAACCCTAACTTAAACCTCGACCAGAATCTGAGCATACAAACCGTAAGCATCCCCAATAATATAAACAACACAAATAATATAACAACAACCCCCCACAAAATTCATACCTATATTGGTGCTAGTGCTTTCCCCATTAAGACTAGAATCTCTAACCATATCTACTCTTTTAAACACAATAATAATAGTACCACTAGCACTTCTCTTTCCAACCTAATAAAAAGTTTTAGCATCAAAAAGATCACCTACTCCCTAAGTTGGTCTATATTAAAAAAAGTCAAACTCATATACTCCTGGTTCTTCCTTCTGCCAACTATGTACCTTTGGAAACTTATATGATAGCCACTGCACCCAAAAACTTAAATGTTATTAACTCCAAAAATGAACTTATTTCAAATTGCAGACACAAGCGAAAATTTAAATACATTAATTTCATTACCCCCTCTGACACTCCTCCTCCCAGCCAATAACTCCCCCCCCCCCCGTTTTTTAGCATCTGACAAATCTCTAAAAGAGGGTAATTTTGTAACTTCTATTCTTAACGCCCCTAATCTCACCAATTAACCCTCTCAATAAATTTTTCCACCCCATTGCACCTAACAACTATATCTACCCGTAACACCTATTGTAGATTGAACTAACATTACTCCTCCTACTTCCCACCGATCATTAACATATCTAATATCTAGACATTTATACTTCATCTGCAATATAGCTCCTATTATCCTTTCACTTCTGCTCCACTCCCAACCACTTATATTTATTACCTTTCTCCTATCCGTAAACCTACCCACAAACTCCTTCATGGCCTCTTATTCTCACTTTCTTATTATCTCCCACACATCCACTATATCGTCCTTATATTGGGCTCCTCCTAATAGCAACATCTTCCCCTGTAACTTTTTCGTCCTCTTTTTAACTACGATCTTCGAATTTCCCCCCAATTGGGTCCATTTATATCCCCCTATAATTCTTATTAGATCTCTAACACACAAGCATCAAAATGTAAGTTTGCTTAATTTTTCAATCCAACCCTGGCCCATAACACTTATATAAATTCAATTGTTACTAGCATTTCTATCCTATCTCCTTAATAGCCTCCATACCCCCCTTGAGAATTTTTTTTTTAACTAATTGATTGATTCAGGCTAGTTGCATAACTACTTATTTTGGCCTATTCTGAATAATCCTAATCCCTCTAACTACTCGCGAGCCATTTTCTATCGGTCTATTCTCTTTTGCTCTCCTTACCTTATCTTTGACCAATTTCACCCCCATCCCCTCAAATCATATTTTCAATCTACTTGGAAACCCCTTGCAAGCTTCCCTTATATATCTAATTTAATTTTAAACTGTAATTGTTAATTGTCAACCTGTTACGACTCACTCACCATTTAAACTATAGATTATAACACTGACACTGCACTCAAGTTTTAATTGAACCAACCTAATCCTACCCCCATTACTTGTAATCGAAACAAACTGTTTCAAACAATCTATCCTTATCCCTTATACTGTTCCCCTCTCCTAAATTTCAATATATCTGAGTAAGATAGACCTGATCTTTAATTTAACTAACTCTTTTCCCATTAATTTATTTCCCCCTCTTTCTCCTTGGTCATTTAATGTCCCTTTTAATTA
>OY744536.1:72517485-73049985 GCA_963556195.1 Sepiola atlantica | reverse complement strand
CCTGCACATTCAACAATTGCAACAAAATGGTTTGGTTGCCAATGCTTTTCCCAACATTTCTCAGATATACTAAGTCCACATTATTGCGATGCTTTTAGAGCTATTTTGTTTATTAAATTCAGTATTCAAATGTATAAATGCAAAATCTAATAATCCATTAATTGGAGGATAAATACTCCTAATACATATGTCATATGCATGGGCGACAGATGCCATTGTTAATGCATCTGACCAACCTGCAGCACAATTTGTTAGAGATATTTTGTAATCTCTTGATAAATTTTTAATTGGGCTGCTAACTGTTTCAGCAATTTCTTCCCAATTCAATGCCATGCACAGACATGTCCTCGCCTACTTCTTAAGAAGTGTCCCAAGAATAAACTATGCTTACAAAAAGGTGAATATTCTAGAGTTCACATGTGTTTATCTGACCGTTTGAAATGTTCAAGTTTGTGTTGACACCTATTTGGTAAGTGGCCATATAGCATCTCTTTGGTTGTATTAAATCGGCCCAGGACAATTTTTATTTTATTGCTGGCACACTTTGTCACTGCCCAGCCAGGTTACCCGGTCATTGGCCGGCCAGTATTCTAGATTTTTACCATTATATATATATATATATATATATATATATATATATATATATGCGGGGGTTGGGCGGCAGGTTGCGGAAAATCTATCAATCTTCATTCTATTTAGTAAGGTAAATAATTAATAACCAAAAAAAATGTATATTAGCAATATATGCTAAAATGTTTTTTTTTTTCCTTATATAGTTTTAATGGTTGAGAAACTTCCGAGACTAACTATATATATATATATATATATATATATATATATATATATATATATATATATATACAGTCGCGTCCAAAACTAAGGGACAAAATTTTAAAACCTAATATTTGTTAGAAATAATAACCGTAAAAAGCTGAGATTTTGACAACCGGTAGGTGTTGTCATCCATAATAACATACTAAAATTTGAACCCTTTGTATAGAATAGAAAAAGAATTATAACAATTATTCATTTATTTCCAAATTTGGAATGTCCAAAAGTAAGGGACAAAATTGAGAAAAACAATGTAAACAGCCAAAAAAAAACGATAAAAGTACATGTGTAATCAATATTTAGTAAATGAGCCCTTGCTCTCAATGACAGCTGCACATCTTCGACTACAAGAACGGATCAGTTCTTGACAATCCTTGATACTAATTTTAGACCATTCTTCTTGAAGCTTCACCCACAAATCCTCCGTGTTAGTGGGATTTCTTTCCCTAACTTTCACTCCTAAGATCTTCCAAAGATTTTCTATTGGATTTAAATCAGGACTTTGCGGTGGCCAATCCATAATTTCGAAATCTTGCTCGCTAAGGTAACTCATTACCACCTTTTCCTTGTGACATGGAGCATTATCTTGCATAAACATTGCCCTATCGAATCCTGAATTATGTATGATTGGCACAATATGATCTTGAACAATGTTTTTATACATCTGCGCGTTTACACGAGTTTGTAATCGGACAAGAGGCGTTGTACCTTGGCTAGAAAACATTCCAAATACCATGACGTTTCCGCCCCCAAATTTGACAGTTTTCTTAGTACACTTTGTACTTAATTTTTCACCAATACGTCTCTTTACAAAGTTTTTTCCGTCATTTCCAAATAGATTAAACTTGCTTTCATCACTGAAAAATACTTTTGCCCAATTTTCATATGTCCAAATTACATACCTGTTTGCAAACTCTAATCTCTTCTTCTTATTCTTCGAACTAACAAGTGGTTTCTTCCTTGGCGTTCTATCAAACATCCCTATTTCTTGCAGTCGTCTAGAAACAGTCTGTCTTGACACATTAACACATGAGGTACTATTCATAACCCTTTTAATTTCTGTGCAAGACTTAAAACGGTGCTTTAATGACATACGCTGCATTATTCGATCTTCTCTTGCTGAAGTTTTGCGGGGTCTGCCGGTTTTAAAAGCACTAGCTATTTTGCCAGTATCATTGTAGGATTTAACAATCCTGCCTACAACACTCTTGGAAAGTTTCACTTTCTCTGAAATCTCTCTAATGGTGTGCTTTTCCTTGTGTAGCTTCACAATAGCTTGTCTCACAGAGTAATCAAGTTTTTGACGTTTCGCCATGGTGTTGACTGATGCAACGTTTACAAATGACTAAATAAGAGTTCTTCAGTAGAGGAAATAAAAAAAGTTGAATGTAGCATGCTATTTACACCGTTTTTCTCAATTATGTCCCTTACTTTTGGACATTCCAAATTTGGAAATAAATGAATAATTGTTATAATTCTTTTTCTATTCTATACAAAGGGTTCAAATTTTAGTATGTTATTATGGATGACAACAACTACCGGTTGTCAAAATTTCAGCTTTTTACGGTTATTATTTCTAACAAATATTAGGTTTTAAAATTTTGTCCCTTAGTTTTAGACGCGACTGTATATATATATAATTATGCAGGTTATTTCGAACGACGATGTTTACCGCGTTCGGGAAAATTGAATTTGGGTGTGTTTTATCTGAAACATTCGTAAAACAAATATGAAAGGTCTAAACAACATTTCTTAGCTTCTTGGCTTGGAACAAAGTGCAGTATTAAAATTTTTTTTAATTGAAAATTGGTTCAATTACTTTCAGAGCATTGATTTTAAAGAATTTAAAACATTTATTTTTTCGATGGGGATATACTCAGAAGGGAAAATCCATCAATCTTCATTCTATTTCGTAAGGTAACAAAATAATAAACAAAAAAAAATGTATTTGGGGGGGGGGGGATATATGCTAAGTGTTAATAACGAAGACTATTCTGTTTATAAGTGACTACGATTGAGTCACGTGAGCCAAAATGCTGGTGTTGGGCGGCGGTGGGCGGCGGTAGGCGGCAGTGGGCAAAATCCATAAATCTTCATTCTATTTCGTAAGGTAAATAATTAATAAACAAAAAAAATGTATTGGGGGTGGGATATATGCTAATTGTTAATACGGAAGACTATTCTGTTTATAAGTGACTACGATTGAGTCACGTGAGCCAAAATGCTGGCGCCGGGGGAGCTGGGCGACGGTAGGCGGCCTGGGCGGTGGGTAAAAGTGCTGCCGGTCACTTGAGCTATTTGGCGCTGGCGGTCGGGAAAAGTGCTACCCCTTTTTTCGGTGATGGTGAACCGTAGGTCCGAAAAAAAAAATTATCTTTAATTTTGAAGAGTCAAATAAGGGGGAGATAACTCTAGTTTTCAACCACGCTTTATCTTAAAATGGATTTTAAAACTCTCAACTTTCAAAATATTTTATATTTAACCAGAGATAATGCCAAACTAATAGACTTCTTGCAATTGCACAGATTAATTTTCGAACAAATTTCTGAATTTTACCCAGTGTAAAAGTGTCAGTTATTTAAAAAACTTTATCTCCATTGTTTCATGTTTTTCCCCCCCGTCCATTTACGTATTTTTCTATTTTTTTCCTTCCTCTTCGTTGATAATTAATTTATTTTAATAAATCATTTTATTTTTCATTGGTGCCGAATGCGTTGATTGTTTTATTCCATAAATTATCCTTTTACGTATACATTGTTTTAACTTTATTTTAGATTAATTACAATAGTAAAATCTATTTTAAGATAAAGCGTGGTTGAAAACTAGAGTTATCTCCCCCTTATTTGACTCTTCAAAATTAAAGATATTTTTTTTTCGGCCCGACGTTTCACAAGCATTCTTTTTTTGCAACAGGTTTTGTGTGATAAAATGTTAAAACTGGAAAATATTTATTGTTAAAAAAAAGAAGCTATTTAAAACATTAAATTTTAAGTTTCAATATAATAAATTCGAATTTTGGTTATATTGAAACGATTAGCTCCCAAAATCGCTGCCACTTTTTATCGACTTGTTTTGTCTCTCAAAGCGGTGACAAGCAAATTAATCAACCGCATTAATTTGTCTTATTATTGCAGATTTATTTTTAAATTTCTATTTATTTTGCAAATATGTGTTGGCAATCGGACTTAGGGTTTGTGGTAGGATTAAAAGAATAAATTGTCTTTTCTGCAAAGGCGCCAGAGGAATTTCTTGCAGGTGACAATTTTGAAAATTTTAAAATCATAAAACAAATTAATATTTGAAAAACAAACAAACAAAAAAGTAATCCGCAAAAAATCAAACAACAAATTAATACAGTGGATTAATTTGCCGCTGGGAAAAGCAGACAAAACTAGTCGATAAAATTTAACAGACATTTTGTGAGCTAACCGCTTCAATATAACCCGAATGTGGTAAATGTTTACTATCACACCCGTTGTAGTTCCCCTCCCCCTTCCCCATATTTTTGTTTTTATTTTTGGGTAAACTACGACGGGTGTGATAGTCAAAAAATACCAACAGGATAATAAAATGGTGCATTATAGATGACAATTCAGAAGATGTGAATAAACAAATATTCAACAAATAACTGTTACCAAAGGCAATAAAAGTTACTTTTCTACATACCTACTTATCTATTTGTGTTTTAAAGTCTTTGAAAGAGTTTTTACTTCAATTTAAGATTTCGGGAATCTTTTACGACACTCAGCAGAGTCGCGAACGGGGTCCAAAAAAAGAACGAGAAAGGGTTTAAAAACATAAATTTGCAACAAGTGAAGTTGACCTACGACGAGTATAGTTATTTTTCTACTTACCTATGTAATTTGTTTTTATTTTTACGTATTATAAATGGGTTTTTATTAGATGTAAAAAAAAAATTTCTCGTTTTTTTTCCACTGGTTTTCACTAAAATCAAAATGGCGTCTTCACGTTCATTCCTTACCAAAAGCCCCCAAAATCGGCCATTTTTTGGGGGATGTTCCTGTGACAAAACTATTGATTTCTAATAAATAGCGGTTGTAACGGTCTAAAAATACAAACAAATGCCACAGGTAAGTTTGAAAATAACTTTTACAGCCTACAGTTACTTTTATTTGTTGTATATTTGTTTTTTTTAGCGTTTTTACTCTGCTGAGCGTCGTAAAAGATTCCCAAGATTTCGTTCAAATACGATATCGTTAGAGTTACATTTTCATCATGGCATCACCAACGTTTAATTAATGGGGGTTTTCGTTATTTTTTGGGTGAAAAAAAACCCCATCAATTATACAACAACTAACTGTTCCAAACGCAATAAAATTAACTTTTCTAACTAATTGAAAGGAGAAAATGACGAAAAAGAAAAAGTAATCAGACTTTGGTAATTTCTGGAAAATGGATTCCGCCATTTTTAATTCTGACTGTAACGATATCGTATTTGAACCAAATTTTTAATTGAAATAAAAACGCTTCCAAAGACTTTCAACACAAAAAAAAATATGCAGGTAGGTAGAAAAGTAACTGTTATTGCTTTTGGCGACAGTTATTTCTTAAATATATATATATTTTTTTTACATCCCTGTTTTTCTTTATGAATATAATGCGCCATTGCTACTATTTTATTTATCTGATGATAGGCGTTTTGATTTTTAAAGCTGATCAACGTTTGTTTCTATAAAGCCTTGTCCTATATATTTTAATGACACAAAATACATGCTAAAATATAACTTAGTTCTAGGATTGAATGATGTTTTAAAAAAACCCTATTTTAATTGCTCTAATTAGGCGGAATTTGCAATTAACTTGTGTGACGTGGATCCTGGCTTGGATAGGATATAGACGACGGAAGTGTTGTATCAAGATCCATGCTGAAAATTGTTGGTAAAAGTACAGAATAGTTAATTATAAATTACGATTAATAAGAATAATTAAAACATAATTTTTTTCAAACATAATTCAATCCCAGATTTAAGGTATATTTTAGCATGCATTTTGTGTGATTAAAGTAAATAGGAAAAAAGCCTTAGGGAAACAAGCTTTAGTATAACAATAATAGATAGAGTTTGTGAAAGCAGCTGCGGCAGTGAATGTTGTTATTACATATCGACTCTTGATTGGACAAAATCTCTAATCAGCAGTTTCAGCCAATCAGAATTCCAGCTTTCTCTCACTTTGTTCCGGTATTTTTATCTTAAACAGAAGGCACGTGGGTACATTCTTAACAGCTAATTCTGGCCCCTGACTACTAAACACAGCACTAGCACATACATACACACTGTTAAACGAACGCATGTACACAGTTTATATACACATGTAAATGCACATGGCACCAGCCGAAATGAACATATGTACTTAATTTTTTTTCTTCCAGACAAATCTCCTCCCTTTCACCAGAATGTTCTCGAACTCTTTAAACTCTCATTCTTTATGAACCTTTTATTTTGCATTGTCTTGAATTGTCAAATAAAAATAAATATTTTGTATGGATCGACTTTGTCATTCTTTCTTTTGATAATGCTCTATCCTCTTCAAGTTCGTTCTATACTTCTGTCGTTTATTCAATCCACCAATCTTTATGGTCTTCCATAAACATACTTACAGTTTTTCTATTTCGTCACCCACAGAGTTTTAGTAGTATATGAATTTAATAGGTTCCGGCAGAGAGTTGTCAGGTATTCAATATATCCTCTGTACATACATAGATAGGTTTTAGAAGGCTGTAGCAATGCAAAGGTATGACCTAAAAAAAATTGGTGAGAAACGAGGCGATTAATAATTTTCTTTTTACTTCTTACTGTTTCATCTTTGATCAATAGCGTGTTACACGGTGTCAAAAGTTTTACTGATATTTCGAGGATATACCTCCTTTTTCAAAGTATCTCCATATCAGAGCAATGTGGATATTGTATGTCGGCCGGAAGTAGTTTTAATCTAAATTTGTATCTTTTCCTTTGTAGTTTGCTTGAAGCCTAGTGTATAAATAGGTAATACATTTTAGAAGGCATATACGGTGGCAAACATATGAGCACCGGATGAACTAAAGAATGGGTGAGAAACGAGGTGATAAAAAGGCATATATGTAATAATTTATTTTTTATTTCTTGCAATTTCATCTTCGATCCATAGCATTACATTGTTTTAAGATTCCAATTCAAATGTTGTTAATCCCATATTTTGTGCTTCATCTTTTAACATATAAAGTTATCTTGCCGGATTTTCAAAGTTAGACCCAAATAACAACATATCGATATTTGATTCAGACTAGTCATTTTGTTTTATTTTTTCCTATGTTATTTCATGACTCTTTATGGCCTACCATACACACATTTATAGTTTTTTTTACTTAATTATAAAATGCATGGAGACAAGCACGATCCACAGAGGTATCTAAATTAATAAATGCAAAAGGTTTTATCATTTATCACAATTATATTACCATCAAAACAGGTTACTCTAATTTAAATCGATAATACATTATAGGTTTTGAAATACTGTATATATAGTAACAAGCCAAAGGCCAAACACACATATTTGTTTAACTCATTTGCATAACTATTTTTTAAACGACTTATAATGAATTAATGCTTGGAGTTATTAGGTTATAATTTGATTGCACTATTTTCCTATATATATGGAATAGTTTTCTCCATATGAACAGTAATTAATTAAAGTGATTTAATAAAAAAAGGATAGATTACCAAAACTATAGTCATTATTTTTGAAAGGAGGTGCACAAAAATTACTTTTTCATAACTTAATTTGCATATCTATATCTTTTAAACACGTTTCTTTTATTTTTTATGCCTCTCTATATACATAATAGTTTTGTCGATAATTTAATTGTAATTGATTCAAGTAATTTAAAAACAAAAGATGAATTACAAAAATATGTTTAAACTTCTAGAAAAGGCTGCATGCGCACACACCCACACATAACATAGGTACGCCTACAATAACTGCCCTGCCTACAAGAGGAATATTTTCTGTTAGAAATTACTCATTTTTCTGCCCCGCCTCTCTCCACAACAATCGACAAGCAAAGCAGCTTTTAAAGAAACACTTTTATTTTTAAAACTTAGCTTATTATTTTTATATACCTCATTTTAAAATGTAGTTTTTCTTAGAAAAAACACATTTAACTTTGTCGTAAATTATTTCTGGCATGAAATTCTATGAGTAAGTAAAAATATATTTTTATAACTAAACATCCTCGACTTTTCTCTTAAAAATAATTTTTTTTTAAATTTTAAGTTTCAATGTTTTATGTTTTTACATTTTCCGTGAAAAATAAATAATTTTTTTTTTTTTTGGGGGGGGGGGGTGATAAGCTAATTAAATGACTTATTTTCAAAGTGTAATTAAAATATTAATAGTTTGTTGTTAAACTTATGTTTACAATATTAAAGACTAAACCTGTTTTTTACTATTCAAATTGACAAATGAAAACAAAAGTTTAGTAGTTCCTGCACTGATCTGTCCAAATAACAAACACAGAATTGATACATATTTTGGTATTATTATAGATTAACACCCTCCGCTATGAAAAAAATGAGATTCTACTTTTTTTAGGCAATTATGCATGAACATCCTAAAATAGTTGGCAAAAAGTAGAAAAAACAAAACAAAAAAAAAACAAACAATTATTCTAGAATTTAGAGTCGCTGATCAGTTTCGCATATAAATTTAATGTAAAATGATCCCTAATATCCGAGCCATTCTAACATTTTAGGGCAGTTAGCCAAAACAATTTTTGCTATAGGAGATTAATCTTGCGCATTTTATTTTTGGAGGGGGCTATACTTTTTTAGGCGATTACGTGTGGTTTTACAACCTTGCCACTCGGACTTAGGGTTAGTGGTAAAAAAAATTGGTTAATTGCCCTAAATGATAGAATAGCCTGGAAGTGGGGTATCAATTCACATTAAATTTATATACGAAACTGATCCCCACTCTAAATTGTAAAATAATTGTTTTTTTCTATTTTTCGGCAAGTTTTTTAGGATGTTCACACGTAATCGCCTAAAAAAAGTAAAATTTCATTTCTTGGGTGGGGGTGGCAGTTCAGCTGAACGTGTTAATTTACAAATGTATCCATTATTTTTTTTTAATCTTACATTTGTAACTGTATGTCCTCACGCCTGCTTTAAAAAATGATGACGTGATAACAACCATTATATTTGTCATGAAAAAGAAAAAAGAAAAGCCTCATCTCCTCTTATCTTTCGAAATTACAAAAGAAATAGATTCATGTTTTTCATTTTCACTAAGTTTTTTTATTTATTTTTCTGTCTTTAATAATAAAGGTGAAAAGCATATAGTAACCATTTCAATTTACTCAGTAATATATAATTGTTTTATTTGACCAATCGACATTCCACTTTTTCTTTTCGTTCATTCATTTCATTATATAACCAGTTTTTAATAAGGAATTCATTTTCATTTTTATGCTTATTACAAAATCAAATCCCTCGACTTTGAATATCGAAAAGACCATGTAAAATAAAAATAAAATTTTTTCATGATTAATAAAATGTGATTATGTTCATACACAGTAAACTTCCTCGACATTTGAATATATCAAATAACACCATGGCAATCATCGTTTGGTTGTTTTTCTCCAAATTATGAAAATGTGAAATTAAAATTGTTTTTTTTTTCTCTCTAAAGAAGGCTATAGCTTGATTAATTGCAGTCTGGAGGACGGGTAGTTTTTGCTAGTAACAGTATATAGACAAGTTGTTTGTGAATAATGGCAAACCCCATTTCACTGTAAATAGTTAATGACCATACATTAGGAAAATACAGTTGCTAGCCGAGTCGAGATCACAAAGGCTATCAGTAATTTCCTTCATGGATGTGAACCAACGGTCCAACGGCTGAAGTCAAGGAAAAGCTTCCTCAGCCATGTTGAACCTCTAACAACATCTTAGGAAGAGACTAACTACAGCTGTGGACCAGACGGCTAGAGAATGCCCCTCCCCCCTCCTACTGACATGGGACCCCCCCCCCCCTTCTGAGGCCCTCCCTCCCAGTTCAGAGGCATCCTGGCTCCAGTGGAAAACATTCAACCGTCTGAGAACGGGAATGGGGCAATCAAAAGTTGCTATGAGTAGATGGGGCTACACAACTGACCCAACCATCTGCGAATGTGGAAAGGAGGACCATACTATGCAACATTGCCTGTTCTGCCCTCTACTGCCCAACCAATGCAGCTTGAAAGATCTTCTTGCAGAGTACAACAATAATGTAAAAGACTGTGTAAAAAAGTGAGAAACTGTTGTATGACCACATGCTTCAAAGACACACAAAGAAGAAGGAAGTTACAGTGTAAAAATGGAAACATTGAAAAAACATGAAAATAAAATCTGACAAAGACGAGTAAAAACAACATGTGAAGCATTAAGTCACTCATTGAACTTGTGTTAAATTGTTTGAATCAGGAAAAAGTGATTTGGCAAATCCAGTTAAAAATCTCTCTCTTTCTTTCTCAATTAATATTACTACTTATGTCTATATTCCCTTTTGTTTAAAATGGACTACTCCAATCTTTTTATTCTGTCCTTTCTTTGTTATCTTTGACTGTTAATAAACAAAGAGAGAAAGAGAAGTGAGAGTGATAGATACTGTATAAAATAAGAGTGGTGGTGGGGGGGAAGGGAGTTAAACAACGTACAGTAAGAGAGGGTAAAAGTGATAAAGTAGTTTGTAAAGAAATGGATTACTTGATGAGTTAATTGCAAATAACGGCTAATTAGAAAGTATAGACAGTAAACTAAAGGTCTGAAAGTGAATGTTACCAAGACCAAATTAAGCATCAGTGGTTGTAATGTTGGAAAGCTCACAAAAAAAGTAAAGTTCCCCTGCTCAGTTTTTGGAAAGGGAGTCGTGTGTAATTCAATTTGTTTGTGACGTCACCGAAGTCGCCATAGAAGATTTTCGGTAAGCCACCGGTACCTGGTTGAAGAGTATTTCTCTGCTGATGAAGAATGGAAGATGTCAAAACGTTTCAATAGGTCAATTAACCACTCTCTCCATGTGTTTGAAAGATCAAGAGGGTGGTGTCCGGCATTGGTCAGCAAGTTTGGCATCAACTCGGAAAGTAAAGGTCACTTCAAGCAAAAAAAAAAGAAAAAAAATTTTTAAGTGACTACTTTCTTTTCGTACACAGAGAGGATATTATTTCAAGATTTCTATCTCATACGGTTTTGGACCAGCAGGTAGTGGCAAACTGAGGATTTCATGTTAAAGTCTTTCCAAAACTGAGAGGCAAATTTGGTATCAGAGCAACACAATTTGAGCTCTTCTCTCTGATTGCCGTAGCTTTTTGTGGTGAGCGAAAAGCAGTCCTCAATCACCAAAATACGGCTCATTATATTGAGATTCTAGCAAGGAAACCTGGCGTTGTCCCCAACTTGTTCTTCCCCTATTTGTCACTCTGACCACTTTTCCCAGAGGGTTGTGCTGTCCAACTTCGCCCACCCACTCGTATATCTATCTCTTTAGTGACAAGGCTGTACATATCTTTAACAGTTTACTTTCTTTTTTTAAACGCCAAAAACAGAATTCATTCAATTCACATTTGACTCCTTTTGTCATCATTGGCAATTCATCTTTTTAAACTCCTCAACTGCAGCTGGAAGCGACACACATCCATTAACACTATTTTCCTGACACTCTGACCTCAGCTAACACCAGAATCTCTTGCTAACAAGTACATCTCTGGTCAGGGATCACTTTCGCATATAAATTTAACATAAAATGATCACCCGTTTCCGGATTACCAGGTGGTAATGATGACCCACTTCCAGACCAGATAGTGTTTTTCAGGACATAACAAAATATATATTTTTAAATCTTGGCCATTTCTTAATTTCTTGAAGGTCAATTTTAGGTATGTATGTTCTGAGAGGGTTAACTATTTTTTTTCCTGCCAAAGTTAATAAAATAATTATTGTTTTTCTAACAGACCTATATTACGAATGATAGTGGACATTCTTCTACTCCTCACCACCGACGCTCTGCCAGAATTACTGCCTATCCAACGCCATCTATTCATTTGCAGACTAATGCATAGCAAGTCGACCCTTCACACTTTCTGTGCCAACCTCTACGAGCCATACCATGCCATGCCATGTCATTAAAAAAAAATTTTTTTTTTAAAGGTCAATCATGAATCCTCACGTATCAGCTTTCAAAGCGTAATTTCTTAATCGGGCGCATAGGGTCAATAAAGAGCCATAATACATAAAATGTATCTCCCTTTAAAAACATATTCAGTTATATATTTAAAACGTTATCTGGTCCGGAAGTGGGCGATCATTACCACTTGTAAACATGTAAACAGACTGAAAAGTTGGTGGTAAAAAGAAATAATAATTAAAAAAACAACAATATTTTAGACTTGAGTAGAGGATCATTTTCGCATCTAAATGTAACATAAAATGATTACTCACTTTCGAGCCATCAGTCGATAATGATCACCCACTTCCGGACCATATCCCTAACGTTTTTAAGCACTGTTCTTAAATTGCTTACAAGGCTATCTGGTGGGTGATCATTACCGATGGGTGGCCCGGAAGTGGGTGAGCATGTTATGTTAAATTTATGTGTTTTATTTTTTAATTTATTTTTCCCGCCAACTTTTCTGGTTGTTTACATGTAATCGCCTAAAAAAATATTTTAATTTAATTTTTTTGTGAATTAGCAAGGTGTGCTGGGCTATAATTTTACTTATTTATTTATTATTTTATTTCTTGATTTTTAGAATCCTACCTTTGTTTACCTGTAATAATCGAAACGGTGACCTAAACCGTTTGTGTTCGTCGCTAATTCCAAGCTAGCTTTGCAGAGACGACGAATGGTCGTCATGTTAGGATTTCTTACTTATCGGTCATTTTTTTTTTTTTGATTATTACAAAAAATAATAAAACATAATTAACTAAACTCTCCATTGAACCTGTCCGAAAACAACTTCGGCCCGTCGGAAATCTTTTTCTTTTTTAAATCTATTTTTCACTTTTGACTTGATGGGAAAATAATCAACCTTTTATTGTTTATAGTTCCGGTTGGATTCTATGACGGAACGAACGCCAGCTGTTTGGATGTTTCTTCTCACTCGACATCGGACATAAGTTGAAAGGAAGAAAAAAAAGAAAGAATTAGTCCTCCATTATTTCTAAAATGGGGTTCTTTCATCAGCTTCGACTGCTGTTATGGAAGAATTTTACGTTAAAGAAACGATCACCGGTAAGTAAACAAAACTCGACATTTTTGTTTGGACTCCCCCCCCTCCCCAACCGAGACGATAAATGTGCTTAGGTTTGAAAACATTTTAGCTACAATTTTTGTAATTATTTGGTTAATTTTTGTTTCAGCTATAATTAAATAATGAAAAATGGAGAGAGAAAAATGCTTTTTATTATTGGAAGCCCTATACCTTTTGCTAATTTACCCCCCCCCCCCTTTAAAAAAATAAGACTACTTTTTTAGGCGATTACATGTAAATAGTCTGAAAAAGTTGTCTGTAACAAAAGGTACTTCTACAGAATTTGAACCGAACTGTTTTTTCTCCCCTAACCTTAGATTAACTCGGTTCGTTCACAGATTAAAACCCACACTAACTTTGACCCTAACCCCCCCCCCCATCCTAACCTTAACGACGGGGTCAAAGTTAGCGTGGGTCCTAATTTGTGAAAGACCCTTAAGTTTTAGGTTTAGTTCGACGAAAGTCGATTTGGTTCAGTTCAAATTCTGTAGAAGCACTAAAACATCTTTTTAAAAAGACTACTTCTGCAGTTTACGGACCGAGCTGAAATAACAACGTTATTATTTAGAAACCCATTCTTAACATTGTTAACTATTCTGTCCTTTCACCTAACAATTTAATAAACAATACCTTAAAAATTGAATTTAACTTGAAAATCCTATTTTAAAAAATAGCACGGTCCGTAAACTGCAGAACTATCCCCAAAGAACTTCAATATTTTAGACTATAAAGTGTGGGATCACTTTCGCATATGAATTTAACGTAAAATGATCACCCACTTTCTGGCCAGTTAGCAAGCGGTATAGTTACTTTGGGATCTTAAAATACAAAAGAGACGCACAATGCCGGAAGGTTGGGGAAAACCAGTTCCCTCTGATGGGACACTCTCGTCGAGTACAAATATAATCGTGAACGGATCCCGTTGGCATTCCTCAGTAGGGACGCTTCAAGCGATCGGAAATAGATTACCACCTCTCCCAAAGGTGAAGGTAATGCCTGGAACGGTGCACGCTGTACAGTCTAAAACTTTGCCGGACCCTACCTCATCCCGACAAAGAAGGGTTTGATGGTTTAGGTCGACCCCTAGGTTGCCAGAATGATCCTAAGGACTGACCTCGACTGCTTATAAAAATCTTTACGAGCAAACCACCTGTTAATTGTTTTTCTTTTGATGACGAAAAGTTTAAAAATAAAAATTAGGTGACACGACGAGACGTAAATTCAAATGAGGCAACAACTCTTTGCGTTCTTTGTGATTAATTTAGTTCAAAACATTGGCGTAGGTGCAGAATAACAACCCTCTCCTCATGTTAAGAATAGGTTTCGAAATAATAATGGTACTATCTAGAACCCATTCTTAACATAAGGAGGGCGTTGGGGGGGGGGGGCTTTGTTAACTATTCTGTACCAGCCTTCACTAAAAGATTTTCTAAACAGGAAATAAACCAAAATTATTATTTTTTGTTTCTTAACAAAGTAAATATGGCTTTTTCCTGTCGTTTTGTTTCCCGATATTTTTTGACATGTTTACAAATCTACGGTAAAAATAACTGCGAAATTGAGCTTTAAAATGGCCGACCTACAACATAAAATATTTTTTCCGTATTTCCATCCGGACTTAGGGTTAGTGATCGGATTAAAGAAGGGCAGGTATTATTGTAGATTAACACCCTCCGCTACCCCCAAGAGATTCTACTCTTTTTAGGCGATTACGTGAAAAGAAAAATAATACATTTAATTTAGAATTTAGAGTAGGGGTTCAGTTTCGTAAAATAACTATTTCCGGACCATTCTAGCATTTTAGGGCAGTAAACCATTTTTTTTCTTCTGTTTTTTTTGCTATGGTAGATAAATCCTATTCTTTTTGGGGGTAGAGGGGTCTACTTTTTACCTGTGGTTTTATGACATTGTCACTCGAACTTAGGGTTAATTGTAAAATTTTTTGGTTAACTGCCCTAAAAATTAGAATGGCCCAGAAATTGAAGGTCGTTTTACATGAAATCTATATAAGAAACTGATCATCTATTCTAAATTCTAAAATATATTTTTTTTTCTTCTCCACCAAGTTTTTCAGGGTAAGTAATCGCCTAAAAAGAGAAAGTAGAATCTCATTTTGGGGGCGGAGGATTCAGCGGAGGGTGTTAATATACAAATGTACCGAATGGCATGGGTTTTTTAAAAATGAATTTTAACATTGACATTTTTTATACTATAGTTTGATGAGGAACAATGAAGATTATGAATTATACGCGAGATTGTTCATTAACATGTCGGACCAAAATCTGATTTTGAAATCGATTCGAACTAGAATAACATTTAAGGCGCTTTCTCGGTATTATTTACTCACCACGTGACCTTTTTTTACGGACTATTTTCTTTCTCTGTGTACCTATTATGTTGCTAGAGAATTCCGTTTGATTTTTTATTTTCTTTACCCAATATTTGAGATTTTAGAGTTGGATATCACTTTCCTATATAAATTTAACGTAAAATGATCACCCATTTCTTGATCATTACCAATTCCCGGAAACTTATAGTAGAAAAAAAACGTATAACAAAATTTTTGTGTTTATTCTTATTTTGTCTTTTATTTTACAACGATAGCCCGTAGAAGCTATACAAGTCAGATGAGTGCGTTAACGAGCTATACTCGTTCGCCAGTTTCTGTTGCATAGACAAACTAGTGCATTCGGGATTCATTTAGGCATCGTTTCTGGCGGTGCTCGAACGTGGGTGGGTGGGGGGGGCGCATACATTCTACAGACGAGTGTTTCCAAATCACAAATGAAAAACACGCAGTGCAAAAAAATGTTATGTCGTGAATTAACTACTTTACGGAAATTGTCGAGCCTCCACCCCCCCCCCCTCCAAAAAAAAAAAAATTAAAAAACAAACTAATTTGCATTTTGTTCTGCGCAAGTACTTTGAAATTGTAGAAATTATTTTTTTAAAAATTGTTACTGTTGTAAAATAAGACAAAATAACAATAAACAAACAAAAAGTTGGGTGCTTATACACAATTCGAACAAAATGAAATCGACTTTTGCCGAATTGGATTTACGTAAACAGCTGGAAAAAGTAGTTAAACCAAGCCGCTGTCAAAATTTTAAAAATCAAAAAACACTCACCTGAATGTATATTTCTTTATGAAGTATTTATTTCGGGCGAAGGTACACAATGAAACAAAGTTTTCTAATTTGCCCCCGCCCTCGAAATATTTTTATTTCTTTAAAAAAACACTCGTCCCCCCCCTTTTTTTTTTTTGAAAGGGATTCGGTCGTTGAAAAACAGTCAATTAGTAGGGTATACCAGGGTGAAATGGGCCACTTTTTTGCATTTTCTTTTTTTGACCTGATAACTTCTTCAAAACTGCATGCATGAAGGGTGGTCAGAGTAGCAAATGGGTTCACAGCATTCAGTCAAATAAAGATAATATATATAATGTTCCCTATAGTATTAAAATGTACCAAGTTTTATGAGGTACTTGACGTACCTTCAAATTTTTTTACCGGGGTGAAGTGGGACACCTATATTAAGAGTTTAAAAATCACCATAAAGTCTTCTTTATGGTGTGACAAAGTGTCCGGGGCCCCATGGGGATCGGGTACCCTGGTTACGCGCTAGTATGCATCTTGGTGATGATGTTAGGCCCTGCGTAGAGACGAAGTGGAGATATAAAACTAGTATATATTCAACATGGAAACAAGCTTATTCAAACAATGGGAAAAGGGCGCCGGTCTGTCTAGCAGAGTCGAGTTTTGCAGTCAGAATTCGTTGCCTTCCTAGGTGAAGAGAGTGTCCAGATGTTAAGTTAAAGATTAAGAAAAATATGTCAACAAAGACATATAGTTGTTTTGGGTTTGCGATTCGGAGGGCTGCTTTGATCTAGCATATAATCATTTAGGGCTGTCATCATTAATTACGGCAGAGAGCCCACATCACGAGAAGGACAAGGTAATTGTTTTATGATAACGCTAAGCCAGAGAGGGAATTCCATTTTATTTTAGGGGCAAGGGAGTAAGACGCCCATCCTCCCAACCCCTGAAAGAGGAAGAGACGCAGAGAGAACTATGGCAGAGGAAGGGGATGTGACGATAGACATCTTCAATAAGAGACTGTGTGTTTTGACGCACGAAAAGTCAGAACCACGAGAGAACAGAACGAGTAGAGACGGCGAGAAGGTCGGGCGTCCGTCTGATGCACGCACACCGATGAAGGCGTGCGTGGCAGAGTAGACATGACACACGACAGTTCAGATCCCGTAGAGACGCCGAGAGAGCGAGTCAGAGTAAAATCGCCAGAGTGAACGGAATTCTCGCCATCATCGCTTTGCCCATAGTTTAGTGACTTAAACAACAATTTTGTGAACGAATTCGCGCACAGAGAGAACTGGGGAAATAACTTGGGGAGAACACTCCCTTTTTGCTAAAGACCTTTACAATACGATAGACAGTAATCCAGTGTAAAATCAATTCGTTTTTTTATTGTTATTAATAATTACTCTTCCATACAAAAACCTGACCGAGTTGTTGAACATTGTTCTTTTCCCTTTGTTCTGCTTTGAATAATCTTTCGCCCTCACAGAGCCAACCGATTGCTGTTCGCCCAGTGATCGCTCGCGGATATCAACAGTTTCAATGTGGGAGTTGGACGAGACGCCAAGATCGACGAAGTCATCGTCATCATCCCGACCTAGAGGAATTTCGATCGACATATTTTTTTATTGCCATTTCGACGATCGGTTGAAGTATGTTCACGGTCTGGCAGGATCGTGCGCACGCGTGGGGTTCACAACTTGGCACCGCGATCAGGATATCATACACCTATGTGTGCGGTTGCCGACGATCCCCACCATGTGCAGGGAGGGCCCCCATGCATGTGCGGAGCTTAGTGTGGGGTTATAATGGTGATTAAGAATGTTTTCATCAACACATCACATAGATTAGATGAAGTTACTTTACTCTTGCATACATTTTTTACAATAAAAGTCCTGTTAAAGATCAATAACACTTAGTACACACATACTCGTCGCTGATGTCACATATCAACCAACTCGCATCATAAGGTCACAAATGTGAAACAAACATAAAATGAACTAATACAATGTTTCGACACAGTCACACCTGCAATATTCCAAAATAACAATCAAAGCACCGACAATGCAGAGTTTTGGTTTGGAATGATTATGCAGCTCTAAAGTTATGTACCACTCTCCTGTTAGATCCAATAAAGATATAAAAATGTAGGGTGGCCCACTTCACCCTGGTCACTCTATTCTAAGAAAAATCTTGCTTCCCATAAAATTTTTTAAAAAGTGCTTTGCAATTATACTTATATGGCCTTCTCACCTCGAGAATATCATACATTAGAATTCTCAAGGGATAGAAATAGAAATCAGCAAAAAGTTTTATTAGATAGTGCATAACTTTGGCATTCACACTCCCTTCTTCATCAGAGTGCAGAGCAGAACAGAACAAAATGCTAGTTTCAATGGCCATGTCATAAAGACAATGTTGGGTGCAATGCATAATGGTAACACCAAGCTCTGAGGAAAAACGAAGTTTGGAGAAAATAGAGGTAATCATTTCACCCGGTGGCCCACTTCACCCCGGAGTACCCTACATAGTTTAGGGATTGGTTAGGGTTAAAAATAAGTCAATCATTTTCCGTTCAATTATTTTACGTTTGACGTCTTTGTCATCTGCTAGGAATTTTTTTTGAGGCCCCTGATTCGTTGGTTTCTTGCTAGTTCTGGAGATCTACTTCGGCAAAAATCGGTTTTGTTTGGTTCAAATTCTGTAGAAGTCCCAAAGTTAGGTTGCACTTTTTTTTTCTACAATAAGTTTCCTGAAATTGATGATCATCATTTTACGTTAAATTTATATAGGAAAGTAATTCTCTACTCTAAAATATTGAGTAAAAAATCAAAAATCAAATGGAATTTTTTAGTGACATAATAGGTAATTGTACACAGAAGAAAAAAATATCCTTTAAAAAATACCCCCAAAAGTGATGGGTAAATACCAAAAAAGTGATTTGGTAAATACCAAAAAAGTGAGTTGATAAATACCAAAAAAGTGATTTGGTAAATACCAAAAAAGTGATTTGGTAAATACCAAAAAAGTGAGTTGATAAATACTAAAAAAGTGATTTGGTAAATACCAAAAAAAGTGATTTGGTAAATACCAAAAAAGGTGAGTTGGTAAATACCAAAAAAGGTGAGTTGGTAAATACCAAAAAAGGTGAGTTGGTAAATACCAAAAAAAGTTGAGTTGGTAAATACCAAAAAAGTGATTTGGTAAATACCAAAAAAAGTGAGTTGGTAAATACCAAAAAAGGTGAGTTGGTAAATACCAAAAAAGGTGAGTTGGTAAATACCAAAAAAGGTGAGTTGGTAAATACCAAAAAAGGTGAGTTGGTAAATACCAAAAAAAGTTGAGTTGGTAAATACCAAAAAAGTGATTTGGTAAATACCAAAAAAGTGATTTGGTAAATACCAAAAAAGTGATTTGGTAAATACCAAAAAAGTGATTTGGTAAATACCAAAAAAGTGATTTGGTAAATACCAAAAAAGTGATTTGGTAAATACCAAAAAAGTGAGTTGATAAATACCAAAAAAGTGATTTGGTAAATACCAAAAAAGGTGAGTTGGTAAATACCAAAAAAGGTGAGTTGGTAAATACCAAAAAAGGTGAGTTGGTAAATACCAAAAAAGGGATTTGGTAAATACCAAAAAAGTGATTTGATAAATACCAAAAAAGTGATTGGGTAAATACCAAAAAAGTGATTGGGTAAATACCAAAAAAGTGATTTGGGTAAATACCAAAAAAGTGATTTGGTAAATACCAAAAAAGTGATTGGGTAAATACCAAAAAAGTGATTTGGGTAAATACCAAAAAAGTGATTGGGTAAATACCAAAAAAGTGAGTTGATAAATACCAAAAAAGTGATTTGGTAAATACCAAAAAAGTGAGTTGATAAATACCAAAAAAGTGATTTGGTAAATACCAAAAAAGTGATTGGGTAAATACCAAAAAAGTGATTGGGTAAATACCAAAAAAGTGAGTTGATAAATACCAAAAAAGTGATTGGGTAAATACCAAAAAAGTGAGTTGATAAATACCAAAAAAGTGATTTGGTAAATACCAAAAAAGTGATTGGGTAAATACCAAAAAAGGTGAGTTGGTAAATACCAAAAAAGGTGAGTTGGTAAATACCAAAAAAGGTGAGTTGGTAAATACCAAAAAAGGTGAGTTGGTAAATACCAAAAAAGTGATTTGATAAATACCAAAAAAGGTGAGTTGGTAAATACCAAAAAAGTGATTGGGTAAATACCAAAAAAGTGATTTGATAAATACCAAAAAAGGTGAGTTGGTAAATACCAAAAAAGGTGAGTTGGTAAATACCAAAAAAGGTGAGTTGGTAAATACCAAAAAAGGTGAGTTGGTAAATACCAAAAAAGGTGAGTTGGTAAATACCAAAAAAGGTGAGTTGGTAAATACCAAAAAAGGTGAGTTGGTAAATACCAAAAAAGTGATTTGATAAATACCAAAAAAGTGAGTTGGTAAATACCAAAAAAGGTGAGTTGGTAAATACCAAAAAAGGTGAGTTGGTAAATACCAAAAAAGGTGAGTTGGTAAATACCAAAAAAGGTGAGTTGGTAAATACCAAAAAAGGTGAGTTGGTAAATACCAAAAAAGGTGAGTTGGTAAATACCAAAAAAGGTGAGTTGGTAAATACCAAAAAAGGTGAGTTGGTAAATACCAAAAAAGGTGAGTTGGTAAATACCAAAAAAGTGATTTGATAAATACCAAAAAAGTGAGTTGGTAAATACCAAAAAAGGTGAGTTGGTAAATACCAAAAAAGTGATTTGATAAATACCAAAAAAGTGATTTGATAAATACCAAAAAAGTGAGTTGGTAAATACCAAAAAAGTGATTTGATAAATACCAAAAAAGTGATTTGATAAATACCAAAAAAGTGATTGGGTAAATACCAAAAAAGTGATTTGGGTAAATACCAAAAAAGTGAGTTGATAAATACCAAAAAAGTGATTGGGTAAATACCAAAAAAGGGAGTTGGTAAATACCAAAAAAGTGAGTTGGTAAATACCAAAAAAGTGATTGGGTAAATACCAAAAAAGTGGCACACTTAATTTTGATGGTATTATTATAGAATTCTTTTTTTTTTTGTGATTACGTTTTTTGCGATTTCACCCCGAAAAACTTGACGTAGTTTAGACTTTGGAGTGGGGGATCAGTTTAGCATATACATTTAACGTAAAATAATCACCCACCTTCTGACTAATTAGTGGTTGAACGACCATTTCCTGGTTTTAGTTAAATATTATTTTATTTTTTGGAAGGTAGGTGGTCAGTTGCCATCTAGACTTAGGCTTAGTGGTAGGGTTAAGGGTTTGGGGGAGAGGGGTACTTTTACACTTTTTGATTGGAGCAATTTCGTTTCAGTTAATTTTGGTTTTTGTAGCCTATTACTACGGCGTTAACTTATTTTCTTTACTTTAAAAAATAAGACCAAAATGTTTTTATTTTTTATTTTTTTATTTTATTTTACATTTTCAGATTAATAGTTGCCCCCCTCCAAATGAGATTCTATTTTTAGGCGATTATTTTAGAATTTAGAGTGGGGGATCAGTTTCATATATGAATTTAACAAAATTCATTACCAGGCCATTCTAGCGTTTTAGGGCGATTAACAAAATATTTTTACCACTAACTTTAAGTCTGAGTGGCTACAAGTTAGGATTGAATGAAAAATAATTTATTGGAATGTTTTACAAAAATAATTTATGGGGAAGAAAGTATTTTTTGAAAAAAACAAAAAATGCAGTTATATCAGATGGCAAATTTGATCGATCTGATGATTTTGTTGTCAAACATTCACAAACATCTGCGGTCGAATGCTTTACTGGATTTTTGTTTTTGTTTTTTTGTGTGTGATGGTGGGGGGCACGGCCCCATAGATTCTCAATGTTCTCTGTGTGTGGGCGCCAGTACTCGGATGCACAAAGTTTTTAGAATGGTTCACACATTTGTGGATATATTTATTGGCAACTGTTCAGTGTAATTGTAGGCTGCCCACTAGTCGGAAGCTCTGGAAATATATATTTCTAAATTATAGTAATTGGAGTTTTTGTCTCTTGCACACTCATTCAATGCGAACATGATTACAATAAATAAATAGAAATAAAAAATAATATCAGCTATGAAAGAATTAAAAATATCTCGTGCAAATGAGTGGGGTTAAAAATATCGGGTACAAAATTGACTTAACATCGGTAAGAGAAGACAATACAAAACTGAGAATAAACGAAACGAAATTGCTTCAATTAAGAAAGTTCAATAGCACTTTTTTTTTTTTTTGTTCCATCAGGGGCTGGGTCTGTTGCTAACCAGACTTAGGGTTAAGAGAGAGTTGGGGTTTTTTTTCCAAGTTTTTCAGGTTATTTCTTAGAACTCATGGAATGTTTCTAAAATTGTTTTTTTTTTTTTAATATCTTTTTTTCTAGTTTCTCTTTAATAAAATAATCTTTTGTCAATAAAAACTAATTTAACGAAATTTTGGAGTCGTTATCAAAATTCGTCTCTAGGGTAACAAGGAATATACAAAAATAGGAGGAAACAAGGAATATACAAAAATAGGAGGAAACAACAAAGACGAAAAAAGGAACAAATAATGAAATTGACTTAGAAATGTAATTCAATACGATTTTTATTAATATTTAAAAATGTGCTTTTGCTTCCTAAAGGTAACAATAAAAAAACAAAAACACAACAGGCTAAAAAAATAGAAAAATCAATTAGAGCCATAAAAATATAAAAAAAAATGGGTCTTTACATAAGACAAAATAAAAGATAGGCTTACTTGAAAAAAAAAAGAAGCGACATGCAATAACATACAACCAAAATTTTAAGACTAATTCTTCCGTTCTTCTCTCTCTCCGATATCTTTTAAAACAAAACCTTCAAAAGGTTAAAAGTTCTTGGGTTCTCTCGTCCAAAAGTTATATAAAAAATCTGTTTTTATACCTATCCCTTCAAAAGGAAATTCTTCTAGAAAAGTTCTCTGAGAAATAATTCTCTACTTTTCTTTTAAACCGCTTTGGGTTTTAAACTCAGAGTTTTTCTTAACCTTTATAATTTTCGTTAAAACTCTACATTTTTAACTCTTTTTTTTTCTATCAAGGACTCTCTCGTCCTTGTTAATAAACAAACTTGTTTTTCTTTAATCTTTTCCTTCAAAAGGAAAGTTTTTACGTTGGTTAACTTTTTAACTGATGAAGACCAGTAAAACCTCAACCTCCTCAGGATGGAAAATCTGTATCTGTCGAAAAAAACGCGCAAAATCTCAAAGTAAGATGCGATCCCATGTCCACCAATCAGGTCTCGGCTTTCTCCTCCCTCCAGAACTGCTTAGCTGACATGGTGGAAAAGAGACAAGCAAAGGGTTACACTGACATGATGATGATCATCATCATGATAATAGGTCATAGAGGGGGAAGGACAGGCGTGCCAATACATTGTAGCAAGAAACGTTGACCTCCCACACCACCACTCCAACACTGCTTAATGGCGAAGAAAACAAATTTTCCAAACTCTCTTGACAAGAAAAAGAAAATAAATAGGACCAAAATTCAACTAACATCACTCTCAACAGGGAATGGGGGATATTTAATTAAAAAAATACACCTGTTGTTCTGCAACAGATAATTCTTATAGTGAATCTACTTATGGGTTCTAAAATGTGAGACCGAGCTTGAATATTAGTACAATCCTTCAAATCCACAACAGCCTAGTAAGATCCACCCCAAGGGAGGGGTAAACACAGCTATCCCTTTGTTTAGGGAAGTTACCAGAGGCTGCTAATCCAAAAAAACTAAGAAACATTTCCTGTACAAACCGAGCAGGGAAATCAGTTTCAAAGGCTTGTCGAGCTCCACACAGCAAGCTAGGCTAACTAAGCCTGGTAAAGGTTTAAAAAAACCCAGGCCTCTGTAGTGAACAGGACTCGATTCGAACGAACGCTAAAAAACGAATGGCGTGAATTGCTACTCTCTTTCTTTCTTTGTGTTGTTTGGATATGCTTTCCTTGTCACTCACTAGAGACAAGAAACGTGTTAGCTGAAGACTCCAACCAATGAGAAACTAGCCCGTCGATAAGCAACGCGAACTCGATAACACCTATAAAAGAACGAAAAGAGTTCGCATCTTTATCTTTTCAGCAGACAGACAACGAAAGAACGCACGATATACGCTTTCTATCCTCTCGGCCAGGGCGACAAAAAAAGGGACACTTCAGAAATTCACGTACAAGCTTGCCTTACCGTGCGCATACATACCCTCTTACACACACAGTAGCAAGACAAGCTAACACACACGCACACACAGATTACATTGCCACATACAGACATACACGCTCTATGACTCACCCACTAACAAATAGACATACACATCTTTAGCACCCTCATGTTCATCTAATTACGATGAACAATTTCTAACAAAGAACACGAGTTTGAATAAACTTTACAAAGAACATTTCACTTATTAAAACGAACCCTAATATTCCATGTAAACGTATAGCTTTACAAATGCCTTTTCTAGATTAAATTGTTTGTTAATTATAAAATGTTTTGTTGTAATTACTGTTTTCTTTCATTTTTAATTCACTAAATGTTATCCCTGTTTGTAGTCTTTTCCTTCCTTCGTTCATTCACAAAACGTCATACATGTCAAGTTAGCTCTTGCTAGCGGGTGACCTCTAATATATCCATATCCTTCGCCATTTATTTAAGTTTTTATTCACCGAAACACTATTCATGCATGTTTAGTGCTTCCTTCGCCAGGCCTTACTTCTGACACTCAAAGGACCATAAAAAATCTCCATCAAGGAGAGATCTGAGCTTCCAGACTTTAGTGTTGGGAACTCCACCTCCGTGTCACAAAATCCTCGTTTTAAAAATTGTAATTTTGCTCCAAGGGGAAAACCCCAACGCAAAACAATTCAGGCTACAATAGCTTTTGCAACATTGCAGGAATCTATGTTGAGACATGTCCTCAAAAAATTAAGAAGGCATGCAAAGGCCCTATTCCTGAAGTTGATTCCAATGCAGGAAAGGTCACACAGAAAGGAGCCGCTTCAGACACATACAAGCCCAGTTCTTCAGAAGACTTCTGCTAAACATAATCTGCACTCTCGCAGACCTTCTGAAGGGCTGAACTATCTAGTCAGCAAATACCTCAGACTCCACCAACAGGCGACATTGAATTGAAATCAGGATGACCCAGTCGAGCTGGAATTTACTAAACTCTTGCCAGAATAATCTCCCCTTGACCCCAACAAGGTGCCAAGGAGATATAAGACAAGAAGTCCTGAAATCTTCGGAGAGGCTCTCTCTCCTAAGGTGCACACTAGCACCGAATAAAGTGCACAAAATATGTACCTTAAAAGTACCAGGGGTATTTAAACTAACCTGTACTTTTTCTTGGAAGGAGTTGCGAAGAGCTAAACTCCTGTCTCTCTTCCACTGACCTCTATCAGAGTTTTGTGCTCTGTGTGATAAGTTCATATCTTGTCCAAATCTACCAACATCGTGGTAAGGGGACAGTAATTGGCCAGTGGTAACATCTCGCACCTTCAAACTGATATGCGAATCAATGCATGTAGTATGCAGGGCCTTGCGATCTAGACAACTGCCCAAATCCGAACAGTCTCCCTGGCTATCAGGAGACTGCCTTGACAACGTAAGCTGTCTTCCATTCACAATAGACACAATGACTCCAGGTACTTAAATTTGGGTTAATATTAAAATATTAACCCAAATTTAAGTACCTGAAAATGAAATTAACAAATAAAAATATTCGAATTAATGAAGAAATAATTTATTTTTATTTTATTTTTTTTTTAAATAGTTATCCCCCCCACCCTCCAACCCCACACACCAACAAGTATGCTCTTCATGAACCCTAAGACTAACACTAACCATAAGTCCAGGGTGATAATATGCAATTTAAAAAAAAACAGGAAAATATACTAGTTATGGAAAAAAAGAAATTTCATCACTTTTGTTTTTCACATTGCCACCTGAACTTAGGGTTAGTGTTAGGGTTAATGAAGAGCATTTTTTTTTTTCATTCAACAATTTATTATCTATGGCACTACTGTTCAGCGACATGTGGCATTGCAAAGCTTCTTGTAAACCTATACAGATGAACCATAGCCAAAACATTGTTGATCCTCTATTACAATAAAGTTGATGTTTTAAAAAAGCTGTAGAGTTTTTGGTGAGGTGTGTTGAGATGCTTGTCAGAGATACATTCTGTAGTAGCGTTGTTGTGTCTATTCATCTGACTGGCCTTGCTTAAAATGAAGAAGAAAAAATGGTCACCAGGTTCTATTTAAAGGCAAAAATCTTGAAAATTATATCAACTTTATTTAACAATTTTGTTAACACAGGAATGAGGCACACAAGAATATAAAACAGGTTGGTTCGGCCAGTGGGCATAGATTATAGAAAAAGAATTGAGTCCCTGAGTTTCATCTCATCCTGCAACACCGTTGCAGGAGATGAGAAGGGCAATATAGCATCGGTATCTCTCGAGGAACTGTTTGTAAAAAGTGCCAAATAAGCTTTGGCAGAAAGGAGTGCACACGCAAAGTTTTTTAATCGCCTGTGTATCACTATGCAAGTCTGAACATGCCTGTGTTAGCCAACCGAATGATGTACCAATCACTATGCAAGATATTACATGTTAATACAAAAGAAAATAGATCTTAATGAAGCTAACATGATTTTTGATGACCAAGACTTTATTTTAAAAATCTATTATTATACTGAATGTGAATGTATCAATGTTTCTTTCCCTGAAAGGCTTTTTTCTCTATACACAAAATAATAATACAAAGTACATGCTAAAATATACTTTAGTCCTGGGATTGAATTATGTTGAGGAAACAATTCTGTTTTAATTGTTCCAATTAGGCGTAATTTATAATTAACTGAACAAATGACCCATCTCTCTCTTAGCCATTTATGTAATTTTCTTCGGCCCCGCTCACTCTGTTGATGCAACCACTTTCTAATATTTCTTAATGTCTCTGTGAGCATTTAGAGAAAGAGTGACTCTTTTCTTTTTCAACGTGGCCATCTAATATGTGTATCTGTACACACTACAAACGCGTATATAAATTAGATGATAAAATAAGTCTCTTTACTTCTATATAGGGATAATATAGAAATATAGAAACTTTTTAGTTTTAGTTATGCAAAAAGGATCTCTTAACTTAAATCAGTTTGCCGTGGGTGGCAATCGGTGATGTTTAAGGACGGAATCCTGGTAGTTGAGCAATCCATAACCCAGGAAAGTAGATATGTGCACTCTAATACTGTTAGCTCAAATCCCTTAAGATGTTCCACAACTTCCTCTGTCGATACCTTTGTCACATCTACCATTATGTCATCAATGTATGAATTAGTGGTCTCTTTTGTCTTATTTCCTGTCATTAACACAGTTTTTAGAATAGCTGCCATAATCTTTGGTGCAACATTAAGTCCAAATCCTAACCGTGTTAGGAAGTAAGTTCTTTCTTTATAACAGAGTAGCTTGTACTGCCATAGTTCATTTGCCACATATAGCTACAAGTAGGCAAACGTAAGGTTCACAATTGCAGTTCCTCCTACCAACTGCCTCCACTTTCTCATCTTTTCATCACACACATCTATTATGTCGCTCCCCTGTATGAACCTGAGAAGAATATCTCGCAATGTGCCCAAATTTTCCGCACTCCTATCACCTTACTCTAGCTCTAGGTGGCTCCGCGCAATCTTTAATTAAATGTGGTCCTTGATATCTAAAGCATCGAATGCTTGGTGATTACGTTTGAACCTCATTTCTCAGTATAGTGCTTTGTGCACTCACTGTCACCGTCCCAGCCTCTCGCATTCTTTTGTTAACTAAAAGCCGTGCGTCTATATTAGTTTGCTGACATCCATTCTCTGTACGGCAGGTTGGTCGTATGATCATGCCCTTTCCCTGGTTATCTTGCTAATCTTTTGATCATATTAGCATAAACATCCACTGATTCTCCAGTCCACCTGAATTGTTTGTTTTTCACACGCTTCGAAATGCCCTTCGGTGAACGCTGTCACTAGTCTCATTTCAATCTGTTCTGCATCGGTCTTCATTACTCATCTCAAGGTAGAGAGCAATCGCATCTCCGTGCAGAAAAAGTAGAATGAAACTAGCAAGGTCTTGCGCTTTTTGTAGCTTTGCCACCAATTTCACTTCATCACCTTCACCACTAAAAGGCGATATCACATCTTTGCTTAACCTTACATTTCTAGACGCCATAATCTCATCTCCGTGCCGAAATAGCTTGTAATCTACCAATGAATTTAAAGTAACGTCTCTTCGACAACACCGCAACGAACAATCTCAATCTCAATGTCCACTCTCTGCTGTCACTAAAACAACTACTATCTTTTCAATACGTTCCTTCTTAAAGCAGTTCCTCTCCTCATATGCAAATGATTGCCGCCTATAAAAAAATCTATGAAGTTCTTTTTTTCTTCTGAAAATCGAATGCCCATCATGTGAAATGGTCCACACACTTCAAAGTTGCTAACCCTTCATTTTCTTTCCATTTTTACAGTAAGCAACATTTATTCCATTGTATCTTAAACCACAGAAAACCAACAAACCTATTCCCAACTATGCAAAAAAGAAAATGAAATCACAGAAGTAAAACATAAAAGAAATATGTCCTACCTGTAAGCAAGTAAAATTGTTGAATCATACTTAAAAAACACATATGCAGAAGTTACCCCAAAAAACAAGCCTATAAACAAACAACCAATACAGGAAACTTATTGAAAAACTCATCAAACTAGACTGTAACGAATTGCCAAAATTCTAAGAAAACCTGCAAGGTCTATATTCAAATATGAATAATAAAACAAAAGAAACATAATAGCCAAACACAAAAGGAAAAAATATGCCCGAAACAGAAATAAAGGAGAAAATACCACCAGTTCAAGTACCTGAGGCTAAGAAAAAGATAACCAAAGAAAAAACATCAGATAAAGAACCCTTCGAAAACAAGAGACTTAACCGATAACTACATAAAACAGATCCCTCAAAACCCTTAAAAAGGCGGAAACTAAAAACATCACGGCTCAGACCAACGAACTACAATCAAGAAAATAAAGGCAAATGAACAAGATAAAAAAAAGACAAGAACTCAAACTGATAACACTAAACCAAAACTCAAACTGACAACACTACAACCAAAACTCAAACTGACAACACTACAACCAAAACTCAAACTGACAACACTACAACCAAAACTCAAACTGACAACACTACAACCAAAACTCAACCACTCTCAACCAAGAGTCTGAACCCCAACAAGAGATAAAACTGCAATATCCCCAGAGATGGAGATACACGAAAGGAAAAGAAAAAAAGTCTAGAAAAATCTTAAAAACCAAAGAAAATATTTAAAACTTAAAATAAGTTTCACATATCACAGAAATAAAACCCAAAACCCATTAACAATAAAATAATTCAATAGAATATTAGAGGAGTAAGTGCCAACTATTGTTACTCATTACAAACCATTGTCTGGCAATCATATGCTGTCAAGAAACTCAAAGACAACGATACAATTAACATTAGAAAGTACCAATCTTTTAATTATATAAAACAACATACCGAAAGTGCATGTGGTGGATCATCAGTAATCATTAAAAATAATATCCCACATAATAGAACTCAACCTAAATACAAATATGCAAGAAGTCGCCATATAAGCATCTCTTCATAAAACTATAACAGTGTGCTCATTATTTATCCCATCAAATGAAGAACTCAAAGAATCAGAACTAAAGTGAATTAACTGAACAACTGCCAAGACCCTTCATTATAATGGGGGACTTTAACAGGCATAATGAAATATGGGGAAGCAAGAAAAACGGGTAAAAGGGGGAAATAATAGTCAATATCCAATAAACATCAATTATGTACAATAACAATCAAGTAAACACATATCTACATCCAGCAACAGGCAGATATTCTACAATAGACTTAACAATATGTGATCCTAATCTATTCCTGGATTATAACTGGAAAATCCATGACTACACGTGTAGGAGTGACCACTTCTCGATTTTCTTAGAAAACCTCTGTACACCTCAAACAGAGGCACAAACACCACGTTTGAACCTCAAAAAATCAATTGAGAAAAATTCAAGCAGCTATGCCATTACAAATTGACCCCAGAGTCAAATGACTAAAATAAACACTTAACGAATACATTAATATCAATAGCAAAAGAAAGCATACCCAAAACATCCCTCTCTATAAAACGAAATGAACCATGATTTGATGATGAATGTAGGAAAGCTTCAAGGAAATGCTGAGCAGCTGTAAGAAAATTTAAAAACGGCCCAACAAAAAAAAAACTAAACACCTTTGAGAACTGTAGAGCCCAAACCCGACAAACATTTAAAGAAGCCAAAAGAAAAACATGATAAAACTACATATCAGAAATGAACATCACTACCAAAAGTAAAACCGTATGGGACATGGTAAAGAAAATATCAGGAGAAAACGATACACCACTAAAATGCCTAATACAAAAGCCACAAACAAGAGGGAAATAGTAAATCTCCTGGCAGAAATTTTTGAAAAAACTCCTCTTCCAAAAATATTAAAAATGAATTTTTTTAAAATCAAAGAATAAAAAGAACAGATGAATTTCCAAACAAAAATTCCGAGAGACTACAATCATCCTTTCACAATTAATGAACTGAATGATTCCATAGCATAGCCATCTGTTCTGAGGAAATCCACTATGAATTCTTTAAAAACCAACCCTAAAAATCAAGAAAATATCTACTGTCTATCTATAACCATATATGGACCACAGGCAGCTATGGAAACACGCTTTTATAATTCCCATAGTCAAAAATCAAAACTTCTTTGCAGACCAAATAAATTACAGACGCATTTCACTGACAAGTTGTCTGCAAAACCATAGTCAGAATGGTGAATACTAGACTGACATGGTATTTGGGGGAAAAAAAACTAATCACAAACTTTTAATTGAGATACCGGAAAAATAGAGGTACTATTGACTAATTAGTTTCTCTAAAATCTTTCATACAAAATTCTATTATTAAAAAAGAACACCTGGAGATATGGCATAAAAATAGACTTGAAAGTATTTGGAACAGAAGGTAAATTACCTATATTCATAAGTAATTTTTTAATGGAGAGAAATTGTATAAACACAAATAGGCAGCACACTTTCAGATACAAACATGCAGGAAATGGGCGTGCCACAAGGACGTATATTGTCCGTTACCTTATTCAATAGAAAATTAATAATGTTGTAAAAAGTCTCCAATCTGGCGTGGAAAGATCATTATATGTAGATGACTTTTTAATTTGCAAAAACATCCAAAAAAATCCACACGATTGAACGCCAACTACAACAATGCCTGAATAAAATAAATCAACGGACAATTGAAAACGGTTTTAAAATTTCTCAAAATAAAACAAAGTGTATGCACTTCTGTCAATTACGGAAAATGCACTGGAAAAGATAGAAGAAATACCCATGGTACAACAGCATAAATTCCTCGGGATGATCTTTGACTCAAAACTAACATATATTCCCCACATAAAATAATTAAGAATACAATGCAATAAAGCTATTTAACTGATGAATGTAGTGGCACACACTAACTGGGGTGCAAACAAATACACATTATTAAAATTATACCGAACACTAGTACGATCCAAACTGGACTACGGATGCTTCATCTATGGATTAGCCCCCAAATCGTACCTACAAACATTAGAAACTGTTCACCATCAAGGACCGCGACTGTCGCTGGGAGCTTTCCAAAAATCTCCAATGGAAAGTTTGTATATAGAAGTGCATAAAGCTCCTCTAACCCTAAGAAGACATAAATTAGCCTTACAATCTAATATAAAGTTAAAATCATGCCCATTAAACCCAGCATAGGATACCATATTCAAACCAAAATATAAAGAACTGTACCAAAGAAAAGAAAATGCGATAAATCCTATTGGCCTTTAAATAGAATCAATAATCAAAGACACCAACATCCCACTCACAAATATACATGATACCAAGAATACTACCATGGGAAATAAAATAACCAAAAGTAGACCTGGAAATGAATAAACTCAGTAAAACTGCCACACATCCTCTCATTTTCCAAGAACAACTAAATAAAATCCTTGATTATTATCCCAAATATACCACTATATTTACAGATGGATATGAGGACAAGAATACAACAGGATATGCAGCTGTAGATGAGAACCAAATTATCCAACATCTTCCTAAAGAAACATCTATTTTCAGTGCAGAATCCAATGCCATGGATTTAGCACTCAAATCACCTCGCAAAGTAAAAGGAAAAACTTAATTATTGAAAAATAGAAAACTGGATAACCTACTGATGATTAAACTATTATGTAGAATGACATCATTGCTGAATACCAAAGAGATTATATTTTGTTCAATCCTAAGTCACATAGGAATCTGAAGAAATGAAAAGGCTGACACAACAACCAAAACTGCCCCAAAAGAGTCCCGCAACACCAAATTTAAAGTTCCATACACATATGTCAAGATAAACATCCATGCATATATCCTCAAGAAATGGTAGTCTAGATGGAGCAGTAATATATCCAATAAATTGTTCACAATACAACCTGCTCTAGGAGAATTGAGACAGGCCTGTAGGAAGTCACGAAAGGAGGAGGCCATCCTCTCTTGACTCCATGTTGGTCACACAAAAGCCACACATTCATTCCTGCTTGAACAGAAGGAGCCACCATGGTGTGCGACTTGTCAAGATTTTGCTCCCATATGACAAAAATACTGCAACTACTTATTACATAGTAATGAAGTAATTATTTAATGACATCAGGGTGGATATCATAATACCCTTTTTCAAGAGGGTGGGTTTATACTAGTGTTGGAACGATTAATCGGAATCAGGAATCGGAAAAAATCAGAATTTTTTTTTGAGGTATCGGAATCGGAAAAATTCAAGTCTAACTTCCGATTCCAAAAACGATTCTTTTAATATTTTTTAACCTTTTGTTGTTTAAAATTTAATTTCCTGTTGCTGGTACTGATATTAAAATGATAAATATTTATTGATTTTAAATTACCAATAAAAACTAAAATCTATAATAACGAATTTAGGTAAAATTGAACCGGAAAAAATGGCCTGGTAAAAATAACACGGGTAAAAATGGCACAAGTGCACAAATAAGAAGAAAATGGTACGAGTGAAAAATATAGATGAAAATCACACAATGAGTTTATCAAAATCTTGAATAAAATACATAAAGGGAAAACATTAAGAACTTTGTAAATTAAATATCTACATTTAAAAGAGTTGGGGACTTTCCACTAAATCTCCCCCTCCTCTCCACAAAAACATGAAATTGTACTAGGCGATTAGGTGATTTTAGAATCAGGAATATAGAAGAGAATTGGTAATTGTATTGTAATCAGGGAAAATATTGGAATCGTCCCATCACTAGTTTCTACTTGAAAATCTAATATCTATAAGTCCAATAAACCAAACTTCCTTATGGATTAAAAAATCAATTTTAGACTGTTTACTCACGAAATGTGCACATATAAAAGAAATTGATCTGCAAATGACCTATATACAAGACTGAATCTGGTAAACGCTTACAACTATTATGAACCTCAACTATTATGAACCTCAACTATTATGAACCTCAACTATTATGAACCTCAAGCATAAACTCCTTTTACCAAAATCAATGGCATCGGAATTAAACAAAACTATTATGTAGAGCTATAATTTGCATTTTTGAAAGTGAGATTTTTGTTTTTTTCCATCTATTTTTTTTAAACATCACGTACCATTATTCTTCTTGTAGCGATATTGGACAGGGTGTGTAAAAATAGTGTTAAAAACAGTATTTTCCACTTTAGGTTAGAATAAGCAGAGAAATGGAAAATTCCATTAGAAGTTAAAAATTAGAGTTACGGCTACGTGTCAGGATATGACGTCATGAACAGGAAGTGCAAACTGAGACGTGGTGAAGAAAAGAGAAACATCTTTTAACTGATAGGATCCAGTCGCCTATTCCAGACCACTGTCTTTGTCTGCCTCTCCAAGAAGTGGGTGATGGGAACATGTAACTTTACAGTTATGTAATAGAATAAAACATTGAATGAGCATGACGTCATTTAGCCAGAATATTGTTGGATTTTGTTTTTCAATTATCCATTATTTCAGCTATCAGGCATGTGTACGCAGTGTGATAATGTATGGAAGTGAAACCTGGCCAGTGATGGTTGAGGACATGCGTTGCATGGAGGGGAATGATATGAGAATGATAGAATGGATGTGTAATATGAGTGTTAAAGACAGGTTTAGATCTGATGACCTCAGAGGAAGATTAAATCTAGACACTGTAGGGAGATGTGTGCAGAAGAGGTGACTTCGATGGTATGTCCACGTTGAAAGAATGGATGAGAGCTTTGGGTTAGTCGATGCAGAATAGTTGAGATAGCAGGTTTCATTCACAGGTGAAGGCCAAGGGAAACATGGGAGTAAATGATGAGAATGGGCTTGAGAGAAATAAAGACCTGGCCAGAGATAGGTTAGTTCTGAAGTCAATTTCTAAAAGCCAACTAAAACGGATTTTATACCGAATATGATGATGATGACCAGGGAAAAGATGAAGATGGTTGCTATCATCACAACCAGAGAAGAAGAAAGTGAACACCTGTTTCTGCGACTATAACATTGCGGCAATGACGGCTACTGCCACCATTGCTGAGAGTCATCACTATTCACTGAGCATCTACTTTCAATAATAATACTTCTATAATAATAATAATAATAATTAATAATAATAATATAGAAGTAAAGAGATTTATTATTTTTTTGTTATGCAAGAAGAATGTCTTAAAATATATGTCACAGTTTATGAAAATAGAATAGTGGTAGCGGTAGTGGTTGTGACTCGCCGAGTCACGGGTAGGTCTCGTGTTACATTAAATTTGGTTTTGATCCATTTGTATCCACAGTTATCAGAATTTAATGCCATGTTTCATGATAAAAGAACCATTTATGAAATCATGATTTTAGTGATAAAATGCATTTGTTGATAAAAGTGAGTCTGAGTCATCAAGCAATGACATCTAAATCTTTAGCTGAGTTTGATAAAATTATTTACAGGGTGAATAATGTATTTGAGGACAGATTTATACACAAGAAGTTGGAGAGTGTGGTTCCCATATGTACTTTAAGACTCTGATGTTTTTAGGAAGTATCGGATGAAGGGTGTCAGTCTGCCCTATAATTTGAGGTCTTGAATATCTTTCATGATTTCTTACTTCCATGTTGTATCATATACTTCTTCCATATCAAAGAAAATTACAATCATAAACGCCTCTTATGAAAGTCTCCAGTCTTATCAAATGCTTGCTAGTTCTTTTTTCTCCTGAAACCCGATTTTGCAATTTTTATAGTTATTTGTTTGACTCTAGGTTCCATCATGTCAACCTGCTATATTTTATTACCAGATCAAATGCAACTTTTTAAAGCTATTTAATTGATGATTTTATAGATCGTTGGAATTTTTTCAGAATTTGTGTACGGGTATCACCGTGGCCTATTCCAAAGTATTTGGATCTTTTCAGTTGCATAATATCTTGTTATATTTTATTTTTTGTTAAATACATAAAAATGATTCTTAGGAACAGGTAAAATTGTTGAATATGAAGGAGGGGCGCGAGTTGGTAACCAGTGACGTCATGAATCAGGTGACTTCCGTTTTTCAGTAAGCTCGGTCTTTTGAGTTGGGGATTTCGTCCACGTTGGACGTCTGTCAGCCAGCGGCTGGTATCTAAGCCGCTGCTGGACGCCTACCTTTACCACCCTGAGGTACTTAAAACCGACCACAGTTCACAGACGTTGACTTTTCAGGAGAAGACAATAAACTGTGTGATCTATTCGTGTCGTCCTGTAATTTTTTTTTGGACAGTTTTCCAGCGAGATTGATAAGAAACCCTTTGATTTAAAGATGGCGAACAGATAAGCTAACAACCTGTCATCGTCGACAGACGAGGATCGAGTCTGGTTAAAGCATGGGACGAACGACTCATATCCAACAAAATCTTTTTACTGAAAAAACGTTTTTGGAGATCAGAATAAATATATTGTTTTATTTTATTCTTTAAAATCTCTTTCAGCTTCGATAGTGGCTTTTATGTGAGATATGAATAAGACTTTTAGGGGTTACTTAGTGCTATGAGGTTGTCCATTAACCTTTTTAAACCATGCTCCATACATGGTAGACCAAAAGATTCAGATCTGGGAAGGAGGTCAAATGTTGTGGGTCACGTGATCATGAAAATTTTCCGGCATCTATTACTGCATTTTCTGATTCCTTTATGTTTTCTAACATAAAATGACCTTTACTCATCACATAAGACTTGCGTATCTGATGTCTTTGTGGACAATATTTCAGATTATTCCTTCTCACACACGCTGTTCTTTTGTAATCAACCTCATGGATCTTTTAAGATTACCACCAATGGTGTGCTGTATTTTCCAAATAAATCCAGGTGTTCTAGTGCTATCAGTTTGCCTAGAATGTCTCTAATGTTTTAATAATGGTGATACCTTTCTGACTTAAATTGCTATATTAAGTTTTTTTTAGTCATGATTACTATGTGCCTCTTCATTTGTTGTGTAATTACACATATAGGGGCTGCCATTAATAATTCTGAAATGAAAGAATGGATAAGAGTTCTTGAGTAATCAGGTAATGAATTTAAAGCAACTTCTCTTACACAACAAACAATCTCAAACTCAAACTTCCAACTGAACTGTCTTCCCCCATCAAAATAGTTCCTTTTCAAAGTAGTTGTTTTCCTCATATGCAAATGAATGCCACCCATCAAAAGATATAATTACAAACACAAGTTCTTTTTTTCGAGTGCTCAACATGCAAAAGTTGGTAACCCTTCATTTTCTTTCCATTTTTACAGTCAGCAACATTTAATTCTCCTTTATATTTTAAACCACATAGATGTAGAATAGTTGAGGTGGCAGGTTCAGTTCACAAGGAAAGGCAAAGGAAAACCTGGGAGAAAGTAATAAAGATGGACTTGAGCAAAGGAGGGATAAATAAAGACCTGGACAGAACTAGGTTACTTTGAAAGTCGATTGCTAAAAGCCGTCCAATACATGCCAGCATGTAAAATAAACGTTAAACCAAAGATGATGATTTTCTTTCTTATTTAAGTAATGAGAAACTGGAAAAACGGATTTGTTTAATTTTTTCAAAAATTCAATTTAAATTATAAAATGTATCAGATTTAACTTTCAAAAAGACAACAGTGCTTACTATTAAACATTAGACATAAATTTAATTATATAAAAACAGTTGTTGATTTAAAAAAAATATTTTAATACTCATAGGGAAATCACATTCTAAATTTTATAATAGATAATCCATTCAGCGAAAACACTCGATTTTACAGATTATTTTTGTGAATTATTTTTGTTATGCTTAATGAAGAAGATAAAGAAGACAAAATTTCTTATCTCCGGTGTTGGTCTCTACTCCCTGCAGGACGCTGGCATGTTTCCCTGCACTGTCTGTCGCAGAGGTATAGGGGTAAACTCCATTAAATGCTCCCAGTGCAAACTATCGGTCCACAAGACGTGTAGTGGTCTTGCTGGGAGGCTGATTGTTGACTCGGATTATGTTTGTCACAGATGTTTGAGTGTTGCCTGCTCAATAGATGGTTAAACGGGGCACTTATGGATGTGGATGGCACCCGACTTGATGTTGAAATTACCTTCTGCTACCTGGGTGACGTTAAATGCTGGTGCAGGTTGCGAATATGTTATAACTGCTCGATGTTGTGTTGCTCGAAAAGTTCAGGAAGCTGCTGCCAATCCTCACATCTAAGCACATTTATTTCAGAACTCTGGGCAAGAACCTTTGGTCCTATGTTCACTCCGCCATCTTGCATGCCAGTGAGACATGGGCCTCAAACACTTCCAATTTGCAACAGCTTCAGTGTAATGATCGTGCCATGATTAGGTGGATGTGTAGCAGCAAACTAGAAGAAAGAATCGCTTCAGCCGTGCTCTATCAAAAGTTTAGTATTGGTGGGATTTTGAATGCCTTATGCGCTCGGCGTCTTAGGTGGTTTGGCCATGTACAACGTGCCACCCCCTGTTTGAACTCAATAACACGGATGGATACCCCAGGCACAAGGGTGCGTGGAAGACCAATGAAAACCTGGCTTCAGTGCATATAAAGTGACTTGACAGCTTACAACAAGACTTGTATCAACCCTATGGATCGGACTGCATGATGGAGAGCAGGCATGAGACGACATTGCCTGGTGTTACCTACCCCAGAGTCCGGGACACTTGCTACACCTTAAATGCCAACACCTGGTGATGATGATTAATGCTTTTAATGTATAATCTTCAACATTACTAATTAAATATGTAAAGTCAGTCTCTTTATCATTTCTTTGTCATCGATAGCTTTCTTCCTACAAAAGCAATATTTGATTGTAGTTCGTTAGTCTTTTTGTGAATTGTTGCAACATGTTGTTAAGAATAATAAAATGTAATTTGATTTAATCCCTTCCAGAAAATACTTTGTCCTGGTCGGAATTATTTTTAAATGGCTGCTACATTAAAAAATAGTTGTTACTCTGTATTCATCCATAAAGAGTTACTTCATTTTGATTGGAACAAAAAATATTTTGGTAAAAGAAAAAGAAATGCTTCATAATTAAAAAAAGGAAAGCAAAACAAACTGCAAGTAAATACACTACTAGGAAACACCGGGTAGGTGCAGCTCCTCCACAATATAAGGCTAATGTAGTTCATGGATTCTCGTGCCTTCTTGGGAATTGTCTGCCTAAAAAATAACAAACTCACAAGATCTTACTAATCACCCTATTTTGTAGGCTTACATGTCATCTTTCAAACTAAAGTGCTATTAGCCATCTCGTTACTAATATTCACAAACAAGAACATAAGTCAGTCATGAGACTGTATATCTCTGTCTAACAATGTAAGGATAGGCTTTTTATCTGAGCCTTACTTCTCCATATTGTATGAAGTATTCCCGAAGTTAAGCCATAGAAACGTTGACAACTTAAAAGTTATTTATCTGATCAGGCTGAAATTATGCATGGTGGTTACTGCTATCAAAGAGCATCAGATCCATGCATCAAATTTGGAAAAAATGGAAGTTGAAATTCCATCAAAATTTTGACCATGATCGAACTTTTCAAGGTCAGTGTCTTATAAGATGTAGCATTTCATTGGTTACAATATGGACAAAGTAATGGGTTTTTACGATGAACAGAACCAAAATTGCCGGCAAAAGATTTTCACTTTTTCTGTAACCTTAACCTTTGACCTAGATATCCCAAAATTGAATTGGTTCTTAGACTATGATTGATATTTTGACGAATTTTCGTGACGATTTGTCATGCGATCAGGACACTAGGCTGTACACAAACAAGCATAATGACAAGCTCAACTGAAAACATCACCTCCTTGGTGGAGGTAACAAACTCGAGCGAAAATATAACCTCTTCCTTGGCAAAAGCAATAATTGTAACTGTAGACAGATTCTTAGCAAAATGGATGTTGTTTATCTTTTAATTCTGTGCCACACAAAAAGCTTATGGCAAAACTCTCTGCAAAAGCCCACATTGTACCTAGGTAAGAATTATTTTTTAAGTTTCTTAATAGTAATGAGGTATAGTATTTCCATATTATCAAGAACTCAGAGCTTCCAGCATAAAAAAATGGAGATTAAAATGTTTTAATGTTTTTATAACTCTTCAAAGTTGACAAAATTTATAGATTTAATGTTGCATCGGGTGCAATTCAATTTTTTGTGGTACTTGTAAGCATTGGGTACACAAGAAGTGCAGTAGAATTACAGGTAGGTTGAGAGAGGATAACACATTTGTGTGCAATAAGTGCAAGACAATGGAGATGGATGGAAATGTGGAGAAAATATATCTAGATGGCTAAGCTTTGAGATTGTTGAGAAGTGGGATACAATTGGAACACAGGGTGGAGCAGGTGCTCGTGTGATTATTGCAAGAATTAGGAGTGGATGGAATAAGTTCAGAGAACTTCTGCCATTACTAAACAGTAGAGTATTATCACTGTCAACCAAGGGAAGAGTCTATCAGAGATGTGTACGCAGTGTGAAACCTGGCCAGTGAGGGTTGAGGACATGCATTGCATGGTGAGAAATGATACGATGGATGTGTAATGTGAGTCTTAAAGACAGGCTTAGTTCTGATGACCTCAAAGGAAGATTAAGTCTGGACAGTATAGGGAGATTTGTGCAGAAGAGTTTCTTAAAACCATTCAACGCATGCCAACATGTAAAACGGACGTTAAACCGAATATAATGATGATATTCTATTTTCTATGTCTTTCTCAAATTACACTAGAATTTGCAGTCATCTGATAGACCTGTCCTTTTTATTTCAAAATACAGTTTTATGTCATCTGCATGTTTCAGTAAATTTGCATTTATGTCATTCATGAGTGGATGTTGTTTATCGTGACTTTGCTAAGGCTTTTAATGTTGCACCATACAAAAGGCTTATGGCAAAACTCTCTGCAATGGGTGTGAAAGAGGATCTTTTTAACTGGTTGAAATCCTTCATTCTCGATCGAAACAAAGTAGTCATGGTTCTAGGACAGCATTCTTCGCCATAAGAGATGTCATCTGGTGTACCACAGGAGTTTGTTGTTGGTCCTCTTCTGTTTGTTGTTGGTCCTCTTCTGTTTGTTGTTGGTCCTCTTCTGTTTGTTGTTGGTCCTCTTCTGTTTGTTGCATATATTATTTACTGAAATAGGCAGATTATCACATCAAGCTGAAACCCTATCTTGCTCAGAAGATTCATCGCCTGGAAACCGTTCAGAGATGTGCAACCAAGCGAATGTAGACTACATATCAGTATCACCGTACTGAAATATGCAGATGACATCAAGCTGTACATTGAGATAAAAAGGACAGATTCAGCACTTCATAAATTTTTCTTGCAATCAGATCTGGACACAATGTAGCAATGGATCGCAGACTGACAACTGAAGCTGCAGACAAGTGTAACAGACTTTGAGATCATGTCTGTGATTTCAACTGAATTATCTCACAATCTTTTCTTTCCATTCCGCATTAAACTAAGCTCTTTCATTTTCTGTTGTCTTTATTCAATTGGATTGTGTGTAGTGTGTGTTTACAATTCCTTGAAGATGACAAAAGTTTGTCAGAAAATTAAGAAGAAAGGGAAGTTCATGACAACAACTTTTGGAAAAATGTTCATTTACTTTTATGGAATTTGTTTCAAATTTTGCAAAGAATGATCTACAGATTAATGAATAGACAAAAAATTGCCCTTATGCTCTCTCTCTCTCTCTCTCTCTCTCTCTCTCTCTCTCTCTCTCTCTCTCTCTCTCTCTCTCTTGCGCACACTCTCTAGCTCTGTCTGTCTCTCTTGCACACATGTTCTGTATCTCTTATGTGCACACGCTCTCTAGCCCTCTACCTCTCTCTTTTGCTTCTCTAGCTCTCTAGCGCTACCAGATCAGGCTGTCTGAAGATACCGGCTTTCTGAGTTAAAATGTATCAAACATTGATGTTATTGTTTTTTTCCTTTCCCATTGCAAAACTCGATCATGTTCTGCAAAGCTAAAAACAAAAACATTTTTCCTCTACAAAACAACCAAACGAAACACTATGAATAAATATTTGAAGATATAAAGAACTTGAAGCATAAAAACTTTCACCAAAATGACCGGATTCGTCATTAAATAACCCAAAAAGGGTTGATATGCCATAAAACAAACCAACCCCCAAATCTCTAGTCCCCTCTCTCGCACGTTCTCTTGCACACTCTACCTCTAGCTTCAGTTCTCTCTATTGCTTGTTCGTTCTCCATCTCTCGTTCAGTATCAATTATAAAAATATATCTATATTTGAAATTTCTACAATAAAATTATCTTCCGATTATTATTTATTATGTATGTATGGATTATAAAACCAATTCCCTTTTGATAGAATTTAAATGTTGATTCTGTATTTTTTCTTTTGCAGTTTGTTCTCTTATTTGAACAATTCATTCCATTGGTGCTGTTTGTCATTCTAATTTTGATTCGACAAAAACAACCTGCTCATCCTTGGAAGGCGAGTAAGTAGACACTTGGACATTTATTTAGTTTTAGAATCTATTGAAAAAGACAAAACATTAATTGAAATGACAATTGCAAAGCAGAAATATACGGGATGTGGATGATATTTGTTTACACTTTTTAACTGCTTCACTTCACATAACATTTGGCCTCCCAGCTCGCCTGACTGTAACCACCTTGACTTCTGTGAGCTAAGGTCTCGTGTATGTTTTGTGATAGAGCATGCAGATTAGAGATGATATTAACTTCACCAACATCAGTACAGAATGAAAATGCGCATGCGTCACTGAACCAGACCGAGGCTGACAGCGTGGAAGATATGCAAATTTCTTTTGCAAACATTATTGGTGAGAGGCAGTTTTTCTTTTGCATTCGGACAATTAAGATTGTTGTACGGTGTGACGTACGTGGGTAGGTTTTTTAAGATTGTTGTACGGTGTGACGTACGTGGATAGGTTTTTTTAAGATTGTTGTATGGTGTGACATACGTGGGTAGGTTTTTTAAGATTGTTGTATGGTGTGACGTACGTGGGTAGGTTTTTTAAGATTGTTGTATGGTGTGACGTACGTGGGTAGGTTTTTTAAGATTGTTGTATGGTGTGACGTACGTGGGTAAGTTTTTTTGCTGTGTTTTGTTGCATAGAACTACTTTCATTCAGTTGAAAGACGAGGGACGAGTTAAAGGCCAACATCACCAGAGCCTTTGGAGGTCAAAGTCGAGAGACAGTGATGAAGGCCTGTTACTGGTTTCTGAGTCATCCTTGAGGCTGTCATCAAAATCAAGGACAGGTTCATTGAGTGAAATCGACAAAACAACTCCCGAAGACAAACTGACCCAAATTTGATGAATAAATCTCACAAAATGAAACCATTGTGTTATTTTTTCCAAAACAAACATCGTCCACACCCTGTGTATCGTATTAAAAACTATCAGCAAAATAATTTCTTTTAAAACCATCATTATGAAATGCGAGCTTAAAATAAATAACCTAACGTGATTTTCTTAATTTGATTATTAAATTCTGATATGCAATTTTAACAGGTGAAACCTGTTTAAGAATTATTGGTTTCTTAATTGTTCTTATGCATAAACAAAATATAAATTAAAAAAAAAAGAACTAAAACTTTATAAAACACTAGCAGGAAGACCCGACGTTGCTTGGGATCAAATGAGGATCACAACTATGTATTTTTCTTTATGCTCATAACACCATATTACTTTATTTTATTGCCCTCTCTTTCCATTTCGCCCCTTAATAGCCAGAAGCTGAAATGTTTGAAAACTCTCTGAATTAGTGTCTTATTATACATATGGCTTATATTTCTTTAAAATTGCATATACGTGTTCAAAGTTTTAAGGGGGTTCTGTCGTGGTTGTCATAAAGTAAACTAAGGCCTGTTCACTGAAAAGTGACGTCATGCTAATAAGTAGCAAACGAGATGTGTCAGACACTCAGACAGACAGTAATGAGAGCCTTTAAAAAGAAAGCATTAGAAAACTTTAAAAATTGCATTTAAAAAAGAAAAGAAAGGAATACGATTCGATTTATACTGAAAGTGAACTTTATTCAATATAAATAAATTAAAAAAAAAAAAGAATTCAAAATGAATAGTTTTGTTACTGCTGCGTTAAAATAAATAAATATTACATTGTTTCAGGGATTTTTTATTTATTATTTCTATTTACTTGCCTCCCCACGAAGACAGGATAGAAACACTTTTGGTAGCAAAAACTTTTCCTCCTAACAATTAAGTACTGACCCCCCCCCCCCCATCGACACTGGGAATTAATAAATGTCTACTTTTCAAAAAATTGTCTGTTATTATTTCCTATTTGTCTGCTATTAATTTACTACATAATACAAAACATTCCGCACATATTTAATGGACGCTTCCGCTAATATCGGATTACGTTATTTCTACCTATTTATAGTCATTCCGGTTTTTAGAGAATGCAATTAACGAACATAATTCTTTGCAGTATTTCATCTTTCAACATGTCGGCTACAATTTCTTCAATTACTCGCCTTCTGAATTAAGTCACTATACGCCAAGATACTCGACAGACCTCATAAAGTCTACATTTTCTGATTCCTACACCTTTCACACGCATTGGAAAAAAACATTGATTTCTTGTTATAGAAATGACCCAAAACGTGTGACTGATGGACCCTACATTCGGTCACCTTATGGCGGATCGTATGATAACACGCATGCTAGCTACTGACTGGCTTCGTTTCATTGACCTATTTTTTTTCTAAATTTTATACATGCTTCTGTGGCAGAAACGTTAGCAACGTAGATCCAAGATCAAGAGGTTTATGGTTCGATCCCAGTTGTCTCACACAAGTTTTTTTTTTACATTGTTAGACTTCTGACTACGAGGGAGAGGGGAAGAGAGAACTATGGGCCGGATTTTAAAAAATCAACGTTATTATGTAGTCATTTGAAAAGAAATCAATGTAACATGCAGTACTTTAACTATTATGAATATCGTTCCGATGTGACCCATTTGCGTTCGGTCGGATGTTGACAAATTTTTATTCATTCTTTTCTATTTCTTCTGTGCAACGCTGAGGGACGGGTCCAGCTAGTATAATATAAATTTCATCAAAATAGGATGTATTTTAAGTTTGAAAATAGGTTCTGTCCCCATAGCTCCCTTAGTTTAGGAGAGCACTTAGAGATTCGGCACCACTTCCATTGTCTTCCCCAGAAAATTTTATACATATGATTTAAATTTTATAAAAATAGGATGTATCTGAAATTTTAAGGGGGTTATGTCCTCATAGCCCCCTTAGTGGTGCATTTAGAGATTCGGGAACACTTCCATTTTCTACCCCGGTAAATTTTACATAAGAATACACTTAGATTTTATGTAGATTCTCTATCCTTTCTTTCTATAGGGAACACACGAACATCACACACAGGCATTGAGTTATATATATATATATATATATATATATATATGTATATAGGTAACAGGATTTATTTGTGTTTACAAGTAATACACAGAAATATGCACACATGTCAAAGTTTGTTAATATGTAGATATATGAAACAGCAAATACCGAGGTGTGTAAGGGCATTCACTTGAACATATCTAGTATGGATGTAGCAACGACAAAACTGGTCAAGTAGTGAAGTGACAACCATTGACATTAATTTCATTTTGTATGAATCGGATGATTCTATTGTTGGCATTGGTTTTCCTGATATCTTTCGAGTTAGAATTCTTTCTTGAAATACATTGGGTATTTACAAGAGGGACCACATGAAAGTTGCCAACATCCTAAGTGAAAGTGTTTCTCTGGAACGAACTGGAATCGAACTTGGTGCACTGAGATTGTCAGTCCATGTTGTTAGCCACCGTCACCTCCCAACCATTGACAGAATTAATCTGAAATAGGAGTGAGTGTCTGCATGTCACAGGGCTAGTCTGGACAACATAAGAGTGGTCGACAAATGAATGTTGTTGCTTCTGTGATTAAGGATTTGGCTAACATGTTGTCACCCCAACAATCAGACCAAAAATGGAGAAAACAGGAAGTGGACTTCTGAGTCCTATTTTTGATATGGCTTGACTGCCCTGTTTTTATGTGATCTAGGATTCAACACAGGAAAAAAGCAATCTCTACATCTCTCTATGTAGGTCTGTGTGTGTGTGAGGGGGGGGTGCTTTTTCCTGTATGTGGCACACTGTAACAAAATAGGTTAGTACTGACAAAGTCTCAAAGCATGAAAAAAAAACAACAAATGTCCAAATAAAATGACTGAAACATATTTGGGTTAGAAATTCTTGCTAAAATAAGTTTTTAGGATTTTTATAAACAAAATGGAATCACAAAAGAAATCTAAAAGATTCCACAAAAAAAGTCAAAGGAAAGTTTGAAACGGAATTCTGACTAGAATTAGGTGACATCTAGGTTAACCGGATGAACAATGGGACAATTGGAATCTGGGGAAAAGTGGGGGAAAATAAGCTGTCATAAGATTGATGCACAAATTGAAAAATTAAAATCTAAAAGAATGTTAAAATCATCATCTTATCGTGGGTGGAATATGACGACATCAGATTTGAAAAACGTTACATATAAGAACAAACAGGACAGGGATAGAAAGTGATTCAGAGAAAGATGTGAGAGACGTATTACACAAAGGTATTCACGATAACAATTGCCCATAAATTGTGAATGTAGTGTCCATATTTACTTGCCTCCCTATAAGGGCAGAGTAATACACAAGGTTAATTTTTAATGTGGGGAAAATTCAGCTTCCCAAAAGGGGCAAAAATTAAGATGGGAAGATGTAGAAATTGTGCCTGACACTAGGCACACGAAGGAAGAAAGGAAAGTTTTTTGAAGTAGAAGGGCGAGTTCTTGCTGTGAATGTTTTACAAGGAGAAACCAGAGATTGAAGCTCGGGCGAGCACTTTCCATGGAAATAACAATAGAGAAAAACCTGAAATGTCTCTTCTGTGAGAAAGGAGCTGCAGAGAATAGAAGAGATCATACCCCACTAGATTGTGAAGTCGATTTTGTACGATTTTGTCAAGGCAAGAAAGAAGCATACTCTGAGCGGAACCTCCCCAAATGTGGCAGTATTACTCCATCTTAGGATGTATCTGACTCTTATATAGGTAGAGGATGGTATCAGGAGTCACATATTTTCTGGAGTGATAGAATTATCCAGACATTTTTCCAGCAACCTTAGCAACAGATTGGATATAAATCTTCTATTTTAGATCTGGAGTGAAAGTCAGTCCTGGGAGCTTATCAAAACAAGGGGCTTCCTCTAGGAGTGAGCCATTTATTTCAACTTCAACAAAACAAGAATCTGAGCATTGGTGGTGAAAGGAGAGAATCTTGATTTTAGAGGTGTTAAAAGTAACAAGTCACTTTTCCCCATTACATCACGAGAGAAAATAAGCAAGATCTTGATTACCAATGTTCTTCAAAGTGATGCCATAGACAGTTGCATCATTTGCATCGATGTCAACAAATGATATCAATATGATTTGGAAGATCATTAATGAAGATCAGAAAGAGGGTTAGGCCCAGAATAGACCCTTGAGGCACACCGGAATTGATACTATGTACGCCAGACTTCTGCCCATCAACAACTCGTTTTATAGATTTATCAAAGAGAAAGGATTTGATGGTTGAGAAGACATTGCCAGATATTCCATAGCATGCAAGTTTGTGAAGCAAGCCTTTGTGTCAGACCCTAATAAATATGTTTAGCGTTATTGTCCTAGAAACAAAGCCCCCGTCAAGATTAACTGATCCTATGCAATACTACAGTCAGCATATCAATCAGCAGTTGATCTTGCAGGATGAAATCCATATTGCTTGTCACTAAGTAGATTGTTTTTGCTGAAGTGATTGACAATTTCTTCATTTATCGCAGATTCAAACAAATTAGTCATGACATACAGGAGACTGATCGATGTGTACTGAGATACAATACTTGGCAGACTGATGAAATTTTCCAAGGAGACGGAAAACATTTCTCTTTTAAGCAACAAAATGTAATAGCTTTGTAAGGATAGGAAAACATTATTGGAAGCAGATTCTTAAGGACAGTGACCAGTTGCTTCGATGGTATCGATGTTGCGCACACTTAGCCAATGCAGATTGGCAAGTTAGTGTTATTTTAGAGTTTTCCTTCTCCTGGCTTAGTTGTCCTACCAAGGCTACTTTTTCCATAATAGCTAGATGTGCGTCCAAAGATGTATGCATACTTTATCCAAGGGGGTGAGCAAAAGTGACTTTACGAAACTTCAATTTTTAACCATTGAGGACCCGGAGTGCATGAGGTGTCCTATGTCTCAGATGAAATACTCACTGCGGCCCTTATTTATTTGCCTCCCCATGACGGCAGAGTTAGATACAAGGTCGGTTTTTAATGTGGAGAAAATCCAGCTTCTCAAAAAAGAACACTCTGAATGAGGACAAAAATTAAAATTGCCTCAATCTAGAAGGATTTCCCTTCACTGACCTCAATCTAGAAGGATTTCCCTTCACTGACCAAGGCGGCAGAAAAAATGAAGTGTAATATCAGAACAGTTGTCCGTCTGGAAAATTTTTCAATCAGTGACCGTGCAGCTGGATAAAATGCTGTGCATATCCACATGCCTGTAACAGTTACCATACTCCCACTTTCCGTCTCGGATATAAAGTAGAACCAACTAAAGTGCTCATATGTAAATGCTTAATAGCTATTGTCATATCTTAGATATACTTAATTTATTTTTGCCAGTTATTTAAAACAAAAAATTGTATTTCCGATTGATTTCATCGATTACGTACCACTCTTCCGGGCCAGCAGAATGGACCTGAGAGTAGTAGTAACTAAGGAATGACTACATACTCCCTGAAGCTACCAAATGTGGATCTCCCCACTAGATGAAGTTTTATGTCATACCCGGATAGGGAGGGGGGTGAGTAGTTGATAGGATTGGGAAATAGGGTAGGCAGAATAAAAGGATAGAAAAAGCTGTGAAAGATGGATTTCAGGTGTATGGTGGGATGGGTTAGAGGCGAACGCCCTGCCCAAGGGTGTCCGAGAGAGTTTAGTGTTGTAGCCTGGACCCATAGATGGTACCTTGAACGGTACTACCCTCTGAGTCAGTAAACCTGGGAATAATATTAATTAAGGGGTGATTCCACTCTCCCCAAAGCTCTCAAATTGGGGTCTCACCACTGAATGCACTTTAAGGTCATACCCAGGAGAAAAGAAGTTAAAGCAGACATGTCAAATATGTGGTCTGCAGGCGGCCCAATGCAAGTGTTATTTAATTGAAGTTTCTATATTTTAAACTGGATAAACGTGCGTCGTTCATTGAAAACGATGTGTTTTTCTTTATTCAGAAAAACGTTTCTTTACAGTTAAAAATGATATTTCACATTTTATCAATTTTAAAAGCAGAAAAGTATTTCTTTTATTAAACAACGGGAAGGAGGGATAAATAGAGACCTGGCCAGAGATAGGTTAGCTTGGAAGTCAATTTCTAAAAGCTGTTAAGCACATGCCAGCATGTAAAACGGACGTTAAAACGAACATGATGATGATGATGAACTTACGTCTGATGCGTCCCTCATGACAACAGAAATTGATCCACATGGCCCTTAGGAGTCCTGAGTTTTATATGTCTGCCCGATATGACATTTAAATATCCCTAATTCTTCAGACATTTGGGCTTAAACTAAAATCTAACTTCGAACTTTAGTTAAACTTCATTTTCTTCTGGTTTAGCAAATTTAATTTATCTATATATAAATAAATAAAATTCAACAAATTTTGCAATTATTGTTTATTCAAATCTATTGGTAGATGGATAAGTGTTTCAGTCAATGATACAAACATTTTCGATATGCAAACATATATAAATACAACTAGCTGTATTTACCCGGTGTTGTAGTAGGTATTTTATTTTAACATTTTTATTTGTTTGCAAATTTTAAAAACGTATACAGAAAAAGAAATACAATACAACTATTTTATATTCTTCAATAAAACATATTAGTTATTCCCCTTGCTGATTTTGATTTTTTTTTTTTTTTAGGCATAAATGAAAAATGTTTCCATATTACCAGTAGTTGTTGCAGGATTACATACTTTTAAAATAAACTGTAGCAAAGTTCATTATTATATTGCCAATAACATGGCACAACAATAAAAAATGAAAATTTACTAGACAGAATCAAAGTTTGATATGTCAGCTTAAATGCTATTCAGGTTCAACGTTTAAAATTTCACGAGATAACTTTATATGTTATTTTTTTTCTTTTATAAGGTTACTATGCAGCTAAACCGTTGCCATCTGCCGGAGTTGTATCGATCATGCAAGCATTTTGTGATGGAGGAATATGGGATGATAACAACTTTGTTATTTTCCCCAAAAATAGGTAAGTAAAAGAATTTTGTGAAAAAAACTTAGCTTCACATGACCCAATTCAAAATATCTAGTTTGTTATATCTTTATTTTATATGCTCTCTATCACTCTTGCTTCAGTCACTCTCTCTTTATTTGTTATATTTTTATCAACAAAACAAAAAAAAAAGAATGCTATTTACATAGACAGAAAAATAACTTTTTTTGCACAAATATATTTTGATGCACATCATATTCAGTTTAAGTCTTTTTTTTTTTTTTTTTTTTTTTTTTTTACTAATGAGTCAGCACTTATGAAGGCTAAAAACCATTCGAGAATAAGGGTTATTGAGATAGATTGTCAATTAAATGACAAAGAATATTATGAGAGGATTGAAAATGATGAATGGATTGAACAGAATTTGATTACTTATGAGGACGGTTTATGACAAGTATTTGTTGATTTGAAGACACCAATGATGTAGTCTGCAAGGAAGCAGTTCTGTGGTAATGTGTTCCACAGATGAGAAGTTTGGGAAAGAAACTCTGTTAATGGAAATTCCACCTGACGCTAGGCACACAGACAAAGAAATCAAAGTTAAGTTAATTTGGGAATGAATTTCTATCTCTGGCCAGGTTTTTATTTATCCCTCTTTCTCTCAAATCCATCTTATCACTTCCTCCCATGTTTTCTTTGGCCTTTCCCTACCAACTAACCCTGCTACCTCAACTATTGTACATCTTCTAACCCCAGAACTCTCATCCATTCTTTCAATATGACCAAACCAACAAAGTTTTCTGTTTTGCACACATCTCTCTATACTGTCCAGATTTAATCTTCCTCTAAGGTCATCAGATCTAAGCCTGTCTTTAAGACTCAGATTACACATTCATCGTATAATTCTCATATCATTTATTCATGCAACACATAACCTCAATCCTCACTGACAGGTTTCACTTTTATGCATCACACTGTGCACACATGCCTGATAGACTTTTCCCTTGGTCGAGAGCAGTAATGCTCTGTTGGTTAGTAATGGCAGAAGTCTCAATCGTAATAAAAAGTTACTTCCAGTGTGAAAAATATTTTCTTTTATATTTTGTTATCATGAGCTTATTTGATTTGCTCTAACCAAATAGGTGCACTGTCAGAACAACAGGTGGCTTGCTGCCCCATTCAAAGTCATGCAGACAAATACTTTTCATAAACTGTCCTCATAAGTCATCAAATTTTGTTTTATTCCATTCATCATTTTCAATCCTCTCATAATATTTTTCATCATTAAACTGACAATCCATCCATTTCATTAACTTTTATCCTTGAGTGGCTTTTAGCCTTGATAAGTGGATACTCATTACTAAAACAAAAAAAAAGAGCTTTTGTCATTAATCCTTCCAATTTGTTAATAAAATTGTACTTTGAGTCAATCATGTTTTCTGCTTGTTTTTCTCTATTTTTGCAGAGTTCATCAGTTTTTGAGTCAAGTTCAATCCGTTGCAAAGGATAATAATTTCTTTGAGCCTGACTTTAGCCTGAAAGAAATGGATGAGATTCCAAGCATCTACAAAAGTATTATTGATGATCCGGCTGTTTTACGGGATAAATTTAAAAATTCAAAGAGTGAGTCAAAAATCTTCCATTGATCTTTGGCAGTTCTGCTTTTAAATTTTAGATAATTTAAAAAAAATGTTTTTAGAGTCCGTCTTCAATGTGTTTGTGGAAACGAGAGTTCAATCTGTTTAATCCTTATTAGATACTAGCTGTCCCTACCCGTATGTATGTATATATATAATATATATAATATATATAATGTACCGACACCTCTACTGGACTTCGGCCCAGTATGGAGGGTGGTGTACGCACCCAACAGGACTAAAAACAAAACCTGCAAAAGGGCGGATGAGCTCTATTGAGCCAACGGCCACCTACACACATAGTTAGCTATGGGCAAATAGCGTCACCAATCCTCAGTGCCTAGCGTGGCGACTATGGCACAATCCCCTGAATGATGAAAAACAAGGTGGAAAGAAACCAGGAAGGGGTTCCTCCACCAGGAGTGAAATAAAAAGACCCCGATAATTATATATATATATATATATATATATATATATATATAGCATAATATAAAATGAAATAATAAAATAAGGTGCGAATCAAATTTTATTAGAATTCAATGTTCAGGCAAAGTACCTTAAAGTCCTTAACTCATGAGTTTTCAAAGAAAATTCTTCTCCTCAGAGGACCATTACCGCAATGACATTACTGCAGGTAATAAAATTAAACTTTGAAAATATATATAAAAATACATAAAAGTATATAAAACATCAAATATATCAGCCCAAAACATACTTTTTTTGTTAAAGCTATACAGTTTATCCAAGTCATACAATTTAAAACATATTCAGGAAAGATATCCAAGAGGTTGATTGAAAAGTGATCCAGGTGGTGAATGGTAGTCCAAAAACGAAAAAGTTATCCAGGCGGGAAATCTGTTTGCAATTGATGCAGTAAATGACAGTGAAAAATGTATCCAAGGTGTATGCAAATTAATAAAATGATAAAGAAACCAAATCACATGAAAAGTTCAGAAAACTCACTTGGGGTTGAATATTATAATGTTCAAAATTCAGGGTTCTTATGAGCTGATCGGAGTAGTGCATTTAACCAGGGAGTTATGGTTTGCACTACTCCGATCAGCTCATAAGAACCCTGAATTTTGAACATTATAATATTCAACATATATGAACTGGATGAACTTTAAGGTACTTTGCCTGAACATTGAATTCTAATAAAATTTGATTCGCACCTTATTTTATTATTTCATTTTATATTATGCTATTAATGCTCTATCCAGTATATTGAACTTCAGTTTTATCCGGATGTTCACTAATTAAAGATACTAGTTGCCTCTTATATCTTTTGTTGGATTAACTTTATATATATATATATATATATATATATATATATTAGTAAAATATTTCCACTGTATATATACAAGTATGCGTATATATATATATATATATATATATATATATATATATATTATATAGTCTAAAGAAGCTTTGAGTTATTTTAAACAAAAAGACAAAAAAAGAAGGAAAATGCAGTTTAAATTCCTACAGAAACTAACTAAATCCAAAATAGTGCAGACGTAACATTCGTTGGAAAATTCATAAAAAAATAAAATATATAATAGTAAGTAAATAAAATAAAAAGGGGTATTAAGTATCTAACAGTGAAACAAAAACAGGAGACCTTAACGTAAGCATCTAATATTAACACAGGGATCATCAGCTGTTTACCATGAAACTGTTTCGGAGATTTAAAAACAGGACAGTTATATGCATGGCTCTCCAATGGTACAGATCAAACTACCATTTCCCCAATCAAGTGTCGAAATAATTCAGCTTAAAATGTTACTTATATATAAATAAATAATAATAATAATAATAATCAAAATAATAATAATAATATACTACCCTTAAGACTACCGTGCGATATGGTAATTTGCATATCAAATAAAATTCTTTATAACGATAGTAATACTAGTAATAATAATAATAATAAAATGCTATCTAAACACTACACGCAAGAACCATTCTGCGATATGGTAGCTAGAAATAAAATTATATAGGAATTAAAGTTGCATCAAAAAAAAAAACAAAAAAAAAAGCTTTAGTACCTTATATATATATATATATATATATATATATATATATAAACATGACCCGTGTCCCGGCGTTGCCTGGGGGAAATAGAAAAGAATGATTTAACTTTAAAAAATGATATATTAGAGTATCAAGCTAACTTGTTCTTTTCATTTATATTTTGATTTCTTAAAAAAAATCCAATATATATAAATACATTGTGTTATTTAAACATGTTTTCTAAGCTCAGAATGATTTTTACTGACCGAGGACAGAAAAGAAAGTATAGTATACTACACTTTAATGGTAATTCTATTCTAAAAAGTTGTTTTTTTTTAAAACCAAAAAGAACAAAATATTGTAAAATCGGCAAATATTTAAATCGAGAGCAGAGTTACATGAAATCTAAAGAAAAACACTTTTTAAATAAGTAAATATGCTAGTGTTATCGGCTTATTTCCTAGATAATGATGTTTCTGATGAAAATAAGTAAAGTCTGTTATTGACTTATATAAAATTAATTTTGATAAAAATATATATAAATAAAACTGTTTGTTTTAAAACATAATTCTTGTTTTCCCAACACATGTTTATTTAAGAAAACACTGAAAACATTTTAAAGTCTTAAATTAAGTTTCATATTTTTTTCACATTTCAATATCCCAGGAATCTGAGTATCCACTTTTGTGAAACAAATAATTTTATAAATATTTTAATTTTTAAAATAAAATCTTTGTATAACTCACTAAAAGAATTTTAACTCCAAATTTAATATATGATAACACTGTTATTTCCTAGTTTAGTCACGTAAACATTGTCGCCGTAAAAAAACAACTGTAACCTATTTATATTAATAACGACATATGTAATCTCTGTTCTGATACTATACGTCATCTGCTTTGTTCTTGGTCAGGAAAGGAGAAATCCTTCTAGACTGAGGCAGTGCGCAAAGAAAAAGTTTGTAAGAAAAGTTATAAAATAATTTTGAAAAATGTCCGAAGAAGGCATGAGTAGTGGAAGAATTTTTAGTGCTCACTACGACTAACGTCCATGTATTTGACATCTAATCTGATATTCTTTTATTCCGCAAATTATCAGAACGTGTCCGGGCGTTGTGCAAAGAAAATATAAAATATTGATTTGATTAAAAAAATGAATAAATATCAGTATCAATTCTGAGGAAAAAACGAAGTAACTATAATAATAAGAAAATAATTGGAAGAGCTTACCGATGCAAACATCTACACTCTTAGTGAATATTTCTTGTTTTTCAGGAATGCGAAGCGTTTAAGTATTCTGAAATAAGCGGTGTTCGTTCCATTCTTATGCCATGTAAACTTATAACACAGGAGGAGTAGATAATAAGATGTGAGTAAAAATGGCAGCCATCTTCTATTTGGAAGGTTTATTTGGACGAGTCAAGTAATCCGGGGGAAATATAGTAAATATTGAAAGAAGAAATGAATGCATAATTCTGGAAACATGCATAAGGGTTTAGGCTAATTAGATTGCAGAACATATTACCTTATGAAGGTTTTGGTTATTAAACAATTATGTCTGAATGTGTGTAGGGTAAGATCGACTTTACTTTATTATATAGATATATATGGCTGAGTTGCTTATGAATGAACCAAAATGCATTATTGTGGTATTTAATTTCATAATGAAATTAATGTTTATGGGGAGGATTCTTACTGACTTGTTTTCTTTGCTTGGCTGTGGTGTGTTGGATGGGTGGGGGCTCAGGAAGTAGTCACTTTGCTATCGCTACTTTTAAAGATAGAGAAAGACAGTAGACGACCACTACTTTTTTTTCACTATTGTCATCACCACCTATCAAGGCCAAGAGCCATTCGAGGATAAGGGTTAATCAGACAGGAATGATTTCCAGTTAAAAGATGGGAAACAGTATGGGAGTACTAACATTCATCAATGGTATGAATTGCGTTCAAGTGCTTATTGAGCGGTCAGTGACAAGAATTTGTTGACTTACTACACACGTATTGCATTCTACAACTACACAACACATATTCCTATTTATTTACAAGGCAAAGATTTGTCCACTATGTTACACTTTTTGTAACAATTGAAATGTTTTTTTTCATGCAGTGGAAACAATTGGTTTTCCAATCAGATAAATAAGTTATGTGCTAGTACTGTAGTAAACAGAGTTCAGCAGTCGGGCCGAAAATTAAAATTATACGCAAAGCAGATAGGCTCTTAAGTTGTTATTGTTTTTTATTTTTATTTTTATTTTTTTAAGTATTTATTTGTTTAGTCTTTTAGTTTAATATTTTTTATATTCATTTTTCTTTTTCTTGTGTTCGTATATGTGAAAAAAAAATCAGAGGGTAACCAAGAATGAAACTAGTTGAAGAGCGAGATTGCGAAGAAAAATAAAAACCTCTTTCGCGACCCTCTCCTTAGGTCTAATAACTACCATAGTGTGGTAACGACTAACACTCTCCAGTGGTGAGGAAGGTTTTTATAACAATTGAACGCTAACCTCCCTTACTGGTATACATTCTCCTTTGTCTTAGATGTTGGAAGATCATCCTCAGTCGCCAGTAGCCACACTCTGGTAAGTCAGCTGCTCTTCCTATTTTCTACATATATGTAGATTCCTTTAGTTTTATTAGCATGTTGGTAGTTGTATTTTTATATTTCCGGTGAGAGATGTTGTCATAGTAAGTAAGGGAGGGAAGCGTGGTTGGTTTTCTTAGGAGCTGGAACGAGTTTTCTCCTTTGCTGGTCATGATAAAGTGGGTTATGACTAAAGATAATTTTAGAGCGTGTTAATATAAAAATTAACGATTTTCATCTGATTTTTTCATGCAGTAAAAAAAATAAATTTTTTTCTAAGATTGAAAAACAAAACTATTTTGACGTAACTTTTCAGAATTGTATTTCTTTGTATTTCTTTGCAGATTTTAAATTGAATCAACTCATGAATAACACAGCCGAACTAGAAAGATTTCTCATCCAAAATATATCTTTAACCGCAATCGAAGTTCAAACTCTACTTCATGCTTCCGTCAACACCAAAAAGGTAATTTGCCATTTTTTTTGTTCAAGTTTGTTTGTAACTTTATAAAAAATCTAGTGAGGCAAGATCTCTTCTCTTCTCTACAGCCCCTTCCTCACAGAAAAGACGTTGCTAGTCTTTCTCTACTCTATCATTATTTCCATAGAAAGTGCTTGACTGAGCTACAATCTCTGGTTCCTCCTTGTAAAAATTTCACAGCAAAAACTCATCTTTCTACCACAACTGTAAAGAACTTATTTTTCTTCCTCTGCGTGCTTAACATCGAATGGAATTTCTATGAACAGTTTCTTTCCATGAACTTCCCATGTGTGGAACACATTACCATTGAACTGCTTCTCTGCAGACTACAATATGGTCGTCTTCAAACCGTCCTCATAGGTGATTAAATTTTGTTCATTCCATTCATTATTTTCAATCCTCTCATATTTTTCACCATTAAAATGACAATCTCTGCATCTTAGTAAGCCCTATCCTCAAGTAGCCTTTGGCCTTGGTATATGGTGACTTATTAGTAAAACAAATTTATAAATTTATCATAAATTGAATACACAAATATGAATATGCAACTTTTGTTATTTTCAACAAGTTCTCTCAATTATTTAAATCCCATAAAAGCCACAACAGTTAATGTCATAGTCGAGGGAGATAATCCCCTCTCAGTCACAAAGCCTCTTACTGCTACCAGAATCACAGGGGTCCAATATTTCGTAAAGTATATAAGATTTTAGCTACACCACTTTTAAACTCTATGGATATTCAAATATATATTAATCACTGGCATTTTTTTTACATCAAGGCTTATGATTGAAATTAAAGCAAACACTGAATATTAATTAGTCATAATTTTCTCCATTATTAGATTTATAAATATTACAGTTGCTCATAAAAAACAAGATACATTTATACAATCATTAATGTTTTTGTTACACTCATAATTTCCATGTTAGTATTCTAATCTCAATAAATGCCACAACAGTTAGTGTATAAACTGATAAGTACTTACAAGTTTTTAGTGTTGCGCTTACAGTACATGCTTATATATGTTAAATGATGAAATGAAGCAGTGTCTTCGGGTTTAAAAATTGTATTAACTCTTTAGTTTTATTTAGCGGCATTTTATTTTTTTGTTTCGATTATATTATGCCCTCTAAAAACCCTTTAAAATAATTTAAAGAAACTGAAATTTGGGGAATATTAATTGATGTCTAATACCTATTGTTAAAATTTCACAAAAAATTGAAGTATCTGAATTTTCACAAAAGGCTTCCACTCCATTTTACCCCCTTTGTATAAAACTAAAACTAAATATAGCCCACATTTGGACCCCTTACGTCTAGAAGCTGTGTTACAAAATTCGTAATTATTGGCTAATTAGTTTAGGAGTGAATCCTGTACATACAAATATTTAAGCATATACACATACCTAACTTTATATAGATAAAGATAAGTGAAGAACCCACAAATGTATGCCTTTTTTTTATTACTACATTTTTATTTTTTTTTAAATAGGACTTTTGTGAAAGATAAATTCATTTTATTTGGGTATCGTTTGATCATTAATTATAATTAATGATCAAAAAAATGAATTATAGTTTTATAAGAATTTTGTTTAATTATTAATTAAACAAAATTCTTATAAAACTATAATTAATTTTTTTAATGTAAGGTTGTTTTGTAAGCATGCGCTAGGCAGCATGTTTAGTGGATTGCATGTTTGCAATGCATGCGAATAACGGGCAACTTTTGCGAGTGAGGGATATTTAACTAAGAGAAGAGAAACCACACAAGAAATTGGAAATATGTCTGGTTTGGAGTTTTGACTACCCAGAATTCAATTTGTCCTCTTGAAAATCTAATGGTTCTACAGATATGAGGTTCCCTGCTCTGGTTATGACTCACTCAAGGTTTTCCCCAAATACTGTCCATCTAGATACAGGACTCGCTACGCAGTAGTTTTTTTAATGTCCATAGATTGGCAGCAGATTAGCCTCTGCAGTTGGATAACTGGGTGGTCTACCATAAAGGACTCAAATATCTATATATATTCCAGCAGATGGGTAGGGAAGTTCGTTGGCTCTGCGTCTCACAGTCAGTTGATGTTGTATGCTTCTCGGAGTGAGATGGGCTTGGGCTCTGAGTTGAAGGACTGTGTTCGTTTGTTCGTTTTGTTTTGATTCGGTCAGGCTGATTGTTGTGATTTACAAGTCTGTTGTTCAGTAGAAGAAAATGAATGTCATTGTAACATAACTTAAAATAAAACTGTTGTAGTAATTTTGTTTGGAGAGAGGATTCTTCTGTTGCAGCACTGGCTGAGACCACACAGTTGACACTGCGACCGGTGTTTGAATCGAGCAACGACTTCTGACCAGTACAATGAGCAGATGATCACGGGCACGTTCAATTTTAATTGGATATGAATAGCTTCCAAAACTTTCAATCTTTTAATACATGAGGATTTGCTATGAATTTTACAGCCAGTTTAAATGAATTTCTATTCAACAGTTTAAATGAATTTCTATTCAACAGTTTAAATGCTTGCAAATTCGTTTCTAATTTCGAAGGATCACAAATAGATCATTCTTTTTTTTTTTTTACTATTAACAAAAGTTTAAAATGGCTGACTTGTTTACTATATCGTGACATTTGGTATTTTCAGTTATCGTTTCATAAAAAATAACACTTTTAGGATGAGAAATTAAAGTATCGTGTGTGTATGTGTGTGTATATAGCGGGGTTCGAATCGTTCAACGGCAGAACAGTTACTTCATCCGCACTGATGATTGTTGGTTAAAACATGAAACATATGTCTATGGATAATAAAAAATATTATTAAAAAAATCATTATATATATACACAATCTGTCAAAAGGGAGTCGGGTGAAACTCAATTTTTTGTGGTACTTGTAAAAACAAAAAGTAAAAAGAACAGATTGTGTAAGAATTTTCTAAAAATCCTATTTAAAAAAAAAAAAAAACATAACTGGATTATTTTTTTCTAAGCTCTCCATCCAGCAATATGCCTCCGGGAAATGCTAGGTTCTCTTGTCCTGGTGCACCATTCATCCTGGACAGGTTGAACCGGCTTCGTTCTTCAAGGAGGAGTTTCTAGGAAATATTAATCGCATGTATATCCCAGTCAGGGAAGATGATTTTTTTTGACAACGTCACTTAACTTTGGTAATCTCACAGTGTATCAACTTGATTATGCTATATAAAATTTAATAGGCTAACAGAAAATAGTTCCATTTAAGTAATGAGGATAACCATCCCCTTGTCATATGACATCTGTAATATATTATTTCTTCCATTTTCCCAAAATTAAAAAAAAAATGGTTGTTTTCTCGTTTTCATAAATGTGTGAATAATCAGTTTATTATATGTCTAATATCTTTTAGACAAAACTGAAAACCACTCAGACTAATCCATTAAGCTAATTGCCAAATAAAAAAAAAAAAAATTCTATTTTTTGGTAAAATAGAATGTATCCACTTCATTATGATCGCCATGTCTGAGGTTGGAAATTGCAAACCAGTGTTGGTCTAGAAAAGGTCTCTGATAATTTTAGGTGGAATATTTATTTTTATCATTTATAAAAAAAACAGTTTGAATTTATTATTTGTTCATAATTGTTTGTTACTTTGTAATATAATTATAGTTGGTCAATAATTAATAATTAAACTATTTACAAAATATTTTCAACAAAAAAAAAGCATTCCAATTATAAAAAAAGTTTTAATTTATTATTTATTAAAAATATTTCATTCAGAGCACTGGGCAGAAATCACATTTTGTTTGTACAGGTCGACCGGCCACAAGATGATTTGTTTTAATTAGACAGTCTGATTTCCCCGGTCCGTACCAGTTTAGAGGTGACCGTTTGCTGCGTGATGAACGCCTCCATTCCGAGAGAAACTCTGAGCAATGGGTGAAAAGGGATGGACGCTGAGAAGGCACCTGCCCTCACCTGAAGACACTCCATGAAGACCCGGGCGAGGAGTTGTTATGCTCGCCACATGATGCACCAGTAGCAACGAGGCGTTACAACTACCGGATCGTCTCGAAACGACGATGAAACGTCAGCTGCGATAAGAGAAAAAAAAGAGATAGCACAGAAGTGGAGGGAGTCGGCGTATGCGTGATGTGACGACGATGCAGCCTCACCCCTTTCTGAAGAAACAGACATGCGATAAACGGAAAACCGCTTGCTGATGCAGCACCAGACCAAACGTAGATGGTTCCCTGCCGTGTTTGGTCGATACCATACTGCTGTCACCTAAACTCTCACCCGTATCGTTTTCCTCCCCTCGTGACAGTGACTGCGATGGACGATGACACAACAGACCTCTGCAGCCCCTATGCTTTTGCTGTAAAGCGCGAACAGAGTGGATGCTACAGCCCCGTACCAGTTCCTGGCTTTGCGCGGGCACGGCCCAACCGACCCGATCCTCGGAGCCACTCCTTCTTTCGAAGGTACTGATCCATTTTGCTGACATTTCTTACCTACATTCATGCTATTGAGGAGAGGCTGCTGCGGATAATCATAATCAGATCCTTCTTAGCCAAAAGAAAGATCCAGGTTGTACTTGATGGCCGTACATCCAAACAACATGAGATTAATGTGGATGTGTCCCAGGGGTCGATCATTGGACCGTTATTATTCCTGATTTTCATAAACGAATTTCCTAATTCAATTGTGTCCAAGATGGGTATATTTGCTGAGGACACCATGCTCTATTCTCGACATGTGGGCAAAACAAACACACACATATCCAAGACAATGGGTGAATCCTTAGAAAATGACCTCCAGTCTGTAGTGGAATGAGATCATTAATTGATGGTAACATTTAATGCTACTACGACAAATCTCCTTTCTTTAAAGAATTATAAAATCTTTTCAACCACTGATTGCCATGGCTGATGCTTCCCTACCTGAGAGTCCATCATTCAAACTCCTCGGCTTAACATTCACAGGTATATGAATTGGAACAAATACATAGAAGACATTGCCAAGGCTGCTGCAAGGAAGGTGGGCTCCCTCTACCGTGCTAGAATATTTCTCACACCTGTCAGTATTCTATATCTCTACAAAGCACCATCCTCCCATGCATGGAGTATTGTTGTCACATTTGGGCTGGTCCACCAATCACGAACCTCTCTCTCTTAGACATGTTCCAAAAAAGAGCCTCCAATCTAATAGGTCCCACACTATCTACCAAACTTCAGTCTCTGTCCCATCGCCGCAATGTTGCATACCTGTACTGGTTTTACAAGTACTTTAATGGAATGTGTTCTGATGAACTTACTGCACTGGTGCCCTCTCGATGTAAATACCCCTGACTGACCCGTCAATCAGCAAAATCCCACCCCTTCATTGTAGAAATCCCCAGATGCTAGAAGACTTTCTACTCTATCAGCTTCTTTCCTCAAACTGCTCCCCGTTTCCATGACTGTACGAACATGCAGAAATTTAAATGTAATGCGAACAAACATCTTGCTGCACAACTCCCCACTTAGGATGCTCCTGTAGGTATGGCTTCTAAATCACAGTAGCCCTTTACGTCTCAGGGCAATATGCTGCCTTGTTTCGGGTGAATCAAAGTAAAAACAAATTAAAAAATTTTTTAAATTGTTTTAAAATTTCCAATTATAAAAAACAGTTTGATTTTATTATTTGTCAATAATTAAACAAATTGTTGAAAACAAATTACTATTTGCCAAAAAAAGAAAAAAAATCAGGCCTAAAATATAATTGGGAATTTGAGGTGGGGGATTGGCACCGGTTCGCAGTTGCCAATTTTGGATGTAGCGGCCATGATGAAGTGGATACTTTCTATTTTACCCATTTTTCTATACATGTATTTTTTTTTTACTAATGAGTCACAATATATCAAGGCCAAAGGCCACTGGAGGATAAAGATTAATGAGATGGACGGATTGTCAGGTGAACGATGAAGAATATTATGAGAGGATTGATAATGATAAATGGAAAGAAGAAAATTTGATTACTTATGAGGACAGTCGATGACAAATATTTATTGGCAATGGATTTGAAGACAACCATGTTGTAACCCGCAGGGAAGCAATCCATGGTAATGTGTTCCACAGATAAGAAGTTCTTGGAAAGAAACTCTGTTCATCGAAATTCAGATGAAATAATTGTAAATTATGAACGGAATGAACAAAATTTGATTTCTTATGAAGACGGTTTATAGCGGGTATTTGTTGACATTGGAGTTGAAGACAATCATGTTATAGTCTGCAGGGAAGTAGTCCTGTAACAAGATTACTCTGGGGTGATTGAAAAAAAAAACAGGATAGTAAATAAGAATTATAACCGAGATGGTAACAAAATCTAGGTTGGGTATGGTTAGAAGTTGCATTTGGAATGTGACTCTGCTTGTTTTGATAATTGCAAGGTTAATACGAAAAAGAAAATATAAGCATTTTACTGTTTGTATTTTGAGATATGCTGATTTGAGGAATGTGTTAAAAACAATTTTCAGAGTTTGTCTCTAATTGAAAGAGAGAATCAAACAAAACAAGAGAGCAAGACTTACGATCGAAGTAAGTGGACGTTCCACCTGTTACTCCCTTCAGCTGGGGCTGAGGAATTGACTACATCTGTAAAGTGGAGCGTATTAGGAGAATGTTGACATACTACTAAAATAAATTGTAAGCTATAAAAAACTTTTCTTGTTTATATTTTTCATTTTTACTGCAACGCCTTTCGTATTTTGAGACCAGTAAAGAATAGGGCATAACACGGCATACCCCTGTACTAATGTGTTCCATAGATGGGATATTCTTGGAAAGAAACTCTGTTCATGCAAATTCTGTGCACTACGTAATTTTTATCACATTATGAATATAGACATATATATATATATATATATATATATATTTCTGAATTTTTGAAATGAGGATTGATAATTTGTATAATTTTGGTTATTCGGACTACATTTCTCATCTTGAGTGTTATAATAACATATTAATATAAAATATTCCAAATCGTTTTAGAAACGATTGTACGCCAATTTGTTGTTTGAATTCTTGGAACTGATATAAATAATGTGCTAATTTTATTTATCTCAACCTACTTTATATATATATATATATATATATATATATATATATATATATATATATATATATATTCGAGAGAGAGAGAGATCTATCGATTTTGACAACATTAGCTCTTTCAGATAGGTGTTGTTTTCCTAGCACATACAGCAGCATCTGGTATTCCTAAATGGTCACCCGTATTAGTACTGACAAAGATCAAACGAAAACCAATGTGTCAACGTGATTGTGCCAATATTATTGCTTTTTCCAAATACGAATGTAATTCAATCAATTTGTTTTCATTTAGGTTTATGAACTCCTGTTTGGATCTGCTGTCAGTTCTTCAGACGGTACTCAAAGAGAGAAGAGAGATGCATCAAACGAAGAAAGCAATCTTCTTTACGATCGCAATAACCAAGAAGATCAAGCCGAGCAATTATTCCAAAGAGAAAATATTCCTTTCGGTTCGAAATTCACTCACGGCTTACTTTATAAATTGCTTGATAGTGGTCAGTTCAAATTAAACAGTGCCATGGTCAAAACAGTTGGTCAACTGCTTGGTTTACCTGTGTACGACAAATCAATTAAAATGAATCCCATGAAAGTTGCCAGAATGCTAAAGGTAAGTGTTATATCGTAAGAATAACAATAAGTAAATAAGAAACCCAAGACAGGAATTGAAAGGAATAGGAATTGTATTAAGAATACTTAATTACAATAAGTTGGTCGCCATTACCGGCTCTAGGCAGACGTGCTAAGCGGTTTGCTAAGTGGTTCTCCTTGGTAAGGAAAAAGGTTTTGACTTAATAGTTACCTGAGGAATCTATCCTGTCACTATGGGTGAATTATTTCTTCCTGGAAATATATCTTTTCCTCTTTGGGTCAATCACTAGACATTCTGTTGAATTTCTCTTTCTTTTCGTTGAATGTGCTACTTCAGTAGCAGGAGTAGTAGTAAGGTTTTCAGGAATCTGTACATCAAAAACATTGTAAAGTACCTCCATGGGTTCCTCATGTGAGTTTTTTTTTTTTTTTTCACGTATCTGTGTCTAAACTGATTTACATGACGCTTGTTTTCTCATATCGGACCCCGAACCATCTATATCAGGCGTCCGATTCTCCTGGTGACAATACCGTCTTCTCAAAACATTTTAACCTTTCTGTAATTCTTAAAAAACACTTTTTCACCAACATTAAAATGTCTGATCCTACCATCTGTGTTTTGAAAATGTTTTTTCTTCACTGGCAACAATTTGTCAAAAATGGTTTAAATTTTTCTTGCCAGTGACATGTTTGCCGCAATGTTTCTCTTCGGTGTGACCCTGTAAAGCCTTAAGAATTGGTGGATCTTCCACTCATCGTTTACTTCACTTCCAGCTTTTCTTAAAGCTCATTTGAAGGTATCTACAAACCTTTCTGCCTGTCCGTTACTTCTTGGGTGGTAAACAGATGTAGTAATATGTTTTACCCCCAAAGTTTTTGCAAAACATGTTAAATTCTCCTGAAGTGAATTGGGTCCCATTATCTGTGACAATTTCATCAGGTAATCCAAACCTGGCAAACAGTTTATGCAAAAAATTTATTGTTATGGCAGATGTTGGCTTTTTGCATTTCAGAATCCATTTTGTTAAATTGTCCACCACAATCAAATAATATTCACCATTTAGCGGTCCAGCAAAAGCTAGATGTAGTTTAGACCATGGCGTGTCCGTTTTCGGCCATGATGCTGTCATAATTGGTGGTGCTTTAGCTGTTAAAGCACAACCTCTACAGCTCTTAACTGTCCTCTCAATGTCCTGGTCCATAGCTGACCAAAAAACGTATGAACGCATAAGCGATTTCATTTTGCACATTTCTGGGTGACATCAATAAAAATCCTTTAACAGTCTCTTTTGTAGTGCCACTGGGATCACAATGCACTCGGTGTACATTAAAATTTTGTCACAAATTGAATAGCTATTGCTTGCCGGCGAATTTATATTTCCCCTTTGTTTGCACTTCACTTTATCCATCATGTTTTTAATAAAATTATCACTTTTAGATTTTACTTGTATTTCTTACATAGTCACTGGGAGTTCACATACAGTGCTAACCAGTACTTCTTTTATTTCACTTTCAGCTTTGAGTGATGCGATTACCATATCTTCCATTGGTTTACAATATTTCGGAATTAATCGGGACAAGCCGTCTTTGAAGGAATATATTCCATTTTGAAATCATAATTTAGCAGAATAGTGCCCCATTGCTGTAATATATTTGCTGTATGAACTGAGATTCCTTTCTTTGATCCAAAAATCGAAAGTAATGACGATGATCCGTCTGTAAAATAAATTTATGGCCATGGATGAATTTGTGAAATTTTTTAATCCCGAAAATGATCGATAAACTTTCATTCTCGATCTGGCTATAGTTTTTCTCAGCCGAGATTAAACCTCTACTCGCATGAGCAATGGTTTTTATGCCCCCTAAATTGTCTTTATGGAGTAGTACAGCTCCAATGCCGTAATTACTCGCATCAGTAGCCAAAATTATTTCTAATTTCGGGTCATAATGTGTTAAAGGTTCTGATGTAAGCACATCCTTAATCTTTTGAAAAGCCTTCCGCCAATTTTCTATCTATTGCCATTTTTTATCTTTTTTTAACAATTCTTTCAACGGAAAATGTAAATTATGCATATTATTTATATATATCTGATAATAATTAGCAAGGCCTAGAAATGCTTGCAATTCAACAACATTTGTTGGGGCGGGCATATTTTTAATTCCACTAGACCTTTCTGGGTCGAGTCTTCTGTCTTTTACATCTATAATTGCTCTTGATCAATATATCGTCCAAGTATACCATAGCATAATCCAAACCCGCTAACATGTTATCTATTATTTTTTGGAACAAACTTGGTGCTACTTTTACTCCGAAAGGTAGACGATTAAACGAATACAACCCTCTATATGTGTATTGATAGTGAGCAATATTGTAATCTCTTCCTCAACTTCTACTTGCAGATACGCATTTGAGAGATCTAATTTTCAAAAATATTTTTCCGCCATTTAAACGGGCAAAAATATCTTCTGCGCTGGGCAATGGATATTCATGCGTTTTCAGGCACATATTCAAGCTTCTCTCCTCTTTGACTTTTCAGCCATTAGATGATCATAATATTAAAAAAAAACAAGAAAAACTTTAATATTTTTCAAAATACAAAAATACAAATGTTAATGAGCTGAAGCTAACCTATAATGTACTCTTCTACCCAATTTATTTATTCATCATAACAATAATAAGAAGTAAAATAATAAAAGAAAAAAAAGAAAAAAGGACAACAATAACATATCAGCAAATTCGTAATCAATATATGACAATGTGTGGAATATATGGCTGAATAAATCTTTAATTCTTCTGAGAACGTGTTGCTTGCATTAATTGTATGAAACAGAATGTCAGAATGCTGTTGCCTTTTGTTTCAGCTAATGAAAATATCTTCAGTCGGGGGAACAACAACAGACGCATGCATGGCCTCAGTGGTCGACAATGAAAGTATGGATTTAAGTTGATTAAAATAATAAAAAAATTAAATGATTACAAATAATCCTATTACAATTTACTTACATTGCTTCTTTTCAGCTGGTTCTTCTCTCTCCAACTGTAATTCGGAAAATGACTTGTCGAAAAGCTGATGAACCGGGTTTGCTAATTGTTAACCCAAAATACAACGAATCAGATTTGGTAAGCAACTGGATATTTGCATTTCTATGTCATTTTAATTATTCAAGATTTTTAACATTTTACAAAACTATATTTTTATGATAAGAATGCCCCTGGAGAATTAGAGAAAGTGTTAATCATACTAATTATAATAATGATAATTTGTAATAACTATTACGATGATGGGGAAAGCTGGGATTGCAAAAGTCGGCTGCAAAAGTGGGTTAAGATTGGAATGTGATTCTAAATGTGCTTTTGGAATTCATGTGTTATTTTGTGCTTTTGGAATTCATGTGTTATTTTGTGCTTTTGGAATTCATGTGTTATTTTGTGCTTTTGGAATTCATGTGTTATTTTGTGCTTTTGGAATTCATGTGTTATTTTGTGCTTTTGGAATTCATGTGTTATTTTGTGCTTTTGGAATTCATGTGTTATTTTGTGCTTTTGGAATTCATGTGTTATTTTGTGCTTTTGGAATTCATGTGTTATTTTGTGCTTTTGGAATTCATGTGTTATTTTGTGCTTTTGGAATTCATGTGTTATTTTGTGCTTTTGGAATTCATGTGTTATTTTGTGCTTTTGGAATTCATGTGTTATTTTGTGCTTTTGGAATTCATGTGTTATTTTGTGCTTTTGGAATTCATGTGTTATTTTGTGCTTTTGGAATTCATGTGTTATTTTGTGCTTTTGGAATTCATGTGTTATTTTGTGCTTTTGGAATTCATGTGTTATTTTGTGCTTTTGGAATTCATGTGTTATTTTGTGCTTTTGGAATTCATGTGTTATTTTGTGCTTTTGGAATTCATGTGTTATTTTGTGCTTTTGGAATTCATGTGTTATTTTGTGCTTTTGGAATTCATGTGTTATTTTGTGCTTTTGGAATTCATGTGTTATTTTGTGCTTTTGGAATTCATGTGTTATTTTGTGCTTTTGGAATTCATGTGTTATTTTGTGTTTTTGGAATTCATGTGTTATTTTGTGTTTTTGGAATTCATGTGTTATTTTGTGCTTTTGGAATTCATGTGTTATTTTGTGCTTTTGGAATTCATGTGTTATTTTGTGCTTTTGGAATTCATGTGTTATTTTGTGCTTTTGGAATTCGTGTGTTATTTTGTGCTTTTGGAATTCATGTGTTATTTTGTGCTTTTGGAATTCATGTGTTATTTTGTGCTTTTGGAATTCATGTGTTATTTTGTGCTTTTGGAATTCGTGTGTTATTTTGTGCTTTTGGAATTCATGTGTTATTTTGTGCTTTTGGAATTCATGTGTTATTTTGTGCTTTTGGAATTCATGTGTTATTTTGTGCTTTTGGAATTCATGTGTTATTTTGACAGATCGTGATTTATGAGTTAAATTGAAGAATAAATATTTATTGCTTAGTCGAGTCATGAGGACGTCCTGTGCATTGCTCATGACTGACTTATGTCCTTGTTTTTTTTTTGTAAGGAGTCGCAAGCTTGTGGCTCATTGTTCCTAAAAGTTATGTGTCTTAGATGATTTTAGAACATTAGATCAACATTTGCCAGAATTTGACAAAACGTGTGAAAATTTCTGATGAAATCCACTAGCAATTCCTATAAAATACCAATTTTTCGCAAAATATTTGAAGATATAAGTTTATATAAATATTCATAGATCAATGATTGATTTTTTCCCCCTTTCAATCCCTTCATCTAGTACGCATAAAAACATAATTTTTGGCTGAGTTATTGTCAAAACAGCAATTTTGCTGAATATTCTCAAATATGGAAATTCAGTCCCAGACCCTTGAAAATTAAGCTTTTGAGAATTTTTTTTTGTGTAGAGAATTAAATGATCCCAACGAGCACTCAACCATTCTTAGATGATAATTTTTAACCAAGACATGGAATTCTTTCTATTATTGGCAATTATATGCACAGTGTGTAGAGTTGATCTGTCTCTCTCTTTCTTTATGTTCCTTTTTGTTGCTGTTAAGAGTCGTAGTCATAGCAATAAAATGTTTTTAGCAGAGATGTGGAATTTTTTTTATTATTGACACACAATGTGTTGTGAAATTATAGTAAATAAACAAATCAATAGTGAGATATATTTGTTATTGTTTTAATAAGACATTACAGAATATCATGCTATAATTTTCATAATATTCTTATTGTATTATATTTTTTAAAGATTCACGCCCAAAATAAAATCTGTAAAATCAACCAAGACCAGATGAGCAAATTAATTTCCCTTTTCAATGCTGATGTACCTGATGAAATGATTGTTAATATTGTAAGTATACTTCGGTTTAAATTTTGTTTTTGTTACATTGATACATTACAAAAATAACTTCTATCAATTAGAATAATATATAGGGTGATCCCCTCCCCCCAATGCCACCCATGGAATCTTTTATTTCTAACACATAAAGTTATCTTACCGGATTTTCAAAGTTAGACCTAAATAACGATATGTCTGAGATGTTATTGGCATGAATATAATTCTTTGGTGGCAGTTTTTTTTCTGAAAAAACTTATTCTGAGTAAGAAAACTGTTAGAATGAAAACATTTCTGAGTGAATATTCTTACACATTAAAGGGAACTAATCATGTAATGAGTTATTTCCCTTGACTCTGCAAAAATAAATGTCTAAAAACATTTAAAGAGAAGTTTCCACATTATTATTAACATCACATACTAAAACAAACTTTTTAAAAATTCCTGCCTCACAAAATAATTTATATTACGAAATTAAAGTCATCAAAATTAATTTCCGTTTCTTCGTAAATAAGTCGATCATTTTTTTCTTTTACACTCTGGCAACGCCGGGTAGGTCCAGTTAGTAAACTCATAAAAAGTTAAATTTTTAAGATGGTGGACATTCATGACTGAAACTTGGTGGACAAGTCAGGGTTAGACTGAAGTTTATTTGCATCAAATATGGTTGGTTTATAGAAAGGATTGTGAATTTTACTAACTATTCCGTGGACAGCATTTTTAGGGAGTCACTCTGTATATTTTGTTTTATTCATCCGATAGAAAAGTCTGTCACATAACTGACATTTATCCAAATAGTTTTAAATAATACATTATATTTAGTGTTTGCCAGTCGCTTTCTGAAATATTAGGTTCTAGCAAAATTAGAGAATAACTTTTATGCTTCATGTGATTTTTCAATAGGAAAATGAGAGAAATCAAACAAAGTTATGTTGTTGGATTTTCTAAGTTAGACATAACTAGCTTCCATCTTTAATTATCAATATTTCATTCTGAATAACGAATCCTTTTACAATTTTTTCTTGTTAACAACATGGATCAACACTAAAGAGCGTTGATCCATGTTGTTAACAAGAAAAAATTGTAAAAGGATTTAATTTCTTGGCTCATATACTTTTATTCTGCTCGGACTATTTTACTGGAAGCTTTCCAAATTAAATGTCACACCACGTGACATTACGTACTTAAAAAAAAAACTTTCCTGGTATGTTATCTTATAAATGCCTAAAAACCAAGGTTTTTGCATCGAAAACACTAAAACATATTTTTTTATCTTATAAAAAATTAAATAAAACCAGAATATTTCCTTCGTACAAAGATTTTTCACCATCACGTTATTGATATAAGGGATACTTACATCTATAATTAAAGCTTAAACAAGAAAAAATGACAGATTTGCATGCTTTAATATTGAGTAAGAGTCTGAATAAATTATGAACATTTTCTATTCTATTTTATTCTGCTCGGACTATTTTACAGGAAGCTTTTCAAATTAAATGTCATACCCCATGACATTACGTACTTAAAAAAACTTTCCTGGTATGTTATCTTATAAATGCCTAAAAACCAATGTATAATGACAGATTTGCATGCTTTAATATTGAGTAAGAGTCTGAATAAATTATGAACATTTTCTTCCTTCAAAAATTTCTTCAATTTTCTAATACATTTACACATTTATTAACCACTGACTCTTAATACAAACACGTGTTTTAATACCTCATTTTCTTTAAAAATTTATAAAAGAATTTAAAATGCAATATAATATTCAATAATCAACTAAATAAAAAAAACGATGCCTTTCCACTTGAAAACTTCATATTGCTAATATGGAGATGAACAAAACAGCATAAATTCAGAGTTATCACCCTTGATTATTCCCGACTATACATAAAAATTGCACACTAACTTTTCATGAGTAAAAATTAATACAATATTTTGTATCTCTTTTATTTGTTACAAAATCCAATTTAAAAAAAATAATGAATGAATAAATAAATAAATAAAATAAAAAGTTTTAGTCGTAAAAAAAATGCTTTATTTGCAAAAATAATTCAGAAAAAAAAGGAAAGTAAAAATTCTCCCAGACAAAACTGGGTAGGTAGAACAAGTTAAAAATAAAAGTAAACTCTTTGTGATGCACTAATTTAAATTCCTTTTAAGTTGAATTTTTTGGTAACTATTTTATTTGTAGCATTTTTATTGAATAGTTGATTTGCTCACAACTACTTTAGCCAATTCTTCTGCCATTTCGAGTTTATATAAATGTTTTAAAATTTTGTGAGATTTGATTCTGTAGCAGTTGCATGGCAAATCTAATTTGTTTGTATGTACATGTAATATTAAGCAGAGCTTTAGCTCTGCTTAATCTGAGTCCACCAACTTCTCTTTGTCAATTACGACACTTTCTCGGACTATTAAACTACTAATGACGGTTCATCGCACACTGTGCGAATATACTTGCTCCTTTAACCGATCTATTGAAGAATAGAAAGAAGAAAGATGAACCCATTTCACCTGATGACTGCTAGCTTTAAGCCTTTCATAAGGCGACGAAAAAGCTTGCAGATACCTCTTTACTCTCACATCTCATTCCTGATGCTGAATTTTCTATTGTCGTGGATGCATCTAGTTCTGCAGTAGATGCATCTAGTTCTGCAGTAGATGCATCTAATTCTGCAGTAGATGCATCTAGTTCTGCAGTAGATGCATCTAGTTCTGCAGTTGGTGCATCTAGTTCTGCAGTGGGTGCATCTAGTTCTGCAGTTGGTGCAGTTTTACAGCAACATCATCAGCAACAGATTCAACTTTTGTCCTACTTTTCTTGTCGATTGACACAGAAAATCATTATAGTACTTTTGGTCGTTAACCCTTGGCTATTTACTTAGCTATTAAACATTTTAGCCATGCACTGGAAGGTCGGGAATTTGCCATTTACACGGATCATCGTCAACTTACATTTGCGCTACGTCCTAAGCCGGACAAATATTCCCTTCGATAAGCTAGTAATTTGGACTCCAGCGACATACGACTTATATCTGGTGGTTCACAGAACACTGCTGTAGATGCACTGTCTCGTCTTCCCATCAGTGCTATTTCTTTACCAGAGGACATTAACCTTCATCAAATGGCTTCAGACAAGCCATCCTTGGATGATTTGAATCTATCAGCTCCAGAATTTTCTCCTTGTAAATTCCAGTACATCCCCATCCATACAGCGGGTGAACACAAGGCCTTTCTGAATTCACCTCGCCCCATAGTTCCTGAAGCTCATCACAGAACTAGCGCACATCGAAATTTCTGCCACAGTGAAACTTATTTCAACCAGATTCTTCTGGCCGAATATGAGACGTGAAATCACTGCTTGGACCTGTTCCTGTCTACCCTGACAGAAATCAAAGGTGCACAGATATGTACGAGCCCTACTCGGAACTTTCAGCACCAGATATGAGATTCAACCACACACATTGATTTGATTGGACCCTGGCCGGACAGCCAAGGCTATTTCTACTTACTGATCTGTATTGATTGTTTTTCAGGATGGCCTTAAACCATCCACTGAGTGATATTTCTGCTGAGACTGTAGTGCGTGCCCTAATGTTGGGCTGAATTTTGCGTTATAATGTCCTGACAGCAATTAGCATTGATCATGACAGATAGTTCGAATCCTGCCTATTCCAAAAACTATCTAAAATACTGGGTAATAAGCATATTATAACTAGTTATCACCCAGCTTTTCTGGAATGATCGAGCGCTTTCATCAACAATTAAAAGCCTCATTGCGTGCAGTCCCTGATCCTAAATGTTGGATAGAGTATCTGCCCATTGTTCTCATTGGCTGTTGTGCTGCTATTAAAGAAGATTTGGGATACTCCCCAGCTAAACTGTTGTACGGAACCCCACTTGCATTACCTGGTCGTATGTTCATCCCATCAGATTCACCTGTGGTGGATATAAAACACTACATTAACAGACTGAAGAAAGACTCGGTTAAAGCTCTATCACACCACCTTATTCCGGTCCATATCGTGTGCTCACACGAAGTGACAAATTTTTTACTCTGGACATTGCATATACCAAAGAGACTGTGTCAGTTGACAGACTGAAACAAGACTTTTTCGGACAGCGACACCCAGGAACTCCATGTTCCACCCACACTCATATTTCCTGAACAAAGAGAGACGGAACCTGCATCGACAGCCAAATCATGTCTTCCAACTCGTGTTACCATCACACATTCTGGTAAACATGTTCTTGGCCCAAAGAAATTATGCAAGACCTTGTATATCTGAACAGTCACATTTTTCAAGAAAAGAAAGAACTCCTTTTAGTTTGTTTACCCCTACTTGTTTAAGTTTTATAAAAGAACATTGTTCTTTTCTTAGCAAAAGAACATTTAGCACTTTCAACAAAATAAAGACATTTTTGATCTCACTAAACAGTAATGTACTCTATTGTTGCATTTGGTATGTTGATTCAAATGTATTCTCATGTGCTGCTACAACCAGTAAAATATCTCTTGTTTTTATCGGCTAAAAACCTAAGCAGGGGGTAATGTAGCAGTTTCATGACAGATCTATTTTGTTTGTATGTACGTGCAATATCTTGTATGATGTTGAGTTGTACTTCAGCTTTATGCATGTGCAGTGATACTCAGACTTATGTAACGGCGTAGGTGAGAAAACATTTCTGCGCAAACGCAACTTCTAATTCATGCTCGGAGAGTTTGGGGCCAAAGATGATTCAATTCCCGATAATGTGACAACAAGACGTCAGAAGCTGTTCTCGTCCTTTGCCAGAAGTGGCAAGACGAGATGGAACTCCAGAATACCACATTCTGTTTTCGACAAAAGCCAGCCTGCCGAATAATTCTCTTTATATTCAAGTGATTTTCCCTTTGAATAAAGTTGATTTATAGTTTAGTGGAGATGTTGGCATTGTCCTTGGAAGATGGTGACCCTTTTCTTATTCAATGTTCAATTCCAGTCAGATGCGTCCAGACACGCCCGACTCAACCAAATGGCTGTCGCCATCATGACATTCTTCCAAACCCATAATCCTCTTAAACTGAAATTCTTTTACATCTACATTTTATATGGTCTTACTACTCACCAAACATCTATTATTATTATTATTATTATTATTATTATACTAAATCTGAGCCAATCAATGTTTTCCTATATACTTTAATAACGCAAAATATATACTAAAATATCCTTTTATTTCAAACTTAATCAATCTTTGAAGATTAAGTTTGAAAAAAAATTCTGTTTTAATTGTTCTAATTTATAATTAGCCGAACAAGTTACCCATTTCTCTCTCTTAGCTATCTATGTATCTCTTGCAACATTTCACTGTATGTTGATTACAACGACTCTCTAATATTTCTTAATGTCGATGTGAGCATTCAGAGAAAGAGTGACTCTCTTTTTTCAGCATTGTCATCCAATTTACATAGGTGTGTCTGTACATACCACAAACATGTATGTAAATCGGATAGCAAAATAATAAGTCTCTTTACTTCTATAAAAGAATAATGATAAAAACACAGCAACGTGAAGGGTGAAAGAGGATGAAAAGACTAAGGAAAGAGAATGTTAGAAATCTGGGAAGACTTGTTGTCACTCAGACTCCAGGGAACAACACCTGTTCTTGTCTGTGAGCAATTTCTGATCATGACTTTTGTGAAAACTCATTGTGAATAAATAATAATAATATAGAAACAAAGAGACTTATTATTTTTAGTTATGCAAGAAAAATGTCTTAAAAGATATGTCACAGTTTATGAATTTCAGAATGAAATCAAAGAATAAATAGAGATAGTGGTTGTGCCCCAATGGTTTACGGCTACGTCTAGTATTTAAAATAAATTCTAATGCAATAAATGTTACAATTGCAATGACATATCTTGACACACAATAAATCTGATTTCATTTGTGAAAGTAAATATTTTGTTGTGAATAATTTTATATTTTCAGCTTCATCTTGACAAATTAAATTTAACAGAAGCCCAAAATCAAGTTTCCCAGTTTCTTGTGAAAGTAAGTCATGCGTTTTTGGAAAACTTCAACATTTCTTTCAGTTTAAATGGAATAAAAATGTGATTTAATTTTCATCTGAAACATGTGTAAATATTATCGTTTTAGAAAGCAGAAACATAATCTTTTAAAATATCAGTATAATTTGCTTTAAATAGTTGTTTGCCAATAATAATAATATTCATCTAACAAAGTTTTTATTGTTTTTTTAATTAGAACCAAACAGCAACTCGTCTGACATATCGATACTTGATTCAGACTAGCCTGTTTTTTGTTTTTGTTTTTTTTTCTTTCCGCTACTTATTGCCACACATATTTTATTTCGCTTTAGATTTTTTCTGAAAATACTTATTCCAGATGAGAAAACCGTTAGTGGAAACATTTTTCTTATTCTCTGAAACGGATTAAAAAGAAGTAATCGTGTGCAATTTCTGTCTCTAGATATTTTCAAAAATATATGCATTAATTAAATTATACAACTTTAAGCATACCTGTGTGTTTCTACCCTACACATTAATTAGATATTATTATTTTAATTTTTTTGTCTTGTCTCATGCTTGAGGTTAGATATTTTGTGAATGACTTACAATTTTTCCTGTCTGTTGCCATTTTGCTTGTGCCACCTGCCAACTGATCTCCGCCATGTCTTAAGCGGCAAATCAATTCGACATTATTATTTGTTCTTTACTATTAATCGATTGGCATCAAGTAAAACAAACTAAAAACACAAATTACTATTGTCATTTCATTAAAATATTTTATATTTCTGGTAATCTGTCGCCTCATTTGACGTTTCTGGTAGTCTATCGTTTCATTTAACGTTTCTGGTAGTCTATCGTTTCATTTAACGTTTCTGGTAGTCTATCGTTTCATTTGACGTTTCTGGTAGTCGCCTCATTCAACGTTTCTGGTAATCTATTGCCTCATTCAACGTTTCTGGTAATCTATTGCCTCATTCAACGTTTCTGGTAATCTATTGCCTCATTCTGCGTTTCTGGTAATCTATTGCCTCATTCAATGTTTCTGGTAATCTATTGCCTCATTCAACGTTTCTGGTAATCTGTCGCCTCATTCAACGTTTCTGGTAATCTATTGCCTCATTCAACGTTTCTAGTAATCTATTGCCTCATTCCACGTTTCTGGTAATCTGTCGCCTCATTCAACGTTTCTGGTAATCTGTCGCCTCATTCAACGTTTCTGGTAATCTATTCTCTCATTCAACGTTTCTGGTAATCTATTCTCTCATTCAACGTTTCTGGTAATCTATTGCCTCATTCCACGTTTCTGGTAATCTGTCGCCTCATTCAACGTTTCTGGTAATCTGTCGCCTCATTCAACGTTTCTGGTAATCTGTCGCCTCATTCAACGTTTGTAGTAATCTATTGCCTCATTCCATGTTTCTGGTAATCTGTCGCCTCATTCAACGTTTCTGGTAATCTATTGCCTCATTCAACGTTTCTGGTAATCTATTGCCTCATTCAATGTTTCTGGTAATCTATTGCCTCATTCAACGTTTCTGGTAATCTGTCGCCTCATTCAACGTTTCTGGTAATCTATTGCCTCATTCAACGTTTCTAGTAATCTATTGCCTCATTCCACGTTTCTGGTAATCTGTCGCCTCATTCAACGTTTCTGGTAATCTGTCGCCTCATTCAACGTTTCTGGTAATCTATTGCCTCATTCAACGTTTCTGGTAATCTATTCTCATTCAACGTTTCTAGTAATCTATTCTCTCATTCAACGTTTCTGGTAATCTATTGCCTCATTCAACGTTTCTGGTAATCTATTGCCTCATTCAACGTTTCTAGTAATCTATTGCCTCATTCAACGTTTCTGGTAATCTATTGCCTCATTCAACGTTTCTGGTAATCTATTGCCTCATTCAATGTTTCTGGTAATCTATTGCCTCATTCAACGTTTCTGGTAATCTGTCGCCTCATTCAACGTTTCTAGTAATCTATTGCCTCATTCCACGTTTCTGGTAATCTGTCGCCTCATTCAACGTTACTGGTAATCTGTCGCCTCATTCAACGTTTCTGGTAATCTATTGCCTCATTCAACGTTTCTGGTAATCTATTGCCTCATTCAACGTTTCTGGTAATCTATTGCCTCATTCAACGTTTCTGGTAATCTATTCTCTCATTCAACGTTTCTGGTAATCTATTCTCTCATTCAACGTTTCTGGTAATCTATTCTCTCATTCAACGTTTCTGGTAATCTATTGCCTCATTCAACGTTTCTGGTAATCTATTGCCTCATTCAACGTTTCTGGTAATCTATTGCCTCATTCAACGTTTCTGGTAATCTATTGCCTCATTCAACGTTTCTGGTAATCTATTGCCTCATTCAACGTTTCTGGTAATCTATTGCCTCATTCAACGTTTCTGGTAATATGTCGCCTCATTCAACGTTTCTGGTAATCTGTCGCCTCATTCGACGTTTCTGGTAATCTGTCGCTTCATTCGACGTTTCTGGTAATCTGTCGCCTCATTCGACGTTTCTGGTAATCTGTCGCCTCATTCGACGTTTCTGGTAATCTGTCGCCTCATTCATCGTTTCTGGTAATCTGTCGCCTCATTCAACGTTTCTGGTAATCTATTCTCTCATTCAACGTTTCTGGTAATCTATTGCCTCATTCAACGTTTCTGGTAATCTGTCGCCTCATTCAACATTTCTGGTAATCTGTCGCCTCATTATACGTTTCTGGTAATCTATTGCCTCATTCAACGTTTCTGGTAATCTATTGCCTCATTCAACGTTTCTGGTAATCTGTCGCCTCATTCAACGTTTCTGGTAATCTATCGCTTCATTCAACGTTTCTGGTAATCTATTGCCTCATTCAACGTTTCTGGTAATCTATTGCCTCATTCAACGTTTCTGGTAATCTATTGCCTCATTCAACGTTTCTGTAATCTATTCTCTCATTCAACGTTTCTGGTAATCTATTCTCTCATTTAACGTTTCTGGTAATCCATTGCCTCATTCAACGTTTCTAGTAATCTATTGCCTCATTCAACGTTTCTGGTAATCTATTGCCTCATTCAACGGTTCTGGTAATCTATTGCCTCATTCAACGTTTCTGGTAATCTATTGCCTCATTCAACGTTTCTGGTAATCTATTGCCTCATTCAACGTTTCTGGTAATCTATTCTCTCATTCAACGTTTCTGGTAATCTATTCTCTTATTCAACGTTTCTGGTAATCTATTGCCTCATTCAACGTTTCTGGTAATCTATTGCCTCATTCAACGTTTCTGGTAATCTATTGCCTCATTCAACGTTTCTGGTAATCTATTGCCTCATTCAACGTTTCTGGTAATCTATTGCCTCATTCAACGTTTCTGGTAATCTATTGCCTCATTCAACGTTTCTGGTAATCTATTGCCTCATTCAACGTTTCTGGTAATCTATTGCCTCATTCAACGTTTCTGGTAATCTGTCGCCTCATTCAACATTTCTGGTAATCTGTCGCCTCATTATACGTTTCTGGTAATCTATTGCCTCATTCAACGTTTCTGGTAATCTATTGCCTCATTCAACGTTTCTGGTAATCTGTCGCCTCATTCAACGTTTCTGGTAATCTATCGCTTCATTCAACGTTTCTGGTAATCTATTGCCTCATTCAACGTTTCTGGTAATCTATTGCCTCATTCAACGTTTCTGGTAATCTATTGCCTCATTCAACGTTTCTGGTAATCTATTGCCTCATTCAACGTTTCTGGTAATATGTCGCCTCATTCAACGTTTCTGGTAATCTGTCGCCTCATTCGACGTTTCTGGTAATCAATCGCTTCATTCGACGTTTCTGGTAATCTGTCGCCTCATTCGACGTTTCTGGTAATCTGTCGCTTCATTCGACGTTTCTGGTAATCTGTCGCCTCATTCGACGTTTCTGGTAATCTGTCGCCTCATTCGACGTTTCTGGTAATCTGTCGCCTCATTCATCGTTTCTGGTAATCTGTCGCCTCATTCAACGTTTCTGGTAATCTGTCGCCTCATTCAACGTTTCTGGTAATCTGTCGCCTCATTCAATGTTTTTGGTAATCTGTCGCCTCATTCGACGTTTCTGGTAATCTGTCGCTTCATTCGACGTTTCTGGTAATCTGTCGCCTCATTCGACGTTTCTGGTAATCTGTCGCCTCATTCGACGTTTCTGGTAATCTGTCGCCTCATTCGACGTTTCTGGTAATCTGTCGCCTCATTCGACGTTTCTGGTAATCTGTCGCCTCATTCAACGTTTCTGGTAATCTGTCACCTCATTCATCGTTTCTGGTAATCTGTCGCCTCATTCAACGTTTCTGGTAATCTGTCGCCTCATTCAACGTTTCTGGTAATCTGTCGCCTCATTCAACGTTTCTGGTAATCTGTTGCCTCATTCAACGTTTTTGGTAATCTATTGTATTTGACATTTCAGTTAATTTGTCACCTCATTGAACGTTTCTGATAATCTCCTGCTACAGTCAACGTTTCTGGTAATCTATCACCTCGTTAGACGTTTCTGGTAATCTGTCGCCTCGTTGACGTTAGACGTTTCTGGTAATCTGTTTATGAATTGCAAGAATTTAAATATTTTTTAAAAATTTCCGAGTTATTCTTTTGACATTTTCTGTTAAAGTTGCTAAATATTTGTAATTCTTGATAACTATGACTGTTGGAAATGCATATTTGTACAAATTTGAGTTATTGAAATCATCATCATCACTATCATCATCTTCATCTTCATCATCATCATCATCACTATCATCATCATCATCATCATCATCATATTTGGTTTAACGTCGGTTTCACATACTGGCATGTGTTTGATGGCTTTACGAAATTGACTTGCAAACAAGCGTAAAACCAGAATCTCAACTTCTAACAGGTATTTGTACTATCAGGTCTATTTTTCCAACATTAGGAGTCTGTGTATCAACCTTTCAGAGGTTGAAAACCACTTACAGGAAACCTGTTGTTTCTGTGTGAACTGGCATTGGTCTGTCAGTTTCTATAGTTGACATCAACATGTCCTCAAAACCAAACTTCCAAGATCGTCATGGTCATAGAATCTGCACCTGCATCAGACATGGTTTTTCATGTGATAGCGACATCTCCAATGAAGACTGATTTGCCCTATATGCGCTTACGTGTTGAACTTGCTCACTTCACCGCCTTCATCTTTGTCCTCTATCGTCCCCTGACCGATGGAGCTACTGTCATTAAGCACATTTCTAAAAAAATTGACAAGATCTTGTCTGTTCACCCTTCTGCTAGCATTGATGCCTGTGGTGATTTTAATAGTCACAATGTTGAGTCGCTCATCCACTCAAAGGAGACTGATGAAGGGAGATTTTGTCACAACATTTTCCCTTGTATATGAGCTTACTTGAATTGTTGGCAAGCCCACACACATACCTGATTCTGATAGACATTTTGCAAACATTCTTGACAACTTGCTCTGAACAGTGCACATCTACTATCCTGTCTCCTCTGGAATCCTTCGATCACTCAGATGTCTCAATTAAAATCCAATCGAAGTTCAGTAAGACCTCTGATGTCCTTTTCCATTGTAGAATGTATCGATACTCCAGAGCTGATTGGGACAGTTTCAGATCTTTCATATTTAAAATCCCTCTGAAATCCATTTTCAAAAAGAATGTATCTTTTGTTCCATCTGATATATCTGATTCGTTAATCATTGAGAGTTTTATATCCTCTAAAATATTCTAACAGCCAACTGGTACATAGCTGAATACATTGCTGTCAGTGTGTATAGAAACCACTATTTCAATTGCTTTCAATGAAATAGTTGCCCTGAAAAAAAAACGCCTCCTATAAAACTTCCCTCAACCACTAAAAATGGGTTATAGGAAACGTAAAAAAATCCTTTGCCCAATGTATTAACTCTAGAGTAGCTGATCTGAAGCTTGGTTTCCATGAGTTTTCGAGAATAACAAACAGGGTCCTGAATAGATGTAACACCTCTATCCCAACCATCAATAATAAATCAGAGATGATAAAATTTCACAAAGAACTTTGCAGCAAATTCCACCCTTTGTGATCAGGGCCACCTACTTCTGTCCGCACTAAATATCCAGTTATTATGCCGGATCATTTAAAAAATATCCTTTTTCATAACGTTTATTTTTTTCTATTATGTTTTTTTATTCCTGATTATTTTAGGTGAAGAAATTTTATATGTTTCAAAAGAATCTGAATGAACTCAGCCTTTTGGCCAGTTCTTTGCCTCAAGATTCTTGTGAACAAAGTGCAACTGATGGAATAGATGTGACAACTGCAACACCTGCTAATGTTACTGCAACTAACATCACAGAAAAGAGACCTACAACAACAGAGACACCAGTAAGTTAGTGACCCATCAAATTTTGTTGATTCACACAAATTTACTTTTTTAATTGTTACCATAAACCTTCCTCATAAGTAATTCAGTTTTGGAATTATTTGTATCATTCAGACTACTGTTCTCATCTTGGATGTTATTCTCACAATGTTTCGGCCGATGTAACCTCCAACCTTCTTAAGATGCGCCTTGTCGAACTTCAGAATCTTTATATCGAACTCTGGAATCTGTACAGAATTTTAAATGGAACCCTTTATTAAATCCATGGGAGTAGCTTGAAACTCCAAACAGATTCTTGAGATCAACAAGACGCATCTGAAGAAGGTCGGAGATTACAACAAAACGTGCAAATAACATCCAAGATGAGAATAATAGTCGGAATAATCCAAATAATACAAATTAGCAATCCTCATCTAAAAAATTCTGAAACCTAATACAGTTTTGTTCATTCCATTCATCATTTTCAATCCTCTCATAATATGCGTCATCATTTCAACTGATAATCTATCCATCTCAATAATCCTCAAGAATATTGCTTTATTTTTTTTATAACAATTTAAAATTTGCATAAAAATTTTGCATGATGTGTAATGCTTTTAATTTGGACAATAATCTCTCTGGTATCTGTCTGTATGAAGCCAAAATTATACTATTACTTCTATAGTGTAGTATATGTTCTATTGTCATGAAACCATCCTCCCAGGCATTACCTCCTCCTAGGAAATTGTCACAATCGGCTGTTCATTAGCAAACTCAACACTTACATTATATATACTAGCAAAAATATGTGCTAATAATAATAATAATATAATCATTGTGTATAATGCTAAACCTATTTTGTTAGAGCAAAGCAAATAAGGTCATGATTGCACACTGAATATGATTATCATTTACATGTTGTAAATGCGTGTTGGGTGTAATCAATTCTAAAATTAGAATATTTGATATTTTATCTTATCGATAATTTCTTATCGCCGCCATATTGAATATGTTATTGTGATTAACACGAGGTTGGAATATAAAGAGGGGAAAAAAGACAATGAAGAAACAATAATGATAAAGAGGCAGTTGAATTTGCAGACACATTTTTCTTACAAAGAGGAACATGAAACATGATACATAAAAGAGGGTGAAAATAACAGAATAAAGAATCCACGTTAAAAGTAAACACAATCAAAATAAACATGAATTGCCAGGTCAAACAAATTATAGAGAATGCATTGGATATGATTTACTTTGATATTATCTGGGAACTATTATCATCTGCACCACATATATAGTCTTTTTCTCTCTCTCTCTTTTTCAGGGTAGTTTTAGTTCAAGTACTGAATCATCTACTTCATCATCCAAGAAAAACAACAAAAAACATTACCTTGGGTTACTCAAGATCTGGGCATCAATGCAAAAAACTATTTGTGGCCATGATACGAACATTCCCAAAGAAAAGTTGGAAAATGATATTCACAACATGAACTTCGGTAAGTTAATATTAAAGTTAATATTAAAGTTAATATTAAAGTTAATATTAAAAAAAAAAATTGTAATTATCTTAATTAAGCTTGTTTATGATTATATAGAAATTATTTTGTGAAATAAGAATTTTTTAAAAGTTTATTTTAGTTCTTGACGCTAATCGACCAATAGTAAATAACACATAATAATGCGTAATTAATGTGAAGACGAGAAACACACATGTTAAGTCACATAATTTAATTAATATATATATTTACTTTTGAAGAAATCAAGGGAGAGAACTTTGTATGTTTGCACACAATAACTTTACTTTAATCTGTTTCGTTGAGTAATGAAAAATGTTTCCACTCTAACAGTTTTTTATAACCGGAATAAGTATTTTCAGAAAATACTGAAGCTAAATTAAATATATTTGTGCCAACCACATACTGGGAGGTAAAAAATGAAAAAAATAGGCTAGTCTGAATCAAATTTCGATATATCAGATTAATTACTACTTGGATCTAACTTTGAAAATCTGATAAGATAACGTAATGTTAGATTAGAAGAAAGATGTCCTGTGAAATAATGAATCAAAAACTCGGACACAGAAATGATGACACAGCCATCAAACAAGATGACTATCCTACTTTGAGCATACCCTTCGATTTGTCGAATAAACTAAAAAAAAATTTAGACAAACTTGAAAAACATGTAAGATTTTTAAAAATTTATTTATTGCTTTTTACTAAATGTTTACCTTTTTGATTCACATGAAATACTGACTCTGACATTAAAATGACAGTGTCTGACTCTTATTTGAAAGTAGCATGGCCACCCGGCGTTTCTCGGGGGCATAGACGATAAAATAGAGTTGAAAAGTGTGTGTAACATGTTTTAAAACGCCTCTCTTGCTCTTTCTACCCCTTCACCTTCCTCCTCTTCCAAATCAAGAAGGACAGATACTTCACTTAGATCCTAGCTCGAAGGACAAGAATGTGTATTTTAGTTTGAGTTTCAGACCAAAGGTCGATGGGAGAAAATAGATTTAAATGTCGACCCCCCCCCCCCACCCAATTCCTTCCTGGTGACCCTCAAAAGAATGAACATTACAAAAAGAAAATATGCCATATTCTGTCCAAGGCAATACTGAAAAAGAATATATCAGTTTTGTGGGTGTGTCTTGTGTAGTTTCTAACTTTTAACTGGACACACACATACAGACATGGTTTCTGAAAGAAGTGAACATCATACCGGTTATGGGGGGGGGGCAACTGTTTTAATGAAAAAAAACCTAACAAATTACGTAGATACAATCTCTGGAAGACCAAACTGTAGGGAAGTACAGATAGCAGTCCTAAAAGGGGACACCATCTATCCTTTAAAAGAGCCTTTGGATATAAATCTAACTCATAGGGAAATCAAGTGTTAGTCCCAGGAGAGGGCTCCTTGATCTCTTCAAACTAACTGAACTAAAATAATTTAAAAAATAAACAGACAACTGGCTTTTATATAATAGACTAGATATACGATGATCTGTTTGGTCATAACCGCTACCATTATTTGTTCCACTTTGATTTAATTCAAAAATTTATAAACTATGATCTGCATAACTAAAAATAATAAGTCTCTTTACTTTAATATATTATCCTTATGCTCACAGCAACATTAAAAATTATTAGAAAGTTGTTGAATCAACATACAGTGAGAGAGGGCAAGAAAAATACCTAGATAGCTCAGTGAGAGATGAGTGACTTGTTCAGTTAACTACAAATTTACGGCTAATTAAAAGAATTAAAATGAAATTTTTTTCAAACATAAGTCAATTTCAGAACTGAGAATATTGGAACATATATTTTGTGTGATTAAAATACATAGAAAAAAAAGCCCTAGGGAAACAAACGTTCATTGACTCAGCTTTAGTATAATAATAGATGATGAGAATTTCAAAGAACAGAAACCTTGCCTAATTAATATTTTTAATCATGATGAATAGAGTAAGAACCATTTTTTAATATCAAGTTGAAATATTAATTTAGTTTTTTATTTAAGATTGATTATTGATATTATTAATACCTAGCTGTATCTACCCGACTTTAAACAAATATTAAAGTAAATGTCCTAGGTTATCTCCCTTGACATGAAAATATTGTTATAATTAATCTAGCAGGAAGACCGAAGAGGGGAAATAGAGAGTTAATAACATGTTAAGCGCATTGCTTAGTAATATTATCATTTTGTTAGACTATTTTGCAAATGCATGTGATCAGCTCGTTTTTCCTAAACTGACAAGAGTTGACCGTCAAAGTCATATCCACTTAAATATTATCGACTTCCTTTTCTCACAATCCCAACCTATACAGACAGGGTCAACCGTTTGATCTCCACTGACCTTTCGTCTACAGCACATCCTGCCAAATCGCTAATGTGTACTAGCCAACATATCTACTAGCAAACCTACCCACATCAATATTTAGCAAAAATACATTTTTATTATTTTATCTATTGCAATAAAATTTATTTTCTTTGTTGTCTCTATTTTTGTTCTACAACAGATGATTTAGGGATGTCGAGTACGCAGCAACATAATATAGGCATTCTTGTGCATGTCTTGTACAGCAATCCTAAAGTTCTGTATGCTCCGGCCAACACATCGGCAGATTCCGTGATAAGACAAGTAAGGACATCTTTAAAGACATAATAATAAAATAATTGTTGAATTTGTCTTTTTCTTTTTAACTGCATTCTTGTTTAATTTCATATGTCACAATATATTAATAATGTTGAATCCATAAACACAGGTGGAACCTGCATTTGCGTGCATTCACTGCACAGGCCAGGATCGTCCGCTTGTTGTTTTCATCCGAATTTGGTGTGTGCAAGAAATGTAAGACAATGGGGACAAATGAAAACTCAGATGTGGTGAAGGTATATATGAATTGTGAGGTTATTGAGGTTGTTCAGAAGTTTTGTTACCTTGATGATACCATTGGAGCACAGGGTGGAGCTGGTGTTAGTGTGATTGCAAGAATTAGGAGTGGATGGAATAAGTTCAGGAAACTTTTGCTTTTACTAATCAGCAGAGTGTTACCACTGTCGATCAAGGGAAGAGTCTATCAGACATGTGTGCACGATGTGTGATGATGTATGGAAGTGAAACCTGGCTAGTGAGGGTTGAGAATATGCGTTGCATGGGGAGAAATGATATGAGTATGATACGATGGCTGTGTAATATGCGTCTTAAAGAGAGGCTTAGATCTGAGGCCCTCAGAGGAAGATTATATATGGACAATATGGGGAGATATGTGCAGAACAGGTGACTTTGTTGGTTTGGTTACATTGAAAGGTTGGATGAGAGGTTTTATGTCAGTTGATGTAGAACAGTTGAGGTAGAAGGATCAGTTGGCAGGCGAAGGCAAAGGAAAACATGGAAGGAAGTGATAAGGATAGACTTGAAAGAGGGATAAATAAAGACTTGGCAAGAGATAGGTTAGTTTCAAAGTCAATTTCTAAAAGTCGTCCAACACATGCCAGCATTTAAAATGGATGTTAAACTGAATATGATGATGATGATGATGATCTTTAATTATTTAACTAAACTTTTTCTGTCTTTTTCTTTGTGTCGCAGGCAAATCAAACGTTTGCACTTTTAGATCGTGTCAGCAAGTATGCCGAGAAATGGGTGAATATCTCCAAAGAATTGCATCTGTATTTGTCTCGAAATGAAACGGCAGAACATTTGGATTCCATAAGAGAAGTTGGTTGTTTTTCTAATTTTTCTTTTAAAATTTATTTTATTCTTATTTGAGCTAATTTTAATAAATTACTGGAATTATTGAGTTTAAATTAAAATAATTTAATACTTCTATTCTATCTTCCGTGTTTCTATCTATCTATCTATATATATACCTATCGATCTATCTACCTATATATATATATTTCTGGTACCAAAGGTACTAAAGCTTTTTTAAAAAAATTTTTTTTTTAATGCAACCTTAATTCCTATATAATTTTATTTCTAGCTACCATATCGTAGAATGGTTCGTAGGTGTAGTGTTTAGATAGTATTTTATTATTATTATTATTATTATTACTAGTATTACTATTGTTATAAAGAATTTTATTTGATATGCAAATTACCATATCACACGGTAGTCTTAAGGGTAGTATATTATTATTATTATTATTATTATTATTATTTTATTATTATTTATTTATGTATATATAAGTAACATTTTAAGCTGAATTATTTCGACACTTGATTATTGGGGAAATGGTAGTTTTATCTGTACCATTGGAGAGCCATGCATATAACTGTCCTGTTTTTAAATCTCCAAAACAGTTACATGGTAAACAGCTGAAGATCCCCGTGTTTATATTAGATGCTTACGTTAAGGTCTCCTGCTTTTGTTTCACTGTTAGATACTTAATCCCCCTTTTTATTTTATTTACTTACTATTATATATTATTTATTTATGAATTTTCCAACAAATGTTAAGTTTACACTATTTTGGATTTAGTTAGTTTCTCTGGGAATTTAAACTGCATTTTCCTTTTTTTTGTCTTTGTTTAAAATAACTCAAAGCTTCTTTAGACTATATATATATATATATATATATATATATATATATATATATATATATCTTCTTTTATTCTATCTATTATCTATCTTTCTATAAAGTCAGTCAGATTCTCGTTTTTTTTGTCGTCACTGCATTCCTTCCTACAAAATTAATATTCCATTTTAAATAGCCATTTTATTTTGTTAAGAACAATAAAATATAATTAGAGTTAATTGCTTCCAGAAAATAATTTATCTGGATGGATTTAATTTCATATAAACGAGGTAACTTTTGGAAAAAAAGGGATGTAACTCTGTATTCATCCATTACAGACTTGCTTCCCTTCCCCTGGAAAAAACCCTAAATTTTAGTGGGGAAAACAGCATGGTTTTATTTACTCCTCCCCAGGAGTTAGGCACAAGGCCAGTTTTATCTTACTCCCACAAGTAAGATGTGACCCAAGATCAGGTCGAGAAAGTGGGGTTTGAAAAGCCAGCGCTCGAGAGGTGAGCACTCTGGCCATTTAAAAATTGCCTGGGCAGCCCCGTCGGCATTCCCCGGTAGGGGCGCCTCAGACAGTAAGCAATTAACTTACTCCTCCCCAAAGAGGGGAGGCAAAGCCTGGGAGGGTGGACCTCCTAGAACTGCACAGGACAGGCGTGCAGTATCCATCGGAACAGATACTACACTTTGATCTTAGCCAAAAGGCCAAGAAGATGGTTTTATTTACTCCTCTCCAGGAGTTAGGCACAAGGCCAGTTTTATCTTACTCCCACAAGTAAGATGTGACCCAAGATCGGGTCGAGAAAGTGGGGTTTGAAAAGCCAGCGCTCGAGAGGTGAGCACTCTGGCCATTTAAAAATTGCCTGGGCAGCTCCGCTGGCATTCCCCGATAGGGGCGCCTCAGACAGTAAGCAATAAACTTACTCCTGCCCAAAGAGGGGAGGCAAAGCCTGGAAGGGTGGACCTCCTAGAACTGCACAGGACAGGCGTGCAGTATCCATCGGAACAGATACTACACTTTGATCTTAGCCAAAAGGCCAAGAAGATGGTTTTATTTACTCCTCCCCAGGAGTTAGGCACAAGGCCAGTTTTATCTTACTCCCACAAGTAAGATGTGACCCAAGAGATCGGTTCGAGAAAGTGGGGTTTGAAAAGCCAGCGCTCGAGAGGTGAGCACTCTGGCCATTTAAAAATTGCCTGGGCAGCCCCGTCGGCATTCCCCGGTAGGGGCGCCTCAGACAGTAAGCAATAAACTTACTCCTCCCCAAAGAGGGGAGGCAAAGCCTGGGAGGGTGGACCTCCTAGAACTGCACAGGACAGGCGTGCAGTATCCATCGGAACAGATACTACACTTTGATCTTAGCCAAAAGGCCAAGAAGATGGTTTTATTTACTCCTCCCCAGGAGTTAGGCACAAGGCCAGTTTTATCTTACTCCCACAAGTAAGATGTGACCCAAGATCGGGTCGAGAAAGTGGGGTTTGAAAAGCCAGCGCTCGAGAGGTGAGCACTCTGGCCATTTAAAAATTGCCTGGGCAGCTCCGTCGGCATTCCCCGGTAGGGGCGCCTCAGACAGTAAGCAATAAACTTACTCCTCCCCAAAGAGGGGAGGCAAAGCCTGGGAGGGTGGACCTCCTAGAACTGCACAGGACAGGCGTGCAGTATCCATCGGAACAGATACTACACTTTGATCTTAGCCAAAAGGCCAAGGCAAAAGAAGATGGTTTTATTTACTCCTCCCCAGGAGTTAGGCACAAGGCCAGTTTTATCTTACTCCCACAAGTAAGATGTGACCCAAGATCGGGTCGAGAAAGTGGGGTTTGAAAAGCCAGCGCTCGAGAGGTGAGCACTCTGGCCATTTAAAAATTGCCTGGGCAGCTCCGCTGGCATTCCCCGGTAGGGGCGCCTCAGACAGTAAGCAATAAACTTACTCCTCCCCAAAGAGGGGAGGCAAAGCCTGGGAGGGTGGACCTCCTAGAACTGCACAGGACAGGCGTGCAGTATCCATCGGAACAGATACTACACTTTGATCTTAGCCAAAAGGCCAAGGCAAAAGAAGATGGTTTTAAACAAAAAAACAAGCGAAACAAACTACCGAGCAATGCCAGGTAGGGACAGCTAGTATACATTACATCTTGTAGAGTCAATTTATTAAATAAATGGTGCCCCCTCTCCCTCTTTTATTGTCATACTTAGTGCAATGAACTACGTATCAGAAATAGACAGACTTCATGATGGTGGTTCCCTCTATATTGATTGTCGACTCATCTTCAACTTTTCAAGTTGTTAACATGCAGTGTTGTCTATGGACAGTATCAAAATATCACATGTGAAAATAATATAAGCCACTAGCTGTATCTACCCGGCGTTGTCTGGGATGCAGTGGAATCATTTTTGTTTGCACATTTTTAAACTTAAGGTAGACAACTCCTATTATATTCTTCAATTAAAAAGAGTTACCCCCCCCCCCCCATGCTGATTCTTATTTTTAGGTGATTATTTAAAAATGCTTCATATTAGCAGCTGTCTGGACTGGACTAAGTAAATTTTAAAATAAACTGGAAAAAAGAATCCCATCAATCTGCTTCATTGAAAACGACCATGTTGTAGTCAGTTTGGAAGCAGCCCCATGGTGTTGTGTTCCACAAGCGTGTAATTATTGGAAATAAACTTTTCTCATGGTAGTTCCGTTTAGTTTTGGGTACACAGAGGAAGAAAGAAAAATTATTTATAGTGGTTGTAGCTAGATGGGCGGCACCTCCCCAGATGTGGCAACAATACCTCCCCATCTTAGGATGTATTTGGCTCCTATACAGGTAGATGATTGCGTCAAGAGTGAGAAACTTTCTGGAGCAGTAGAATGATCCAACCATTTTTCCGGCGACCTTAGCAACAGATTTAATGTAAGTCTTCCATTTCAGGTCTGGTTTGAAGGTCAGTCCTAGAAGCTTATCAAAGTAGGTGGCTTCCTCAAGGAATGAGCCATTCATCTCAATTGGGGCAAATTGAAGATCTGAGCGTTGGTGGTGACAGGAGAGAAGCTTGGTTTTAGATGTATTAAAAGTAACCAGACACACATTTTCCCCATTGCATCACGTGCTCCAGGTTGGAAGAGAGAGAAACAGAGATCTTGATCATTAATGCTCTTCGAAGTGTTGCCATAGATGGTTGTGTCATCTGCATAAATGTTAACGAATAATCTTAAATGTGATTTGGGAGATCATTGATAAAGGTCAGAAAGAGAGTTGGGCCCAGAATGGATCCTTGAGGCATGCTGGCATCGATACTGTATGTTTCAGACAACTGCCCATCAACGACTACTTTTATAAACCAGAGAGAAAGGATTTGATGGTTGAGAAGACATTTCCAGATATTCCATAGCTAGCTAGCTTGTGAAGCAAACCTTTGTGCCAAACCATATCAAAGGCCTTTGATATGTTAAGAACTATTGCTCTAAAAACGAAGCCTCTATCAATAGATTTACTGATCCTGTGTGATATTACAGTCAGCACATCAGCTATTGATCTTACAGGACGAAATCCATATTGCTGTCAGTGAGTAGATTGCTTTTGCTGAGGTAGTTGACAACTTCCTGATTTATCACAGATTCAAGCAACTTACTCATGACACATAGGTTGAAAAAAATGTGTCCTGTATCACATCTGATATAGCTGACTGGTTAATCGTTGGTATTGAGAGCTTTATACCCGCTAAGAAATTCTAACAGAAACCAAACTGCCTTCGTACAATCCTGAATGTGCTGCTGTACTGCCATTGCGCACACAAATCACTATTTCAATTGCTTTTAGCAAAATAGAGCTCTAAAACCAAACGACTGCTTCAACCACTGCAAAAGGGTTATACAAAATTTGAAAGTGTCCTACGCCCAATCCGTTAAATATAGAGTTGCTGAGCAGAGGCTTGGTTCCCAAGAGTTTGGGTGAATAACGAATCGGGTCCTAAACAGATGTAAGACGACTTCTATTCCAACCATCATCAATGAACCAGGGGTGATTTACTCAGCATCTAATAAAGCAAAACTTTTTGCAAAGAACTGCATCAAATTCCACCCTTTGCGATCAGGGCCACATACCTCCTGAATTTCCCCCTATTCCCCCATCATTAGATCGTCTTAATATGTCATAAATTTGTTCATTCCATTCAGCATTCTCAATCCTGTCATAATATTCATTATCATTCAACCGACAATCTCATTAATTGAGTGACTTTTATACTTGATAAATGGTGATTCATTAGTAAAAAAACGGCAGCATTTGAGACAAGATTTTGATTTCTCTATACTTTTTCTTGTATACTTTTTCTTATATCTAAATACAAATTATAAATATAACTACAAATATGCTGTTGTTGATATTTTTAAATCTTTTTTTTTTTTTTTTTTTTTTTTTTTTTCAAAGGTCCAAGCAGATTTGAAGAGACATACAAACTTGGCTGCTCTGCTCAGAACGGATCCTAGGATTGATAAATTTTTGAATATTAGCATCCCTACGACTGACTTTTTCCTGCTTCAGTTGAATAACATTGATAATGCTGCTTGTAGTTGGCGGGCGATGTTGTCCGGCATCAGTCTCAACGTCTTTCAAGGATTTGCAGGCGAACAACAACTTGTCGATTATGTTATTAACGACGCCTATAAAAATAATGTTAGCGTTTTTGCAAGTAAGATTTTGTTTCTTAACATCAATTTTATGAAATTAAATGCAGGTGCGATCATTACCACAGTCGTTCAACTTCGTCTCAGTATAAGGTCGGCAGTCAAGTGAGTGGGTCTGCCCAAGACACCTTCTACACTTATTGTTGGGGTCGAGTGTCGGCTTTCCGGACAAGCCACTACACTTTTTGTAGACCCATGTATGGCATTGGATCCCACTCCTTTCCTGCACACAGCACATGGATATTCTTCAACTGTTCTTTTTTATCGCTTTCTCTTTCTTTTTATGATCAAGTTCCCTCTCATGATTTTGTCCGGATTGTCAGGTGTCAGACCATCAGTTCCCTGAAAATCGGTATTATACCTGTATTGCCCTTTACAACTAAAAATTCAGAATTGTGTTCCCTTTGGTAAGATGACAAGTCTATTTTGTTTTTGTTTTGTAAAGGTATCCTCGCATCTCTCAAGGGGTTTGTCCAGTCGGTCACTTGGTCCCTCTTCAATCATTAGACACAACTTAAGACTGGATCCATTGTTTTCTTTTAAAATTGATGATTGCCTTAATTAATCAACGCACTCCTAACCCACTAATTATGCATGTGTGGCAAAATTTAGATGTGGGTATGTGAAAATAATGTAAAAACGGTATTTTCCATGTAATGTTAAAATTAAGCCGAGAGTGGAAAATTCCATTTAGAAGTCAAAAGTTAGAAATATGTGTAACTAGCAAAACCTACCCGTCCTCTGGGCAGCAATTTATCGAGAATGAGGGGAGGGGGGTATAGTTAAAAATATATAGTCATGTTTATATTTTTACATATTCGTTTTAGTTTTCCCTGGTTTTATTTTTGATTTCAATAAATACTCTACTAATAGTAAGCTAAAAAAAATAATAATTCAACGTATAAAAGTTACATATAAGCGAGAAACACAGACACATACGATCTTATATGATAATTTTATTATAAACAGAGATAAAGTAGACAAAATTGAAAAAAATTAACATTAATTTTGGATTGAAATTTTAAAAAAAATTTTCCATTGTTAGAAAATATTAGATTTAAAAAAGAAGGGTGTTTAACTTGGGGATACAGAAATATGTTTGAAACAATATTTAATAAAAAATTAAGAAATACATAATTTTTAGTAGAAAAAAAAATTTTAATGAGCAAGTTTCCAATTCAATTCTATCCACGAGAAAAGAAAAAAGCTAACCCCATTTTAAATACAGATTGTGTGTGCATGTTTTATTTGTTTTTTTTTTAAATATTTCAAAACATTTTTTTTTAGATAAAACTAATCCAAAATATGGCAAAACGTTTAAAATTAAATCAACTTTAACTTGCCTTTGAAAACTGTATTGTGATAATTCAATAAAATATAACAACTATTTAGAACAAAGTGTAGTATCTGTTCAGATGTTACTCTTTGTCTATTCTGTCCTCAGTCAGTGAAGGAGAAGTCCTTCTAGACTGAGGCAATTTAAATTTTTGTTCCAATCTAGAGTCCTGCTTTTGGAGAGCTGGATGCCTCACATGAAAAATCGACCTTGTGTCTAACTTTGCTCTCATGGGGAGGCATGTAAATAGGAATATCTGTTTAGGGGTGTATTTTCTACGTTGTGTATGTTTTCAACGTCTGAAATTTTCTTTTTAAAAAGCCGACATTCTATACGATTATTAGATTTGTAGTTTCAAAATTACATTGCAATTTAAGATGTAGTAACAAATATTAATAAAGATTTAATATAATATCGATTCTCTTTTTGAGAGAACTTAGTATTTTATTTTTCTAACTTTAATATTAATTTAAAAAAACACTCTGAAATCACATGTAAGAAAGGAAGATAAAATATCTCTTTAAAACAGAATCGATATCAAATTAAATCTTTGTGGATATTTTTACTTTATTACTACATCTTAAATTGCAATATAATTTTAAAACTACAAATCGAATAATCGTATAGAATGACAGTCTCTTGAAGATAATTTAGAACGCTGAAAACGTACACAAATTTAAAAAAATAAATAAATAAAACAAATGAATTTGAATTTTACGATTAGAATTCAGTTGAATATTTTCTATTTCTCAAACTTCATCAGAAAAATATTACTGAGTGCAGTTTTTTTGTTGTACTGTCAACAAAGATAATTGCTAAAAATAGTTGTCATTCCAATTACGTCCCTTGAAAATAATTCAAAATATTTTAAGAAACGTCTTGTCATTTATCCTTTTTATTATTAAATCACTTCAATTAATTACTGTTGATATCGACAAAACTATTGCATATATATAGGGAAAATAACAAACTAAAATTATAAATATAAAACACCAATCAGTAATTTATTATAAACTGTTTAAAAAATAATTATGCAAATTAGGCATACAGAAACCTCCGTTTGGATCTTTAATCTCTAGTATATATACAGTATTCCCGAGTAAAACTTTATATTATGTACTTAAATAACATAGAGCCCTTTTGTATTAATATAGGTGTGATCAATGAAAAAACTTTGGCATTTATTCATTTAGAACATATGACATCACGGACAGGAAGTCTGAAAGGAGAGGTGGCAAAGAAGAAAGATCTGCCTTATTTGGCCATGAGCTGACTGTTTTCAGATGCTTTTTTTAAGCTCTGTCTTGTGAAGGTTCGTCTGTGTGCGTTCATTGCACAAGCCGTGATCGTCTGCTCGTTGTGCTGATCTGAAGTCGGTGCCCAATTCCAACACCGGTCACAGTGTCAATTGCATGCTCTCACTCAGTCAGCGCTGTAACAGAAGTATTTTCCTTCCAAATGAAATTACAACTCCAGTTTAAAACAATTAACAAAGTTTTATTTTGAGGAATGTTGCAATAATACTCGTTTTCTTCTACTGAACAACAGACTTGCAGATGAGAATTCGTAGCCTGACCAAATCAAGACACAAGTTCAACCGAATGCAAACAAACAGACCATCCATTCCTGAGAACCACCGAAAACGAACTGGCTGTGAAACACACAGCCAACCAACTCACCTCTTCTGCCCATCTGCTATAATATATATAGCTATTCGGGTCCTTTGTGGTAGACTACCCAGCTATCCACTTGAAAAGGCCTGTCTATGAACATAAAAAATCTACTGCCCAAAAGGTCCCATATCGAGCTGGGCATTATTTTCTTCAAAGACTTTGCTTTCAGCATGAACTCCCATTTAAAGTAACACTAACCTTTCCAAGGAGAAGTCAAATTCTAGGTGGTCAAAACTTCAGACCAGACATATTTCCAATTTCTTGTGTAGTTTCTCTTCCCTTGGTTAAATAGCAAGCCTGTTATTTGCATGCATTGCAAACATGCAACCACCTAGTGCATGTTTACATTCTTTTGTTCCTGTGGGTAAGGAGAGGTGCTGCTCAGAGCACTCTTTCTTGATTTGATAGTTCAAAATTGACTTCGCAATCTAGTGAGGAATAATCTCTTCTATTGTTTTCAGTCCCTTTCTTACAGAGACGTTGCTAGTCTTTCTCTACTCTATCGTTATTTTCATGGAAATTGCTTGAATGAGCTTCAATCTCTGATTCTGCCTTCTAAGGCATTCACAGCAAGAACTCGTCTAATTACAACCACTGCAAAGAACTTTTCTTTCTTCCTCGATATGTCTAATAAAAAAATAAATTTCCATGAACAGAGTTACTTTCCAAGAACCGCCCATCTGTAGAACATGTTGCCATAACATTGCTTCCCTGAGGCCTATAACATGGTCATCTTCAAATCTAATGTCAATAAAAACTTATCATGAACTGTCCTCATAAGTCATCAAATTTTATTCATTACATTCATTGTTTTCAATCCTCTAATAATATTCCTCATCATTCAACTGTCGATCTATCCATCTCATTGACCCTTATCCTTGAGTGGCTTTTAGCCTTGATGAGTAATGACGCGTTAGTTAAAAAAGGAAAAGAAATATGCATATTTTTATTTCTGTAGTTAAGTAGGCAATATATCGAAGAAGTGTAGCTTGCAAACTTATGATGTCTTCCCATTCCCAATCTGCAGAGGTGTCAGATCATTCCTATTAAATTTAATGTTTCTAGTGTTACAAGCAAGATAAATCTCGATCATATATTATTTTTTTTTTATCACATCTAAGAGAAGAGGAAAGCATAAACGAAAACTATGGCATACTTTGTCTTTCCTTCATTTCTTCCTTCTCCTTCCGTTGAGCCTTTGAAATAAAGCTTTTTCAGTTTGATATATCCTTGTCTGTGTTGCCTTCACTGTGCATCGTTTCATGTTTTTTTTTATTAGTTCCCATCTGACAATCACCTAATCTATCAATAACCCTTTATTACCTAGATTGACCTAAATAAAGATTAATTTAGTCAAAAACGTGTTAAAACTATTGAAAGCAAATCATATCAATTATCAGTAGCTGAGTTGTGACAGCCTAAAATTAGCAGACACACACGTCTCCCATATGAAAATAGATTTAGAAATTTTCTATGACTTTTTACATAATAATAATTAATTGTTTTCATATTGTTTTCCTTTTATTTTTTTTCTAAACTAATTTTGTATTTTCATTCATACAGGGTGACCCCCCTCCCCCTACAATGCCACTCATGAAATCATTAATAAACTTCACAATTCTTTCGGCAATCCAACCATATTTGGTACAAATAAACTTCCATCTATGCTTGATTTGCCCGGAAAGTGTCAATCATGAATGTCCAACAGTCTTTGTTTTATTGCTGTTCAATGATATATGGGGCCCATTTTCGTGATCATTTCATCCTGAATGGGCTTCACACTCAATGGACTTTAACGCTCCATAAATTTTATCTGTGGAGTTATCTAAAAAATAATCTCTATCAAAACAACCCCAAACTATTTCTGAACTGAAGAAGGCAGCCATCACAGCTCAAATCGAGGCAGTGTCAGAGTTGTTGATAATTTTGCGCATCATATCTAAATGTGATTATCATTGACTGGCGATAAAACAAAGACTTGACTTAAACTTAATGGACAAGTCGGGTATAGACTGAAATTTATTTGTACCGAATATGGCTGCATTGCAGGCACGATTGTGAATTTTATTAACAATTCCATGGGTGGCATTTTTCAGGGTCGTCAATATATTAAAACAATAATTGTTTTAATTATCAATGTTTTAAATAAAATTGTTCTAATACTTTTCACATGATAAAGTATTGAAAGCTTTTTCTAATTAACAAAAAACAATGAATGGATAACTTTATTTCTTCAATTTTTTGACTTGTTTAACTCTGTATAAAAACTGTACAAAAACTAATTGCAGGTGTACTCTTTGAAAATATACATTCCGATGGCAGTTTGCCTCCACATATTAAATATAAGATCCGACAGAATGCATCATTCACTCCAACAACCAAATTTGTAAGAAGCCGCTACTGGTATCCTGGGCCAGGACCTTCACAACATTCTTATTATCAATTTGGATTTGTCTGGATACAGGTACGTGCAATGTTGTTGTATGAATTTTAGCCAGATAATGTTTTACTTGAATATGATATTGTTGTAATGATATGGTGCCGACGTGGGTTCTCAGGAAATGATGGCAGAAAACAAGAAGTAAATCTTCAGAAGAGAGAAAAAAAAAGATTATATATATATATATATATATATATATATATATATATATATATATACTGGAAGAATACCCATCCCAGAATGGGTGAAATTAATTCCCTAAATAGAACAGTTTTGTATCACTTTTATTTTCCCTTGCAAAGATTAGAATCAAGATATGTCTAGAATCCATATTCTAATTTTTATCAAAATCCATAATATGATTTTGATTCTAAAAAATGTCTAAAATTTAAGGCTTAAAGGATCTTAAGAAGAAATTGAAATTCAGTGAATTTTGCTTATTGGTGTCTAATGACTATGGATCAAATTTAATGCAAATCTGAAATATTTGACTTTCCATCTGGGAGATTTTGCCCGTTTTATGCCCCCTAAAACCCCTTAAAGATTCTCTAAAGAAACTGAAATTTGGGAAATATTTATTAATTGATGTTTAATACCTTCTGTTTAAGTTAAAGAAGAAAGAAGGAGACTACAATTATCGGCAGCAGACATCATAACAACACAGACAACACGCGTGCCATTCAGCGGTTTACAATGGCGAAAGAATTGGTTGCCTAGTGACGCAACATTGTTATATATCATTTTCGATAAGAATTCAGATGTTGAGAAAGTATATTTGGATGGTGAGACTATTGAGGTGGTTCAGAAGTTTTGTTATCTTGGTGATACCATTGGAGCACAAAGAGGAGTTGGCGCCGGTGTGATAGCAAGAGTTAGAAATGGATGGAGTAAGTTCAAGGAACTTCTGTTATTACTAACCAGCAGAGCATTACCACTTTCAACCAAGGGAAGAGTCTATCAGGCATGCATACGACGTGTGATGATGTACGGAAGTGAAACCTGGCCAATGAGGATGTATGTTGCATGGGGAGAAATGATGAGAATGATAAGATGGAAGACAGGCTTAGATCTGATGACCTGAGAGGAAGATAAAATCTGAACAGTATAGGGAAATGTGTGCAGAAGAGGATCACGTGAAGATCAACAAAATCATCTATAATTGAAAGTGATGCTATGGAACGAACTGGATTCGAATTTGGCGCACCCAGGTTGTCAGTTTATGTTGTTGTCCATTTCATCACCACTACCTCCCATTCAAGTCATGCGTTGGTCATTTGTACCTTGGTTTTGCCAAAACCATCTTTGATGTCTGGATAAGATAATATGTATCTTTAGATGCCATATCATGTATTAGCCATTATTGGCGTCGTTTTGCATATGCATCTTGGTAGAGCAATGGGACAATAGTTAGTTTGGTTAGAATATTCTTTCCCAGGTTTGAGAAATTGTGGAAGTGAGGATGAAATGTGTTAATCTTGGACATCAGGAAGGTCTATTTATAGGTGTATATCGAGAAATTATTATGGTCATACCAGACAACATTTTTCCATGTTTAGAAAACTTGGACACTTCTGTATATTCTGTGCAGATACGGGTTTCATCAAATGCACCTTTGGTTATGAATACCCTGAAATGCATGCAACCAGACGCTGTCGCAAGAGTACAGCAACAGAATCCCATATCTGAATCTGTGTGTGAATGTCTGTTCTTTGGCTGTTGGAATATTCCTTGAAGCTTTTCCTGACAAGGACATGTGCTAGCTACACCTGACAATGGTGCTCGTCATATCAATGTAGCAGAGTTTGATGTTGTGTCGAAATAAGTCAACTTGACACTTAACTGGAGGCAAAAGTGCTATATTTGCATACTAAATTCCTGATTCATGTATCACTTGGTGTCCCCTTACTGGCCAAGTTCAATTAAATACAGTCACACCTCCCAAAATGCCACCAATGGAATCGTTAATAAAATTCAAAATCCTTTCTGCAATCCAACCATATTTAGTATAAATAAAATTCAGTCTATGCCTGACTTGTCTACCAAGTTTCAATCATGAATATCCAACAGTCTTTGTTTTATCGCTGTTCAATGATATGCTCTAAATGTACACCTCTACATTGCAAACTCGTCTTGATATGACATGCAAAATTGACACACTCTTGGAACTGTCTTGATTTTCGCAGTTATGATCCTCATCAGTTCAGGAATAGTCTCTGGATGGTTTATAAAAATGTCACCACCTCGCCAATAATGGCTAGGTGGTGACGTCAAACATTTCTCAGGTCGTCATGTGAAGAAGTATTGATGCTTGTTTATAAAAATGTCACCACCTCGCCAATAATGGCTAGGTGGTGACGTCAAACATTTCTCAGGTCGTCAGGTGAAGAAGTATTGATGCTTGTTTATAAAAATGTCACCACCTCGCCAATAATGGCTAGGTGGTGACGTCAAACATTTCTCAGGTCGTCATGTGAAGAAGTATTGATGCTTGTTTATAAAAATGTCACCACCTCGCCAATAATGGCTAGGTGGTGACGTCAAACATTTCTCAGGTCGTCATGTGAAGAAGTATTGATGCTTGTTTATAAAAATGTCACCACCTCGCCAATAATGGCTAGGTGGTGACGTCAAACATTTCTCAGGTCGTCATGTGAAGAAGTATTGATGCTTGTTTATAAAAATGTCACGACCTCGCCAATAATGGCTAGGTGGTGACGTCAAACATTTCTCAGGTCGTCATGTGAAGAAGTATTGATGCTTGTTTATAAAAATGTCACGACCTCGCCAATAATGGCTAGGTGGTGACGTCAAACATTTCTCAGGTCGTCATGTGAAGAAGTATTGATGCTTGTTTATAAAAATGTACAGGTGAAAATCGCAGTTCCAAATAAATTAACAGGAAAACTCTTTGATATACTTACATATCAAGCAAAAGTAGGCATCTACACCAAAAATTAGGGAAAATTATTTAGAAGTAGAATTTTAATTAAAAATCAAAATCAGTTTTATCCTATTTTTCCGATTCGACATTGATAAGGGCGCAAATACACGTAAAACAGGGGAGATAAGTCAGTCTGTCATTTTGCCAAGTCATTTAATGCTGAATCGGAAAAATACGATAAAATTGATTTTTATTTTTAACTAGCAAGGCTACCCGGCGTTACTCGGGGTCATAAAAACATATAATTGAAGAGAAATCGCGTGTGTAACATCTTTATATTCAAACTTCTTTATCTTTCTACCTTTCTCTTCCATGGTCGCCCCATTTCACCGCTACTTTCTAATTTTGCCTTTTGTGAAAGCTGCTTCTTCCCCACCATTTCTCTTACGTTGCCCAGGGCAATAGTATGACATATTTCTATAAAAAGTACCACCTCTATCTGCGCTTTCTATATAGGTACTTATCTCTGCTCCGGTATTCATACTATATACGTATGTATCGCCACCGTGGTGCGCAGACTATATACGTACCTATTGCCGCCCCGGTGCATATACTATATAAGTACCTATTGCCGCCCCAGTATGCATGCTACATATGTACCTATCGCAGCCCCGGTGCGAATGCGAAATACGTACCTATCACTGGCCCACTGCGAATACTATACCGCAGAAGGCTCGTGGTCCTATACCACAGAAGCACCCCACCCCTGGTTGCTATACCGCAGAAGCCTCATGATTCTTTACCGCAGAAGCACCCCCCCCCCCCCGGGTGCCATACTGCAGAAGCCCCCCCCCCCCGGTTGCTATACCGCAGAAGCCTCGTGGTCCTATACCACAGAAGAACCCCCCCGGTTGCTATACTGCAGAAGCACCCCTGGTTGCTATACCACAGAAGACTTGTGGTCCTATACCGCAGAAGGGCCCCTCCCCGGTTGCTATACCACAGAAGCCTCATGGTCCTATACCGCAGAAGCACCCCACCCTTGGTTGCTATACCGCAGAAGCCTCATGGTTCTATACCACAGAAGCACACCCCCAGGTGCCATGCCGCAGAAGCACCCCCCGGGTGCTATATCGCAGAAGCTTCAGGTTCCTATACTGCAGAAGCACCCCCCCCCCCGGGTGCCATACCATAGAAGCACCCCCTATACCGCAGAAGTACCCCCTGAGAGCCATACCGCCTATCACTACAGTAGCTCTATCTAGGATATTGAGCACTTTTCTCCCGGACAACTCCCAGTAATCTGAAAATCAAAGAGGCCTCCTGAGCACTACTGAAACCACTCTTATCGATTCCCCCATCCTTTTCAGCATAGAGCTGTTAAAATATTATCCAAACCTATCACTACAGTAGCTCTATCTATGACATTGAGCACTTTTCTCCCAGACAACGCCGAGTACTTTGAAAATCAAGGAGGCCTCCTGAGCACTACTGAAATCGCTTAGGTATCCTTCCTCCTTTTCCTCTGCAAAATAGTCCAAAGGGGAACGAAGATGGCGTTAAAATATTTTCAAAACCTATCACTACAGTAGCTCTATCTAGGATATTGAGCACTTTTCTCCCTGACAACGCCGAGTACTTTTAAAATCAAGGAGGCCTCCTGAGCACTAGTGAAATAACTCTTATCGATACCCCCATCCTTTTCAGCGTAGATGCTGTTAAAATATTTTCAAAACCTATCACTACAGTAGCTCTATCTAGGATATTGAGCACTTTTCTCCCGGACAACTCCCAGTAATCTGAAAATCAAAGTTGACATTTTTCTAACCAGACAACCTTCTGATGCCTAATATGTCAGAATTAGAAGAGACTATCGATTTATTCGTGTAGAACGGACAAGAAACATGTAATGGGGATGCTTAGATTTGATCGTTTTTAACTATCTGTTCGATCTATGCATGCGCAAATATTTTGGCAACTTTCGTTTTTCTACGCTGGAGCTAGATTTCATTTCAGATTAGATTTTACTTCATACCTTTTGTTTGCATATGCTAAAGAATAAAAACCTTCTCTCTCACTCACAAAAAAACCCAAAACTTCTGTTTTAGAATCGTCAAAACCTTTCCTGTCCACGATCAGTGAGGTAGAAATCAATTTCGATTTTCTTACTTAACGAAAAGAATTTGGGACGCTGAAACCGTACAAAATTTTTTTGTGTTTTTAATAACACAAATATTTGCGTGCGTGTACGGTACCCCCCCCCCCCCCCAAAAAAAATATTGCCTCAGTCCAGACGGATTTCTTCTTTACTTTAATGTTTACACTTATTTACAAAACATAAGTTTTGCCTCCTTCAAAAACATTGGATTCGTTAAAATTGCCTAAAAAAACACTTCCCGAAATTCTTTTGCATTATCAATGTATTTAGTGATTTAAAAAGTACTTAATTCTTTTTTTGCGACTGTCTTTAGTCATTTAAAAAGTGTTTATATTTTTTTTACATAACACGTAATACTAAATTGATTTTATGCAAACTTTTACAGAATTTGAACCGAATCTAAATACACTTCGACAACAAAATAATCATCGCAAACTACATAAACAATAGATAGAATTCTTTCTTCGTAAAAAAAGCTATGACACACAAAAGTATCCTTTGGTTTTAATTAATACAAAATATAATCTTCTTTTTCTTCTGATTTCCAATTTATGAAAAAAATTGCTCTTTTCTTGGACAACACGCAGCGTCTTACAGTGGCAACATCAGAAGCATTCCCCGGTAGGGGCGCCTCAAGTGATTAGCAATAAACTAACCCCTTCTTAACGAGTGAGAAAGCAAAGCCTGGAAAAGTGAACCTCCTAGAACTGCACAGGACAAACCCTGACCAATACGGTACCGGTCGAAGGGGTGTAGCAACTATTCGAACAGATACTACACTTTGATTTATTTATTTGCAGAAAATATATGAGAATTTACATTCAGGACAAATTTAGCACAAGACCATCAAAAGTGTAGGAAAATGAGATTCGTTGGGCATCCTTGGTCTAAAGTAATAAAATTGTATACCCTACTCTGTTAGAATAATCTAAATCACCACAATACCACATTTGCTACAGAATTTGTACCGAATCGCTGATAACAAAATAAACACTTTACTTACATTAATAAAAAGTATAAACCGTTACAATATTTTTTTGGTTAATAATTAGGAGAGATTTGTTTGCTGGATGCTAAAACACATTATTATTTTACTAACAAAACTTTGTAACAAAAAACAATCGCTGATAACAAAACAATCATTTTGTTTACATTAATAAGAAATTTTCATTTTTTACACACTTTGTTTAACTGACTTATTTTTTCGGAATATTTTATACCGTGTTCTCTAGTCCGATGGTTATAGACGCTTTGTCCATTATCTAAAGTTTTAGCGTTCAATCCCAGTCAACTTGAGGATTTTTTTTTCTTTAACGGTGACCGAAATATACATCTAAAACAGGAGGGGGAGACAGTTAGTACTTACTTTTGCCCGGGCAATGGGGAGTGGGGTGCTGAGGGGAAGGCGGAGAGAGCCAAAAGTCCAGGAAAAAAAAAGTTTTTATTCTTTCATTTTTTTTTTAATATCCATTCCACAGCTATGCGATGTGACACAAGGTCGTGTTCTTCCAATTTATGAAAAAAAAAAAAAAACTACACTCAGCACCCTACAGTAGCAGCCCCGGAAGAGAGAGCCCCGGGCAACGCCGGGTACCCCTGCTAGTATATATATAAAATTAAATCTATCAAATATTTTAACTTAGACCCATATAGCAATGCATCTGACAGATCGATATTTGATTCTGACTAGGCATTTTTTTGTGTGTGTGTGTACCATGCTATTTGACCTAAAAAATGTACTTCATCTTTAGAAAATTAATTATTCCTGTTCGGAAGATTTATAAAATGGAGACATTATTCATTAATGCCCCCCCCCTAAAATAATCAGCTTACGTCATTAATAAAAAACATATCTCCCCATTTTCTAATCTATTTCCGCTGTTACATTTCTTTTTACATAAATATTAGCATATCTACTTCTTTAAATTACTTTATTATTGTACTGCTTTTTAAACATTTTTCATTTATAACAACCATTTAAAGTGTTATGTTACTCTCGCGTTGTAAGCGGCCGTAATTGCAAATTGCTGTGGACTGCATAAGTAATTCCTTTTTTCCAGTTCTACATAAAAACTTTTTTTACATTTTTCCTTCTCTGAGCTTAAAGATGTAAACCCTATATCTCTTTCTTTTACAGGACATTATTGAGAGGGCAATAATTGACACCCAAGTTGGCCATGATGTTGTTGAGCCAGGCACTTACATTCACCAGTTTCCTTACCCATGTTATGTTTATGACCAGTAAGATCATTTTCTTGTTTAGTCAATCTTTTTTACAATTTAATATTTTGCTTTCTGTTAAAATATTTTCGAAGATAAAACTTTTAGTCAGGCTTTTTCAAGATACTTGATGAGGAGACATGAATTAATTCTCATACATAAAGTTATCTTGTCGGATTTTCAGAGTTTGTCATCAATAACAATTAATCTGATAAATCTATATTTGATTCTGACCAACCAATTTTTCTTTTTCATTGGACTGTGTTTTTATTTTTCATACAAAAACTAGCTGTTCCAACACTGTGTGGCACAGGAGTTGTTTTTTTTACGAAACATTGAAAGTTAAACTGCGTAATTAACTTCAAATGTGTTATGTTATACTCTTTAAAAACCTTGTTTTAAGTCCCAATGTATTCAGTTTTACCCATCTATCAAGGTTCTAAATCCTGCAAAATACGTAGAAAAAAAAGTAAAATAAAAATAAAATAATGTCTTAATATTGTAATGTGAAATAAATAACTTCCAAATCTTGCAAATCTAGGATTGTGAAAAAATTATTTGTTGGCACTGACTTGTGTGTTGATTATAATCAAATTATAATCTAGAACTTTTTTACTCCTAATGCTAAGAATTTATGTACGACATAGAAAATATGTGTAAGTAAAACTGTGCATAATAAAACAGAAAAAAACGAATAGTTAATTAATGAGTTTTTTTTAAGGAATATGCGAATAAGTTAACATTGTTTTATGTTGCTCACATATCCACGACTAGGTATAATTTTTCTTCTATGGTGAATAGAAACATGGCCTTTTAATCTCAACCCACATCTGATGTGGAAAAGATGCTCTAAACGATGAAGAAGTTCCCTATTTTTTTAATATTTTTAGAAAGCCCAAGGATGTGTGGCCCTATTGGGTAACAGCTCATTTTTACTGCTTTTTAATTTTTCTGACTTAAGCAAAACCACAAAAAATATGTTTTCCAACTGTAAATAATACAAAAACAAACAATATTCTTCCCAAGGACATTCTTAGAATCTACATTGTTTACAATTGTTAATCAAAGTAATTTATTAAAAGTGTCTAAAGGCTTTGTGCTTTAGAATATCAAAAACTTTTGCATAATTTTCAGGGAAATAATCTTTTTGTAAGAATAGAAATGTAAATTTTAAATCAAAATTTGTTTTTATCTTAGTCTTTTAATCGACTAATATTTTTGTAAAAAAAACTTTATTTCTCAGGTTTGTGTTCATGATTGAACATGTGATGCCGCTTTGTTTGACGATATCTTGGGTCTACACGGTGGCGATGCTTGTGCAGAGCATCGTTTATGAAAAAGAACAGAGACTAAAGGAAGTAAGTGATTTGGTTTTATTATCTAACATATAAAGATTATTTATTGCTGATACAAAGAGAGAGTAGTAGTAGTACCGACCAAGTCGCACATACGCTACTGCCACTGCTACTCTTTTAGAATACGTTCACCTCCAAGCTATTTTCAGATTACATGCCATATTGAAGAGAGACGGACTGCCAACTCTGTGGGCCATGTTGGAGTTCTGTCGTTTCAATAGAACTTTCACTATGTTGACAACCTTCACATGGTTCCTCTTGTGAGTACTAGATTCTATTGGATACAGCAATGCCAGCGAATCAGAATCACCCATGAAGCAACTGTAAACATGTGCAATGCTGCATGTTTAGTGGTTTGCATAGTTGCTATCCGTTATGGTGTAAATTGATCCACCTATTTCAGGAATAGATGGACTTACCCAGACGATAAATACAGTCACGACTAAGTGTTGTGGCAGTTATTGATGGCAGTTATGGCCACAGAATCAGACGCATACTTTCTGTAACATAGTTTTGTTAATACACTTTTGTTAATTATACCACTGTGTTTGTCTTCATTATTTTGGGCCCTTCAATGCCACAACACTATCCAAGCTATGTAACAATAAATCCTAACTCCAATTTATTATTTGTTTATAAATGAAATGGTATGCTTTCTCATTGTTTCTAAAATTGTTACAGAATGTTGGATGTCAAAAGAAAGTGTAAACATGCACTAGGCGATTGCATGTTTAGTTGGTTGCATGTTTAGTTGGTTGCATGTTTAGTTGGTTGCATGTTTAGTTGGTTGCATGTTTGCAATGCATGCGAATAACAGACCTGCTGTGAGTGGGAAATATTTAACTAAGAGAAGAGAAATCACCCAGTACCAAGATATGGGAAAGATCTCTGATTTGAGGTGGACCACCCAGAATTCGATTTGTTCACTTGAAAAAAATTAAGTTTTACAGATACAAGGTTCCCTGCTGTGGTGATGACTCACTTTTTGGCAAAAATAATGGGCGGCTAGATTGGCAGCTGATTATCTCAACTGGTCTTTCCTGGTCCCAGAATATCTAAATATATATTCTAGCAGATGGACAGGAGGAGAGTTAGTTGGCTCTCAAAGCATCTCATGGTCAGTTGAGGTTTGTGTGCCTCTCCAAGTAAGATGGGTGTTGGGCTCTAAGCTAAGAGATTGTCTTGATTTGCAAATCTGTTGTTCAGTAGAAGAAAACGAGTATCATTGTAACATCTAAAAAAATAAACCATTGTTACTCGTCGTTGGAGTTGTGATTTTATTTGGAGAGAGAATTCTTTGGTTGCAGCACTGACTAAGACTACAATTGACACTGCGACTGGTGGTGGAATCGAGCAACGACCTTGAATCAACACAATGAGCGGACGATCACGGCCTGTGTAGTGAACGCACACAGACACATGTTTATATGACTTCTATAAAAAAAACCAGCTAAAAATCTTGTAATTTACCGATTCATACACATTGTGGGATAGGACATACTCTTTGTTATCTAACATATAAATTTGTCTTGTGAGATATTTAAAGTTGGACATAAATAAAATTTAAGCTGACTTATCAAACTTTGATTCTGACGCAACAATTTTCAGTTGTTATTGTTGCACCATATTATTTCTATACAACTTATAATTAGTTGTTAGATAATCCAACATATAAAGTTATCTTGCGAGATTTAAAAAGTTAAACCTAAATAGCATTTAAGCTGACATATGAACATTGATCAAGAGAAAACACAGTTTTTTGAAGATAGAGAAAGAGTCCTGTAACAATAAAAAAAAAAACTAAGAATTTTTTTGTATAAATTATGAACTTTGATAAATTCCAAATAGACCACCACTACTACAGACATTGATAGTCAATTATTTTTCGTTTTAATAATAAATAGATTATTTGCGTAATCATGATTAATCTTGTAATTTGCTCATGAAGCCATTCCCAATTGTTGTCAATAACCAAGTGCCAACAGGTGAACGGATTCGTCCTGCCTCCTCTGCCAGGAACACAAAGGGGTTACCATGGCTGTTGGTAGAGATCACTGGATTTCTCTGGCAAGAACACAATGCATAGTTGTGGCAATGTTTTTGGTGGTTTGTTATGCCGCTCATCATTAAGCCAGATAATTGATCCAAAACATTTTTCTCCAACCTCCACTACCCAATTGATGCAAACACATTAGTGGGCAGCTGAAAACCTGGGCTACTACCATCAAGAAGGTAACATCTCTGACCTATAAATCGTTGGTTTTCGTCGATGGAATAGTGTTGCATTTCCTTCCCACTTCAGGGAAGGTTTGAATGTCTCACAAGTCACAACCAAATAAAATATGTGCGTAGTTATTAATGCGATGACAATTCATAAAAGCACAGTTAAATCCTACCTCGTGTCGTCCACTCCTTCCACGATCGGGGCACCTAAAATTAATGTTTCACAACAGCATGAAGAAATGAAAAAATTGAATTTGGAGAAAGGACCCATTATTGAGATGTTGGCGATGCCTTCTCTTCTGCTAGCGGTGGAGGGGGGGGGGCATTCCAAGCTACTGATATTTGGGGCTCCTTAGTTTATCGTCAATGTTAAGTCATCTTCACAGAAATTAGGAACTCGCGATTTCTGGAAAATCTAAAATAGTGTGGTGAATTATGAGCCAATCATCGTGATGTCGCTTTCACGGCAACTGATAAGGCTGAACTGCTTGCCCAGCGGTTCGCCTTGAACTCCACCAACCACTTCCTCTCAAATTTCCCACTACAGACTGAAACCATAATCGATAATCTGATCATCACCCTTTCCTATGTCCTGGATGTCACAAAAAACTTAGACACCTTCAAGGCGTGTGGGCTTGATTTTATCCCTGCTATAGTAATAAAGAAATGCTCTGCTGAGCTGGCCCCTGTCCTCTCCAAATTCTACAACAAATGCCTTGCTGAATCTTGCTTCTTTAATAGCTGTAAAATTGTCACTGTGGTACTAGTGTTTAAATATTCTGGTGAAAGAACTGACCTGCAAAATTATCGCCCCATCAGTCTCTTTCTGCTCTTTGCGAAAATCTTTGAAATTATTCTTTTTAGCGATAGTCCACCACCTCATTAATGCTAAACTCTTTTCTGACCAACAGTATGGATTTAGGCAAACCCATTCTACTGCAGTTATCCTAATGGTCATCTCTGAACGCCTATACCATACACTGGTCAATGCAGATGAAGCTAGGGTAGTAGCACTTGATATATCCAAAGCCTTTGACAAGGTCTGGCATGAAGGTCTTCTCATGAAAATTAATTTGTACAATATTACTGGAAGAATTTCTTAGTCAAAAGAAAGATCCAGGTTGTTCTCGGCGGTCGTACATCTAAACATGACATTCATGCAGGTGTGCACCAGAGGTCGATCTTTGGACCGTTATTATTCCTGATTTTCATAAACGACCTCCCTGATACAATTGTGTCAGAGATGGGTGTGTTTGTTGATGACACTACTCTCTATTCTCGGTATGTGGGAAAAATGAATGCAAACGTATCCAAGTCAATGGCTGAATCCTTAGAAAATGACCTCCAGTCTGTAGCTGAATGGGAACATAAATGAATGGTAACACTTAATGCTACTAAGACAAAGCTCTTTTATTTTAACAATTATAAGAAACCTTTTCAACCACTGATTACCATGGCTAATAGCACCCTACCCGAGAGTCTATCATTTAGACTCCTTGGCCTAACATTCACAGGTAATATGAATTGAAACAAATACATAAAAGACACTGCCAAGGCTGCTGCAAGGAAAGTGGAATCCCTTCTCACACCTGACAGTATCCTATATCTCTACAAAGCCACCATCTGCCCATGCATGGAGTATTGTCGTCACATCTGGGTTGGTGCATCAACCACTAGCCTCTTCCTCTTAAAGAGGGTCCAAAAAACAGCCTCTAATCTAATATGTCTCACACTGTCTACCAAACTCCAGCCCCTGTCTCATCGCCACAATTTTGCATCCCTCTACTTGTTTTACAAGTACTTTAATAAAATGTGCTTCAATCAACTTACTGTACCGATACCCCTCGACATAAATACCCCCGACCAACCCGACAATCGGCAAAATCTCACCCCTTCACAGTAGAGGTCCCCAAATGCCGGAAAGCTTGCTAGTCTAATAGCTTCTTTCCTTGAACTGCTAGCCTTTGGGCTCCCTCTCTGCTCCCTGTTTCCCTGACTACCAACACGCAGAAGTTTAAATCTAATGTGAACAAACATCTCACTGCACAACTCCTCATTTAGGTTTCCCCTATAAATATGGCCCCTAAATCACAGTAGGCCCTTACATCTCAGTGGCAATGTGCCTTGTTTTGGGTGAATATAAGTAAATAAAAAATAAACTTATTGCTTATTTATTTCCTTTCTTCCTCACCCTCTATGAACCATGTGACATCACATCTGCTTCTGGCTACCAGGTTGAGGTGACACTTGAGTCATCTCAGCAGAGGAGGCAAAGGAGGAAGCTGGTTTTACCAAGAATACCACAACACAATTGAGATCCAGCCTCGAGGGATTACATGTTGATTCCTCTATGGATATGGAAAAATCTGCAAATAAAGTCTTGAACATTTCTTGTAAAATACTATGCATCCAAAAACATTCATATCTAGGTAGGAATTTAAAAACTGAATTAACTTTGGAGATTATGTTTAAAACTTTTTAAGATGAGGATAATTTGTATTTGACTACAATTAAGTCGGGTATAGCTGACCTCATAAGTTCTTAGCTTAGTCCTTTCTTTAAGACTTTCTGTCTGACATCATGTCTACTTAAATATCATTGACTTTCTTTTTATCACGATTTTGGTGTATCACAATCCTACTGACCCCTTTCATGACCCCTGTCTGAAACACTTCCTGTTTTCCAACATAACCGCCAATATTTATCTCCGCTAATATGTACTAGGTAATATATCCACTAGCAAACATACCCACCTTAATATTTAACATCAATAGAATATTCTTTTTTCTTAAACAGCAGTAAACAAAACACAAATTAATTACATCAATAAATTAAATTATATTAGAAAAAATAATTGATAATAAAAAAATCCATGGAAAAAATGATGTAAATTAAAATCCAACAATTTTTTTTTTTCTTCAAAACATTTGATTACTTTTGTCTGATGAAAACAAGTAAGTTAGTTAAGTAATAACATTGTTTAAAAAGTTTTAGACACTAATGTTTCAGAATTTTTGAGATGAGGATTGATAATTTGTAATATTTGGATTATTTGAAATACTACTCTAATCCTATGCAGAGATATTGAAAAGTCAGGTATGGCTGACCACATATAAATGGAAAAACGGAAACCATCTACCCTTGTGGAATGAAGTAAAACTTATAGACAGAAGAACAGTGTACAGTAAGATGTCTCAAAGAATCAGCACATATGTTGGGTAACAATGGCCTCTTAAGTAGACTTAGTATTAGAATTAAATATGGTGGAATAAAATACAGTATGGGAACCAATAATTATAAATAATAGATGAGAACACCATTAATATATATATGGTGGCTGTCTATTTGATTTCAAATATAACCACTTTTGGCATATTGATGTGATATTAGTGTTAAAGTTCCTAGTAGAGGTGCGGATATGGCTCTTCAGCCTGCCAAACTTTTACAGACCATACCATAGAAGTGGCAGGTGTGATGATCTGAGGGGATGCCATGAATGAAGCCACCTCTTGTCCATGCTTGATTTTGCAAAACAGGCACTCGTTGGTGATTCAATAAACCTGCACATGATATAGTTACCAAATTGCAAGCTTGGCATCTCAGGTGTTTCATATTTCCTCCATGTGCTGGAGGTGTCACGCCCCGTCTCTTCCTCGCTGCTCTCTTCTGCTGCTGCAGTTTCATCCTCTTTTCAAAACGTTTGCTGCCTTCAAAAATTGCTTTCCTCCACCTTGACCTATCTTCAACCACCTCCTCGCATCCTCCAACATTAATTCCAAAGCATTTCAAATCGTCTTTGAGACAATCTTTAAATCACTTACAAGGTTTGTGCTGTGGGTGAGTACTCCCAGTTAGTTCCTCATAAATCACCTGCTTGAGCAGTCTGTCATCAGTGACGAATAAGATGACCAGCCCAATGAAGTCGGCGTTTACTTATGAGAGTCAAGGCTTGGAACAGCAGCTCATTCTCACACTTAGGGATCGGGGTGAAGCTATCCCAACGGATGTTAAGCAAGTGCCTAAGACAATTCTAATGGAAATGCTCATCGTTACTCTCATGTGGATTTCTATATAACACCAAGTAATTTCACGTCTTATGAGCATCGATTACAGTAACAGCAACAAAAATATTAATATATATATATATATAATATGTATATAGTAATAATACTATACATCTAAAACAAGATTAAGTTTAAAGCTCCCAAAAATTCAGACTAGAATTGTCCACATGGACCGTGGTACAACAGATAAAAACATTAAGTATCAATCAGTTCTAAGTGATAAGTTTTCTAGAAGTTGATGCTCAATCCTCACTACAGGTGACAATAACTAAGAATAAAATAAAAATTACTTTACATTTCTATCCAGTCATGGCTGATGGGACAAGAACAATCTATGCCGTGTGCATTAAAAAGGGTTCAGTTCAAAATTCTGTGTAGATTCCTGAGTTGGGCAAAGTTTCCCAAAAAGAGGCACTTGAAGAAAACCAAAACATTATGAACAAAATGACAACCAAGATGAAGATAGTAGAGCAAATTATATTAACAGGCATGTCAAAATATGAAATGCTTCTCCCTGTGTTGACACAATTGTCACAATATCAAAACTGAGGAGGAAAGATGCATGTCTAGAATGGAATTTAAAAACTGAACTAATTTTGCAGATTATGTTTCAAAACTTTTAAGATGAGCATTGATAATTTAAATTATTTGGACTACTATTCTCATTACATGTGGAAATATTGAAAAGTCGGTATGGCCTGATCACATACGGAGGGAAAAAGAGAAATCATCTACTTTTGCGGGATGAAGTAAAACTTAGAGACAGAAGAATGACAATGGCCTAATATAGAAAGTAGTACCTAGTATAGAATCAAATACAAGATGGGAGCAAATGATTATAAATCGTAGATTAGAACACCTATAATATATATATATATATATATATATATATATATATATGTTTTTAAGTAAATAAATAATTTATTTTAAAAAACATAATTAAATGCGTTGTCCAGGTTTTCAAAATATTTTTTCAAAATATTCTTATTATTGCCATTTCATCAACGCTTTCTATGTGTGACTTCATTCTCTCTCTCTCTCTCTCTCTCTCTCTCTCTATATATATATATATATATATATATATATATATATATATATATATATATATATATGAGAGAGAGAGAAAGTGGATCGTATTTTCCAAGTGGGACCTAAGTAGAAATGCATCAGACAAATCGATATTTGATTCTACCTAGCCACTGAAATGCAAATGTTTTCAGTTCACGTTCTTTGATAATTAAAAGGAAATTTAAAAACTGAATTTATTTTACAGATTTTCTCTTACATTAGAATGTTTGTTTTTTTTCAATTCAGGTAATGAAGATGATGGGAATGAACAACGCCGTCCACTGGTGTGCGTGGTTCATGACAACATTTATACAAATGACAATCACCATGGCCATTTTGACTGCTATTCTGAAATATGGTAAAGTTCTCACGCACAGTGATCCATGGATAATATTTACAGTACTTGAAGTCTTTGCAGTCGCAACTATTTGCTTTTCGTAAGTAATCTTCTTTTGGTAAATGTTAAAGAAAATTCTTTTTTAAAGTAGAAGAATTTAATGCAAAAATTATATTTCATATTTCTTTCTCTTTAATATTTTCAATTAATACAGGGTGACTCCACCCACCTCCCCAAAATAATACCACCCATGGAGTCATTAATAAAATTCGCAATGGTGCAAATAAACTTCATTCTGTGCCTAAATTGTCCACCAAGTTTGAGTCATGAATGTTCAACAGTCCTTGTTTTATTCTACCGCTCCAGAAAGTATCTGACTCCTGACGCAATCCTCTACTTATATAAGAGTCAGATGCTCCTAAGATGAAGTACTGCTGCCGCATCTGGGGAGGTGCCGCTCAGAGCATTCTTTCTTCCCTTGACAAAGTACAAGATCAACTTCACAATCTAGTTGAGGATTATCTCTTCTGTTCTCTACAGACCCTTTCTCACAGAAGAGTCGTTGCTAGTCTTTCTCTGCTCTATCGTTCTTTCCATGGAAGGTGCTCGACAGAAATTCTATCTCTAGTTCCTTCTTGTAAAACGTTCACAGCAAGAACTCGTCTTATTACCACCAATGCAAAGAACTTCCCTTTCTTCCTGAGTCTGCCTACCATCAAATGAACAGAGTTTCGTTCTAAGAACTTCCCATCTGTGAAACAAGAGTGAGAAATGGAGTATGACGGCCGACACGGAAGCGTTACGCATGTGTGGCTGATGTGAAGTATTGTAAACTTGACAGAAAAAACAAAAAAAAAACTGACACCTACCCAATGACACTTACCCAATACTCCACGGCATATACAAGATGATCCTCCAAAATGCCACCCATGGAATCGTTAATAAAATCCTTTCTGCAATCCAACCATAATTGGTACAAATAAACTTCACTCTATACCTGACTTGTCCACAAAGTTTGAGTTATGAATGTCCAACAGTCTTTGTTTTATTGCTGTTCAATAAAAAAACGCACTTGGATACGATGTGCAAAATTATCAATAACTCTGACGTCACGCCCCTGTCTTGGCACTGCTCTGATTTTGGCTGTGATGGCTGCCGTCTTCAATTGAGGAATAATCCGCAGATTGTTATTCTTTTGATAGACATTATCTTTTAGAGAAACCCCCACAGATAAAAAGGGTTTTGTCTTATAGATTTTAGATTCAGAAGTTGTTTTATACAAGATGACTCCTCCTACTTACTCCAAAAAATGCCACCCATGAAATCGTCAATAAAATTCACAATCCTTTTTGCAATACAACCATATTGGGTGCTATTTAGGAATAGATGTCTATAGATTTGCAGTCATGATGTAAGCAGTTCTGACTACAAACAGAGAAAGCCGAATTAAGTTCTGACTTTTACCGAAATATACAAATAAAAAAGACATTTTTATTTGCCAGACGACTATTTTCAATCAATTAAAAAGATCAACTTCCAGCTTTTGCATATTTTTTTGGATACCCGTATTACTTTTGCAACTTTCCATTTGGAATTTTTTGGATACCTTTTCATTTACTTTTACTAAAAGGGTTAGGGTTTAAAAAAACAGTTTGGTTCATATTGTGTAGAAGTACCGAAACAACATTACAGAATACACTTAAATACAAGATAAAATCAACAGTTTCTTTCGTTAAATAACTTCTTCACAAAAAGAAAATGGCTAATTATACATTCAATTTGTTTGATGAAGTTTGTTAACATTCGCCAGTCTCTGAAGTCTCTGGTGAAACTCAGAATTGATGACGTAAGTACTGAAATTTTCTTGGATATCTACTTCTAAAAAGTACTGAGATTTTCTTGGATATCTACTTCTAAAAAGTACTGAAATTTTCTTGGATATCTACTTCTAAAAAGTACTGAGATTTTCTTGGATATCTACTTCTAAAAAGTACTGAAATTTTCTTGGATATCTACTTCTAAAAAGTACTGAGATTTTCTTGGATATCTACTTCTAAAAAGTAATGACATATTTGGATATCTAATTCTAAAAAGTATCGATATATTTGTCTATTTATTGCCCCTTTCTATTTTCCGTCCGGCAATGGTGATTCTTTGATTTTGCTGACATCTATCTAGCTCATTTCTAAAAGCAAGCACGCATTTAAGTTAAAGTCAGGCAAAATTTGATAGCCTGATCTGGTAATACCAGGCAGTCTCAAGATACCGGCTCCCTGCCCAAAAATGCACCAAACATTGAAGTTTTTTGTTCCCCCCCCTTTCCCTCTGTAAAACTCAATCCTGTTCTGCAAAGCTAAAACAAAAACAACAAATTACATAACCCAGTAAAGAGAATATATGCATTGCAACACTCCATTTTGGCCCTTACCTGGGCTAGACAGGCAGTTGGAGAGGCCCGATCAGTAATTATAGGAGCAACAGGACTAATGAAGAAGAATTTCAAGAGCTATCTGGCGAGTATACCCGGTGAACCGAGTGCAAGAGAAATACAAACAACTGCACTTAAAGGGACGGTTAGAATCTTAAAACGATCTCTAGGCTGGAGTGTCTGAAATAGCCGGTGAATGTCTGGTATCCGGTAGGATGCCCCATCTCCAGCAAAAACAGAAAGATGAGAAAAAGAGTAAAACCCACACCAACCTACTCACGACAATTAATATTCTCATTCTAACCCCGTACTAATAGCACCCAAAATGTGTTTAAGAGACATGTTTTCTAAGAGACCTGTTTTCTAAGAATATAAAATAATTATCCTACTTATAGGATTCCATTTGACAACTTTATTTAGCATTAAGGAGGTGACAGTGGATAACGGCACGGACTGACGACCTGGGTGTGCCAAGTTCGAATCCGGCCGGTTCCACAGTACCACTTTCACTTAGGGATGTTGGCAACTATTACGTGGTCCCTCCTGCAGCAACAGAATCAAGCTGGTCAACAAAGTTGACAAACATGTTGATTCATTCGAATTTACTTCACTATTCAGCATTAAATAATCCATAGATGGTTGATATGCCGTAAACCAAACCAAAATGTTATTTACAAAAAGAGTAATTTATTCGCCTATCAAATATTTCCAGTGTATTTTTCTTTCCTCCATTTATTTATTTTTTCTATTTCAGTTTCTTAGTGAGTGTGCTCTACTCCAAAGCTAAAGTTGCTGCAGCCTGTGCTGGAATTGTGTACTTTCTAACTTATGTCCCTTATATGTATATTGCCATCAAGGAAGAAGCGGCTGGAGATAAAGTACTCGCAATTACAAAATCTTTTGCTGTAAGTTTGTTTGTTTTTTAAAAATTTTTTTAGAGCTTTGATTGAAGATTGTTCTAAGCAAATTCAATCAAAAGTTACTATCTAGGTCTGATATGAAAATTCCGACAAGATAACTTTATATATATACTAGCTGGCTCTGCCAGCTTGCTATTGCTTCGCTAGTTGAAACGTTAATTTAAAATAATAAAAGTGAATGCACATGTGTCCGGCTTGCTTCAATAACCACGTATGCAAATTTATTTCTATGAGCAAAGAAAAGGAGGCTTAATCTTAATAACTGTTAGTAGAAAATAAAGGAAATAATTTCTTTCACTTTTAATTAACACCAAAAAATATTCCCTTGTTTTTAATATTTATGTGACTAAAATAGAAATTAATCCGATGTTTTATTTACAGATGAGAGAGAGAGAGAGAGAGAGAATTTATTTTTTGAGTAAAACTTATCTCATGTCTTGTCTTTTTTTTTTACCTCAGATATTTCTGCTTTAAGTAAGATTTAACTCACGTATTTGTTTTTTTGTTTTTTAACCTCAATTAGTCGTTTCGTTTTTTACAGTAAGATTTACCTCGCATGTAACAACGGTGGAGAATCAATTGTTATTGTTAAAAATAAATTACTATTCCCCCGGGCAATACCAGTTAGCCATGCTAGTTTAAAATAATAAACTTTTCATTCATCATTTTGTTGTAAATACGAAAAATTAGCATTTTGGTAATTTCGAAACGGATTTATTTATCTTTTAAATGTGACCTTAAGAAAGGAAGGAAAAGAAACCAATTTGCCTTTTCACTGGCAATTTAGAAAAATCAAATCGTCCGTTGACAGAAAGGAATATTTGAACACAAATACAAAATATTTGTCCAGAAAATAAAGCAATATTGTGAAACAGAAATATTTTTTATATTAAAATCAAAGCAGTCATTGAATTAAAAAACAATAACAAATAGTTAATTAATAAAATTAACTTTTTCAAAACCAATATGCAAATTAGTTAACCTTGCGACTTTGATATCGTATCTACATAAACAGTATCTGCGGCGGCTTCTTGGCCTTTTGGCTAAGATCAAAGTGTAGTATCTGTTCCGATGGATACTGCACGCCTGTCCTGTGCAGTTCTAGGAGGTCCACCCTCCCAGGCTTTGCCTCCCCTCTTTGGGGAGGAGTAAGTTTATTGCTTACTGTCTGAGGCGCCCCTACCGGGGAATGCCGACGGGGCTGCCCAGGCAATTTTTAAATGGCCAGAGTGCTCACCTCTCGAGCGCTGGCTTTTCAAACCCCACTTTCTCGATCCGATCTTGGGTCACATCTTACTTGTGGGAGTAAGATAAAACTGGCCTTGTGCCTAACTCCTGGGGAGGAGTAAATAAAATAAAACGTTTTAAGTTTACTGTTTGTGTAAGAAATGGGCCCAACGTTGGCATTTATTCATTTAAATTAAGATTACTAGTAGAATACCCGTCCCAGGACTGGTACAAGCAATAAATATAAATATTAATTTTAATGCCTTTTTCTTTCTTTGGGCCGCATGGTATGGTTTCGGTGGCATCCCATAAATGGTATAGTTTAAAAAATAATAATAATGTGCCTATGTTACACATTCGATTGCCAAGAATACATAATCTGTAATTCGATATAAGTTGAGTATTTACCAAGCACATATTAACGCTCATGTGCGTCTACCAATCCTTTACCATTTAGAGGTTGCACCCAGCCAAACTCGCACTCGCCCTCAAAAAACTTTTAAAATAAGTTAGATAAAAAAATTTAATAAAGAAATGAATTGTTCTACATAAAATTTTGAGTTATATTTAGTAATACATTTTTAAAAGGTTTGGTGCGTTTGTGAGCGTCAATAATATGTATGTGCTTCTAAATTCTACTAAACTATTGAACTTATCATTATGGAATATGTATTCTAGGCAACAGTGTATGCATTATTATTTTCTTTTTAACTATACCATACAGGGCTGCCACCAAAACCGTATCGTACCCCCCAAAGAAAGAAAAAAAACATTAAATTTTAAAACTAATGCTATATTTATTGCTTGTATTCGTCTTTGGGACGGGTATTCTACTAGTGTGTGTATAAGCTTAAGTTTGCTGTTTGAATATTATCAGGAGCAGCCTTTTTGCTGCAAAATGTAATTTTTATTACTTTTTTTTGTTAAAAAAAAAAATTCTTATAATATACACATGTATTTTTATTATTACGAATAACTGTAACTCTGGGTTCAGTAACTCTACAAGGAATCTAACAGTTTATGGACCCAGTAAATTTACATTTCTTTTGCTGCAAAATGTAATTTTATTACTTTTTAAATTCTTTTTTGTTTGTTTTGTTTTAGTCGTTGTTTTCAACTACTGCTTTTGGATTGGGTGCCAAATATTTTGCTTTTTATGAGGAAGAAGGAGTTGGCGTCCATTGGAATAACATTTATATTTCTCCTCTTGAAAATGATGATTATAATCTTTTCTTCGTCACCGTCATGATGGCCATCGACTCGATGATTTATGGACTTTTGGTTTGGTATATAGAAAACGTTTATCCAGGTAAGAAAGAAAGATTGTTGCTTTTATTTAGTTTTCAAATCATTTGCATAAAATCTTGTGTTAATTTAAAAAAAACAAAAAACTGTGCAGATGATATTTGTTATAGCAATTTAAAAAAAAAAAATTCTGGTTTGTTATTTTTGCTAGTATATATGAAGAGCAAACATAATAACACTGCCCCCCCCCTCCCTGGAGAAGGATGTAATGCCTGATAGGGTGCTTTCATCACAACAAAACAGATCCTATACTACCCTGCCCCTCCCTCCACCAAAAAAGAAGGTAATCCTTGAGAAAATTGTATCATGACAACAGAAAAGATACTACACTACTTCCTCCTCCCTGAATTGAGCATTCAAAGATAGTAATAGTAGGGCGTCGGCTTCAGATATAGAAGTAACAGTATAATTTTTGCTTCAGACAGACGAATGTCAAACCTCTATTAGTAATAGATAATAGTTTGTATTTAAAAGCCAGGGCTATACTGACGGCATAACAAACCTTGGCAACAACTTTGCTGACATACAGTCAGCAATTGAATAATTGTCGTGCTTCACCCCCCCCCCACTCTGCATGAGGGTGAAAGCAGCAAAACCCAAAACTCAGTACTTAAATCGACTCGATGAATTAGCCATGCTAATTCGTAAATTTACATATTATGCTGTTGTGGGAGAGGCTGAACAGATAACTATGGCCAGTCATCCAGTGTACCATTATGCCTGCTAACAAAGAAAGAATAACTGAAAAGGATATGATGATCAAACAACAAATGAAATATAATAAAGAGTGGTTGTAAAGATAACAATATTTTATTGAGAGAAAAAGATGTTCTGGACTGTTTTGTATGTATTTTGTTGGTTTGAAAGTTTATGCAAGACGCTGTGCAAGTGTTCAATAGACAATGTGTTTATATGTCTTATATGATTGCTTTATGTGAGCGTAAAAGACTGCTGGGAAGAGAATTGTGTGTGTGGGTTTATAGCACTCATTTATAATTGTTGGCAATGATGATGATTGTGTCTCACCTAGCATACTGAAGTATTGCTGTAATTGGTTGCTGTAGGCAAGTAAATGATTTTATGCTGATTTCAGCTTGCCAAACGTGTTGGTTGACGATGCTGTTGAATGTGAACAGCATTAGCATAACATTAAGTAGTAATTTCTCAAATGTCGGCTTTGGCTGAGATCGATGCCGGGCATGTTTAATCCACGGGGAAAAGAATGATTCATATCAGTGTTGATATTTGTTGCCTCATGAGCTTGCCGGTGACAATCTGGTTAGCCATTAGTTTGTCTTGACTTTTTATAGATGTTCACATAGAAAGTTCTGGAATATATTTTCTTATGCACCTGACACGCCGATTGGCTACTGTTTGCATACTTCATTTTGTGTTCTGTTGTCGTGTTGATAAGATCTCAAATTGCAGTCAATCCTGATTAACCACGCTAATTCTTAAATTTCCATACCATTGCGCTAACAATTTTTCCAAGTTTTGAAATAAATATTATAAAACTATACCGGCAAACATAAGATTTAAAAATTTGTTCTTTTGTTTTTTTAAATCAATCCAGACAAGGCATGAAGCCACGAATATTTACGCTTTTTAGTGACCACTTGTCCGGGTGTTTTTCCCGGATGCACAGTCGTCATTTGTTGTGTTGTATTCTCTTAGGTTACATGTATGAAGGTTGGGAGAAAGATTAAAAAAAAAAGGACAATCGAAAAAAAACAATTGGATTTACATATATACACATTTGCTCTTGCTTAGTTTACCCAAGACAAATGTAAGAGGGATGTATGAAACCGGATACATAAAAGTGGTGAAAATTGCTAAAGAAAGAATACATTAATGTTCTAATAAAAATCAATGTGTTGCCAGTATCGTATTGAGAGAGATGCATGTATAATGTATAGATAAATTTGACTTACATTTTGTTGATTTAGTATTCTGGGAGACTGCGCATCTGCTACCAGAAGAGGGAGGTTTGTGAAAGGCATACCAAGTTGGCAGCTGTTTCGACCATGCCTAATGGCTTTGATTGCCAAGCCAGAAAAGAGAGCTTCATTGTAAATTCCCCATGTGGACAGAATTAGATTTTTGATTTCTGAAGCAAGAGAGTGTGTTCCATTTGTTGGCTAGTGTAGTTCAAGGGAGATAAGTTAGATATATTGCAAGGGAGATCACTGATAATTCAGACAATTCTCACATTTTCGTTTTCTTTGTTTACTTTCATATCATTTTATGTTTGTAAAAATGTGCAAATTAATGATTTTCACCTATCTGATTGGGATAGTTTCAGATCTTTCATGAGAATGTCCTGTGTCGCCTCCAATATCTGATTGGTTAATCGCTGCTATTGAGAATTTTATACCCTCTAAGAAATTTCAAAACAGACCAAACAGCCAGCTATTGTTCACTTCTGAGTGCATCGTTGCCATTGCGCACAAAAGCCACTATTTCAATTGCTATCAACGGAATATTCCCTGAAACCAAAGTTGCTTTTAGAACTGCCCACAACCTCTGCAAATGGGTTACAGGAAACACAAGAGTTCTATGCCGAATCAGTTCCTATTTACTTGCATCCCCACGAGGGCAAAGTTAGACACAAGGTTGTTTTTTAATGTGGGGAAAATCCAGCTCCCCCAAAAAGGGTAATCTGGATTAGAACAAAAATCAAAATTGCCTCAGTCTAGAAGGATTTCTCCTTCACTAACCGAGGACAGAATAGATGAAGTGTAGCATCAGAACAGATATTACACTTTGCCCAATCTGTTAAATCCAGCTATTCAATCATTGCTTAAAGGAGAAATGCTTTCCATCTCCTTGGAAAATATCATTGGCCTGCTCAGTATTTAAAAATACTGGCAATCAATCTTCTTCATCTCAGTACAGACCGATCAGTCTTCTGTGGATCATAAGTAACTTGTTTGAATCTAATAAATCAAGAAGTTGTCAATCACCTCAGCAAAAGCAATCTACTTTGTTACAAGCAATATGGATTTCATCTTGCAAGATCAACAGTTGACTGTAATATCACATAGGATAAGTGAATCTATTCACGAGGGCTTTGTTTCTAGAGCAATAGCTCTTTACATATCGAAGGCTTTTGATAGGGTCTGGTACAAAGGGTTGCTTCGCAAACTTGATAACCATGGAATATATGGTGATGTGTTCTCAATCGTCAGATCCGTTCTCTTTGATAGGTCTATACAAGTGGTTGCTGATGAGCACGTCTGAAGCAGATAGTATTAACGCTGACATATCTGTGCGCCCAACTCTCTTACTGATTTTCATTAATGACCTCCTTCAAATCTTATTCTGAGATCAGTTGTTTCCAAGAGCGTCGTCGTTGTTGTTGTTGTTGTTGTTGTTGTTGTTGTTGTTGTTGTTGTTGTTGTTGTTGTTGTTGTTGATGATGATGATGATGATGATGATGATGATGATGATGATGATGATGATGATGATGATGATGATGATGATGATGATGATGATGATGATGATGATGATGATGATGATCATCATCATCATCATCATCATCATCATCATCTTCTGATCTAGAGAACGTAGTGCAATCGTGGGGGCAAAAAATGTCTCGTTACCTTTTAACACCTAAAACCGAGCGTCTCTCTTTTCACCACCAATGTTCAGATACTTATTTTGTTCCAGTTGAAACGAATGGCTCTCTCTAGAAAAAGCTCTTTCTTTTGAAATAGAAACTTCTCATATTTTTATTAATATTCATTTTTTTGTCCATGTAGGTTCGATTGGTCTACCAAAACCTTGGTACTTCCCGTTCACACAAGCTTATTGGTGCGGCACCATAGGGAAACCAGATTCTGAACACTGTGCTGCATGGACGGACTTATGTCGACGTAACAACATACTTTCTATCATGGAGGAAGATCAAGCGTGTGCGATGGAACAACGAGAATCAGGTAAAGTCGTGAAAAAGTAGCAAAACTAAAGTTTCGCTACTTTTTCTACACTTTTTATCTATTATTATACCAAAGCAAGGTTAATCAACGTTTATTTCCTTAAGGCTTTTTTTTCCTATATATTTTAATAACACAAAATACATTTGGATTACTGTTCACATCTTGGATATTATTCGCACAACGTTTCCGCCAATGTAACCTCCGAACTTCTTTAGGTGTGTCTTGTCGAACTTGAGAATCTGTATGAAATTTGAACTGAATCCTTTAATCAAAGGATGTAGATTGCTTTTGTTCTGTCACCCATGACTGAGTAGAAATCTTACATGGATCCATCGCACAACGGATAAAGTGCAAAGTAATAATCAGTTCTAAGTGATAGTCTTCTGTACGTTGAAAGTTCAATCTTTAGTACAGGCGATACTAAGAATATAATTCAACATTATTTAAGACGTCATGGCTAACGGAACGAGAACAATATACCCCGTGGATCAAATAAATGGTTCAGTTTAAAATTTATACAGATTGCTGAGTTCGACAAGACGCACCTGAAGAAGGTCAGAGTTTACATCAGCCAAAATGTCATGAGAATAACATCCAAGATGTTCTGAATGATACAAATTAGCAATCTTTATCTAAAAATTTCAAAACATAACACAAAATATGTGTTAAAATATACCTTAATTCTAGGATTGAGTTATGTTTGAAAAAAATTCTGTTTTAACTGTTCCAATTAATTGAACAAGTCACCTATCACTCTCTTAGCTATCTAGTTATTTCCCTCGCATCCTCTCACTCTATATTGATTCAACCACTCTAATATTTTTAAATATGTCTGTGAGCATTTAGAGAAAGAGTGACTCTCTCTTTCCATCAAATTTATATAGTGTGTTCATACATACCGTAAATACGTATGTAAATTAGATAGTCAAATAATAGATCGTTTTACTTCTATATTATTTTTATGGATAATATAGAAGTAAAGAGATTTAGTATTTGTAGTTACGAAAGAAAAATCGTTTAACAGATACATTACAGTTTATGATTTTTCGAATGAAATCAAAGTCTAACAAATAGTGATAGCGGTTTTGACCCATCTGTTACTAAATTCCTATCTATCACTTTCATCCTCTCTCACTGTATGTTTTTAACCCCCACCTCCTCTTATTTTATACATTATCTCTCATTCTTGCTTTTGTCACACTTTCTATCTGTTTATTAACAGTCAAAGGTAATAAAAAGATTGGACTAGTTCATTATAAACAAAAGGGAATATCACCACAAGTAGTAATATTATTAGAGAAAGAAAGAGACCAATTTTAGATTTTGTCCTTTTAATTTGTTATATCTAACTGGCTTTTCAAAATCACCTTTTCCTTATTCAAACAATTTAACCAGAGCTCCTGTTCTGAACACACCTCCCTATAATGTCCGGAGTTAATCCTCCTCTGAGATCATTAAATCTAAACCTGTCTTTAAGACTCACATTACACATCTATCATATTCTTATATCATTTTTCTCCATACAACACATATCCTCAACCATCACCAGCCAGGTTTCACTTCAATACATAATCACGCTACACACATGTACCTAATAGACCCTTCCCTTGGTTGACAGCAATAATGCTCTGCTGGTTAGTAATGATAGCAGTTCCTTGAATTTAGTCCATCCACTCTTAACTCTTGCAATCACACCAGTGCCACCTTTCCCTTTACTCTAATGGTATCATCAAGGTAACAAACATATTTCTTATAATACATTGTTCCCTTATTAATTTAAATTAACCAACTAATGTTGTACCCGTAAGATACCACATCATGTCACACATGGACATTAAATTTTCACATTGATAAACATTTTTTTCATATTTGATTACTTTTTCTTAGGATATGACCAAAATTTTGAGCCAGAACCTACACAACTTCCGCTTGGAGTCTGCATTGACAACTTGACTAAGGTAAAGAATTATTTTAGTTTAATATAATTCTTTCTTGAAAATTTAAAATTTCTAAAATCAATTTTCATGGCAAAACATTTACAATAATATAAAGTATCAAACTGATTCATACTCATAAACTCTAACCCCAACCCGGTTTTGCCCAGGAGTTAATTATTCTTTAATGTTACTGTAGGATTTTGGTTTTAAAGTCAGGATTTATTTTGTTTTTATAGTAATTATTATCATTATTAATATTACTATTATCATTATTGCTATTATTATTATTCCTATTATTACGCAAAAATATGAAAATAAATTTTTTAGTAATATAATGCTACTGAATTATGGAATTTAAAAAATAATTGATTAATAACGTTATTAGATATTGACTTTTCCAAAACTCAGGGGAAATAACTCATGATAATTGTACATGATTATTTCCCTTTGATTTTTTAAATGTAAATGGTTTTAAAAAGAAAACATAGGTTTTAGTAACCAAAGTGAAAAAAGTATATGTACTGAAAATAAGTGTTGGATATGGGCCGCTCGTTCCATGCTTTAACTGGACTCAGTTCTTCGTCTGATGATGGTGACTAATTGTTGGCTTACCTGTCCCTCATCTTTAATTACAAGGGTTTCTTGTCTATCACGTTGGAAAGGGAAAACTGTCCGAAAACAAGCCAGAGGACAACATGAATAAATTCACACACTTGATTGGCTTCTCCAGAAAAGTCAATCTCTGAACCGTGGTTGGTTTTAAGTACCCCAAGAATTGAGGTGGATGCCTGCCAGCAGCTTGAACACAAGCCACTGGCTGACAGATGTCTGATGTGGACGAAATCCACAACTAAAAAGAATGAGCTCACCGGAAAACGGAAGTCACCTGACTCATGACGTCACCCTCTCCCTTCATATAATCCAGTGAGCAAGTCGTGCGCCTCCTCCCTAATATTATTGAACATAAGATATCTGTAAGAAAACAATGAAACTAAGCCATTATTAAAATGTAGACACTTTAAGGCATTTTGCAAGAAAAAAAACTTGAATCTTAGTTAATGTTATGATTTGTTTCTAAACCCCACATTTGAAAAATTATGTGAAACAATAAAAATAAATGAAGAGAAAAAAATAATGAAGAAAAATTTTAAATATAATATTTCCCGTTTTTATCTTTTTTTTCATCTATTTTCGTTAATGGCTGACATTGTAAAAAAGAAATGCATCTGTTTTGAATTAGCAAAGTAATCGTATAAAATACAATTGTTTTTCCGATATCTGAAGTTGGACATAGAAATGTAGGAAATTCTTTTTATCAATTTCCTAAGCGGCTGGTTCTGTTTAGATCATCAACAAAATATGCACCCAGTCTTACAAACCTCCTAGCTGGCCTAATTATTATCAAAAAGAAACTTAAACGAACTAAATTATATTTGGGTCAATAACATAGTGGAAGAAAAAAGGTTAGTTAAAATCAAGTATCGATTTGTCAGATGCATTGCTATTTAAAAACCCCACAAGATAAGTTTTTAAATAACCAAATTTAAAACCAATTTGAAGAACTCTTGAAATGTTTTATACTCTTTCACTTTATAAAATTGTCAATCTTAATTACAGGTCTATAAAACCGGAAAGAAGGTTGCTGTAAAAAACCTAAGTCTGAACCTTTATGAAGGTCAAATTGCTTCTTTCCTTGGACATAATGGGGCTGGTAAAACTACCACAATGTAAGTATTTCGACAATAGAAGATTTTGACAAAGTTCAGGCACCTCGTTGTAATACATCTTCCGATTTCAGTAACTTGTTTCCAAGAACTGCAGCCTTGCGGAACTGTCTTCCTGTTGACTGTTTTCCTCCTATGTATATGTATCAATAGGCATCTCCTGTCTTTGCGTTAATCATCTTTTGTTCTTTTTAACCTCTTTAAATCAAGTAACTTGTTTGGAGCAACTTCCATAAAAAATCTTTTTGCCAATTAGATCTTGACAAAGTAAGTGTTTCGACAATAGAAGATTTTGCCAATTAGAAGATCTTTACAAATTAAAGGTTTTGACAATTAGAAGATTTTGACTTTTCTCATTCAAAATTTTTTTTCACTTCCAAATTTTTCTTCTTTTTTTTTTCTATTTTAGGTCTATCTTGACCGGCTTATTTCCGCCAACATCTGGTTATGCCACCATTTATGGTCACGATATCAGAACCGACATGGACATCATCAGACAAAGTCTGGGAATGTGTCCACAACACAATGTTCTTTTTGACAAGTTTGTATGAAGTTTCATTACATTTTTAGAATATTGAAAAGATTATATTCAACTTGCTCTACCTACCTGGCATTGCCTGGGAGTAAAAGAAAAAAATGACTAACTTGTTTATCAAACAACAAAATTAGTTTTTGTGACTTTAATTTTGTGAAATAAAAAAATTTTAACTAATTTTTTTACTACTTCATGCTAATTGATTAATAGCAGTAAACAAATAATGATGTGTAATTCATGAAGAGGCGAGAAATACACATATACATGTCTGAAGTCCCATAATTTAATTAATATATGTATTTATTTTTTAAAGAATTGAAGTGAGAAAACTTGGTATAATTAGACGTAACATTCCTTTAATCTGTCTCGGTGATTAAGGGAAAATGTCTCCACTCTAACAGTTTTCTTAGCCAGAATAAATATTTTCGTGAAAAACTGAAGTAAAATAAATTATACTCATACCACTAACATAATGGAAGGAAAAATAAAAATAAAAAAATAGGCTAGTCTAAATCAAGTATAGATATGTCAGATAGATTGCTATTTGGGTCTGACATTAAAAATCCGACAAGATAACTTTATATGTTAGCTTATAAATGTTTAGCTTTTGTATACAAACGTAGATCACCTAATTCATCTGTATTTATGAAGTTGGAGCATTTATCATACTGACAGTGAGATTAAAACACTAAATTCATAGTCACACTAGAAGAAAAATAGCTTTTTAATATACTGATCATGTGTATGTCATCGACATCACAAGATTAACTAATTTGCATATTGCATTGTAAAAGGGCATCTCATTTATTCACTATTTGAACTAACCTATATCTGGCCAGGTCTTTTTTATCCCGCTTTCTCTGAAATCCATCCTTATCACTTCTTCCTATGTTTTCCTGGCCTTTCCCTACCAACTGACCATACTACCACCAGCTTCCTACATCTATTAACCTAAGCACTCTCACCCATTCATTCAATGTGACTAAACCTACAGTCTCCTGTTCTGTACACATCTGCCTGTACTGTCCAGATTTAATCTTCCTCTGAGGTCATCAGATTTAAGCCTGTCTTTAAGACTCACATAAATCATCTATTGTATCATTCTCATATCATTACTCCCCATGCAACACATATCATCAACCATCATTGGTCAGGTCACACTTCCATATATCATCACACTGTGCACACATGCCTAATATATTCTTACGATGGTTGACAGCGGTAACACTCTGCTAGTTAGTAATTGCAGAAGTTCCTTGTAATAAAACTTCTGGACAACTTCAATAGCTTCACCATCCAAATATACTTTCTCCACATCCGAGTTCTCATACATCTCCATTTTCTTACACTTTTTACACACAAACTGGTTATCATTTCTCAACCTACCTGTAATCTCACTGCATTTCTTGTGTACTCCATGCTTACAAGTATCACAGCAAATGGAGTTGTTCCCAACTCCTTTTCCCCAAACTGAGCAGTGGAACTTTCCTCTTTCTGGGGATTCTTTCTAACACTAAAACCACTTATCATCACTTTGGTGTTGGTAATATTCATGATCAAACCTTCCTCAAAGTCTTTAACTTAACATGTAGAGCTTCCATTGTTACATAGGCAAACACTAAATCATCAGCATAATTCATCTCTTCTGGACAACCCATATTAAACTTTCTGAACAATGCTTCTAAGACGCAAATGAAAATTAATCGACTCAGTACAGATCCCTGATGGACTCGACTTGAACATTAAAACTGTATTTCAATAAATGAATCCAACTACTGTATCTTGGTTGTGATATTTACAACATTGCAGCCAAAGTAACCTCCGACCTTTTTAGGTGCATCTTTTCCAACTTTGGGAAGCTGTGCACAATTTCAAACTGAACCTATTATTTCACTTAACAACTAATGGCAAACGTGTATAGGATTAGATGCACTTGAAAAAACTTTTACGGCTAAAATAAATATTGATAAAAAAAAAAACCCAAATGATTTCTCTCATTTAAAATCACTTTTTTTGTTCGTTTCAGATTAACAGTTGAGGAACATTTATGGTTTTATGCTCGACTGAAAGGAATGAAAACAGAAGAATTAAAAGCAGAAATGGAAACGTATGGAAAATTTATTAAATTCTTTAATTGAATCAACAATTTGTTTTCTTTTCAGCATTTATAAAAGTCTACATTTATGAAATTTTAATTTGAATAAAAAATAAAACTATATATTTAATTTTGATAAAGAAAGAAAACTCCTAGTTAGAGAAAAATTGAAGTAAGAGCCTAATTTATTTAATTTTGATATATAAAAAAACTAGGAGTTTTTTTCTTTTTGTATCAACATTAATTGAATTAGGCTCTTGCTGTGGAAATTGAGCACTCTGGTCAATTTTTCTAAAAAAAAACCCAACTATATTTACTAGTTACAGGGTGTTCAGGATAAATTTGATAATCTTTTATATTTCATTTCAGAATCATTTGAAGTATTTAATGACGGTAAAATACAAAATGTTTGTTTTTCTATGTACTATTTGGTGGGTTGACAGCTGGAGACCATGGATAAATGGAAAGCAACAGAATATTGGAAGAGAATGGCCTGCATCATCATGATTTGAACCAGATTAAAAAATTAGGAAATCTTAGCTAAGTGCTGCTTGAATATCTTAAGATGAGAGCTGGAGAATTGCAATCGAGATGTGGAAGCAGTGGCTAGCAGGAAGGATCATAGTAGGCGTTCTGACTGTCTGCACAACAAAATTTTGTGAAGCTGCAAAAAAGGTGTGGCAAGATCCAGGCAAGGCAATGTTGACCTTGACGAGAGAGATTGGCATCAGAGTGGCGACTATGAAGAAAGCGCTGAACGAGGATTTTCGATACAAGAGTGGCAAGGGCCAACTCGTTGCTGCCAAGGTCCAAGAGAACCACCTTACGAAAGCCAAGAAACTCTTTAACAAGGTCAAACACCCAGTTGAACCAGGTATGCCCTGGTTCTTCTCAACTTATTGAAGAACAACAACAGTCCACACAACGTCCTGCATATCATGAAAACCAAATTCCTCAATTTAGATGGCTATATTGAGTTGCTGTCCACTGTTGTCAAGCGCTGGGTGGAGAGGGTGGCTGCAGGAAGGCCATACATGTGGCAACAGAACTAGCTCCATGTCACAATTTTGGCAAAACCCAGAAGTGGCTGTCTGAGAACTTTATCATTGCCAATTTGCGTGACTGCAACCTCATGGACATGTGTGGGGCAGAGTAAAGAAAGAGATCAACCGTACCAGCTGCCACATCAAGAATAGGCTGATTGCCAGGATTAAACTCCAAGGAGACCATGCAGGCTGCAGGCTCCAAGTTCACGTCCTGCTTGGATGCCGTGGTTAAGGTTAGGGTGGCTTCTTCAAGTGTGCTGTATTTGGCAAACAATCCTCTCAGAGAAGCACTTTAAATCTTGAGAATACATCAATTGTTGGCCAAGATATGACGCTTTTTTCTTTCCTTTCCCAAAAGGTGTCAAATTTTAACCTAACATCCTGTATGTGTGCATATATATATATATATATTAAAAGAAAGATATTGCATATATGTATATTGAAAGAGAGATAGAGAAGGTGATTAGAAAGTAACTCTCTATTATTAAGGGCTCATAATTTATTACTGAAATATTATTCTTACAAGAAATGAATATAAGTAAGTGTTTAACAAGGGGTTAATTTAGAATTCAATATTGGTGCTAGCCTTCTACCATCAGCTTCTTAAGCTACATGGGAACCACATCAACTGATTTCATAAATAACTATTTTTTACCAATGAGTCACTACTTATCAAGGTTAAAAAACATTTAAAAATAAGATAATACTATGAAAAGATTCATAATTTTCTACATACCACCCATTAAAAACAACAATTTTTCCCCGTTGTCAAAAAGATTACTTATAGAATGTGAGGACTAAATGACAAAATAGGGGGCAGCCTCGTACTCTCTCTCTTCCTCCTATTTTGTCCTTTAGTCGTCACATTGCATGATTTTCAACTCTCTCAAAATATTCATAATCATTCAATTGTTAATCTATCCATCCCACTAACCCTTATCTTAGAATGTTTTTAGCCTTGATAAGTAATGACTCATTAGTTAAAAAACAATAAAACAAAATAAGTTACTTGTGAAATTAGTTGGTGCAGTTCCCAGGCATCTCAAGAAACTGGTGGTGAATGTTGGTGCTAATATTGAATTTTGAATAAAGCTTTATGCTATACACTTTCTTATATTCATTTCCTGTTTCTAACATGTGAAGTCATCTTGCCGGATTTTCAAAGTAAGACCAAAATAGCAATTTTTCTGACGTAGCGATATTTGATTTGGACTAGCCTATTTTTCTCATTTTTTTCTTCCACTATGTTATTGGAATGAATATATTTTATTTTGCTTCAGTTTTTACTGAAAATACTTATTCTGGCTAAGAAACATTTTCTTATACTTACCAAAACCGATTAAAGGGAAGCTATTGTGTGCAATTATACTGAGTTCTTCAGATCTTCAAAAATGATATATATTAATTAAATTATCCGACTTCTAACGTATGTGTATGTGTGTTTCTCGCCTCTACATGAATTGCAAATTATTGTTTGTTTTTTACTATTAATCAATTAGTGTGAAATACTAAATAAATTTTTAAATATTCCAATTTCACAAAATATTTTGATTAGAAAATTAAAGTCACCAGAATTAATTTTCATTTCTTCGTAAACAAGTCAGTCATTTTTTTCTTTTACTCCCGCGCAATGCCAGGTAGGTACAGCTAGTATTTCAGTAATAATTACACGCACTTAATAATTAAGAGTTATTTTTCAATCACTCTGTAGTCGCTAATATATGAAGGAATAGCAACAAAAAAAAACTTAATTTCTTTTCTCCTTGGAATGCCTTAAAACTTGTAAATTGTTTTTTGATTCAGTATGATTCAAGATGTTGGTCTTCCACGAAAAAGAAATTCTACGGTTGACTGTTTGTCTGGTGGAATGCAACGGAAGTTATCCGTTGCAATTGCATTTGTTGGGGGCTCCCGCACCGTCATTTTGGACGAACCCACGGCAGGCGTTGATCCGTATGCACGAAGAGCCATATGGGATTTGTTGGTGAAATATAAAAATGGTAAATATTTTGATTGAACACATTTCTTTTTATTTAGTTTAAAAAAATGTTTAAATAAAAAATTTTTTTACAAATTTTAATTTTTTATTTAAAAAATTGTTTTCATTTATTAATGAATTGAAAAAGGGAATCCCAGTAAGTTACAGCAAGTTGTATCATACAAACAAAAAGCTGAAAAATGTCTCATATTAGAAAATCGAAGGAGATGAGTAGGTAATGAAAATACAAATAAAAACATGTTTTTCACTTTTACCATTTTGTAAAAAGAATTTTGGATGCAGAGGGGGGGGGGGTATGAACATTGTTACCTCTTTTCTGTTTTTTTTTAGCGTTTCGCATGTATTATTCAGCTTGTTTATATTATAACTTAGTGATTTTTTTAACAAAAACATTAAATTTAATGGTTTTATGCAATGTTTTGTTTTAATAGTGCCAAGTGACATTTAAAAATATTTTTCTAATGTTAATGATAAGCGTATTTAGATTTTACAAGAATTTTGTGGCTGAGTTGGTTTGAAGAGAAGACACAAAACCTTTTGTTGACTAATGAGTCACCACTTATCAAGGCTAAAAGCCACTTGAAGATAAGGGTTAATGAGATGGATACATTATCAGTTGAATGATGAAGAAGATAAGTTGATGGAATGAACAAAATTTGATTACGGATGAGGACACCTTATAACAAGTATTTGTTGACCTTGAATTTGAAGATGACCATGTTGTAGCTAGCCAGGAGCAGTTTCATGATAATATATTTTATGGATGGAAAGTTCTTGGAAAGAAACTCTGCTCATGAAAATTGCGTTTGATGTTAGGCAAACAGATGAAGAAAGGAAAAGTTCTTTGCACTTGTGGTAGATGGACGGGTTCTCATAGTAAATGTCTTACAAGGAAGAACCAGAGATTGAAGCTCAGTCGAGCAACTTTCACAGAAATAAGGATATAGTAGAGAAAGACTAGCAGCGTCTCTTCTATGAGAAAGAGACTATTTTATCGAGATTTTGCTTTTTGGTGAAAAATGCGCTAAAAAAATTGATCAGAATTTTGTTTTACCCAGAATTTATGAAACATGTAAATATATTTTTTTCAAAAGAATAAAAATTCTGTAACACTACTCAAGTTCAATTGTATGAAATGTAGTTTTGGCTGAAAATATAAATAAAGGGTTACCCTCTCTCTCCAAAACATGCCACCCATGGAATTGTTAATAAAATTCATGATCCTTTCTGCATTCCAATCATATTTGGTACGAATAAACTTCAGTCTATGCCTGACTTGTCCGCCAAGTTTTATCACCATTCAATTATATGAGGTGACGGGCACTTTGATGATCGTCTTATCATAGGATCTTGAATGGGTTTCACACTTATTGGACCTCAGATTTTTATCTGTGGAGTTAACTCAAAGATAATGTCTATCAAAGCAATTCCCAGACTATTCTTGAACTGAACAGGGCCATCGCAGTCCAAATCAATGCAGTGCCCAGAGAGGAGTGTTAGTTTTTTTGTTTTTTTTGTTGTTTGTTTTTTACCTGAGTCACCATTTATCAAGGCCCGAAGGCCACTCGAGGAGGATAAGTGTTAATGCGTTTGTCAAGTGGATGGTGAGACAAACACCTTGAGGTTCGGAGAATCTGAGAGGATGGCTCAACAAGAATTTGTTAAAATTGGACTTGAAAATGACCATGTTGTAGTCAGCTGGGAAGCAGCCTCATAGTATTGTTTCACAGACAGGTAGTTCTTGGAAAGAAACTCTGTTCATGGAAGTTCTGTTTAGCTCCAAGTACACATAGGAAGAAAGGAGAATTGAGAATTATTTACAGTGATTTTATCTAATTAAGTTTTTGCTGTGAATGTTTTACAGGGAGGGAGGGCAAAGATTGGAGCTCAGTCGAGTACCTGCCATTGAAATAACGATAGTAGGAAATAATTAGCAATGTTTCTTTTGTGAGAAAGAGATTGCAGGGAAGACAAGAGGACATCCCCTCACTAGATTTCAAAGTTAATTTTGCACTCTGTCAAGGCAGAAAGGAGTGCTCTGAGTGGCACCTTTCCAGATGTGGCAACAGTACTCCATTTTAGAACGTATTTGACTCTTATACAGGTAGAGGATTGTGTCAGATACATTCTGGAGCGGTAGAATGATCCAACCATTTTTCCAGCAACCTTAGCAATAGATCTGAAGTACATCTTCCAGTTTAGGTCTGAAGTGAAAGTCATTCCTAGAAGCTTATAAAATCAGAGTTTTTCTTAAGGGGAGTGCCATCCGTTTCAACTGGGACAAAGTGAAGATCTGAGCATTGGTGGTGAATAGAGAAGCTTGGTTTTAGATATATTAAAAGTAACCAGCCACTGTTTGCACCATGTATTCGAGGTTAGAAGAGAAAGAATCAGATCATTAATGCTCTTCAAAGTGTTGCCATAGATGGTATTAATAATTTTGCATGTCATATCCAGGTGTGATTATCATAGAGCAGTCATAAATAACAAAAAAAACAGACTGATAGACATTCATGATTGAAACTTAGTGGACAAGTCAAGCACAGACTGAATTATATTTATACCAAATATGGTTGGATTGCAGAAAAGACTGGGAATTTTATTAACGATTCCACAGGTGGCATCTTTAAAGGTCAATCTGTACATACTTTTCTAACACACATGCACACGCGCGCGCACACCTACTCTGTATTTATTGTCTTTATTTTTAAAACCGGATTCTTGTCTAGAATCTGTTTTTGTCTGTTTTTGAAACTCTTTTATTAATTCACCAAACCCAGATCGGACGATTCTGCTTTCAACACATCACATGGATGAGGCTGATATCTTAGGTGACCGCATCGCTATCATCTCGGATGGTCAACTGAAATGCTGTGGTTCATCTCTTTTCTTGAAAAATACGTTTGGAGAAGGATATCACTTAAAGCTTGTGAAAGAAGAATCTGTTGATGCGTTGGACATTCAAGGTAAAAAAAATTGATAACAAGTTGGAAGCAACGCAATTTTTTGTGCTACTTGTAAACATTTCTACCTTACAACATTTTTTTTTCTGTATCAATTTAAATATTTGCAATGGAAAATGAAGGTTTGAGAGTGAATGTTACCAAGACCAAAGTGATAATCAGTTGTAGTGTTGGAAAGCTCCCCCAAAAAGAAAAGTTCTCCTGTTCAGTTTATGGATAGGGAGTTGGGAGCAACTCAATTTTTTGTGGTACTTGTAAGCATTGTGTGCACAAGAAGTGCAGTGGAATTACCGGTAGGTTGAGAAATAATAACCAGATTGTGTGCAAGAAGTGTAAGACAATGGAGATGGATGAGAACTCAGATGTGAAGGAAGTATATTTGGATGACGAAGCTCTTGAGGTTGTAGAGAAGTTTTGTTACCTTGGTGATACCATTGGAGCACAGGGTGGAGCAGGTGCTAGTGTGATTGCAAGATTTAGGAGTGGATGGAGTAAGTTCAAAGAACTTCTGCTATTACTAACCAGCAGAGTGGCACCACTGTCAACCAAGGTAAGAGTCTATTAGGCATGTGTGCACGGTATGATGATGATGTATGGAAGTGAAACCTGGCCAGTGATGGTTAAGGATATATGTTGCATGGAAAGAGATGATATGAGAATGATACAATGGATGTGTACTGTGAGTCTTAAAGACAGGCTTAGATCTGATGACCTCAGAGGAAGATTAAATCTGTGCAGAACAGAAGACTTTGTTGGTTTGATCACGTTGACAGAATGGATGAGAGTTCTTGGGTTAGTGTATGTAAAACAGTTGAGGTAGTATGGTCAGTTGACAGAGGAAGGCCAAGGAAGACATTGAAGGAAGTGATAAGGATCGGTTTGAGAGAAAAATGGATAAATAAAGACCTGGTCAGAAATAGGTTTAGAAGTCAATTTCTAAAAGCCGTCCAACACATGCCAGACATTAAATTTGAATATGATGATGATTCAAGTAGCAAATCTTCATTTACACATGTTTACTTATATAAGATCGATAAGGAATTCTTTAGTCTTTTCATGTGATATTAAGATAACTGTCGTTAATAACCGTTGCTAAAATGTATTAGAAAATGTTTGATTTATTTTTGATTGGAGCAAAATGGTAGAATCTTTGTTTCAAAATAAATGGACTCATAGATTCCAAAGCTACTGGGCAGATTTTTAAGAAATTTAGGTAGTAGACGATGTAGAGAGTGTAATGAGTTATGTTTGATTTATTTTTGATTGGAGCCAAGCGAGTAGACTCTCTAAAAATAAATGTACCGATGGATTAAAAATTACCAGACAGATTTAATGAAATTTTGAACATTGATAGTAAATGTTGTTCGGAGTGTAAGGAGCTATGTTTGACTCTTTTTGAGGAGAGCAAAGGAAGAAGAATACCACCCACCCACCCTTTTAAAATAAATGTATCCATGGATTCAAAACTCCTGCATAGATTGCTATGAAATTTGGAATATGAACAGTAAACATGAGCTGGAGTCTATTAGGCTATGTTTGGATTATTTGCTAATAGAGCAAACGGGCAGAAGCTCTCCTTCAAAATAAATGAATCCATAGATTCCAAAGCTACTGCTAGATTTCTATGAAATTTAGTAGACAATGTAGATAGTGTAATGAGTTATATTTGATTTATTTTTGAGAGGAGCAAACAGGACAGAATCTTATCTGGACCCTACTTCTCCATATTGTATGAAGTATTCCTGAAGTTATGTCATGTAAATGTTGATACCTCAAAAACCAGGCTGAACTTTTGCATGGTAGTTACTGTTATCAAAGTGCATCAGATCCATACATCAAATTTAAAAAAAAAAAATAGATTATCTACGATGAACAGAACCAAATTTATCACTTTCACAATTTTCGTGACATTTTGAACTTTAACCTAGATATCCCTAAATTAAGTTCTAAGTTTGACCATGACTGATATTTTGACCAAGTTTTGTGACGATTGGTCAAGCAATGTGGACACGGCTGTACACAAACAAATATGGTGACAAACCATAATGTCTGCCTCGGCAAAGGTAATTTTAATCCTTTCAAGTTTTTTTTATTGATAGTAATTTCGAGTCGAGATGACTTTGTCCGTATTTCTAAACTAAGTTGTTCATTGTCTGCCTCATATTATTACAGTAATCTTGCAAACAAATATTGTCTGCACCCTATATATTCCCAAACAAATATTGTCTGCACCCTATATATTCCCAAACAAATATTGTCTGCACCCTATATATTCCCAAACAAATATTGTCCGCACCCTATATATTCCCAAACAAATATTGTCCGCACCCTATATATTCCCAAACAAATATTGTCCGCACCCTATATATTCCCAAACAAATATTGTCCGCACCCTATATATTCCCAAACAAATATTGTCCGCACCCTATATATTCCCAAACAAATATTGTCCGCACCCTATATATTCCCAAACAAATATTGTCTGCACCCTATATATTCCCAAACAAATATTGTCTGCACCCTATATATTCCCAAACAAATATTGTCTGCACCCTATATATTCCCAAACAAATATTGTCCGCACCCTATATATTCCCAAACAAATATTGTCCGCACCCTATATATTCCCAAACAAATATTGTCCGCACCCTATATATTCCCAAACAAATATTGTCCGCACCCTATATATTCCCAAACAAATATTGTCCGCACCCTATATATTCCCAAACAAATATTGTCCGCACCCTATATATTCCCAAACGAATATTGTCCGCACCCTATATATTCCCAAACGAATATTGTCCGCACCCTATATATTCCCAAACGAATATTGTCCGCACCCTATATATTCCCAAACGAATATTGTCCGCACCCTATATATTCCCAAACGAATATTGTCCGCACCCTATATATTCCCAAACAAATATTGTCCGCACCCTATATATTCCCAAACAAATATTGTCCGCACCCTATATATTCCCAAACAAATATTGTCCGCACCCTATATATTCCCAAACAAATATTGTCCGCACCCTATATATTCCCAAACAAATATTGTCCGCACCCTATATATTCCCAAACGAATATTGTCCGCACCCTATATATTCCCAAACGAATATTGTCCGCACCCTTTATATTCCCAAACGAATATTGTCCGCACCCTATATATTCCCAAACGAATATTGTCTGCACCTTATATATTCCCAAACGAATATTTTCCGCACCCTATATATTCCCAAACGAATATTGTCCGCACCCTATATATTCCCAAACGAATATTGTCCGCACCCTTTATATTCCCAAACGAATATTGTCCGCACCCTATATATTCCCAAACGAATATTGTCCGCACCCTATATATTCCCAAACGAATATTGTCCGCACCCTATATATTCCCAAACAAATATTGTCTGCACCCTATATATTCCCAAACAAATATTGTCCGCACCCTATATATTCCCAAACAAATATTGTCCGCACCCTATATATTCCCAAACAAATATTGTCCGCACCCTATATATTCCCAAACAAATATTGTCCGCACCCTATATATTCCCAAACAAATATTGTCCGCACCCTATATATTCCCAAACAAATATTGTCCGCACCCTATATATTCCCAAACAAATATTGTCCGCACCCTATATATTCCCAAACGAATATTGTCCGCACCCTATATATTCCCAAACAAATATTGTCCGCACCCTATATATTCCCAAACGAATATTGTCCGCACCCTATATATTCCCAAACGAATATTGTCCGCACCTTATATATTCCCAAACGAATATTGTCCGCACCCTATATATTCCCAAACAAATATTGTCCACACCTGGGATATTCCCAACACGTGTGCAGCTAAAATGATGACGTGTCATTCTTTAAATAATCATTTTGAAAATGTCATTCTTTTCACTTCAGATCCGCTAAGTGACGACACCGAGATGGATCTTTGTTTTGATTCTCAATCTTTTCCGACCAAATGTAAACAATCGGAAGTGACTTCTTTTATCACGACTCATGTGAAAACTGCTTACCTCAAGTGCGAAAGCAAGCGTGAACTGCATTACATCGTCCCATTTGAAGAAGTAAAGAAAGGAAATGCTGAGCTTCTCTTCCAAGCCCTCGACTCCTCTCTAAACGCCCTTTATATTAGCAGCTTTGGGGTGATGGATACAACACTTGAAGAGGTTTTTCTCAAAGTTACGGAATGCTTTCATTCGGCTGAAGGTAATTTTTAATTATTGTAAATTTATTTTTCAGAAATTTTTAGATGACGATTGAAAATTGATATCATTTATGTTATTTTGTCTACTATTCTCATATTGGTCGTTATTTTCGCAACGTTTCGGCTGATGTAACCTCCGATCTTTTTCAGGTGTATCTTTTCGAACTTGGGGATCTATATGTCGAACTCGGTAACCAATATGGAATTTCGAACTGAACATTTTATTGGGATAGATTGTTCTCGTTTTGTCGGCCATGACTGGATCGAAGTGTTAATTATTTCATGTTATTCTTAGTTCTTATTGCCTGTCACTTAAAAATGATTGTGACAGTCTTCTAGAGAGTGAAGGTTCAATCCTTACTATAGTCGATAATATGGTAGTTGCTCGACTGAGCTTCAATCCATAGTTCCCCCCTGTAAAACATTCACAGCAAAAACTCGTCTTCCTACAACCACTGTAAATAATTTTTCTTACTTCCTCTGTGTGCCTAAATTTAAACGGAACTTCCATGAGCAAAGTTTCTTTCTAAGAACTACCCGTCCGTGGAACACATTACCATGGGTCTGCTTCCCAGCTAACTACAACATGGTTGTTTTCAAGTGCAATGTTAACAAGTTCTTGTTGAGCCATCCTCTTTGATAGTCGTGTTTTGCCCAGTTTCTGCCATCTTACCAATCTTCACGGTGTTATCTCACTGTCCATCTGACACTCTCATTAACCCTTGTCCTTGAGTAGGCCTTGATAAGCGGTGACATGTTAGTACATTAAAAAAATAATAATAAATAAATAACTAATCTAAGAATAATATAAAATAATTAAAGACTTCTACCCCAATAAAATGTCTGTTGAAAAGAGAACAAACAGCCTACCCTCATGGATTACATTATGGATTCAGTTCTAAATTCTATATAGGTATTCATATAATTTTATGTTAGATTATGTGTTTTACAATAGTCTGAGATACATGAATGCATACGTACATGTCTGCACCTATGTGATAATAATCTTGGGAAACTTATTCATCCCGAGGCATTTACAATTTTAAGATATTAATCATTACCTTTTTTTTTCTTTGTTTTTTGTAGGCAAAGTTGATGACAATAAAATCCAGGATTCATTCACATCCCATCCATTCACTTCAAATGAAAACCAACATCTACACAGTGCTGCTAATTATGACGAGGATGCCAGTTCATTGTCGAGCTTACTGGATCAATCTAATTCGGATCAAGATAGTGGGAACATCAATCCTTCTTTGGATTGCGATGTCGAATTGGATCGTCTCGTTTCTACAGCCAACAGACATCGGAGGAAAGGTACATATGGAGATAAAACTGTTGGAAAAAGATTAAATCTTGAAGTAGAAGCTGATTGAAAATGGTCAAATATTCAATTTTGTCACAAGCTGCACCTACCCGGCATAGCCAGTGGTTTCATTAATGTCATTTTAGTTTACATTTTTAAATTAAAAAATAATAATGTCCAAATCACAAAGAGATGAAAAAGAAAAGCTCAAAATATAAAGGAGATGATTCATATTTTTAAAATAGGAATCATCTCCCTTATATTTTGAGCTTTTTAGGTCATTATTTAAAATTGTCTCTATTGTAATCTTCTTTGTTGGAATAATTATTTTGGGAAAGAAGCTAAAGCGAATTACCCATTTTTAGTGTAAAGAACATGCTGTATGGATACAAATGAAGAAATCCAGTCAGAATCAAATATTGATTTGTCAGATCTATTGCTATTTAGGTCTAACATGGAAAATTCCACCAGATCACTTTATATATTAGATTACATTACGGAATTGCAAAATACATTTGGAAAGCATATATATATATATATATATATATATATATATATATATATATATTAGCTAATTGGACCAAAGTGACACTCCCCGAATGCCACTGATAGAATCGTTAATAAAATTCACAATCTTTTCTATAATTTAACCTTATTTCGAGTTAGTAACAATTTTGCACATCATATTCAGGATAAGCATGGAGCAAAGTTTATTTATACCATTGTATTTGGATTGTGCATTTTATGAATGACTAGCTCTACCTACTTGGCATTGTTTAGGATTAAAAGAAAAAATGACTGACTTATTTACGAAAAAATGAAAATTAATTTTGGTGACTTTAATTTCATAATCAAATTATTTTGAGAGAGGAATTTTTTAAAAGTTTGTTTTAGCACTTGTTTAATACGTTGTAGACAATTTCTTTCATTCTTTCAGGCATTTACTGCACTTGTGCCCCCTCAATGTATATACCTCCAACAAACCCAACTAACCGCAAAATCCTCCCCCCTTCACTGTAGAGGTCCTCAGATGCCTGAAAACTTTCTACTCTAATAGCTTCTTTCTGAATTCCCTCCCTGCTCCCTGGTTCCCCGACTGTACCGACATACAGAAATTTAAATGTAATGTGAACAAACATCTTGCTTCACAACTCCCCACTTAGGATGCTCTCTATAAAGTTAGCCGTTAATCATAGTAGCCCCTTATGCCGCAATAGCAATATGCTTTGTTTGGGGTGAATAAAAGCACAAAACTAAAAAATACATGAATGAATTAATTTAGAAAAACAATTTCATTTCGTTTTATATGTTTTTTTTTTTTATCTCATCTGACTTTCACAAAATGATGATGTTGTTGTTGCAGACATTTATTTTTATTCTTTCAGACTCGTCGGAAAATCTATTGTCGCATAATATTTGTGAGCATACTCCCTTGATCGGCTATTGGCTGTATCTTAACCAGTTCCGAGCCATTATCATCAAACGGTTTTATTACATTCGGCGCAATTGGAAAGGCCTATTCTCTCAAATCCTGCTCCCGGCTTTGTTTGTTTGTATTGCAATGACGGTGGCGCTGTCTGCCCCTGGTCTCGAAGATCTTCCGGCACTTGAGCTGAGTCCATCTCAATATTTCAATTTAACTCAGCCACGTGGAAACTTCATTCCTTATTCTAATCACAAAGCTGGACAACTTTTTAATAAATCCGATGACGCGGGACCTGACCGGATCATTCGTACATTTCTTTATCCTTCAGGAATCGGCGCCACTTGCGTTCTCAAGTCGCCTTTTAATACAACATTTGATATTGATTACTTGAAGCATAAGAACTATAAATTATTGTTGAAATATTTTGAGCCGAGTTGTGAAAAGGTGTTTGTCCATGGCCTACCTTTAGAAAACTTTGTGCCCCCGCTACCAATTCATGATAAAAACCATCAGATTGACTGTAAGTATCTAATAATTTTAGTTTTCTACTTACTTTACATACCTGGTTTTGCCCGGGAGTTTTTATTTTCATTTTTGTTTCATTTCCTTTTCTTTTTTCAAATTAACGAAACGATAACGCAAGATTTAAATTTAACTCGTGAAATTCTATTTCTTTAAAAAAAAAGAAAAGTAATTCTATAATCAAATGAAAAGTTTTAAAAATTATTAATTTTACCATCCACGACTCATTTGGTAAACACATAAAGTTAATAAAAGATGATGATGGTTTGTTTGGGGGCTCAACCCTCCTCCCTTACACACACTTAAATGAATGAAAGAAAATATTATTCATTAACCAATTTAAATTTAACTCTTAAAATCCTATTTCTTAAAAAAAAACATAATTCACGCAAATAAAAAGATTTTAAAACTTTAATTATACCATCTGCTGCTCATTTGGTAAACATAAGTTTAATAAAAAATTAAAAATGTGACAATGATGATAATGGTTTGTTGTAGGTCCCCCCACACACACACACACACATGTATTCAAGATTAATTAACTAAGCCAAAACCCATTTCACCCTAAATAATTTAGGTGACTGAAATAGAAATTTACCTGTAATGTTTCAGTTTTAAAAATAGATATTAAAAATCCTCATGTATTGAAATTTTGAAAATTATTTACATCCAATAATTTTATAAATGGAGATTAAAACAACATTACCTTCACAATGGTGTCTTATGGCACATTTTTACTCCAGGCCAGTAGACCCATTTATCCAATGATGTCATTTGTGTTAATCTGCGAGTTCAGCAGTGAATGAGTGTTCAAATTCTAAATTTCTTTGTTTTTATTGATTAGAAATTATATTATTTTTAAAATTAAATAAAATAATGTATTTTTTACTGTTGTAAAACACAAAATGTATTTTGATATTTCCATTTATGGAAATAAATTTAGTAACATATTTTTAGGCTATGCACCACAATGCATAGCCTAAAAATCTATTACTAAATTTGTTTTGCTTCTTAATAAGTGGTGGTGGTGGTAGTAGTAGTAGATATTTCTTTAGAGTAAAAATTCCTTCCACTTTCTCTTAATACCACTAAGAAGAAATACAATATTGAAGCGAATTAAGTAGAAGTACAATTTTTTAAAGAACATGACTTAATGTCAACCAGTTATTTATCGCTAAACAGAATTAAATATTGACCTTGTATGAGAAAGATTATTTAGCGTTCACATATACACAACAAAACTGGCTCTACTTTATATATTAGATAATTAGTTATTTTTCTCATGTACATTTGTTTATTATCTGTATCTTGTGTAACATGGTCAAATACTTTATGCTATGTGTCATGATTTTTAATCTCGACTCCTGTGTGTAAGGAGAAGAGAAGTTTATAAAAGTTGGAGCACTGTTTCTTGTCTTGACAGAGTACAAAATGGACTTTGCAATTTAGTGGGGAAGGATTTCTTCCATTCTCTACAGCCCCTTTCTCACAGAAGAGATTTTGCCAGTCTCTCTCTACTCTATCGTTATTTCCATGAAAGATGCTTGACTAAGCTCCAATCCATGGTTCTTGAAAGACATTCACAACAGGAATTCATCTTCTACCACAACTAAGAACTTTCTTTCTTCCTCTGTGTGCCCAGTGTCAAACAGAATTTCCATAAACAGAGTTTCTTTCCAAGAATTTCTCATCTGTGGAATACATTACCACTACGAGTCTGCAACATGGTTGTCTTCACATCCAATGTCAACAAATACTTGTCATAAACCGTCTCCATAAATCATCAAATTTCGTTCATCATTTGCAATCTTCTCATAATATTCTTCTTCATTCAGCTGGCAATCTATCCATCTCATTAACCCTTATCCTTCAGTGGCTTTTGGCCTTCATAAGTGGTAATTCATTAGTAAAAAAAAGGTTCCCTGAACTTAAATTTTTTCTTAATGCTCCTTAAGCGTAAACCTTAAATTTTAGACATCTTCTAGAATCAAAATCATGTAATGGATTTTGATCATAATTAGAATATATATTTTGATTGTAATCTTTGTAAGGAGACATAAAAGTGGTTCAAAACTGTTTTGTTCGGAGGGGGGGGGGGGAATTAATATATATATATATATATATATATATAATGAGATTTGATGGGCAGCTATATTGTGAATTTTGGTGTCCTTATGCAAAAGAAAAAAGTAAGAATGAAGAAAAAAAGAAGGAAATGAGAAAAAGGCTTCAATTCAAGTAATTGCGGTTGGTGAAAATAAATTATTAGTTAGAGTTTTTTATCAATTGAATATGAACACTGTAAACATAATACAACATGAACCTTTATAAATAAGGTTTCCCTTTGAATTTTGCGTGAAAAACATATGTATAAATTAAATGAATGTTTGATGCATTTTAATTTTTTCGGCCTGACTGTGGAATTTTATACACTGATGAAGCCTCCTCATGAATATCAGTGATATTTTGTATATCATGAAAATATGTTCTTGAAATGGGCGGAAACAATTGTTTGTAAATAAAGTGTTCTTGAAGGAAACGTAGAATGTTTCTCTGAATAACTAAGGTTTACATGATGTTAAATTAAGAGCTCTAGTCATATTGAGCTATAACATAAATCTTTGTTAACTTAAAGTACACAAACACTCACATAGGGAGCAAAAGTTTATCTATAGTTGAATGGAAAATATTAAGATTGACTAGGACATGCAGATATTTACACGATTTGTACAATATTTATATGCAGATATTTACACAAGATGCAGATATTTACACAAGATGCAGATATTTACACGATCTTTGAACTAAATCTAACTTACCTAAAAAAAAATTAAAGATGTAAAAAAAATTACTTAATCATAGAAGTGAAATCGCTTCTAACTGTAGACACAGAATAAACTAAACTGTTGAATGTTTCTTTTTTGTTAAGATTCTAAACCAAAACCTGCCGAGCGTTATTATACGTTGTGTTCTTGCGCCAAAGATGGATCTGGATTTGTTTGTCCTGAAAATGATGGCCACAAAACTCCAGTGAGTAAAAAATTGGTAACAAGTGATATCATCCAAGACCTCAGCAATTCTAATCCAGAAAAGTTCCTTCTTTTCACAACAGACGAATACAGACTGCACAGGTAAGAAGTTTACATATAAACCATTGCTTGGTAATTTTCGTTCGATATTTTGTGAGCTGTTGCCTCTATTAACATCGCAAGCTGTACCCTCTACATCTGGGGTAAGTTGTATAGCAGCTGTATCAGGAGCATCATGCTATTTGGGTCCTTACGCAGTCCTCTCTCACGCAACTATAGCCCAATGATAGATCAATGATTAGATGGATCTGTAATGTGAAATCTCACCAAACCCAACACATTAGGTTGGAGTATTTACTGAAAGCACTACATTTGCCCAGCATAGAGGTTATCTTAAGGACGAATCAGATATGCTGGTATGATCATGTGGCGCGTTCATTCTCCTGGATAAACCGTTGCAGGAGCATAGATGTCTTGAATCGCAGGAATGTTGGCTGGCCAAAGGAGACTTGAAAGCAAGTGATTGGACAAGACTGTACAGAGTGGAATTTGGAGATAGTTGACGCACTAAACAATTAGAACTGGAGAGTGGGTGTGTGAATATCAAAAAACGTCTGATCCTTCGACAAGGAAAAAGTGACGCTTAATGAATATAGAGAGAGAGAGAGAGAGAGAGAGCTAGTTCAGTATGAATGGACAGACATTCAAATCAAATATTGTATCACAGGGAGGTGAAGCACTCTTCAATATTGGTAAGCAACTATGGTGTCTCAATAAAAATACTGGTCCTCATCATCTCACTGGGTTGGCGTCAAGATGGGTATCTGGCCTATTAAAATCTTTCCTCAACAAAGAAAATGATTTTCAAAGAAAATCGATCGCATTTCAAGCTCAAGTTTAAAGAACTGGCCAGAGATAGGTTAGTTTTGAAGTCAATTTCTAAAAGCCGTCCAACACATGCCAGCCTGTAAAATGGGTGTTAAACCGACTATGATAATAATTATAGTAAAGTAATTCTTGTACTTCACGTTTTTGTGTTTAATCATTTAAAATGTCTTTAACATCTTCAATCGTTACAAATGTCTTTTTAACATCTTCAATCGTTACAAATGTCTTTTTAACATCTTCAATCGTTACAAATGTCTTTTTAACATCTTCAATCGTTACAAATGTCTTTTTAACATCTTCAATCGTTACAAATGTCTTTTTAACATCTTCAATCGTTACAAATGTCTTTTTAACATCTTCAATCGTTACAAATGTCTTTTTAACATCTTCAATCGTTACAAATGTCTTTTTAACATCTTCAATCGTTACAAATGTCTTTTTAACATCTTCAATCGTTACAAATGTCTTTTTAACATCTTCAATCGTTACAAATGTCTTTTTAACATCTTCAATCGTTACAAATGTCTTTTTAACATCTTCAATCGTTACAAATGTCTTTTTAACATCTTCAATCGTTACAAATGTCTTTTTAACATCTTCAATCGTTACAAATGTCTTTTTAACATCTTCAATCGTTACAAATGTCTTTTTAACATCTTCAATCGTTACAAATGTCTTTTTAACATCTTCAATCGTTACAAATGTCTTTTTAACATCTTCAATCGTTACAAATGTCTTTTTAACATCTTCAATCGTTACAAATGTCTTTTTAACATCTTCAATCGTTACAAATGTCTTTTTAACATCTTCAATCGTTACAAATGTCTTTTTAACATCTTCAATCGTTACAAATGTCTTTTTAACATCTTCAATCGTTACAAATGTCTTTTTAACATCTTCAATCGTTACAAATGTCTTTTTAACATCTTCAATCGTTACAAATGTCTTTTTAACATCTTCAATCGTTACAAATGTCTTTTTAACATCTTCAATCGTTACAAATGTCTTTTTAACATCTTCAATCGTTACAAATGTCTTTTTAACATCTTCAATCGTTACAAATGTCTTTTTAACATCTTCAATCGTTACAAATGTCTTTTTAACATCTTCAATCGTTACAAATGTCTTTTTAACATCTTCAATCGTTATAAATGTCTTTCCATTATATTATTAAATAGATGCCAGAATAGACTGACTTATTCAAAGAGTATTTACTACCTGTTTTTAAGGAGTTTTAGAACACAGGTCTGATTTTAGTCGTGACCTGTTCATTAGTCTTAAAGACTGATCGCTGAGGAATTCCGACATATTTAGAAAAGTTGCTTGGACTCACTTCCATCTTTTCAGTTATGCCTTCCTCATCTTGTTGGAAGAATATTTATATATTTTACTATATGAGGTCTACATTGTAATTAGAGGGTAATTAGTAAGTTATTATCTTTCCAATAACATGGTACAGCAATAACAAACGAAAATTGGCTAGTCAGAAACAAAGTTTGATTTGTCAGCTTAAAAATCTGACACAATAACTTCATATATTAGATATACAGAGGGTCTAGTAATGTAGTAAAATTTAACTAAATAAAAATATTATTAATGAAAAGTTTTATTTTATAAATTCAAATTTGTTATTGTTTTTATCGCTCATAGTAACCTTCAGCAGACTGTCACTTAAAACTGAATGTTAACCAACAATCTTGATCATATGTTCATAAATTAACACTTCTACGCGGTCATGGCTGACAGAATGAGAACAATCTAACCGTGGGAATTAAATAAACGGTTCAAAATTTTTCACACAAGTTACCGAGTTCAATATAAAGATTCTCAGATTTGACTAGAAATTCCCCAAGTTCGAAAAGATGCACCTGAAGAAGGTCAGAGATTACATTGCTCGAAACATTTTGAATATCACAATAACAATGAGAATAGTAGTCCGAATAATCCAAATTATCAATCCTCATCTCAAAAATTCCGAAACACATTTAAAATTTTTACTTAAACATGTTTGCTACCCAAATTCCAACCCCATTTTGTATGTTTATATTACTCTTAGATATGGTGGCTTATCCTTTGGATTGGAGCGCACAATGGTTCCGCAAGAATTTGGTGAATCTGCTCCAGGTCTTTTCAGAAGACTAGCCGTCAGAAATGTTGCAAAAGTATGTTTTTTCAATTGTTATTCTTTTTATTTTTCTGTTTAAACATTGTTTATTATCAAATATTATGGTTGGTTGGTTGGTTGGTGTGTTCATTGCACTGTCTTCATTCAACTTTCATACTTGATTTCAACACTGACTGTAGTGTCAATCATGTGGTCTCGGTCACTGCTGTAACAAAAAGATTTTCTTTCCAAACAAAATCACGACTCAAGTTTAAAACAAGCAACACTGTTTTATTTTAAGCTTACAATAACACCCGGCTTCTCCACCGAATGACAGACTGATAAAATTGGACAAACATATCTCCCAAATAGACACAAGCAGTCCATCAGCTTAAGGCTTAAAACCCGATCTGTCTCTCAGACCAAGCAGAGTTCAACTGACACCCTCTTCTCATCTTACTGGAATAGATATAGATATTGGTCTCATTTGAGGTAGACCACACATCCAGCCTACTTGAAAATGAATGGCTGTTTTATCACTGGACATAAAAACCTACTGACCAGAGCACCCCTTTATCATTAATTCTGTAAGATTTCAAGTGGTCTGATCTTTCAGCTTCAACCCTTCTTTAAAGAGGTAATCACTTTTTCAAAGGGCCTAGCCGATTGGGTGGCTGTGTAATGTAAGAACATTCTGTTTTCTAAAGCTTGTCTTTCTGCCATGACGACCTTCCATGGATCATTGTTTGATGAGCTTATGCAAGGTGTGCGCTTTAGTATTCTCTCTGGTATGTGCTTAATGTTTACGTAGGTGTCACTTCCTTTGAGGACTTGGCCTCCTCAACGCTTTGGGATGTGTAGATTAGTGACTTATCCACACACACACACACACACACGAGTTAAAAGTGAAATTGTCAGACGCGGTGCATCTCATTCTACCGCTGTTCATTAGCCCGTTGTGGATATTTTGGAGAACTGTAATGTTTAACGAATCGACGTTGGAGTTAATTTTGTGGCATATTTTGAAAGTTTGTATGCCAATCACCTCCGGATCAAAATGGTGAAAAGTACACCACTCCAAAAATAACAAGAGATTTCGCAATCGACCAGAATCGGTTAGTGTGGTTGGTGAAGTGTTCCCAGATTGGGACCACTTTTGTTTCGACGAGCACATCTGCGGCAGCTGCTGCGATTATGTTAAGGTGCGGGGTGTTTTGGTGAATCAAATCCTTGTTCTATTGTACACTATTATGTCATCCAGATCGGTGAAATTGCAGCGGTGCAGGATACGTTTGATGAAATCGTACTTTTTCTCACCTAAAGTGTCCTTTTTATTGTTGAAGAAGTTTTCCTCGTTGTCGGATTTTGTTTTCACGGGAAACCTTTTAGAGTAAGTGCTTTCACTAAAGCAAGCTGTCTGCGGCCACGACACAGTGTTCGTCATCTTTGGTAAAGTATTGTACTAGTGTTATGTGTTGGTTTATTAAAACACATACTTTAAATCAAAGTCACTTATTTCAAATGTTCTCAGTAGTCTTATCTCTTTTTATATACTGACGCGCCAGCCTGTCTCATGACATCGTCATCATCATCATCTAGTGGGCTCCATTTCGCCCTCATCATCATCATCATAGCCATGTCTGTAATCAAAAACTTTCCATGCACAGAAAGGAAAAAATGGCTAGATCAACGGAACAATTTAAACTGGGTCTTTATTTTGGAGATAAATTCTCGTCATTAACATTAAATGGAGAGAGGCCAAAATTGTTCTTAACTACTTAGTTACAGGGGAGGATGAAGGGTGGCATACAACAAGTGGCGCTATAAACTTTTTAGGAATTACATTTCCATTTTTCTTTTTTTGAATTACATCCTAAATTCGAGTCTGCTCATCACCGCTTCCAAAAACTGACTCTAAAAAACGTCTTTCTTTCTTTCACACGGTATCGTGACGTCACTCTTCAAGGGGATACTGAATTTGTCATAACACATTTAGGTCTGACCTTTCTTTGAACTCCCAACTTGAATCTAACCCACAGTTCATGCCTGTTTACATTTTAGTCCGGAGAGTGGACTTGTTTTTCAGATTTTCATTTCAAGGTAACTTGCACTGGTCCACCTAGATACTAGCTGATATAATCGTTCTTCACATACGTCCATCCATTACGTAACATCAGCCTGAATAGGTTAAATACTTTTGACAATAATTTTGTACGGCTGCGCTCCTGATTGCCATTAATCGTTTCATGACAGCAAATGAGTGGTTCGAGGTGGGATGCGTTAGATGACACATAAATAGGTGGAACTGGTCTATGTCGAGGCAGTTTTTCGTAAGACGTTCATGAAGTATTTTTTATGTTGTCTTTGCCGTGTTGTAACGCAGTTGTGGCAGGGTGAATGAAGTTGTTGATATTTAAAAAAACTTTAAATAATGATGTTTAAATCACAAACAGATAAAAAAAAGCTCAAAATGTAAGGGAAATAACTCATTTAAGTTAAAAATAAGAATTATCTCCCTTACATTTTGAGCTTTTTAGGTCATTATTTAAAATTATCTACATTGTCATGATCGTCTTTGCTGAAATAATTATTTTTGGAAAGAAACTAAAATGAAGTATACTTTTTTAGTGTAAAGAATATCTTGCAAGGATAAAAAGGAAGAAATGGCTAATCTGAATCAAATATCAATTTGCTAAATGTATTGCTATTTAGGTCTAACATGAAAAATCCGACAAGATAACTTTATATAGATATATAAATTTTGAAAATCTTTCTTCTATTTATTTCTTACAAAATGCACAAGAGTAGTATCTGTTCTGTTCTCAGTTAGAGAAGGAGAAATCTTTCTCGATAGAGGTAATTTTTATCTTTGTTGTAATCCAGATTATTGTGGAACAAAGGGAAGTGACTTGCATTTTTATTTCTGACTGAGTTGTAGTTCCTATTTAAACTGTTATTTCGACATCAAACTAACATCCTGTGATGAAAGAAATTATCCTAATCAAAAAATAATATAACACCTCAGCAGATGAAATAAATTAGATACTTTGTGTGCTAAGAATTATTACAATGTTTTTTCTTTGACAATACCATTTCTGCTCGTCCGTCTCGTTTCATATAATTTTTTGATCATCTGTCAGATATCAACCATTTGATTTCAATATTTTTAGTCATTAAAAATTAACAGTTCAAACTAAATTCAAAACATACCTTGTTCTTCTGTGGCTGGCTTCTCAATGTCGTCCACGCTTCAGTTTCAATTGTTGTTTGATAATTTACAGGGGGGGGGGGCAGAGTAAAATGTTATAAGCCCATATCTTTATTCTTATACGTTTTTAGAACATCTTAAAATATGTCTGGTTAATCCAAACTTTCACACTAGACTATCATAGCTTAACCCTCTCCAATCAATTGTCTGACATAACTCCTGCTAAACTTGTTGTTTGCGGGGTCCATTTACCTGAAAGGTCACTCGCTTGACCTTATGTCCAATACACAGCCTGTTTATGGCTAACACCTACCTTATATATTTTAACTAATATATCTACTAGCTGACATATCTACTATTATTCAATAGTCTTAATATCTTCAAATATTTATAGATTTTACCAATAGTCATCTGCTTGATCTTTGCTGCCCCCCTGTCTACAATACATCCTGTTTATGATTTAGACCGGTAACATATGTTTTTTAACTAATATATCTACTAGCTGACATACCTACTAATATCCAACACGTTTGTTATTTTTCTACAGAATTTTAAGAATTAAAGTTGATTACTCTGTCTTTCCTCTGTTTTCTATAATACTTATTATTTTATTTTCAGGCCTTTTTTAATCCAAAAGGTTTTCATTCAACTCCTGTTTATTTAAATACGCTTAACAATGCTATTTTGAGAGCTAACCTTCCTAAAGAGAAAGGCAACCCGGCTGCTTATGGTAAGTTATGTTATAAATTAGGGGCGGGGTAGGGTGGGGGGCATAACATCACATCTATTGAGTGAGGATTGAGGAGTAACTTTTATGTCTATGAAATTTGAACCATAGGTATTCGAGACCAATTAAAAAAGATTCTAACATTTTTATGACATAAATGTCATTAAAATGTAAGAATCTTTTTTAATTAGTCTCGAATACCTATGGTTCAAATTTCATGCAAATCAGAGATATTTGAATTTTGAGGGGGGGGGGGGGATACTTTTATGACCACCCAAAACCATCAAAATATATGCAAACTGTGGTTAAAACATCCCAAGTCACTTTCTGATGACAAATCTCATAAAGATTTGAGAATTGTTAAAATACTGATCCGATGTTAAATTCCTTGTAATATTATTGGGCTCAACATTAAAGTTACTCATCGTAGAGGATAGATATAAAGCACGTGTGTGGATCATAAGAATTTATTACTGGAACTGAAACAAAAAACTGAAATTACATTTTGTGCTAAAAACGCAGCTCCTGATAATATTCAAACTTAAGCTTACACATACATATATACATGTGCATAAAATAAGCACATACATTGATATATGTTAATGTCTTACAGCTAACATAGCTGTTGCTGCTTCCGTCAATGTTTTACAGCTTACACATATATACACACAAACTAAACACATACATGAATTTATCATTAATATTATACTCATCAGTTTTGCTGCTGCCGCTTCCTTCTATACACATATATAACATCAATGTACGTATATTGAATGTATATATGTTGAGAATCCAACAAGAATATTTCTTAATTGGTACCTAATATTTATGGTTCAAATTTCATACAACTCTGAGATATTTGAATTTTTAGGAGAGGTGGTCACTTTTATGACCATGCAAGATCAATAAAATGTGTGCAAACTGTGACTAAAGCATCTCAACTAACAAATATTATGTTGGTTCTGACCATTAAAAAGTAATACATGTACACACACACACATTTGCTATAAATATATATAGAGTTCATATCCATATATACTTGTCCAAAACATGCCATCATGTAAAACGGACGTTAAATGGAATATGATGATGATGATGATTACTAAATTGTACATATTTGATTGATTAGTGGATTTAAATCAGTGGGAACATTTATTTTCAAGAGGGGAGATCTGTCCCCTTTGCTCCTCTCAAAATTAAATCAAACATAGCTCATTACACTGCTCATAACATCTACTATTAATGTTTCAAATTTCATAAGAATCTGTCCAGTAATATCCATGGGCACATTTATTTTCATGGGGAGGTTCTGCCCTCTTTCGTTCCCTCAAAAATAAACACTAACACTTAAATCTAATCGGTTGACTGAAACATATTTATGTTCTTAAGGGATTCTAGTATACAAGTGTTACATTTTCACTCACCGATGGGTGTATAAACCATTATACACACCTGTGTTGTTGTCGTTGTTGTCAACCCAGGTTCTTGATCGTCTGTGGATAAAGCACTCGGATGCTGATGCTGGTTTATAATAAGGTTTATTAATGTAGATAACTTTGACCATTTATAAACCCAGAGTGAGGCTGACTTTAACAGGTGGACAGTCATGACAGCCGGAGAGAGAGTAGATAGACATATAGGTCGCTTGTCTTTTACACCTAGCTACATTATACGCGACCGCCCCACCCTCACTGGGGCTCCTCAGGGAACGGCTACGTTTTGCATCCACTTGCTTAAGTTGTCAGCCAAAGAGAAAAAAAACATATGGCCGGTAGTCACGTGGTTTCATCGACTTCTGCTTTGAAGTCGTCTCCGATCATTAAGGTGTCACTGAAGCCTTCAATATGTAACACAAGTAGTAACGTCAATATAAGTTATAGATAATTCAATTTAAATCTATTTTCTGTCTTTCCAGGAATCACAGTCTCGAATCACCCGATGAATCATACGAATAATAAACTATCAATGGATTACATGTAAGTGTTTTGCTCTTTTCTTCAATAACAAATAATGAAGGTGCTCAACTGAGCTCCAATCTCTGGTTCCTCTGGCGATTGTTTTAATAAACATTCTTTGAGATAAAAATCGTGGGGTTGGGGTTAGGGTGCATGTGAAGCCTCTTCAGGATCACACCTCCTACTGATGAGATGATCATCAAAGTGTCCCCGTGCTCATTCCAACGACTCATTTGAAATGTGAGAAGTTGCCTCATCCTGTTGAAACCACTGTTGATCCCTTAAAACATCGCTTTGTCAATAACTCTGACACACTCCTCTCTTGCCTCATCCTGTTGAAACCACTGTTGATCCCTTAAAACATCGCTTTGTCAATAACTCTGACACACTCCTCTCTTGCCTCATCCTGTTGAAACCACTGTTGATCCCTTAAAACATCTCTTTGTCAATAACTCTGACACACTCCTCTCTTGCCTCATCCTGTTGAAACCACTGTTGATCCCTTAAAACATCTCTTTGTCAATAACTCTGACACACTCCTCTCTTGCCTCATCCTGTTGAAACCACTGTTGATCCCTTAAAACATCTCTTTGTCAATAACTCTGACACACTCCTCTCTTGCCTCATCCTGTTGAAACCACTGTTCATCTCTTAAAACATCTTTTCGTCAGACCCAAAACATCTTAACGTCCACTAAGTAGAACTCAGTATTGATCATGACTGATCATTCATTCTCATCTTTAAATCAGTAAAGACCAATGATCCCATGTTTTGATATTGCAATCCATGCAGTGCATGTGACGGAGTGCAATCACCTTTGTGTTAAACAGTAGCAGACGTGTTAATGGAAAGGTTAGGCGTCGGAGGGTATTGCACCAAACGGAAGTTATGCAAGCCACATAATTTCCGGGCAGAGCCCTCTCCCTTTCCCTCTTTTGTTTTCTCACCTTTATCCAGTAAGACTTGGACAAAAGAAGACGTGTTTGAGTGCCGTCCTCAAAACTGGAGACGGTAAGCAAAGAGGAACTGATGTAATGAAAACTATTTATCTCATCTCTCACACGCATGCAAGTATGCTCTGCCCTGTTGGAGTAAAAATTGCTATAAACTAACCAAGAAAAGTGTTGGTATGGTTTGTGTCAGTGAATAAAAAAGCAACTAGGATTCCCAACAATGATGGTGATGATAGCGACGAGCCGATCAACTTGCGTATGTAAAGGACGTTATACACCCATCGGCAAGCACAAGGTAATGCTTAGTCTTGATCATGGTTGATCATTTATTCTTATCTTCAAATCAGTAAGCATCAATGATCCCATGTTTTGATATTGCAACCCATGGAGTGCATTGAGATTGGCAGACAATATTCTGGTGGGGTTGCAACTCTCCACACTTCAAATGATTTGTTCCAATGGATGCGAGGGGGACACTTTGGTGATCATCTCATCAGTAGGAGGTATGATCTTGAATGGGTTTAACACATTTGGAGCATGGATCTTTGAACGGCGATAAAACAAAGACTGTTGGATATTAATGGCTGACACTTGGTGGACAAGTCAGGCATAGACTGACATTTATTTGTATCAAATATAGTTGGATTGCAAAAAGGATTGTGAATTTTATTAACAATTCTTTACAATAAGTCTTATGTCACATCTCTTTTAAATTCTTACCTTTTTTTTATCGATTACCAAAAAGCATTCGATAAGATCCATTACTGAACGTTTGAAAATTTTAGTGAAGATGCAAATCAATGATAAAGAAATGCGGGTTTTTGTTGCATCCCAGACTCTCCAATTTTTTTTCTGTTGGGTTATCACAAAGATAATATTTATCAAAACAATTCCCAGACTATTCTTGAATTGAAGACGGCGGCCATCACAGAGCAACACAGTACAGTGCCAAGAGAGGAGTGTGTAAGAGTTATTAACAATTTTGCACATTGTATCAAGGTGTGTTTTTTATCATTGAACAGTGATAAAACAAAGACTGTTGGAGATTCATGACTAAAACTTGGTGGACAAGTCAGACATAGACTGAAGTTTATTTTTGACCAAATATAGTTAGATTGCATAAAAGATTGAATTTTATTAACGATTCCACGGGTGGCATTTTGGGGTGTGGGGGAGGATCACCCTATATTTGGATAACATCTTAGCAATTATTTTCAATGTGTTTTTCTGTTATGATAAACTGTTATTTTCTTCTCGTTTCAGCCTCCAGGGATCTGATGTATTAATAGCCATCTTCATCATTGTGGCCATGTCTTTTGTTCCAGCTAGTTTCGTACTCTTCTTGGTCTATGAACGTTCGATCAAGGCTAAACACTTACAGTTTGTCAGTGGCATGGATCCTTTGATATATTGGCTTTCAAATTATGTTTGGGATATGGTAAAAAATCTTTCCTATTTTTTCTCTAGTTTCTAATCACTAATTACGAACATCTTTGTTATATCCCCCCCAAAAAAACGATTCATAGGTAGGGGAGGTAGAAGACTTTTGTTTCATCAATGAATTTCTTCCTGTCTTTGTTTAAAACATATCAGTTGATACTTTCAGTATGAAAAAAAAGATATTGTAGGTAAACAAAAAGAACAAAAGAGATTCTACTTTTGTTTTTAGGCGATAATGAGTAACCACCCTGGCCCCCTAGGTTTGAAAATTAATGGGGGCCATAGACCCCCAGATGTAGAAATTTATCTTGATTTCAGATTTTTTTACCATTGGCCACTCGCATCCTTGATACACCCATCACTCGTTTACTCCTTTCAACTATGCGTTTCCATATCTCTATGTTTATAGGAACGAATCTTGATATACAAGAATCATCTTATAATGAGCATGTATAACAAAGAAATAATAACCGAAAAACATTTGTGAAAATATGTCTGTGTGTATTAATACATATATTGAACATTATTTTGAAATACACAAAAGTTTCCAGCATAAATTATCCGTTTGCTGCTAGTGGCGTTGTGAGCAACTACGTATTCTAGTAGTTTTTATGGTGCCACGTGGCCGACGTTGTTTGATGTTGTTGTCTTTATGGGATGCTTAAATTGAAGGCTGGAAGTGGGAAAAGGATGTTGTTTCATCAGCATCCAGTTCGAAAAGAGCTTGTTCTCTTTCGTTAGCAAAAGCTTGTAAATAGTCCACCAGCAGATCACTACGCCAAACTCTCTGATTGGCTCAAACTTCACCAATTTTAACTCTGCATCTAATTCTCTGCACATAAAAAATAGTCTATTACTGCTACATTTTTCTCCTTTCTGTTCCATTTTTCCTTTCTCTCAACCAACCTATAAAGTTATCTTGTCAGATTTTCAAAGTCAGACCCAAATAGCAATCCGTTTGACATCGATACTTGATTCAGACTAGCCTATTTTATTTTTCTTCTTAGTTTTATTGACACATGTATATTTTATTTTGCATCAGTTTTTATTTTTCTGAAAATAATTATTTCAGCTAAAAACTTTTACAGTGAATCGATTGTTCCTTACTCACTGAATATTCTTAAGCATTATAGGGAAGTAATCATGTCATGAATTAATTTCCTTGATTTCTGCAAAAATAAATATCTAAAAACACTTTTTGTTTTAACATTAAAAAGAGCTTTGCACATTACTTGTTCTTTATTATTAATCGATTGGCATCAAATAGTAAAATGAGCTTTTTAAGAAGTCTGATTTCACAAAATAATTTCATTACAAAATTAAACTCAACAAAAATAAATTCTGTTTCTTCATAAACAAATCAGTCATTTTTTTCTTTTATTCCTGGATAACACCAGGTAGGTACAGCTAATATGTATCTATTTATTTGATAAAATTTCTAAATTTTGTTTAAAAAACATCTGAATATAAATCCATTCTCATTTCAGAAATTTTAGGCTTTATGTTGGATATCCTTCAGTGCCTAGTGGCTTAATTTGGATTTCCAGGTGTGGACTGCTTTTCATCACTGGAATCTGCCTTGGGAAGAATTGATAACTACAAATTAGCTAGAATATTTAAAATATTAGGTTATTAATGGGATATGTGTCCCGGCGTTGTCCAGGAAATTAAAAAAAAATCAAGGATCACAACCTCCAGAAGTAAATTGATCAAAAAGGACCAGAAATACTCTTTTCACCCAAAATGCTAAGCGTTTATCCACAATAAAGAATAGTTATTGGCATGTGGTGGAGAGGGGATACTAACTGATTCTTTTGCCTTGTTGTTGGGGGGGGGGGGGTGTAATTTACAATATAACAAAAGAATGAATGGCTGATTGACTGATGTATTAATTAACCAGAATGCATTATCATAAAATTTAATTTCGTAAAGAGGGGTGGACTCATTGACTGATTTGCGTTGACACAGTATGTGTGGTTATTTTGTGGTGAGTTGAAATGGTGTGGTATTTTTGAGTGGTAATACACAACTGAATTGAATAAAAAAGCGCTTATGTACAGAACAACAAATATAAGTATTTATTATATATTTACAACTGAAGAAAAATTACTTTATAATGAGGAGGTAATTATTTGTATTCGCTGTGCGATACGTACATGAATGTTTGTCCCAAAATGTCAGTTGGAATCCAAGGGGCATAACTCTGCTTTCCAAAATACAGTTTATCTTGAAGATAACAAAGGGCAAATAGTTACTTCCCTTTTAAATATAAATTGTTTATTAATTTTAGGTGATATGTAGCCACCTAACAGGGTGGGTCTTTGTATTTAATTTACAATATTGAACTGGATTACAACTCACAGAAGCATCTTTCCGACTCTTTTCACAGAAAATGCTAATTTTATATGGACTATCTGGATAAAATGCCTAAATCTTCTGTGTGCCTTACATGAAACAGAAATTCCCTGAACAGGGTTTATTTACAACAACTTCCCATCTGTAGAACACATTAACCATGGAACTGCTTCTCTGCATACTACAACATGATTATTTTTAAATCCAATGTCAACGAATACTTGTTATAAACCGTCCTTATAAGTCATCAAATTTTGTTCATTCCATTCAGCATTTTTGAATCCTCTAATATTCTTCATCGTTCAACTGACAATCCATCCATCCATCTCATTAACCTTATTTCTTGAGTGACTTCTGTACTCTCTATATATCGTGACTCATTAGTAATTTTCTGGACTTTTACAGAATTCTTGTGTAAATTTGTTTTTTTTTCTCCAATAATTTACCCTTTTGAGTTTCTTTTAATGAATGTTTCATTTTTTTTTTTTTCAGTGCAATTATGTCATCCCTGCTTTCTGTTGTATTGGGATCCTGCTTATTTTTGACATCCCTTCATACGTGTCTCCAACAAATTTGCCGGCAGTTGTCTCTCTTTTCCTACTTTATGGGTAAGCAACATTCTCTTTTTTTCGTTATCAATAATTTAATTTGGCCACGAGTGTTACATATAACACTCCAAATCAGCATGGGTGTTATCAACATTTTTGCTTATAATATTTTTAGTCATTAAACAATCAACAGTTCCAATCTAATTCAATATTATACCTTGTTCTTCTTCGACTGGCTTCCCAGTGTCCGTGCTTAGGTTGCTAGCTGAAATCAAAAGTTGGGGGAATTCTTTAAACTTGATGTGTTCTTACAGATGAACTGCTGATTTATTCGACCCTGTTCATCTAGTTGGCAAAAAGTGTGAGGAGAACAGCAGAGAGAGAGAGAGAGAGAGAAGTTTATGTTATAAGTGCATATCTTAATTATTATATGTTGTTAGACCATCTTGTAAATACGTCTATTTGACCTGAAGCTTCCATCTAGTTTGCCTACTTTATGTTTTCAAATCAATTGTCTGATGTCACTCTGGCATGAATAATCACCTGCCTGACCCCTTTGTTTACAATAAATCCTGTTTATGACTTCATTAATTTCTCCTGACGAATAATTTTCAGTCATTAAAGAATCAACAGCTCAAACCTAAATCAAAATATACCTTTTTCTTCTTTCCCAGTGTTCACGCTTCAGTTGCTGGCTGCAATCGAAAGTTGGGGAATTTTTCTTACACAAATTTGTAATTAACTCCAGACGTTTATACAGAGAAATAGATGATTTATTCAGCCATGTTTGTCTTCGGGCTACAAGGCAAAAGGAACGAAGGAAGAAAGAGACACTTAATTCAAATGCTCGTCATGACATCTTACAATACCATCCAGTTGATCTGAGGCCTCCATCCAAACTCACAGCTTCACATTCTCAAATCAATCATCTGACGTTGCTTTAACTTGTTGTTCCCACGTAGGACCGATTTGCCCGAAAGGTCACCCGCCTGAACTCTGCTGACCCCTTTATCTATAATATATCCATTTTATGATTTGTCTCATTAATTTCTCCCAATGAGTATTTTTTCAACCAAATAAACACTAGCTGATGTACCCACCAATATCGAACACCAGTAAAGAACAAAGCATCAGTGGGTGTTGATACTTTGATGATGAAATATTAAATTTAATATCAAATACAATTATAAAAAAAACAAACATTTTTTAAACAAATCTTATATTTCTATTTATTTTCACTCGATCGTCACAGAATTTATTGATCAATTGACAAGGAAGCATATAATAATTGTGTGTATATAAAATTAAGTTGGTCGGATTTTCCAAGTTAGAACTAAATAATAATGCATCTGACAAATGAATAGTAGAAAGTGGACCTTCGGTCAACTTTGAGCAGCCTCATAATTCTCACTTACCCCAATTGTATTCTTTTGTTCTCACATTCCATGAGCGATGTTTCTGACGGGGGGGGGGGGTGTTTTCTGAGTCGACTGTTGTTTTGAGCAGTTTGTATGTGGAGATTTTCAATCTCCTCATCATATTCATCATCATTCAGCTGCCAATCTATTCATTTTATTAACCCTTATCCTCGAGTGGTTTTTGGTCACGATAAGTGATGACTCATTAGTAAAAAATAAAAATTCAATATTTGATTCTGACTAGTTATTTCTTCTTTTTTATCCTTACATGTTCTTTACCCTAAAAAGGTGTAATTCTCTTTAGGTACTTTCCAAAAATACTTATTCCGGCAAGGAAGATTGTTACAATGGGGACAATTTTAAATAATAACCTAAAAGCTCAAAATGTAAGGGATATAACTCCTATTTTATCATTTGTTTCCCTTACATGAAATTTTTTCCATCTCCTCTCTATGTTAATAAATTATGTGAACACTTCATGTGTTTCCGTGGATGGTTCCTGCCTATATGTGATTTCTTCTTTTTCTACTATTCATTTCACGTCACTTTTCCCTTGTTCAGGGGTCAGACGTTTTCTGATATTACGCAAGCTCGCTCTCCAGTTCTCACTGTTCAGAGGGTCAACTGTCTCCAGATTCCACTCTGTGTGGTCTTGCCTAATCACTTGTTTTCCTTGGCCAGTCAACCTTCCTGTGATTTAAGGCATCGATGCTTCTACAGTGGTTTATCCAGGAGGATGAACGCTTCACATGACTATACCAGTATAACAGATTTATCATAAGGATATATGCTGGGCAAATGTAGAGCTTTCAGCAAATCCTCTGACCTGACGTGTTGGGTTTGGTCAGATTTCACATTGCAGATCAATCTAATCATGGATCTGCAATTGCGCTGCAGTCGGGCAAGAAAGGGCTGGGTGAGGGTCCATCATTCACTGCCATATAACAAGACGCTCCTGACACAACTGCTGTACAACTTACCCTGGATGTTGAGAGGGATAGCTTGAGATGCTATCAGAGGCAACAGCTAACAAAATTTTGACTTACACATTAATATTTAAATTTTTTTTTAAATTTATGCTAAAATAAATCCGTGGCAATGTATGATAGGTGCAGCATGTGTGTGTGTGTGTGTGTGTGTGTGTGTGTGTGTGTGTGTGTGTGTGTGTGTGTGTGTGTGTGTATGTGTATACATATATATAATCAGTGGCGACTCCAGAGTTTGAGCTTGTCGGCTTAGTCCAATTGTGTCAACATACAAGTATATCTATTTCAAGCAACAGAATCTTTTGTAATGTGTCGCTTTCATCCTTGACTTCATTTGGATCCCAAAGTTATTGTTTTAACTTTTAACGAACTCTGCTTCAGACTATCCACCGAAATAAATTTCATTTATATTGTTCGTAATAAAGAAGAAAGAAAGCAATTGTTGGTGGTAATCACTTCATTGTAAATATATAAAAAGTTGGTATTCGGAGTGAAAATCGGGATGGTAGTAGGTATGGGTGTGCTAAAAATGATTGGTGGGAGTTTAAGTGTTTTTGGAAAGTACCTAAAGAGAATTACACCTTTTTACGGTAAAGAACATGTAAGGGTAAAAAAGAAGAAATAACTAGTCAGAATCAAATATTGAAGGGTAGTTTCGTAATCTGACTTCTATTTAGTTTGTTCTTTGCTTATTACTGTATACTTATCAACACATTTCTAACTATATTAAATGTTAAAGTTCAATTCATCTTATCTTTAGTTTAGATATAATGTATTCAATTGTGATTTTTTTTCTTTTGCATTGTTTATTTTACAGGTGGTCAATCACCCCTGTCATGTATCCAGCCTCTTTCTGGTTTAAAGAACCCAGCACTGCTTACATCTGCTTAATCGTCATCAATTTGTTTATCGGAATTACTTGTATTGTTTGCAGTTTCCTTCTAGAGATATTTTCATATGACAAGGTCAGTATACTTGACGCTCATCGCATTTTTTTTTTTTTTTATCGATGCCATATACAATGATTATTTATCATTTTAGCTGCACACGTGCTGGTAAATATTATTTTCTGTACACATTGAATGTTCATTGTTTTCAAGTATTCTGCTTCCATTTTCCCAGGATCCTCAAATTGAGGTCGACTTAACTGAGAAGAGATTGGAGAATGTTTCCAATGTTAAATATCTTTTGGGTAGACTGCAAAGGAATTAGAAACAGTTGATGGCTTAAGACATAGGGCAGTTGAGATTTACAAATCAAGACAGGATTGACGTATCAAATGAAGGAGTCTAACTTTGTCAAGGAAAAAAGGACTTAAAAACACAAGGAAAAAGATGTTATTCGAACATTTAAGAAAATACACCTGTCATAATATGTAGATATTAATATAGTCAATGGTCAATAATGAAATTAGAGGCACGTGTTGACCTCTCTTTATGCTCTGGACTGGTAGACTACTGGCATTCATCGAATTTCTGGACATCACTTGTCTTTCGGCTCGGCCCAACAACTGAAGCCAAGAAGTTTCCTCGGCCATGCATATTCCAACATTTCAGGAAGAAACCAGACTACAGCTATGGACCAGAAATCTAGAAAATGACCACCCTCGTATTGATAGTGGAATCTCCTTCTGAAGCCTCCACTCCTGGCTCAAAAGCACCATGGGTTCAGTGGAAGACATTCAACTGCCTGAAACAGGAATGTAATGACAAAAGGCTGCTATGGCTAAATGAGATAATTAAACTGACCCAACCATCTGCGGATAAGAAGAGGACTATACGATACAGCATTGCTCTCTACTATCCAACCAGTGCAGTTTAAGAAATATTGGAGAGTTCCATGATAAGGGAAGGAACTGTATAAAGAAATGTGAAATTGTTATGTAACCACATGTTTCGAAGACACGAAACAAAGAAAAATGTGTGAGACTTTGATGTATGCTTTTAATTTTGATATACAAAATGATGATTTAATTTTGATATACAAAATGATGATTTAATTTTGATATACAAAATGATGATTTAATTTTGATATACAAAATGATGATTTAATTTTGATATGTAAATTAAACAATCTATTTTCTGATTGTTTTATAATTTTATTATAATAAAATTATAAAACAATCAGAAAATTGTATAATTTACATATCTTGTCAGATTTTAGAATTTAGACCTAAATAGCATCGCATCTGACACATCGATATTTAATTCTGACTAAACATTTTTTTCCCTTCCAGCATGTTTTTACAATACCAAAATGTCTTTAGCTTCATTTTGTTTGAAAAAAATTTATTCGTTAGGAAGATTGATACAATGGCAGCAATTTTAAATAATGAATCAAATGATGGAACAGAGATAAATCTTTGCAGCTTTAAATATGAATGATCTTTATATTATTTGAGTTTTTATTGAACAGTTTTTTCTATATCTTCTCTTTATTATATTAACTAGCAGGACCCGTGTCATGGCGTGGCTCAGGGAAAATAAAATTAAAATCCAGAAAAAATATTAAAAATGTAACTTTTTTCGCTACTTAAGAAAAAGCAGTAAAAGGAGGTAATTCGAGAAACAACTGAGCTTTATAATATTTGGAAAAAAGGGGGAAAACAATGCCCCCCATACTACAATGGGTGTGATAGTACAATAGTATTTATAAACCTCTTCACTATTCTCATTGACAAATGAAAACAAAAGTTTATTAACACTTATTTGTCGAACTTGCGAAGAAAAAAGATTCATATTTTGGTACAATTTTAGAGAACATCCTCTGCTAACACCCCCCCCCCCAAAAAAAAAAATGTACTTTTTATTTTTAGGCAATTACATGAGAACACCATGAAAAACTTAGTGGAAATAAAAAGAAAAATAGAATTATTTGAGAATTTAAAGAGGAGATCCGGGCTAGTCTATCATTTTTTTTCTCTGGGAGATAAATCTGCTGTGTTTATTTTTTGGGGGAGAGAGGCTACCTTTTTGGTGATTATATGTGGTTTTGTGCCTTGCCATCCGGACTTATGGCTAGTGATAAAAAAGTTTGCTCTAAAAAGTTAGAATGTCCTGGAAATAAACTGATTTCCCACTCTAAATTCTGAAAAAATATTGTCTTTCTTTAAGTATTCCACAGTGTTGTGTTCACCTTTCCCATGAAATTAAATGACTTTTTAAAAATTAGCTAACTAATTAAATGCGTTATTATTAAATTAAATGACTTTTTAAAAATTAGCTAACTAATTAAATGCCTTATTATTAATTTAATCATTAAGACATTAAAGACGAAATCTGGAGCAGAATTAATCCTGCGAAGAAATCCTTGTAGACTGAGGCAATGTTTATTTGTTGTTTGAAAGTACATTTGAAATAGCTACCCTTGTTCAGAGAAAATCGACGAAGAATCAAAACGAAGAAAGAAACAGTATGGGAGGTATGTTAAAAAAACCTGAAAGGTTCATTTTCTCAAGTATGAAAGAAAAGGAATTTGTTTGGAAAACATTCTAAATATGTACCCTTGTCTGGAGTAAACTGCCGAAGAAAAATAAGAAAATTACTACACAACAAAGTTTCATGTAAGGAAAAAATACAGTGTTGTATTTATAAATATTAATGTACAGTTGTACACAAACAGTTTACGCCAGTTTAAAGTTTTTCCAATACTGCAATTGAGACAAAGAATCTCTGCGATAAATCTGATAGGGTATTTGCATGGATGGAACAGTTTCATACAGAAATGAAAACTACATAAAGAAAATCGGATAAAAATCAGAAGTAAGAAAGTAAGAAATCACTAATTATAAAAGACGCCATTGATACTGACAGGACGTACTATGCGAAGTGTTTGTAAATAAAATCCCTAATTCCGGAATGAGAATAGATCAAATCTAAATACTCAGCCTTAATGGCAGTCTATGTATTTGACATGCATTCCGATATTCCTATATTCTGCAAATACAGTCAGGACGAATGGTAGAAAGGAAATTAAAATTAAATTTGTTATTTATATTTAGTATGTAGTGTAATATGTAGGAAATTTTCAATAAAGTAAGGTGAAACAATAACGGTGCTTAAATCATATGTAACCTATTCAGAAAATAACACAGTGTCTTTGAGTAACGTGCAAGGAGATAAATAGGAGTGAGTAAAGAAAGTTTACTGCCTTCTTTGTGGGAGACATATTTGGGAGAAGCAGGTAGATTGGAATTAATGTAATAAGTTTAGTAAGGTGACGAAATGTACACATGTTTTCTAGAAACACGCATTAAGAATTGCTGTAAGTGGTTAGGTATTCAGTTTATCATAGGCAGTTGTCGTTTTTTTCTATAATGACTGAAGTTTTATTATATACAGGGTGTCTCAAAAAAATGTACTCACTCATAGAATGACGAGAAAACTTTTATTTATGAACATAGAGTGAAATGAAATAGCATCGAATACATGAGACAGATGTAATTGAAGAATCATGTTTGCAAATGTTCAAACTGATGACCATTATTGTTAAAACAAAGCTGATAACGCGCACCAAGGGATTCTCAAACGTCGCGAAACATGTCATTAGGAATATCACAACAGTGTCTTTCAATTTCCAATTTCAATGCATCAATTGTCCTTGGTTTGTTGCCATAAACTTTGTCTTTTAAGTATCCCCACAAAAAAAAGTCCATGGGTGTTAGGTCTGGGGAACGCGCAGGGTATTCATTGGGGCCCCTTCGTCCAATCCATGTGTCAGGAAACACTGCATCGAGGTAAGCTCGTACATCGCGATGGTAGTGGGGAGGAGCTCCATCTTGCTGAAAGTAAATATCGCCGTCATCACCAAGCCTCTCTGTAATTTGTGGACCAACAAATTCCTGAAGCAAGTTGAGGTAGCTCTCACAGTGAGTACATTTTTTTGAGACACCCTGTAGATAGTATTTTGTGACCACTTTACATCTTTTTGTATGGCAGTTTCTCATCTATATGTGACTTGAGAATTATTATTTTATGTGTCACCAATAAATGCCGGGTAGGTACAGATAGTATATAAATATATTGTTTTATATATCTTTCATATACTTTTATTTGTTAATCTTGAATATTTTGAAAGCAGAACATTTATTCATGTTTCTTTTGTTTTTCAGGATCTACGACATATCCATTTGCTGTTAAAAAATATCTTCCTGCTTTTCCCGAATTACTGTTTAGGCCGTGGCTTGATGGATATTGTCTTCAATCAGTATAAAAATGTGTTTTACTTTAAAACTGGTAAAATATTTTTCTCTACACAAAAATAGATATATTTTAATTATTTGTATTTTTAGATTTCAGGGATTTCTTTTTGTTGCTTAAGAAATTAAAATTAATTTTCACTTTCGCAAATATTTTATGAACAACGTTTTGTTTGAATCTAAAATGTTTGAGAAATCTTGTATACATATAAGACTAAAGAAAATTGACTTGTTGGGTCTCGGATTGAGCTCGGATTAGATTGTTTGAATTTGGAAAAAGTGAGTTTGCAAAGCCTGTTAAATATAAAAATTAAAGAGAAAATCCTAAATTAGTCTATCACACTCTCTCTATATATATATCTATTCCTATCTATGTATCTCTCTTTTTTTATGTATCTCTTACTATTTCTCTTTTCTCTCTGTCTGTCTGTCTCTTAGCTCTTTCTCCCTGTCTACACCTACAGGTAATGGTGATATTCTCTTTTTTGCTTATAATGGACTATTTTAATCTTTTTATTTTTTCCTTTCTTTTATTAACTATGTTTATTAAGGGAGAGAGTGATGGCAGCAAGAGTGAAGGATACTGTATGAAATAAGAGCAGGGGTGTCAAATAACATACAATGAGAGAGGGTAAGAGTGATAGATAGAAGCTTAGTAAGACTTGGTGAGTTAATTGAAAATTGCCACTAATTAGAAGAATTCAGATGGAAGTTTTTGTTTTTTTAAACCAAACTCAATCCCAAAATTGAGAAATATTTTAGCATGTACCTTGTATGATTAAAATATATAGGAAAAGAACTTTAAGGAAAACAACCGTTGATTAACTCAGCTTTAGTATAGTGATAGGTACATCGTGCAGACAATATTTGTTCATAATTTTCAACTGCATATTTCTTTTACTTCTGTTGTCAGTCTTGTTTTCATGAAAACAATGACGAGATTTCCATTCTTTTCTTGCAGAATAATTAATTATGGACAATTTTTAATTTTTTTATTTGTGGAAGAGACACAGAGTTCTCCTTGGAATTTGCGTTAAAACGACAAATAAGATTTCAGACTTCCTCAGCATTAACAGGAGGATGGTAGAAAAAGAATTGTTAGATTCAGGATTCAAAGCAACGTCAGAAAATAAAACACATGATTAGAGTTTGTTGCTGAAGTTCAGGAGATTGTCGATAATGAACTCAGCAAGGGGCTCAGGCTGAACACCGATGGCTACATCCGCATTCTGAGTGAGATAGTGAAACTCTTGATTGATTGACCAGGTAGCTGCAGGTAGGCCAAACATATGGCAGAAAGACGCGGCGTCTTGCCCTACCAGCTGAAAGACCCAAGCCTGGCTGGCAGGCAAACTTCGTCGACCACACTTCACCTGACATCTGGCCTCCTAGCTTGCTTGACTGCAGCCCCCTCGACTCTTTGTGTGGGATGCGGAGTATGAGACTCCAAGTGATCCACCTGCAACATGAAGAACTAAAGGCCAAGATTATCAGAGTCTTTAAAGGACTGTAGCCGATTCCGATGTCGCCTCGAGGTTGTTATCAAAGCTAAAGGCGAGTTCATCGAGTGAAATTAACAGAACGAGTCATGAAGACAAACTGACCCAAGTTTAATGAATAAATAATATAAAAAGAAGGGGGATACTATGGTGTAGTGTACCGCTACTAGAAACGTATGATAACGAGAGATAGTAACGAATGCCTGACTCAAATTTGATGAATAAATCTCAAAGATAAAAGTTAATCTGTGACTGGTTCCGAGGCCGCCTCAAAGCTTTCATCAATGTCAAAGGTCGGTTCATTGAGTGAAATCAACAGAACAAGTCATAAAGACAAACTGACTCAAGTCTGATAAATAAATCTCCCCCCCCCCCCAAATGAAACTACTGCGTTGTTTTTCCGAGCCACTAATCTTGCGAACAAGTGTGATGATGTATGGAAGTGAATGCTGGATGTGTAATGTGAGTCTTAAAGACAGGTTTAGATCTGATGACCTCAGAGGAAGATTAAATCTGGAGAGTAGCGTATAATGTTGTCGGTAGAAAAGGAAGTTGGCACTTCCAGGAGTTAAAAAAAACAAAAAAACAACCTAGATTTCTAAGAGAAACTGCACATCTTTCCTTTTTTTAACTTAATAATGCTACTTAGAAATTTCCAAACTCTCTCTTTACAGACATGAATAAAGAAAGAACTTTTCATATTGTTTATTCAAAAGATTTTTTCAGTGTTGTTTTGTTTGGTTGTTTTGTTTGGTTGTTTTACGGCATATCAACCCTTTTCAGGTTATGTAATGCTGAATCCAGTCATTTTGGTGTTTAAAGTTCTTAATATCTCGAAATATTTATTCATGTTGTAAACGTATGTTTTGTATATGAATGACAAGCTAAAGGCATTGATCACCAGAGCCTTCGTTTGCCAAGTCGAGAGATAATAAAGAAAGCATGCGGTCGCTTCTGAAGCAGTCTCGAGGCTGTCGTCAAAGTCAATGACGGGTTCATCAAGTGAAATCGACAACACAAGTGATGAAAAAAACTGACCCAAGTTTGATGAATAAATCTAAAAAAAAAAATGAAACTTCCGTCTTGACTTTTGTTAGACAGTAACTTTGCGAACAAATAGCGTCTGCACCCTGTATAATACTCAAATATGCAAATGTACAGTGTGCCCCCCCCCTACTTCTCCCAATCCTGCCAACCAGCTACAGTTACGATGACCTTATCAAACTGTTGGCAATTTCGGTGGGTTGCAATCACATCAGTTTTTATTACCCTTATTCGTGTCCATATTATTATTATTATGCTGACCCATCAAATATGTTTTTACAATGAGACAGCGATTAATTTTTTAATCTTACTTCTCTTCTTTGCACAATCGTAAAATGGTGGACATTATTATTTGAACAAATTGAATAATTTAATTTTGCCATATTCATAAAAATGTTATTATCTTGTGACAAATTGACTCCAGCAAATTAAGAATTTCATATTATAAATTAGTCAAATAATAATATTGATTAAATTACATCAATCGACCCGGTCTCGGATTCTCCTGACTCGTTCCCTCCAACCATCTGTCAGACATCGGCAGGTGTTCCAGGTGGAATCCTGAGTCTTCTACAAATTGGTCGATGTAGGTGTGATGATGCCTTCCAACCAATCTTTTACTGCATAATGGATTCCATAGGAGGTGTCACTCACAAGTCCTGATTTATTTATCCAGGAGAAATCAGCCAGCCGAAACCTTCTCTTTCTTAGCATGACGACGATAGGAGGAAGGTGTCTATTTCGGCATTTCCTGGTTGAGTGTTTCCTCCAGCTGATGTCCAATGCAACTCGTAACATCCTTGTGTATGTTCTGTAAAGTGATGCTTCTTGCTGTTTTGTTAGTGTCTAATCTGTCTTGCTCGACAGATTTCACGATGGCTCTACAAAAGTCCCTCTTAAGATTGTCAAAGAGGAAGGACTTGATGTTGTTGCTGTTTTTCAGCTTAATTTCTCCTTGTTCAGTGCTGATAAATTGTTTCGCCAGCATTAAATGTAGAAGCCAATCTCACCGGTTGTTTTTTTGATAAAATGGAGAAGTCTGCTAGCCTCATCAGTCATGTCATCTTCGTAACATCCGTTATTTCTTTTTTCTTTTTGTTGAGTGATGTGAGCTTGTTGCTCTTTCAGGAAACCTTGAATAAGACGTAATGCCGAATTGTATATTGAGAATTTTTATTTTGTTCTGTTACATTTTATATAGAAGTAAAGAGACTTATTATTTTGCCATCTGATGTTGAAAACAATAGTCTCTCTTTCTCTCTCTGTCTCTCTCCCTCTCTGTCTCTCTCCCTCTCTGTCTCTCTCCCTCTCTGTTTCTCTCTAAATGCTCACAGAGACTTAAGAAATATTAGAGAGTGGTTAAATGAACATAGTGTGAGAGGAGGCAAGAGAAATACATAGATATCTAAGAAAGAGAGATGGGTGCTTTGTTCAGTGAATTACAAATTACGGCTAATTAGAACAATAAAAATAGAATTTTCAGTTTCAAACATAACGAAATCCCAGAACTAAGTTATATTTTAGCATATAAAAGCCTTCAGAAACTAAACGTTGATTAACTCACATTTAGTATAATACTATATTGAAAAAGTGTCTTTAATTTTACTTTTTTTTCTTCTTTTTTTTCCAGGCCAGTATCAATTTATGCGATCTCCTTTTGAGTGGGATATAACTGCCAAAAATCTTGCTGCCATGGCTGGGACAGGATTAATATTTTTTATAATAACTTTACTTTGTGAATATCGTTTCTTTATCAAGTCAAGGTAACACTTGTTTTTTTAATTTTTTATTTCTATCAAAAATGGTTGGAACTAAAATCTGTTTGTCTAACAGCGTATTACTAATAAGTGGTGTGTTGCCTAATGCGTTACCAATAAGGGGCATGTCGTCTGGCGCGTTACCAATAAGGAGCATATCTAATGTAGTCCCTACTAATAAGTATTTCAGGAGACATAAGCAGTTAAGCATGTTGAAAACTCTAGTAACTTTAACTTAATCCAATCAAAATATGTCGACACAAATAAGCTAAAAGATATTTACACAAACATGAAACCCCTTCCTCTAACTCCTAGTCTTTGCTACTGTTTTTTCAAGAATATTCTTCCACCATGCTGAATTCCACAAACTACCCTACCACATAACATTCATCCTTTCTCCTCACCCTCTAATATGCACCTCCCTTTTTCTACATACCTACTCACCACCAAAACACTGCTATCAACCAATCATCTGTAAAAACACACACCCAAAATTCAGCTTACCACTCACCCAATTCACTCTCACCCTAATCCCTTATTTCACCCACAACTTATTTGGGCTTTTCTTTCTCCCACCACTACTTCCAACTTTATGTATATCTATTTTGACCCTGTTTAAATAAATGCTTATCTTGACAAAGTTTCATAACAAACGAAATGTCAAATGAAATCAGCATGAACCTGTATTGATTCTTTTTGTTCTATGTAGTTTGTTCTTCACTTATTACCCTTATTCGTGTTTATACTTTCACATTTTGTCAAATATTTACACTTTAAATATATCTTTCACATTGTCTTTTATGTATTTCGTCTTTTTTTTTCATGTTTAAAAGGAACTAATGCTGTATAAACTGATCCTTACTTATTTACAGGCGAAAAGATGTTGTTTCAAATGCCAATCGAGATGAAGATGTAGATGTTGCTTCCGAAAGGCGACGTATTATGAGAGGCTTAGGATCAAATGATGTCCTCTCTTTGAAAAATCTGACGAAGGTAAAGAATTTTGTTTCCTACTTTGAAAACTAGCCTATACATGTAAGAGTCAGATACATCCTAAAATGGAGTACTGCTGCCACATCTGGGGAGGTGCCGCTCAGAGCACCTTTGTTGACTTGGCAGAGTACAAAATCGACTTCGCAATCTAATGAGAATGATCTCTTCTGTTCTCTACAGCCCCTTTCTCACGGAAGAGACGTTGCTAGTCTTTCTCTACTCTATCGTTATTTCCATGGAAGGTACTCGACTGAGCTTCAAGCTCTGATTCCTCTTTGTCAGACATTAACAGCAAGAAACCCTCTTTCTACCATCTCTGCAAAGAATTTTCCTTTCTATCATCATGGAATTTCCATGAACAGAGTTTCTTTCTAAGAATTTCCATCTGTGGAACAAATTACCAAGGAACTGCTTCCCTGTAGACTACAACATGGTTATCTGCCAATCCAATGTCACCAAATACTTGTTATAAACTGTCCCCATAAGTTTTGTAAATAAAGCATGAGTAAATTTTGTTAATTCCAATCGTCATTTTCAATCCTCTCATAATATTCTTCATTATTCAACTAACAATCTTCTCATCCTGTTAATCTTTATCCTCGAGTGGCTTTTGGCCATGACAGGGAGTGACTCATTAGTAAAAAAAATAGTGTACGGCAATGGAAATGGATGAGAACTCAGATGTGGAGGAAGTATATTTAGAGCTATTGAGGTTGGTAGAGAAGTTTTGTTACGTTGGTGATAGTATTGGAGCACAGAGAGGAGCTAGTACTGGTGTGATAACAAGAATTAGGAGCGGATGGAGTAAGTTCAGGGAACTTATGCCATTACTAACCAACAGAGTGTTGCCACTGTCGACCAAGGGAAGAGTCTATTAGGCATGTGTGTACAGGGTGATGATTTATGGAAGTGAAATCTGACCAGTGAGGGTTGAGGACACATGCGTTGCATGGAGGGAAATGATATGAGAATGATACGAAGGATGTGTAATGTGAGTAAAAGACAGGCTTAAATCTGATGATCTCAGAAGAAGATTTAAATAAGTCTTCATTGGTTTGGTCAAGTTGAAAAAATAGATGAAAGTGCTTGGGTTAGTAGATGTAGAACAGCTCTAGGTAGCAGGATCAGTTGGCAGACCAAGGAAAGCATGGGAAGAAGTAATAAAGAGAGATAAATAAAGACCTGGCCAGAGATAGGTTAGTTTGGAAGTCAATTTCTAAAAGCCGTCCAACACATGCCAGCATGTAAAATGGACGTTAAATTGATGGTGATGATGATGATGATTAACAGAAGATTAAGATTATTTTGATTCATGCTGACATTTTCAAACTTATGGTCGGTTTTCAGTACCGGTTACGGTTACGGTTGCATTTTAAGGGCAGAATTATCTGAGTTATCTCCTGAGGACTGATTTGGAGAGGATGCTCTCTCCTGTCCAGAAGTAAGAAAACTCACTCCATATATGCGCAAAAATTCAGAACAAGGCTCCCTCTCCTTATTTTCTGGGTGGTCCTTCAAGATCGTTTCGCGTGGACTGATCGGATGTTATCTTGGCATGGCTTTCACAAAACCTGATAGCAGTCATATTAAACTCCCATTTCTGGTGGCAATCACTCAGACTCCAGGGGCACCACAGCCGACATAAAATGTAAATCATAATTAGTCGTATATTGTTCCCATATCTTCTCTATCTATGACCCTTTCTCATTATATTTCTCCGTACTAGGATTTATACTCGAGTCTTTGGGGCATACAATCAAAGAGTTGGCCATGGGCATCACCAGACCTCTGTGCACCATTGATTGGGACATTAACGTATTCTTTCTTTGGTACTAATGTTTGTTCTACCTTTATATCATATCATATCAATACATGTTTTGTGGCCTACACACTACAACATCGTCGTTTTCAAGTCCAATGTTAACAAATATCTGTCATGTCGTTCTATGAATTAATCATAGTTCTGAATCCTTTCATAGTACTGTTTCATCATCCAATCGAAAATCTCACTAATCCATATCCTCAAATGGCTTTTGGCCTTCGTAAGTGGTGAACCCTTGGTATAAAAAAGTCCCCCTTTTATGTTTGTGTTTGACAAACTTCTTACGTGAGAAAAATGCATACATACGTAAATATGACTGTTTATAACTCTTGCTCTTTCCTCTTCTGTCGATGGCCATCATATGTGTTATCCATGATACCAGAGCAACAAACAAAATGGAAGGCTCATGTACAGGAAAGCTATACATGAACACGTGGTTGCTAAACACGTAAAAGCTAGGATATAAAATATTTGCTTGGATTTTTATTAACTCCAATAAATTTATTTATTTCTAGATGTATGTAACTCAAAAGCTAGGCAGACATCTGGCAGTGGATCACTTGTGTCTTGGAGTTCCGGCTGGAGAGGTGAGTAATAGACACTTTCTATAGAAATGGATCAGGTAGATTTATTTTGTGTTTCAGAAAATGTTTAATATTGCAGCTTAATACGCTATTTATCTTTTATTCGATATGGTTGTACACAACTCTTTCAAACCAATGCATCATTGTAATCAAGATATGTTTGTACACAACTCTTTCAAACCAATGCATAATTGTAATCAAGATATGGTTGTACACAACTCTTTCAAACCAATGCATCATTGTAATCAAGATATGGTTGTACACAACTCTTTCAAACCAATGCATCAAGGTAATCAAGATATGGTTGTACACAACTCTTTCAAACCAATGCATCATTGTAATCAAGATATGGTTGTACACAACTCTTTCAAACCAATGCATCATTGTAATCAAGATATGGTTGTACACAACTCTTTCAAACCAATGCATCATTGTAATCAAGATATGGTTGTACACAACTCTTTCAAACCAATGCATCATTGTAATCAAGATATGGTTGTACACAACTCTTTCAAACCAATGCATCATTGTAATCAAGATATGGTTGTACACAACTCTTTCAAACCAATGCATCATTGTAATCAAGATATGGTTGTACACAACTCTTTCAAACCAATGCATCATTGTAATCAAGATATGGTTGTACACAACTCTTTCAAACCAATGCATCATTGTAATCAAGATATGGTTGTACACAACTCTTTCAAACCAATGCATCATTGTAATCAAGATATGGTTGTACACAACTCTTTCAAACCAATGCATCATTGTAATCAAGATATGGTTGTACACAACTCTTTCAAACCAATGCATCATTGTAATCAAGATATGGTTGTACACAACTCTTTCAAACCAATGCATCATTGTAATCAAGATATGGTTGTACACAACTCTTTCAAACCAATGCATCATTGTAATCAAGATATGGTTGTACACAACTCTTTCAAACCAATGCATCATTGTAATCAAGATATGGTTGTACACAACTCTTTCAAACCAATGCATCATTGTAATCAAGATATGGTTGTACACAACTCTTTCAAACCAATGCATCATTGTAATCAAGATATGGTTGTACACAACTCTTTCAAACCAATGCATCATTGTAATCAAGATATGGTTGTACACAACTCTTTCAAACCAATGCATCATTGTAATCAAGATATGGTTGTACACAACTCTTTCAAACCAATGCATCATTGTAATCAAGATATGGTTGTACACAACTCTTTCAAACCAATGCATCATTGTAATCAAGATATGGTTGTACACAACTCTTTCAAACCAATGCATCATTGTAATCAAGATATGGTTGTACACAACTCTTTCAAACCAATGCATCATTGTAATCAAGATATGGTTGTACACAACTCTTTCAAACCAATGCATCATTGTAATCAAGATATGGTTGTACACAACTCTTTCAAACCAATGCATCAAGGTAATCAAGATATGGTTGTACACAACTCTTTCAAACCAATGCATCATTGTAATCAAGATATGGTTGTACACAACTCTTTCAAACCAATGCATCATTGTAATCAAGATATGGTTGTACACAACTCTTTCAAACCAATGCATCATTGTAATCAAGATATGGTTGTACACAACTCTTTCAAACCAATGCATCATTGTAATCAAGATATGGTTGTACACAACTCTTTCAAACCAATGCATCATTGTAATCAAGATATGGTTGTACACAACTCTTTCAAACCAATGCATCATTGTAATCAAGATATGGTTGTACACAACTCTTTCAAACCAATGCATCATTGTAATCAAGATATGGTTGTACACAACTCTTTCAAACCAATGCATCATTGTAATCAAGATATGGCTGTACACAACTCTTTCAAACCAATGCATCATTGTAATCAAGATATGGTTGTACACAACTCTTTCAAACCAATGCATCATTGTAATCAAGATACGGTTGTACACAACTCTTTCAAACCAATGCATCATTGTAATCAAGATATGGTTGTACACAACTCTTTCAAACCAATGCATCAAGGTAATCAAGATACGGTTGTACACAACTCTTTCAAACCAATGCATCATTGTAATCAAGATATGGTTGTACACAACTCTTTCAAACCAATGCATCATTGTAATCAAGATATGGTTGTACACAACTCTTTCAAACCAATGCATCATTGTAATCAAGATATGGTTGTACACAACTCTTTCAAACCAATGCATCATTGTAATCAAGATATGGTTGTACACAACTCTTTCAAACCAATGCATCATTGTAATCAAGATATGGTTGTACACAACTCTTTCAAACCAATGCATCATTGTAATCAAGATATGGTTGTACACAACTCTTTCAAACCAATGCATCATTGTAATCAAGATATGGTTGTACACAACTCTTTCAAACCAATGCATCATTGTAATCAAGATATGGTTGTACACAACTCTTTCAAACCAATGCATCATTGTAATCAAGATATGGTTGTACACAACTCTTTCAAACCAATGCATCATTGTAATCAAGATATGGTTGTACACAACTCTTTCAAACCAATGCATCATTGTAATCAAGATATGGTTGTATACAACTCTTTCAAACCAATGCATCATTGTAATCAAGATATGGTTGTACACAACTCTTTCAAACCAATGCATCATTGTAATCAAGATATGGTTGTACACAACTCTTTCAAACCAATGCATCATTGTAATCAAGATATGGTTGTACACAACTGTTTCAAACCAATGCATCATTGTAATCAAGATATGGTTGTACACAACTCTTTCAAACCAATGCATCATTGTAATCAAGATATGGTTGTACACAACTCTTTCAAACCAGTGCATCATTGTAATCAAGATATGGTTGTACACAACTCTTTCAAACCAATGCATCAAGGTAATCAAGATATGGTTGTACACAACTCTTTCAAACCAATGCATCATTGTAATCAAGATATGGTTGTACACAACTCTTTCAAACCAATGCATCATTGTAATCAAGATATGGTTGTACACATCTCTTTCAAACCAATGCATCATTGTAATCAAGATATGGCTGTACACAACTCTTTCAAACCAATGCATCATTGTAATCAAGATATGGCTGTACACAACTCTTTCAAACCAATGCATCATTGTAATCAAGATATGGTTGTACACAACTCTTTCAAACCAATGCATCATTGTAATCAAGATATGGTTGTACACAACTCTTTCAAACCAATGCATCATTGTAATCAAGATATGGTTGTACACAACTCTTTCAAACCAATGCATCAAGGTAATCAAGATATGGTTGTACACAACTCTTTCAAACCAATGCATCATTGTAATCAAGATATGGTTGTACACAACTCTTTCAAACCAATGCATCATTGTAATCAAGATATGGTTGTACACAACTCTTTCAAACCAATGCATCATTGTAATCAAGATATGGTTGTACACAACTCTTTCAAACCAATGCATCATTGTAATCAAGATATGGTTGTACACAACTCTTTCAAACCAATGCATCATTGTAATCAAGATATGGTTGTACACAACTCTTTCAAACCAATGCATCATTGTAATCAAGATATGGTTGTACACAACTCTTTCAAACCAATGCATCATTGTAATCAAGATATGGTTGTACACAACTCTTTCAAACCAATGCATCATTGTAATCAAGATATGGTTGTACACAACTCTTTCAAACCAATGCATCATTGTAATCAAGATATGGTTGTACACAACTCTTTCAAACCAATGCATCATTGTAATCAAGATATGGTTGTACACAACTCTTTCAAACCAATGCATCATTGTAATCAAGATATGGTTGTACACAACTCTTTCAAACCAATGCATCATTGTAATCAAGATATGGTTGTACACAACTCTTTCAAACCAATGCATCATTGTAATCAAGATATGGTTGTACACAACTCTTTCAAACCAATGCATCATTGTAATCAAGATATGGTTGTACACAACTCTTTCAAACCAATGCATCATTGTAATCAAGATATGGTTGTACACAACTCTTTCAAACCAGTGCATCATTATAATCAAGATATGGTTGTACACAACTCTTTCAAACCAATGCATCAAGGTAATCAAGATATGGTTGTACACAACTCTTTCAAACCAATGCATCATTGTAATCAAGATATGGTTGTACACAACTCTTTCAAACCAATGCATCATTGTAATCAAGATATGGTTGTACACATCTCTTTCAAACCAATGCATCATTGTAATCAAGATATGGTTGTACACAACTCTTTCAAACCAATGCATCATTGTAATCAAGATATGGTTGTACACAACTCTTTCAAACCAATGCATCATTGTAATCAAGATATGGTTGTACACAACTCTTTCAAACCAATGCATCATTGTAATCAAGATATGGTTGTACACGACTCTTTCAAACCAATGCATCAAGGTAATCAAGATATGGTTGTACACAACTCTTTCAAACCAATGCATCATTGTAATCAAGATATGGTTGTACACAACTCTTTCAAACCAATGCATCATTGTAATCAAGATATGGTTGTACACAACTCTTTCAAACCAATGCATCATTGTAATCAAGATATGGTTGTACACAACTCTTTCAAACCAATGCATCATTGTAATCAAGATATGGTTGTATACAACTCTTTCAAACCAATGCATCATTGTAATCAAGATATGGTTGTACACAACTCTTTCAAACCAATACATCATTGTAATCAAGATATGGTTGTACACAACTTATTCAAACCAATGCATCATTGTAATCAAGATATGGTTGTACACAACTCTTTCAAACCAATGCATCATTGTAATCAAGATATGGTTGTACACAACTCTTTCAAACCAATGCATCATTGTAATCAAGATATGGTTGTACACAACTCTTTCAAACCAATACATCATTGTAATCAAGATATGGTTGTACACAACTTATTCAAACCAATGCATCATTGTAATCAAGATATGGTTGTACACAACTCTTTCAAACCAATGCATCATTGTAATCAAGATATGGTTGTATACAACTCTTTCAAACCAATGCATCATTGTAATCAAGATGGCAAACAAAACCAGGTGGTTATTGAATTTTTAGATGAGGATTGATGATTAAGATTATCTGGATTATTCAGACTACTGTTCTCATCTTGGATGTTATTCTTACATTTCAGCTGATGAAACCTCCGACTTTCTTCAGGTTTGTCTTGTCGTAATCAAGAATCTTTTAGTCTTTTGTGTACAAGTATCGTGACACAACGGATAACAGTCTTCTGGAGGTTGAAGGTTTAATCCTCAGTACGGGTGATACTAAAAATACAATTACGATTTATTTAAGACTTCTACCTGGTCGTGGCTGATTGAACGAGAGCAAGCTACCCCCATCGATTGAAAAATGGTTCTGTTCGAAATTCCGTACAGATTCCAGAGTTTTCCAAGACACATCTGAAGAAGATCAGAGGTTACATCGGCTGAGACGTTGTGAGAATAACAGCCAAGATGAGACCAATAAAAATTCAGGTGGGTTGTCTACTTGATCTGGAGATCTTTTCTCAACTCAACGGCGGACGCTTTCCATCCCCGATGTATAACTCTGGTATGGCCCATTTTTGAGTATGCAATTCAAGTAACAAATCCTTATCTACAAAAAGATATTGTACACCTGAAGCGTGTTCAATGGTGAACAACCAGGATGGCGACGGACTCTCCATGCTTACCTACAAAGAACGGCTTCAAAGACTAAATCTATTCTCACTTGAATGGTGGAGGGTGAGGGGACTTAATTCTGGCATACAGCATCATCATTGGAAATTTAAACCAACTTTTCCAGGAATTTTTCATCTCAGCAGAAAGGCAGTATTCTCTGCTAGAGGAGGTCGTTACGATGTGTACCATATCCAGGTTCAAAATGGCTTTGGAAAAACATTCTGGCTAACTATACAGATGTAAATACCTTCTGTCTTTTTATATGGCTTGTTGCTGTAGGGGCCATTTAATTGGTAAGGATGTTTATAAGCCAAAAGAAAACAGATAAGCATAGAAAACAATGAATGAATGTTAAATGAAGATAAGGGCATGCGTAAGTTGAAGGAAAAATAAAATGTAATTTAAAAGTAACACAAAATATTTATATATGTACAAATCTTACATGGTGAAATGTTCGTTGGAAGTCAGTTCCGAGAATAGTAGTAAGCACGTGATTGCAACCATGTATTTTTGTGTGTGTGTAGACATGTGAGGCTTGGCGTTAGTACGTTGAAGTGTGTGAATGTGCGTGTCGCCTTTTGTTCGTGGTTGTAATAATGTGTATGCGTGAGAGTTGATAATGTGTTTGTGTCTTTGTCAACAGTGTGTGGTGGTATGCATTGAAGAATGATAGGAGTGTAAGTCTTTGTGTATGTGTGTGTGCGCAGTAGTCAGCCGACGCGCATGGCACCACCTCTAGCCTCTCACTCCTCGTCTTCGGGCAAGGGGTAGAGAAAAGAGAGAAAAGAGAGAAATTGTGTTGCACGGTCTGCTTTTATGTGTTCACCGTGGTTTTTATGGCCTCAGTTTTAGCTTTTGTTGTTGAAGTGAATTCGAGTTGGTTTCTGTTTTTGCGTTTATGCCGTTTGTTGATAAAATAGAGGATGTAAATCCGATATTGCTCCTTGATATTTTTTTGCCAATAAATTTGAATTTCAATATTTATAAAAAATAATAAACAGTTTGAATCGAACAAAAGTTATCAATTTTGTGCAAATAAAAATTAAATAATATTTGTCACATCATTCAAGATTGATGCAGCCTGTTTCTTTTTTGTTTTGTTTTTTTGAAAATGGAAGGCAAGCAAATAAAATAAAGTAAATATGTTATAATGTGTCACTAATGTTGTCATGTGATTGTGTATGTTTGTATTAAATGGATGCGTTGGAACGGAATTATCAAAGCAATCTCCCTTGGATTTATATCCGAGCAATCTCCCTTGGATTTATATCCGAGCATTCTCCCTTGGATTTATATCTGAGCATTCTCCCTTGGATTTATATCTGAGCATTCTCCCTTGGATTTATATCTGAGCAATCTCCCTTGGATTTATATCTGAGCAATCTCCCTTGGATTTATATCCGAGCAATCTCCCTTGGATTTATATCCGAGCATTCTCCCTTGGATTTATATCTGAGCAATCTCCCTTGGATTTATATCCGAGCAATCTCCCTTGGATTTATATCCGAGCAATCTCATTTGGATTTATATCCGAGCAATCTCCCTTGGATTTATATCCGAGCAATTTCCCTTGGATTTATATCTGAGCAATCTCCCTTGGATTTATATCCGAGCAATCTCCCTTGGATTTATATCCGAGCAATCTCCCTTGGATTTATATCTGAGCAATCTCCCTTGGATTTATATCCGAGCAATCTCCCTCGGATTTATATCCGAGCAATCTCCCTCGGATTTATATCCGAGCAATCTCCCTCGGATTTATATCTGAGCAATCTCCCTCGGATTTATACCCGAGCAATCTCCCTTGGATTTATACCTGAGCAATCTACCTTGGATTTATACCTGAGCAATCTACCTTGGATTTATATCCGAGCAATCTCCCTTGGATTTATATCCGAGCAATCTCCCTTGGATTTATATCCGAGCAATCTCCCTTGGATTTATATCCGAGCAATCTCCGTGGATTTATATCCGAGCAATCTCCCTTGGATTTATATCCGAGCAATCTCCCTTGGATTTATATCCGAGCAATCTCCCTCGGATTTATATCCGAGCAATCTCCCTCGGATTTATATCCGAGCAATCTCCCTTGGATTTATATCTGAGCAATCTTCCTTGGGTTTATATCTGAGCAATCTCCCTTGGGTTTATATCTGAGCAATCTCCCTTGGGTTTATATACGAGCAATCTCCCTTGGATTTATATACGAGCAATCTCCCTCGGATTTATATACGAGCAATCTCCCTCGCTCAACGTTATAGAATGCTTTCTTCTATGGAAGAGTCTGAAATCTCATTCTACCCACGTGCGGAATTAAAACAAGATCTTATCCTCTTTCTGGCATATCATTTAAAGCCATCAAATGTGATCCAACATGCTATCCATCTTTGTGTGGTGTTTACAAACCCGGACACTGTGCCTGTAAGGTTCCTCTCTGGTATAGACTCCTAGAAATGCATAACAAAATATAACATTTATTTATTCATTGCTTATGCACATTTCTCCATCATTGACCCCTGCAAATGTGTTTTCTTCATTGTATTTGGGGCATTAATGTATTCATTTTTTAGTGCTAATGTCTGTTGTTCTTTCCTTTATGTATATTATATTGTGTATCACATATTTCTGTAATCTCTTATGTTTTGTTTTTTTTTTAAAAAAACTGCTTTATCTTAGAATAAATGTGAATGTAATGTATGTAAATCCAACTGTTTCTTAATTATTGTCCTTTTTTTCTTTTGACAATCGTATCTGGTTTCCACGATAACACAACATACAAAATGGCGACCACCTACTCTAATTTGTTGTGTCCAAAAACGCAAAAGTGTGAATATAAAATATTCTGAGCTTTTCAGAAGTATAAAAAAATAATGAATTGTTGATGCTATTTTCTTTATTCTTTTTCTTTTCTTTGCTCCTCTAGTGTTTTGGTTTGCTTGGTGTCAACGGAGCTGGCAAAACAACCACGTTTAAAATGTTAACAGGGGACATAACTCCAACGAGTGGCGATGCAGAACTAAATCATTACAGGTGAATACTACAAAAAATAAAGATGTTATTTTGTAAAAGAAATTTATTGTTTACTTTATTATTAATTTAGAAATATTGTCGTATTTGTTTCAAATCTGATCTTGTGTTTCAAGCAACCACGAAAGAAATAATACATTTCATGTTGATGCAGATTTTGGCCTTATCATTTCTATCATTAAAATTAACTTTCAGAGAATCCTAAAAAAATCCGCTTGACAGTTAAAGAATAAAAACACCAAATACATTATTTATTGTTTTTTGGACCAAATATATGTCCTCATCATCGAGTTGTGTTAGTGTCATGGATCTTCTTCTTCACTCTCTCACACCATCTCGCTCCCAATCCAACTTCCAGAACTTTGAGTAGAATTCCTATTTTCTCTCGTTTCTTTCAGGGATAAAAATACAAGAGATAATGATGGCTTCTATTTTTTTGTTTTTGTTTTTTACTTTAATTAACCTCAAACAAGGCAGCCCATTGCCACTGAAATGTAAGGGCTTCTACCATGTAAAAAGTGCTCATTAATCATGTTGATAAAATTATTAGCATTATGTTAAATCTGTTTCATAATTTTTAAACAAGGATTTATAATTTGTATTATTTGGACTACTATTCACATTTTGCTTGTTAATTACACAACGTTTCGGCCGATGTAACCTCCAACCTTCTTCAGGTACATCCTTTTGAACTTGTCAATCATTATGTCAAATCCTTTATTTAATCCACGGGGTAGATTGTTCTCATTCCGTCAGCCATGACCGGAAAGAAGTGTTACGTAAATTTTTATATTCTTCTTAGTTATTATGGACCTATAGCGCAATGGATAAAGGCGTTGAGTTACAATCAGTTATAAGTGACAATTTTCTGGAGGTGAAGGTGCAATCCTTCTACAGGTGACAATAACTAAGAATAACATAATACTTTTATGTGGTCACGGCTGATGGAAAAGAACAATTTACCCTGTGGATTAAATAAAGGGTTTAGCACAGGTCCCCAATTTTTAAGAGATGCGCCTGAAGAAGATTGGCGGTTACATCGGCTGTAATGTGAAAATAACAACCAAGATGAGAATAGTAGTCCGAATAATCCAAAGTAACAATCCTCATCTAAAAAATTCCGAAACAAATTCATCATAATTATGAAATAAAATTATATTATCGAAATAAAATTATAATATCGATTTGGAATTTTTGAGATAAGGATTGATAATTTGGATTATTTGAACTACTACTCTCGTCTTGTTATTTTCCCAATATTTCAGCCGGTGTAACCTCCAACCTTCTTTGGATGCATCTTTCTGAACTTGAGAACCGATACGGAATTTCAATCTGAACGTTTTATTTAATCCACAGAAGTAGATTGTTTTCTTTCCCTCAATCATGACTGAGTAGAAGTGTTAATTCTTTATTACATGGACCCATTGGTCTACAGATAGAGGCGTTGATTAACAATCATTTCTAAGTGACAGTCTTCTGGAGGTTGATGGTTCAATCCTTACTAAAGGCGATAATAACTAAGAATAACATAATAATTACTTAACATTTCTACCCTGTCATGGCTGACTGAACGAGAACAATCTGTCCTTCGTTTTGTCCATTTTTGACATATTCAAATAATCTTTATTTATATTAAGTTTGGTATATATTTATATATACAGAATTCACTCCTAAACTAATTAACCGATCATTATGAATTTTGGAACACAGCTACTAGATGTAAGGAGTCCAAATGTGGGCTATATTTAGTTCAATTTAGTTTTATGCAAAGGGAGTAAACAGTAAAATAGGTATTAGAGATCAATTAATAAATATTCTCTTAATTTCAGTTTGTTTGGGGTATTTTAAAAGGGTTCTTAGAGGACACAGAATCTACCAGTTGACAATTCAGATATCTTTGATTTGTATTGAATTTGATCCGTAGTCATTAGACACCAATTAAGCAAGATTCTCTGAATTTCATTTTTTTTTAAAGACCCATTAAGCTTAAATTCAAGACATTTTCTCAAATCAAAATTATGTTATGGATTTTGATAAAAATTGGAATAAGGATCCTAGATATAATGTTTAGTATTATTATATTTTGATTTTAATCTTTGTAAGGAGACATAAAAGTGGTGCAAAACTGTTCTGTTCGGGGGGGATTAATTTTGACTGTCCTGGGACGGGTATTCTTCTTAATGTTTTTTTTGTATTTCGTGTAACTTTTTTAAATATTTGGTTTTAATTTTGTTTCTTTATTAATGTTTTCAAACCTTAAATTACAGTATTTTAAAAGATATGCATAAAGTACAACAAAACATCGGCTACTGTCCACAATTTGATTCGCTGTATGATGAACTCTCTGCTCGAGAACATCTTCAACTTTATGCTCGACTACGAGGTGTTCCACATAAAGATGAAACGAAGGTTAGAATTTTATATCTTCTTCTATTCTATCTATATAATAAAGTAAAGTCAGTTTGCTTGTCGCTTTTCGTCATCGATGGCTTCCTTCCTACAAAATCGATATTTGATTCTGACTAGCCAATTTATTTGTTGAACTGTTGCAGCATGTTTTTAATTCGATTTAATCTATAAAATAAATTCACTCTGTTCTTCGATTTTTTTGAATTTTTTATTTTTTATTTTTTTGTCATCGATGGCTTCCTTCTTACAGGTTCATAGAAATTCTGTTAGATGTTAGGCACGTGGAAGAAGAAAGGAAAGTTCTTTTAAATTGTGGTAAAAAGATGAGTTCTTGCTGTGAATGTCTTACTGTGTATATCCTCTACCCGGTGGCTGCCTTTGTGGTCGGATCCCAAAATTGAGCAAAACAAAAGACCATTGTGTAAACCCAGGCTGACGAAAATTATCAACCGGAGGCATGGTAATCCCGGTGTTTTGGCAGGTTACATGATCTGGTGTAAAAATTGATCTGGTGTAAAAATTGATCTGGTGTAAAAATTGAGCTGGTGTAAAAATTGATCTGGTGTAAAAATTGATCTGGTGTAAGCTGCGATGGAAATGTTAAAAGGACCAACAAATCTGTTGTGGAATAGCAACAGGTTTATTAAAGTACATGACATTGAGTTGAACACTCGTTCTGTTTTTTTTAACTTGCGATGTGGCTAAATGGTCTTCACGCTTCTTTTTACATTGGCAAAACTGGTGAGCTGGACATTTTCATGACTTGTTTATCATTTATCTGTGGGTCAAGTTTCTTTTAAGTGTGGCTCAGGGTCGTTTGAAACAGAGGTCTCAAAACATGACAACCAGTCCTCACACCTTGGGACTCCCAACTCAGCTGGTTTTTCCAATATCAACTTCCATTCCAGGCCCGATTGGGTTGCAGAGAACCGAATTAATCCTCTTGCTTTTCTTTCTCTCGTTCTCTCATCCAATGAGATCCAACCCGCCCTTTAGTTCCTGATAAATTCCGTTTTTAGGGCAAAGGGTCCCCCTCCCCTTTTTATTCCTACTTGCTCTGGGTTCCATTTTCTACCGTCACCTGTTGCCACCCTATAATGCCTGGCTCTCCTCAAGAAAAATATTAAATTCTGTTTTTCTATTTCTCTTTTCTATTTGTCCTTTTTTTCCTTTATTTTTTTCTATTTCTTTTTTCATTTCTGTCATGTTAATTTACTTATCTCTTTCTTATTATTAAACATTGGTCATTTAACTCTTAGTAATTTAATTATTAGTAAGGACCAAGTGAGGATTAAGGATACACATTATTGCATGTAATTAATGAAGAAACTTCCTTTAATGTTGAAAAATATAACATGTTCTTAGATATTTACTTTTGCAGATATCAAGGGAAATAACTCATGACATTACTTCCCTTTAATGTAAAATAATTTTGGTTTTTATTGTTTTTTATTTTAATAAATATTAGATTTGTTATACACATTTTTAAATGTGTAACTAACGTATAGGCGAAAAACATATACTCAGAAACATGCAAAGTGGTCACATGATTTTATTAAGATAGAGAAGTAAACAGATGCGCATGTAAAGAGATAACCTATCTTAACCTTCAAGTTAAAATAAGTTATCTCCCTTATATTATGAGTTATTCTTAGAAATAAATGAATCGACAGCTTGGTATACAAATAATTGCAAGAAATAAATTGTTTAATGTTTATTGTAAACAAATGTATCTGGGAGCCAAAAAAGATAAATTAAATGTAGAAATTTTTAATAATATTGTATGCAAACATAACTTTTTAGGTCATTAATTTGAATTATCTCTATTGTAGCACTCTTCCTAGCTGGAATAAGTATTTCAGAAAGAATTAAAGTGAATTGCACTTTTTTAGTGTAAAAAATATGCTGTGAAGATAAAAAAGAAAGAAATTGCTAGTCCGAATCAAATATTAATTTAAGTGCAATGCTATTTAGGTCTAAACTCGAGTATCCCTAACTTTTCTTTATATATTAGAAAATATTTCCCATTTATATACAGAACATAAAGTCCAGTTAACTTCTTGCTCTATCTGAGCTTTTTCTTTTTTTCTCCCAAACTCAAGGGGATCATCAAGGAAACCCATTTGACTGAATTATGAATATGGTCGATTAAGTTAATTTTTTTAACCTATCTATATGAAAACCTGTTATATGAAAAAATTGTATAATTTCCATGATAGAATAATAACAATTATAGTAACAGGATTGGGTGTGCTGTGTGAGCTATGGGAAAAAGTGGGATGAACGGATTGTGTTATTATCGAACATGAAATCTTTGGAGTAAATAATTATAATCTTAGCTTTTCGCAATCATTGCTATTTTGCTTAGATGTCCTCTTTTTCAGGTTGTTAAGCTATGAGCACTGTCGAACGAATAATGAATACAGAGCAACGAATCGGCATACTGAAACAACCTCCTCATTCACCTGTAACTTTTTCCTTTTCTCACAAACTCGAGGAGATCATCAAGGGGACTCATATAGAAAGAGGGCCATAGTACATATAAGCAAACCAGAGAATGTTGGGAAAGTGCATTAGATTCAAACAGGGGAGAAGGTATTTTGATGCTGAAGCCATTTAGTGTGTTTGGAATTTAAATCATTTTTTTGTGAACCAAGTCCCATTACTTTTCAGACACCCCTCATATTTGAAAGATGCGAGATTCATTTTATATTAATCTAAATGATTCTATGTACCCTTGCGAAATTAACACTTACTACAGAAAAGATTTAGTTATTTATTTTTTCTTGAAAATAGCTGCAAGGATAAATGTTTTTTAATATATTTGATAAAATCTTAACTTTTCTTTCCTTTTTAGGTGGTAAACTGGGCCTTAGAGAAGTTAGCTTTGACTGAGTATGCAGATAAGCCATCTGGCACCTACAGCGGAGGAAATAAGCGTAAACTTTCTACAGCTATTTCACTGATCGGCAACCCATCTGTCTTATTTATGGTAGGTGAGAGTTAATAAACCAGCACATTGATCAGTTATTCATAACTTCTTTTTCGACCAATAATTGTTTCTTTTATTTTTACCTAAAATGGTTTGGATTTTGAAGTAAAGTGGTCTTTGAGACACAAATATGAAGGATAAATTGGATGAAAACGCTTCTGTATAATTCAACAAATATAATATTATTTATTATATAATTACAACTGAAAAAAATATTACTTTATAATGAGGACATAATTAATTGTAGTCGCTGATGTAACATCGATTGAATGTTGTTCTCCCAATGTCGGCTGGCCGAATGCAAGGGACATAACTCTGCTAACACCGAACATTAATTTATATAATAAATTTTAATGTAATTTTATGGTCCTATACTGTTTAAAAATGAATTATGCAAATTAGGCATACAAATAGCTGTGTTTGGGTCTTTTCTCTCTACTATACATACAATATATACAATATTTCAACTATGTTGTATCATTGATTTAAATAAAAATGATCCGTTTTGATTGTAATATAGGTGTGATAAATGAAAATAACTTTTGTATTTATTCATTTAAATTAAACGGAAGTCAAATCTTTTGTGAGCTATCTTTAACTGACAAACGAATAATGAACACAGAGCAACGAATCGGCATACTGAAACAACTTCCTTATTCACCTTATATTGCTGTGTTTGTCCTTTTCTTTCTATATTAGAAAAGTCTAGTCAACTTCTTGCTCTATCTGAGCTTTTCTTTTTTTCTCCCAAGCTTGGCATACTGAAACAACTTCCTTATTCACCTTTATTGCTTCATGTGACTTTTTCCTTTTCTCACAAACTCAAGGAGATCCATATAGTAAGAGGACCATAGTACATAGAAGCAAGCCAGAGAATGTTGGAATTTAAATAATTTTTTTGTGAACAAAGTCCCATTACTTTTTAAACACACCTTAAAGTACAGATTCTGATTTAGATATGTTATGTATGATGTTATGTGTACGCTTTTCTATTTGTCAACTGTAATGAATGCGTAAATTGTTCTTGGCTTTCCTTTTTATATTTTAGTACTTCTAAGATGTCTGCTTGAGCGCTCTACAAAGTAGAGAGCTTCTTCTTCTATTTATTTAATGTCACTTTACCCTTGTTCTGCAATAGTTTATCCAGGAGGATGAACGTCTGACATGACCATACCAGCTTAATCGATTCATCCTTAGAATAACCTCCATGCTGCGCAAATGTAGTATTTTGAGCAAATCCTCTGACCTGATGTGTTGGGTTTGGTCAGATTTCACATTGTAGATCCATATTCACTGCCATATGTCATGATACTCCTGACAGCTGCTATACAACTTACCCCGGATGTAGAGAGGGACAGCTCGCGATGTTATCAGAGGCAACAACTCATGAAATTTGTGAAATACTTCCAACGATTTCAAACCAATCTGTTTCAATAGGATGTTGGTACTCAATTCAGCTACCACTTTAATTGACAAATTATGTAATCATATAAAGATGTCATATATGGCATTAAGACAGTATTCAACTCTCTGAAAACATCTCATCTGAGTCCGCCTACTACAGAGAACAAGAACTGTTTATCCCATTCCACGTAAATGTGGAAAAATATACAAAGACATGCGACCCATTAAAAGTAAGGCTAGAAAAACATCAGAAGAGATATTGAAAAATCGGGTATGAGTTGATCACATATCGGGTGGAAAAGGAAACTAACTGCCCTGGTGGGACACAGTTAAAAAGATTATAGATAGAAGGACGATAGAGAATAAGACATCTCAAAGGAGCAGTACATATTTTGAGCGACAATGCTCTCCTATGTAAACCTATTAAAGAATTAAATACAATATGGAAACCAATAATTAAAAATACGAAATTAGCTCACTATTAATATATATATATATATTTATTTATATATATTGATGAAACGTATACATATGTAGATAATAATTAAATATTTATTATGAAATAATTATTTGTAGCCCCCTTTGGGCCGGGCCCTTAAATGAGAAATAATACAAGTCGTCTAATCTAAGCTATAAATGCAAGTTCCTTTCTATTGAACACTGTTAGGACGGCTGACTATGGTTGTCCGCCTGCTTGACATAAATAGGATTTATTTCTCATCGGTTGGAATTGGCCTCATTGGTTAGAGCGTTCAAAATTTTCTTTCTTTTCTTTTCTTGCTAACATTCTGCAGGTTATAGAGGAGTCATTTGCATTCAGGTTTGAAAAGGAGGGGGGTGAGTCCACTAGCGAATGTAGATAGGAAAAGAATATCGTCCAAACCAACCAAGTCAGTCTACAGTTAAAGACACATTTATATCTGCCTCGACAGTGAGGAGACCGAAATTTGCGTTCGGGGTTGAAAGAGGGGGAGAGGGAAACCTATCTTCAACTTTCTGTTCACTCCTTAGTATGCAATTGAACTTATTCTTATCTACATATGTACATATATATATATATATATTATATGGAAGTCTTTTTTTTTTTTTTTTTACCTGCGGGGGCTAGGAAATACCCGACTAGTACACGGGTGCAGGCTATCTTTACCCCTCTCGGAGTGTTGAACCCGTAAGACCTCGTAAGGCTATCCATCTAAGAGAAGGAAATCTCTGACAAAAAAACCTTGCTACCAGCTACTTACGCCGTGGCAGTAAACCGTTGGGGAGAGAGGTCTCCTTAGTCCTGATCGACAACCTTCCTAGAGTTGGAATCTCGAACAAAATATCCGGTTTGCAAACCTAAAATTGCTTAAGGAGTAGATAGGTTCTGCCTATCGCCGGCCTTGGCACTCCTTCTTTGTTTATTAGTCAGGCGCAGAGGTAACAGCGCTGGGACGTCTCTAAACACTCAGTGCCTAGCCTTGTTTCCTTACTAGGACAATGAACGCCGTTCTCTTTCTCTCTATTTGGGCAACTTGGGGAAAGTTTTTTCGTTACTAAGTCTTACATGACCAGTCTGGGTCTCTCTTGTTCCGACAGGTTGAGGGTACAAGTTAAATAGCTTGTCTGGCTGCTGTTTCCGACTGACAGCAAGGAGCCCAAACTCTTGGGTAGTGCCAAGAACGGCTGCTCCATCATCAGTTGTATAATACCGTGGGTAGTTGTATGTGCCATATTGCGCATGGAAAGGGACCCTGCAATTATCTCTGGTGGGATTTCCCGAGGCCACAACCCCCATGGACCAGGTCGTGACTAATGGACTGGTTGTGTGAGCTTATTGGCACCAAACAAGTACCCACCTTGGCCAACCCACTCTATAATCAAAACAAACATGTCATTACAAAGAAATAAAAGCAAACCTAAACCAGACACCCAACAAAAAACACTTTCGCCTCCGCCCTTGAGGCTCGCATTCACAAATATCCGAGGACTTAGAACCAACATCAACGACGTAGAAACCTTTCTCCTGACAAACTCCCCGGATATCCTAGCTCTTAGTGAAACTAACCTTCAATCCTCAATCTCCTCTCACCACTTTGACATGACTGACTACCTCCCACTCTACCATAAAGACTCTGACAAACATATGCACGGGCTAGGAGTTTATGTTCGGAACACCCTCCCCCTGACTAGAGAACATAGGTTAGAATCAGATGACCACGACTACATGTGCTTTAGATTGACTTTACATCACAGCGTCAGTTACTTATATTTCTTATACCATTCCCCGTCGACCCAGGACTGTACTCTGCTAAACTCTGTCTCTGAAAGCATAGATAGAGCACTCTTAATTGACTCGAATGCCCAGATACATGTATTTGGGGATTTTAATGCCCACCACCGCGACTGGTTGTAATTCTCCAGCCTTACTGACGCAGCCGGCAACTCTACGTATAATTTCTCCTTAGCTCACTCCCTCTCTCAGACTGTCGATTTTCCGACCCGCATCCCCGATCGAGTAGACCAACAAGCCTCACTTCTAGACCTCTTCTTGACCTCAATACCCGAGGTTTGTGTGACGAAAGCTCATAGCCCACTCGGGAATGCTGATCACATTGTGCTAATAATACATATTACCCTAAAAGTCGTCCAAAAGCTGATGAACCGTTGCTCAAAACAACAAGATACTACAAGCAAGCTGATTTTGAGTCAGAGATCACATCAGTGACGCCCCATGGATGGAAACCTTCTCACTCCCTGCCAACCAGTGTGCAAACGAATTAACTGAATGGATCAAAGCAGGCATTGAAGCCTATGTCCCCATGCGAAAATTCTTTAGCAAGTCCCCACTCTCCTCAATGGTTCACTTCGGAATGTGCAGCTGCCATTTCTGAGAGGCAACAAGCATTCTGTAAATTCGGCCGCCATAAGTCAGCTACTAATAGGCATAAATTTATAGAGTCAAGAAATAATTGCAAGGCTGTGATAGGTGAAGCAAAGAGAAGGTATAATGAGTTAACAAAAAAACGCATCCAGTCACAGAAACTAGGTACTCGCGATTTCTGGAAAATCTACAATAGTGTAGTGAATAATGGTCAATCTACGATTCCCCCACTATCAAACCACAATGATGTCGTTTGCACGGCCACTGATAAGGCTGAACTACTTGCCCAGCGTTTCGCTTCTAACTCTACTTTAGACTCAGATAACCACCCCCTCCCTGAATTACCTTTGTGGACCGAAGCCACACTTGATAACCTGGTCATCACCCCATCCCAGGTCAGAGACATCATAAAAAACCTTGACACCTCTAAAGCTTGTGGGCCTGATCTTATACCTGTAATAGTAATAAAGAAATGCTCTGCTGAACTGGCTCTGTCCTCTCCAAACTCTACAATAAATGCCTAGCTGAATCTTGCTTCCCCGATAGCTGGAAAATTGCCTCTGTGGTACCAGTCTACAAGAGTTCTGGGAATAGAACCGACCCTCAGAACTACCGCCCAATCAATCTACTGCCGATCTTTGCCAAAATCTTTGAATCCTTAATCAATCTAGCGATAGTACGACACTTAGTTAATGCTAAACTTCTTTCTGACCGCCAGTATAGATTTAGACAAGCACGATCTACTGCAGACATCCTAACGGTCATCTCTGAACGCATGTATCATACACTCGACAAGGCAGGTGAAGCTAAGGCAGTAACGCTTGATATATCCAAGGCGTTTGACAAGGTATGGCATAAAGGGCTTCTCCTGAAAATACGCTCATACGGTATTACTGGGCAACTACTTAATATAATTAGATCCTTCCTAAACAAAAGAAAAATCCAGATTGTCCTCAATGGCCGTTCATCTAAGCAACATGACATAAATGCTGGTGTACCCCAGGGATCTATCCTAGGACCTTTGTTGTTCCTGATCTATATAAACGATCTCCCTGATGACATAGAGTTTGAGATTGGTTTATTTGCTGACGACACCACGCTTTACTCTCGCCATATTGGCAAAACAGACGCGATCATATCCGAGGCAATGGCTGAATCTTTAGAAAATGACCTCCAGGCTGTAGTGGATTGGGGTCATAAATGGTTGATAACTTTTAATGCCACAAAGACAAAGCTCCTTTCCTTCAATAACTACAAGAAGCCTCTCCAACCACGGATTGTCATGGCAAATAACACCCTACCTGAGAGTTCATCATTCAAACTCCTCGGCCTAACCTTCACAGGTAACATGAATTGGAACAAATACATTGAAGACATTGCCAAGGCTGCCGCAAGGAAGGTTGGCTCCCTCTACCGTGCTAGTAAACTCCTCACACCTGACATTATCCTGTATCTCTACAAAGCCACCATCCGCCCATGCATGGAGTATTGTTGCCACATCTGGGCTGGTGCATCATCTACTAGTCTCTCCCTCCTTGACAAGGTCCAAAAAAGAGTCGCCAACCTAATATGTCCCTCACTGTCAATCAAGCTCCAGTCCCTGTCCCATCGTCGCAATGTAGCATCCTTATGTTTGTTTTACAAATACTTCAATGGATTATGCTCTGATGAATTGACTACTCTGGTGCCCCCTCGACGTAAATTCACTAGATTAACTCGACAATCAACTAAATCTCATTCATTCACTGTGGAGGTCCCCAGATGCCGGAGAGCCTTCTACTCAAATAGCTTCTTTCCTCGTGCTGCTGGCCTCTGGAACTCCCTCCCTGCCCCCTGTTTCCCCGACAGTACTGACATGCAGAAATTTAAAACTAATGTAAACAGACATCTTGCTGCTAAGATCCCAATTTAGGCTGACCCCCCAACCTTCTCCCCTTTTCTTTTTTCTCAGTAGCCTCTTACGTCTACAGTGGCGGCCTGCCTTGTTTGGTGTGAACCATGTTAAAAAAAAAAAAAGGTGACTCTTGTTCTGGGGTTCGAATCGTGCGATTGTTTTGAAAAATTACTTCTGCACTGATGATTCTGCAAGGATTAAACGTATACGTATGTAGATAATAATTAAATAATTATATATATATATATATATATATATATATATATATACCAGTAAGAAAATTGCAATATGAACAATGGTAAAAAAACAAGTAATTCTATAGTAATAAGTAGTAATACTATACACAATTAGATTTAAGGCTCCCAAAATTCATACTATAATTGTTCACATGGACCCATGGCCTAATGGTTAAAGGTGTTGATTAACAATCTTCTTAAATGAGTCTTCTGGAGGTTGAAAGTTCAATCATCACTAAAAGCGATGATAACTAAGAATGATATAAATTAACACTTCTATTCGGTCATGGGTGACAGAATGAGAACAATCTACCACCGTGAATTGAAAAAAGGATTTAGTTCGAAATTCTGTACAGATTCCCGAGTTTGATGTAAAGATGAGGTAGTTATTTCAGTTAATGCACAAGTGAAATACGGCAGTTAAAAATAAAATAACAGGAAAACTATTTGATATACTTACGTATCAAGCAAAAGTAGATGTCTACACCAAAAATTAGGGAAAAATATCAAGTAGAATTTTATTAATGAATAGAATTATTATACTATTCGTCTACAAAATCTGAAGGACAAGACCACATGGCGTCTTCATATTAGAAAGAAGGGAAATAATCTTCTACAACACGCTAGATTCAAGATGCACAATGAAAATATGAGTAAAAATTGAATTTTATTTATTACTAAGATTCTACTCGATAATTTTCCATAATTTTTGTGTACTTTTGCCATATACGTAAGTATATCAAATAGTTTTCCTGTTATTTTATTTTGAACTGCCATATTTCACTTGTGTATTAATCGAAGCAACTACCAAAGATTATCATATTCAACTAGAAGGTTCCAAAGTTCGAAAAAATGCACCCGAAGAAGGTCGGAGATTACATCGGCTGAAACGTTGTGATAAGAAAAATCCAAATGAAACTAAAACAGTTCGTAAAAAACAACGCTTAAAAAATTTGTGTTTTATTTAGTGTCGTTTAATACATAAACGCATGTTTTATTTGGATTGTTATTTGGGCTACTAGTCTCATCTGTGTTATTATTTTCACGTTTTGGCTGATGTAACCTCCGACCTTGTTAAGGTGCATCTTGGTTATCATCGCAATTTCAAACTGAACCTTTATTGAATGAGAATAGTAGTCCAAATAATCCAAACAATACAAATTATCAATCCTCATCTCAAACATTTTGAAACAAAATATGGTTTTGTAAGCTCATGTAATTATGGAAAGATGATTTTGCTCGTGTCATTTTTAGTCTGTGATCAAATAAAATTCTGGGCTTATACATGATAGAATAATCTTAAATCGCTGAAATGAACAAAAATAAAATTCTGAGGTGGAATCATCTCAAGAGTACAGGGTGACCCCCCCCCTCCCTCTAAATGTCACCAATAAAATCGTTAATAAAATTCACACTCCTTTCTGCAATCCAACCATATTTGGTACAAATAGACTTCAATCTATGGCTGACTTGTTATAGTGGAGATGATTTGATCACTGCCCCCACTGATAATGGACGCCCATGTCTGCTGAAGCGCTTGTGTGCTATCTCAGCGATGGAACGAGGGACGCTGGCTATTCCAAACATCTCCCAATGTTAATGGCCGCCCATGTCTGCTGAAGCGCTTGTGCTATCTCAGCGATGAAACGAGGGACGCTGGCTATTCCAAACATCTCCCAATGTTAATGGACGCCCATGTCTGCTGAAGCGCTTGTGTGCCATCTCAGCGATGGAACGAAGAACGCTGGCTATTCCAAACATCTCCCAATGTTAATGGACGCCCATGTCTGCTGAAGCGCTTGTGTGCTATCTCAGCGATGGAACGAGGGACGCTGGCTATTCCAAACATCTTTCAATGTTAATGGACGCCCATGTCTGCTGAAGCGCTTGTGTGCTATCTCAGCGATGGAACGAGGGACGCTGGCTATTCCAAACATCTCCCAATGTTAATGGACGCCCATGTCTGCTGAAGCGCTTGTGTGCTATCTCAGCGATGGAACGAGGGACGCTGGCTATTCCAAACATCTCCCAATGTTAATGGACGCCCATGTCTGCTGAAGCGCTTGTGTGCTATCTCAGCGATGGAACGAGGGATGCTGGCTATTCCAAACATCTGGGACAGAGGCAAACCGTGTCGGTTTATGCAAATAATTTGTTTTGCACAATCGTGGTATATAGATATCCGGGGCTGTAAAGCAAGTTGCAGCCAGTTATATAAATGAGTTGTGTGGGTTCAATATATTATTTATCTCCTTGTTAGGTTAGACACAAGGTCAGGTGTGTTTTGAGAAGCCAGCGCACTAGAATAAGTGCATTCTTGTCTACAATAAATGCCTGAGCAGCCTTGTCGGCATTCCCCGGTCAGGGCACCTTAGGCGATTAGCAATAAACTAACCTCTTCTCAGAGAAAAGGTAAAGCCTGGGAGGGTAGACCTAGGACTGAACAGAACCATACCTCAGCCTGACAGCAACAAAGCCAGTCTCACTATTTGTATTCAACATAAACAGGTACAATTCGCCATTTTGGTAATTGGCTTCTCAGCCTAATGCTGTTCATATCGGTGTTCGTGGGAAAGTTCTTTTATGATGTATGCGTGTTTGAGACGCGTTTATAACATTGTTCTGGTTATTCATGTTTACTGTCAGTTGAGAGAGGTCGCTTGCTTCAGTCGAGTTTTCCTTTCAATATTTCAGCAAGTTTTAGTTATAAATGTCCAACAATCTTTATCACTTTGGTGATCGTCTCATCAGTAGGAGGTGTAATCCTGAATGGGCTTCACACTTACTGGACCATAACCCCACAAATTTTTATCCTAGGGGTTATCTAAAAAATAATGTCTATCGAAATCCTCAGACTATTCCTGAACTAAAGAGGACCATCACACCCAAATGAGGGCAGTGCGATGAGAGGAGTGTGTCAGAGTTATTGCCAATTGAGAACCTCATGTCCACGTGTGCTTATCATTGAACTGCGATAAAACAAAGACTGTTGGACATTCATGACTGAAACTTGGTGCACATGTCAAGAATATACTGAAGTTTTTTTGGGGGGAGGGGGTCACTCTATAATTATCGATGGCTTCTAAAGTTTAAAAAATCTCTATGAGTGAGATTTTTAGTTAGAAACTTGTTTTTAGGCAATTACCTGTAAACAGCCTGAAAAGGTTGGCAGAAAAAAAGAAATAAAACAACAAAAATCAATAATTTAGAGTGGGAGATCACTTATGAATTTAACACAAAATGATCACCCACTTCCTGGTGATCAAGTGGTAGTGATCACCCACTTACGGATCAGCGTTTTTAAGGACTGTCCTTAAAAATGCTATTTGGTTTGGAAGTAGGTGATCATTTTATAGTTTATTTATGTGAAAGTAATCCCCCCCCCCCACTTTAAAATATTGTTTTTTATTGTTTTATTTCTTTTTCCTGCTAACATTTTCAGGCTGCTTATTGAAAAATTGGGGCTACAATGATACCCAACTTTTTATGTTTCTATTTTAATTCATCAGGATGAACCCACAACCGGGATGGACCCTCACTCAAGACGCTTTCTTTGGAATCTCATTATCGATTTGGTTAAGTCAGGTCGATCAGTCATCCTCACCTCACACAGGTAAGGCACTTTATTACTCACTGGCTGTCCCTACCCGGCGTTGCCCGGGATGCAGTGAAGTCATTTTAGTTTTTAATTTTTATTTGTTGCTTGCACATTTTAAAATTTATATAGAAAAATGAATAACATTTTAGTTGTAAGGTAGACAACTATTATATTCTTCATTTAAAATGATGAGTTATTCCTCTTGCTGATTTTTATTTTTAAGTGATTATTTAAAATGTTTCATATGACAAATTGTCTGGGCTGAACTAACTACTTTTTATTTAAATTGTAGTAAAGTATATTATATTGCCAATAACATGGTACAACAATAACAAATAAAAATTGGCTAATTTTGATTTGTCAAATTACATATTATTTGGGTCTGACTTTGGAAATCCGGCAATCTAACTTTATATATTAGATTTCAGATATTTATTTAGGACATTTAAATTGTTATGGTTTTAACATTTAAATTGTTTTTGTTCATGAAGTTTTCATTTTCTGTTTGCAGATTTTGCTATTTCTTTGCTTTTAATGAACGGAATCATTTCTTCCGGATTCTTCATGCATCGTATTTGTTGATCTGTTTTAGCATGGAAGAATGTGAGGTTTTATGCACGCGTCTTGCTATCATGGTAAATGGCAGCTTCAAATGCTTAGGCAGTATACAGCATTTGAAAAATAGATACGGAGATGGCTATACAATCACGATTCGTGTTCGCGGACCAAATTATGACAGAGATTGTAACAGTGTTAAACATTTTGTTGAACAGAACTTTCCATATGCAAAACTCAAGGTCAGTAACATTTTATTTCCTTTTTTTTTAAATTTTTCTTATATACACATAAAAAATATTTGCATGTTCAAGTCCGACTATTTATTAATAATAGCGATACCCATGGAAATTCCACGGTGCTTCCTATGTCAATCTGTATAATTTACTGTTAATAATGATATTCCTTTTTTAAATTAATATTTGTTTTTATTTAGATTATTGAAAGAACACAAAAAATGTGAAAAGTAAAAAGTGTTAATATTTGTTTTGTTTTATTTATCAAATAACAAAAGACATTAAGTTTAATTGAAAAAAAACCCCCAAAAAACATGTCTTTCTTTATAAAAAGACATTGGAAATATTAAAATTGTCGTCTAATAATGTTTTTTTCATTGTTTGCTTGATTAATAGAGGAGGCAAATAATTATTAATAAAATGTCCTTTTCCAAGACTAATATTTTGAAATAATAAATGTCTGTCAGCTCCAATACTCTTTCTTCTTCCATAAAAATAATTGTGATTGTCAACTAAATATTCTTTAAATAAATATAACGAAAATGTCTCTTTATTTATTTCGGTAAAATTGTAGCAATTTAATTCTTTTAAAACAAAGATTCTTGGTCTTTTATCGTAAAAATAATTGTCAGCAAAATATTCTTCAAATTAATAAAAACGAATGTCATTTTTTTTTTATGTAAATATTAAAAATGTTATTTTTTAATCAACTAGACAATAAAATCCGATGTTTAAACAATTCATTTTAAAATGGGCAAAGTCGGAATTTTGTAGCTTAGCTAAAATTACCATCTTTGCTGATTGAACGATCTCAGTTTATTTTTAATGTGTGTGAAAGGTGATAACGTAGGTACGAACATGAAGTGTCTTAGCATATTATTATATAAATTTCTTTTACTGAAAAAAAACCTTAAGAAACTTGATCGGATATTCTGCCAACTTGGCAGATCGAGGGAGGATTCAAAGCATTCCCTTGAATAACAGCGATCGAGAGGCACTCAATGGTTCCCGTGCAGCATGACATTGATAAACCGAAGCAGTTGAGGAAATCCCACATGGCGGGACTAATCGCTCCACTTGTTTCCATGGTTGGAATACGAATCTGCTGAGAAGACCAGCATATTTTGATCACTTGCGGCCGTCTGCTAATGCTGCAATACAGCCTATGTCTGTTGCCACTTCTGTTATCAACGACGGTGCAAACGTGTCGATGCAAGTCTAATTCCATTCGGGGAAACACCATTCGATCATTTACCATAGGAATCAATGGGAAGCCGGCGAAGTCCAGAACCCATTTTATGACATCACTGAGAGTGTTGTGCTTCTGGAATCTGCCAGTGCTCCTCCTGGTGCGTACGTACATACATGTCAACCAACTAAACACTGTGGCCATTTGTAGACATTGAACACTCTTGAAGCCATTTACAGACTTCAAATTAAAAAAATGACTGTACAATAAACACATTTTTCTTAGTTCATCTTTTCATCCAACTTTTCCTTTCTACTTTTCAGGTTCAACATTATAACATGCTTCAATATGAAATAAAGTCTGAAGATGTTGCTCTTTCCTACATCTTCTCTCAGCTTGAAGACGCTCAAAGAGCTTTGCACATTGAAGATTATTCGGTCAGCCAGAACACATTGGATAATGTAAGGAATTTAAACCGTTATTGTCTTTATTTTTTGCCTTTTATTAAAATAATAACTTGGATTCAATGACATCAAGTCCTCAAACAATGGAAAATAGAATGAACAAATTAATCAAATAATTCTAAAAGTGGATTAAATGACTTAAGTTAAAAATATTGTTTCGGAAATTCAATTCAAAGAACTGACATCGGCAATACAAATTGGCACTTTAACTGATGAGGAATTATCTGTCACTTTTAAAATTCAGCAGGTTCAGATATTTTCTAATCTATATATTAGTAAAAAGTTATTGTTTTGGAGTTTAGAAACGAAATTGGTTGATAAAAAGGGAATAGGTAGAGTATACATTACTAAGGCAGTAGCTTTTACAATGTTTGAATGTCACGATTTTTTACCTGAATATGTTTTATGAATTTAAAGAAAGTAAAATAAAATAACATTACATAAATATTGTTTTTAAACTAAGTGACCATTTTTTTTTAATAATCAACAAAAAAGAAGAGATAAAGAGTATTCAGCATTAGTTCAAAGCAAATTATTTTTGCTTGAAAACATAAATTCTAATGTTTTTTGACAATAAAAACGATACATAAATACATTCATCATATCTCATGCCAATAAAAACGATACATAAATACATTCATCATATCTCATGCAAATAAAAACGATACATAAATACATTCATCATATCTCATGCAAATAAAAACAATACATAAATACATTCATCATATCTCATGCCAATAAAAACGATACATAAATACATTCATCATATCTCATGCCAATAAAAACGATACATAAATACATTCATCATATCTCATGCAAATAAAAACGATACATAAATACATTCATCATATCTCATGCAAATAAAAACGATACATAAATACATTCATCATATCTCATGCAATAAAAACGATACATAAATACATTCATCATATCTCATGCAAATAAAAACGATACATAAATACATTCATCATATCTCATGCAATAAAAACGATACATAAATACATTCATCATATCTCATGCCAATAAAAACGATACATAAATACATTCATCATATCTCATGCCAATAAAAACGATACATAAATACATTCATCATATCTCATGCAAATAAAAACGATACATAAATACATTCATCATATCTCATGCCAATAAAAACGATACATAAATACATTCATCATATCTCATGCCAATAAAAACGATACATAAATACATTCATCATATCTCATGCAAATAAAAACGATACATAAATACATTCATCATATCTCATGCAAATAAAAACGATACATAAATACATTCATCATATCTCATGCAAATAAAAACGATACATAAATACATTCATCATATCTCATGCAATAAAAACGATACATAAATACATTCATCATATCTCATGCAAATAAAAACGATACATAAATACATTCATCATATCTCATTTAATAAAAACGATACATAAATACATTCATCATATCTCATGCCAATAAAAACGATACATAAATACATTCATCATATCTCATGCCAATAAAAACGATACATAAATACATTCATCATATCTCATGTCAATAAAAACGATACATAAATACATTCATCATATCTCATGCCAATAAAAACGATACATAAATACATTCATCATATCTCATGCAACTACTAACTAGTGTATTTTTTAAATCGAAATTTCACAAATATTTTTCTAGTTGTAAAGCGATAGAAGCTAGATAAAGATGGAAATTGTCCTACCCAGGTACTGTACCAACACGACTCAAGAAACAGGTATAAACTAGGAACACTTATTTGATCATTCTCTTGTAGAAATTATTTAGAGATCGATTTACTAATAGTGGAATATCTTTAGATTGATTTAATCAGGTTTGACATCATCCTGGACAAGGTTGTGTAAAAAGCTACAAGTTGCCTGTACAGCTATAACATTGCAAACAACTAGCCGGTATTGTGTCGTGGACAGAAAACAGCTGCTTGTCTCTCTGAAGTCATAACACTTCTGTCCATGACGAAACTTTCTGTACACCTAGCTCTAGTTTCACTCCTTTTAGGGAAAGAAAGTTGGAGAGAGAGAGAGAGAAGTCTAGAACAAATGAATTGGTTGGGGAGAAAGAGAGAGAAGTCTAGAACAAATGAATTGGTTGGGAAGAGAGAGAGAAAGATGTCTAGAACAAATGAATTGGTTGGAGAGAGAGAAAGATGTCTAGAACAAATGAATTGGTTGGAGAGAGAGAAAGATGTCTAGAACAAATGAATTGGTTGGAGAGAGAGAGAGATGTCTAAAACAAATGAATTGGTTGGAGAGAGAGAGAGAGAGATGTCTAGAACAAATGAATTGGTTGGAGAGAGAGAGAGAGATGTCTAGAACAAATGAATTGGTTGGAGAGAGAGAGAGAGATGTCTAGAACAAATGAATTGGTTGGAGAGAGAGAGAGAGATGTCTAGAACAAATGAATTGGTTGGAGAGAGAAAAGTCTAGAACAAATGAATTGGTTGGAGAGAGAGATACCCTTGCCATATCAGATCAGCTATTTTGGGCTACACTGCACTTCACTTTCCCGGGCCCCTGCTGGCTGGCAGAGGACCGTCTGTTTCTTGCGTCTGTTGCTAAAAACATTGAACTGCTCTTCGGTGGAAGTTATGTCATCTTCTTTGCCTTCCGCTTTTAGGCTCCTCCCCCTTTTAGGGCGACTTCTCTCATCCCCTTCACTATCTAATATTACTTCCTTTACTGTGACACTGTCTTAACTTTCAGCAACCTACGCCGAATAATGTAGGACACTTAAATAAATACATATTGTTTTTGTTTACAAAAGGGGTTCGTTTTCCTTTAGTTTGACGACCGTTTTGTTACCTGGATAAACTAATTATTCTTTTGATATGTGGCAACCGTTGTTCATGTTCTTCTTGTTGTTGAACGAATCGGACTTCTTCCCAGAGCCCATGAAGATTGTGCCTCAGGATTGTCTGGTCTGCATGAAGTCCGCTTCATTGGCCGTAGATATTCGTTTTATCTGTAAGAGTGCAAGTTTTTACCTGCGATACCCAGAGCATCAACGCATACAAAGTCGGGGAAGGTTTGGCCCAGAACACACAAAGGAATGACAGTTGTACATGGGCAGAAGCAACATTGATATTCTCACTCCATGGATATGCAGTTCTGCACTTGAACACGCCCTTACTTGCGACAGAGACGACCAGAGGATGACGGATCCTGATGTTGATTCCTCCTGGATTTTACCAGAGCCCTGTTAGCCAGGTAGCCCTGACACAACCATGACGAGGAAGGTTTGGACTTTAGAGGATCCTGTTGCTGCTGATGATAATTTATTACAAGAATGAAAAAAGGTTAAATAGTCTGTTATAGGGTTGAAAAGTGTTATTAATGGTAAACATTTCACTTGTTATTTGTGTCAATCAAAGAGAAATCTTTTTCGTTATAAAATGAGTTGCATAGACGTACATGTATTTATGTTGTACGTCTACGTTACACATGTTATTCTAGAATAATGAAACTCGTATTGAAATTAATAAATCTATTTTGTTGTTACATGAAAACCGTGTTTTTGTACGTGTTTAAATATCTTCTGAGATGTTACGAAAACATCTTGTTTTGTTACTCTGTGAATCGTTTTGAGGAACAAAAATTATGCCAGTGCTTGTCAATTGTGAGCTTACTATTGGCTTGGTTGGTTTTCTTTGGGGAGAGGGAAAAGAAAGATAGCTTCTTTTTACCATACTAGATGAGGGGAAAGGAAGATAGCCTCTCTTTACCATACCAGATGAGGGAAAAGAAAGATAGCCTCTCTTTACCATACTACATGAGGGGAAAGGAAGATAGCCTCTTTTTACCATGCTGGGAAGAGGGGAAAGGAAGAAAGCGTCTCTTTGCCATACTAGATGAGGGAAAGGAAGATAGCCTCTTTTTACCATGCTGGGAAGAAGGGAAAGGAAGACAGCCTCTCTTTACCATACTAGATGAGGAGAAAGGAAGATAGCCTCTCTTTACCATGCTGGGAAGAAGGGAAAGGAAGATAGCCTCTCTTTACCATACTAGATGAGGAGAAAGGAAGATAGCCTCTCTTTACCATGCTGGGAAGAAGGGAAAGGAAGATAGCCTCTCTTTACCATACTAGATGAGGAGAAAGGAAGATAGCCTCTCTTTACAATACTAGATGAGGGGAAAGGAAGATCGCCTCTCTTTACCATACTAGATGAGGGGAAAGGAAGATAGCCTCTCTTTACCATAGTAGATGAGAGGAAAGGAAGATAGCCTCTCTTTACCATACTAGATGAAGGAAAGGAAGATAGCCTCTCTTTACCATACTAGATGAGGGAAAGGAAGATAGCCTCTCTTTACCATACTAGATGAGGAGAAAGGAAGATAGCCTCTCTTTACCATGCTGGGAAAAAGGGAAAGGAAGATAGCCTCTCTTTACCATACTAGATGAGGAGAAAGGAAGATAGCCTCTCTTTACCATAGTAGATAAGAGGAAAGGAAGATCGCCTCTCTTTACCATACTAGATGAGAGGAAAGGAAGATCGCCTCTCTTTACCATACTAGACGACGGAAAGGAAGATCGCCTCTCTTTACCATACTAGACGACGGAAAGGAAGATAGCCTCTCTTTACCATACTAGACGAGGGAAAGGAAGATAGCCTCTCTTTACCATACTAGATGAGGGGAAAGGAAGATCGCCTCTCTTTACCATACTAGACGAGGGAAAGGAAGATAGCCTCTCTTTACCATACTAGACGAGGGAAAGGAAGATCGCCTCTCTTTACCATACTAGACGACGGAAAGGAAGATAGCCTCTCTTTACCATACTAGACGAGGGAAAGGAAGATCGCCTCTCTTTACCATACTAGACGAGGGAAAGGAAGATCGCCTCTCTTTACCATACTAGACGAGGGAAAGGAAGATCGCCTCTCTTTACCATACTAGACGACGGAAAGGAAGATAGCCTCTCTTTACCATACTAGACGAGGGAAAGGAAGATAGCCTCTCTTTACCATACTAGATGAGGGGAAAGGAAGATCGCCTCTCTTTACCATACTAGACGAGGGAAAGGAAGATAGCCTCTCTTTACCATACTAGACGAGGGAAAGGAAGATAGCCTCTCTTTACCATACTAGATGAGGGAAAGGAAGATAGCCTCTCTTTACCATACTAGATGAGGGGAAAGGAAGATAGCATCCTTTTTCCATGCTGGGAAGAGGGGAAAGGAAGATAGCCTCTCTTTACCATGCTGAGAAAAGGGAATTTCCTCAAAGAAAAAGTTATTTTTAGAATGATGAAATTTTCTTTCGTCTTCACAAGTGCAGAAATTCCAGTTAGATTTATGTTCTGTTTAACGACCTCTCACCACTATAACTCTCATTTTTTTTTTGTAGGTGTTCATAAATTTTGTCAAGCAGCAGACAGAAATTATTCAAGAACTTGAAGAAAATAAACAGTTAACAAATCCCAGCAACAAAACTTGTGAATCACCAAGAAACAGCGAAGACGCATTGGAAGTCGAAGCTGATGAAGTCACCTACAGTTTTGACAGAGACGGGGTATGTGGATAGTCTTTTTCATCGCATTTGTTTGGTACGAGTGTACACACTCCATCAAAAATAACAACAAAAATTATGCTTTGCCAGTGTTTGCACTAATATTCATATTCATATAAAATAACATCTGAATTGGTGAAGTTAAAAAGAAAGAAAACGTTTCATATTGGAAAGTTTTTAAAAAGCATATGAATCGGTACGGATAGCAGAAAGAAAACGTTTCATTATGGAAATAGATTTGCTTTCTCATAAATACTTGAAGTGGATTCGTCCAGCAATTTTTATATTCTAACTTTCCTGTGACGAGATGGATATATATATATATATATATGTATATATATATATATGTGTATATATATATATATGTATATATATATATATATGTATATATATATGTATATATATATATATATATATGTATATATATATATATATGTATATATATTAGTCTAAATACGATTTTAGTCATTTATACCCCGTTCCCCCCAAAAATGCAGTTTAAATTCCGAGGAACACTAACTAAATCCACATATCGCAGACTTGTATAAACCGATTTACCACTGGAAGATTCACAAATACAAAAGTGGACTCAATATATCAGTGAAACCTTAAGTTAAATCGTGAAATAGAAAAAGGGGATCATCAGCTGCTAACCACGTAAATGTTTTGGAGATTTAAAAACAGAACAGTTATTAAATTCATGGCTCTCCAACAGTACTGATCAAAATACCACCTTCCCCATAACCAAATGTAGACACAATTCAGTTATTATTTCACAAATTTAAAAAAAAATTAAATCAAAAAAGAAAACTCTACTCTTAACCACCATGGGAGATACTTGAAGCACCAACTTAAAAGTAAATAGCCTCATAAAAAAATGAGAACAAATACACCCAGATCTAACTTGTGATTGGTAGTTGGCATATCAAATTATATAGGAATAAATATGCATGAAAAAATAAAAAAATAAACCATAAGTACCTTTGGTACCAGAGAAGCATAAGAGGAAGGAAACCTAGCCATACGCATCTAAATACCCAATATATATATATATATATATATATAAAGCAATCTAACAAAAGATATAAGCGTCAACTAATATCTTATTTTAATTATTATAATATATTAATAATAATAATATGAGAGAGAGATAAATACACATTGCTCTTTATGAGTGGAGGTTACCTCTGATATATAACCCGGTTGTTGTTACTGAGTTACCACTATGTAACTATCATTTCGTTCCAAAAAGTCATTTTATCTTTGAAACTTCAATCAACTCAAAATCATACCGTGTCTTCGTCGTCATTCATGCATGTGCGTTATGCTGCCTTCTGATAACAATTTTGCTAGCTATAAAAAGCCATCTGACATGCTTCTTAAATTAATTATTCAATTAATCAACAGAATGAGTGATTCACCATGATCGTCCAGTAAGCTGCAAGGGGAAGAGAGAGATTTTAAGCTAATTGCTTAATTATTTAACTTTGTGTTATCAGTTCAGCTGCTCCATCCAAACTACTTAAAATTGTGCCAGCTCCTGTCTGATGTCACATCCATACAAAATATTATGGACTTCCTTTCTCACAAATTTTAGCTTATGAAAAAAATGTCAAATGTGATCCTTTGTTGGGAATGTTTTCTGCTTACAACACCAGATTTATCTGAGTAAATATATTTTAACTAATATTTACCCACCAATATTTAACGTGATAGTTAAATGATAATTCATTGAAAAGGCAATAATTAACTAAAAGTCGAAAATGTAAGTAATGAAAATATTTTGATAAATCTTGATCTAATATATAACATTAAGTCTGTCAGATTGTCCAAGTTAGATCTAAATAGCAATGCATTTTACAAATTGATATTTGATTCTGCCTAGCCAATTTTTATCTAATATTGTACCATGTTCTTTGCAATAAAAAGAATACTTTGCCACAGTTTCTGTAAAATATACTTATTCTGGCCTGGAGGATTGGTAAGCTGGAAACATTTTTAATGATGATCTAAAAAGCAAAAATCAGCTTACATCATTAATAATAATAAATTTGTTCACTAAATAATAGCCTATTTATTTCTTACAATTATTTGACTAACATAACAGTAGGTAAAATATTTTCTTTTAAAACAACTATTTAAACTATTGTTTTACCAGTTACCTGGATTGAACTAAGTAATTTGGGAAATAATTTATAGCGAAGTATGTTGCATGTTACAATAATAGCAAATAAAAATTGGTTGATCAGAAGCAAAGTTTGATTTATCAGCTTAAATATTGTCTGACTTTGAAAATCGTACAAGATAACTTTGTATGTTAAATGTATTCTCCTGTAGGTTTGTAAGATATTAATCTAGAATAAAAATGAATTTTTCAAACATTTATACTTAAGATATAATCCATGTAGATGTTAGATGCATTCATCTTTTAACAAAGCTTGAATTTCTTCTATTGAGAACAAATAATAGAATAGAGACGCTGGTTCTTCCATTAACTTCTGTTTTTATTGTAAAATTTACTGAATTAAATTATTTAAAACATCAAATATTGATATGTTTATTTGATATTTCTTTCTTTTTATTTATTTTACAGGCACGCCTTGCCATCCTCAACATGGAAATGTCGACGTGTTGAAAACCGTCATATTTATTCCCTCCTCCCAGAAACTTTTATTAAATCATATTTTCACATTCTTTCAATCTTACTTGAAGCTGTGATTGCACACAGATATTTCAAAATCTAATTTCATTCTTCATAACAGAAAAAAAAATTCTTGTTTTTTTTTTGTAATAAAACTGGTTTGCACAAATGTTTCTTCTCGAACAAAGGTGTATATTTAGTTCAAGAAATGTTCGAATAAAAGGAGAAAAACACATTTTATTGATTATTTGTTAATGTTGAAGTTGCAGAAGTTAAAGGTAATACACCAGACTTATGGGTGGGCGAAAGCCCCTCAGCTAAGACAAATATGGGTATTGGTGGCAAGAAGGACATTCAAAATGACAATGGGGGCTTTAGCAACAAATGAACAAGCTAAGAGGGATGCTTAAAAATGCTATTATGAGAGATTGTTGAATACTGAGTTTTCATAGGATTGAGAAATTCTTAAAGTTACAGAAATAGTACAAGAATTGAGAAAAAAAATGGTACAGAAAACTAAGATGAGGAAGGGTAAGACTGCAGGATCCTCAGGTGTTGTCTCAAAAATGTTAACGGCTGCAGATGAGTCATTGAGATGATTACAGATTTATATTTAGGGCTTTCTGGGAGAAATTTTCAGCAATTCTTCAGGTGCACCCAAATTTACACCTTGGTAAAATCACTGTAGTCGCGATTTTGCAAAAATTAGAAATTCGCGAACTTCAAACGGGCATATCTTGAGAAATAATTGGAGTTAGAAGACAAATGAGCCCATTTTTTGCAACCTCAGACTCTGAGCTATTCAAATATATAGGTTTCGTAATGATTTTAGAAAGTTGCTAAAAATCCATATGTCCGCTTGCCAGCCCACTGTGTACTGTCGACTAAAAGAAGAGTCTATCAAGCGTGTGTGCATAGTGGATGATATATGAAAGTGAAACCTAGTCAGTCAGGGTTGAGGATATGTGTTGCCTGGAGAGAAATGGTGAGATATGATAAATGTTTAATGTGAGTTTTAAAACCATGCTAAACACATGCCCGGATTCTACTTTTTAACACTTTCGTCAACAAGAACGGACGTATATTTTGCTTTATCCACAGAAGGGTCACCCCTCGTGAAGAATGAAGAAAAAATAAGGAAAGTCTTGTTTTGAAAAAGACGTTATACGTCGAAAGTCACAGCTTTTTAAAATAAATGCTTTTATTCATTAAAAAAAATAACTTTACGAAAATAATGTTTTCTAAGATGTGACCAACTCCTTTCATGCATTTATTTTAATGCGATTCTTGTTTTTTGTTGTAACAAAAAACAAGAATCGCATTTATTTTAAAAAGCTGTGACTTTCGACGTATAACGTCTTTTTTAAAACAAGACTTTCCTTATTTTAAACTGTAGTTTAAAAAGATTCCTTTTTGATTCACCCAAATAACAAATGGGACAATCAATAAAACATCTCTTCAACCTCTAACAAATGTTTTATTTGAATGAACTCATATATTTGTATAATTTGGATTATTCGGACTACTGTCCTCATCTTTAGTGTTATTCTCACAATATTTCGGACGATGTAACCTCCGATCTTCTTCAGGTGTGTCTTGTCAAACTCGGGAATCTTTGTCGAACTCGCAAGGACCAGTGGCGTAACGGATAAAGTACTGAGTAAAATTCAGTTCTAGGTGACACTCTTCTGGAGGTTGAAGGTTCAATCCTCAGTGCGGGCGATGCTAAGAATTGCGAATTACTGAAGACTTCTACCCGGTCATGGTTGACGGAATGAGAGCATGCTACCCCTGTGGATTAAATAAAGGGTTCCGTTCGAAATTCTGTGCAGATTCCTGAGTTTGACTTTCTTCATGTGTATCTTGTCAGAGGTTACATCGGCCAAAACGTTGTGAGAATAACACTCAAGATGAGAACAGTAGTCCGAACAATCAAATCATCAATCGTCATCTCAAAAAGTCAGAAACAAACTCATTTATTTCCCTAAAAGTCATGAAGTTTCAAAATAGGTAGAATAGTATGTTAGAATTTGGTGAAAAAATGGGTTAACGGTCATAACTGCATCTAACGGGATGAGTTGTCAATGCAAAGTTTGTGTTGAAGGGTCGTTTTAATGTTAAATTTCAAAAAGGTTAAGCATGAGTCAACTCTATTTGACTATAGTTTGTGTAATTGGTCGTGTAACATGGGGAGACGCTTTTGTAAGAGATATTTCTTAAGTGAAAAATCAGTACGAGCTAGAAACAGACAAGAGAAGGATGTATAAATTTGAGGCTCTAAACCTACCTTATATTTTAGTTAAAGAAATGAACCCACAGTGTTAGTTAAATAAAGTATATTTTTGAAGACAAAACTGTCATTTTTGTATCCAAACATTTATTCTAGCTTGCTGTCCTTGGATTGAGCCAACGTTTTTTCCGACGAAAGCAACAAATAATTTCAGACTTACCCAAGTTCCCAACTAACTGCATCAATAGCAAAGTTTTGCGGACACTGACAGAGCAACTAGTCGGAACGCATGTGATCCTCATAACATCAGAGTACATTTAGTGCTGAGTCAACCAGAATACAATACTGAGTGACACCCCCCCCTGCCTTGATTGTATCACAGCAGTAGCATGCTGAGCAAAGAAATGACAACTGATCAACAAGTCACAACATTTTACTTGTGTTCGATTGCATTCCAAGAAGTTAAGGTGTTCAATAATAAGTCAATGGTTATTTATCAACGTTATGTAAAGGTGAGAAATACATGAAGTTGTAGACACTCGTCTTCTAACATGCTTCAAGTAATACATTTTTTGTTGTTGTTTTATCGTTAGCTACAAAGCGTAGGTAATAATTAAAAACATGTTTTTATTAAAATATTTTATCATGTAATGTCAGAGTGCATATATGAAACAAAGAAACGGTTGTTATCTGAAAACAAAACTATATGGAAGAAATAGTGTAAACTCTTTCGCAATATGAGTGTATGAAAAAAACGAGTGAAGTATAATTTTATACTCCATGTATCGAAGAATACACTGAAGCATTAATGTTATTTTTGTAAATTCAAAAAGCTAAAATGAAAATTTTTGTTGTGCTGATGAAAAAAAAAGAAGTGATTAAACTAAAATTTAAAAGGTAATTTCATTTTGTCTTTAAACCTTTTTTTATATAGTTCATGGGAAGTGTATTTCTTCCACAAATATGGAGGTTCCAAATTATCCATAATCAATTCTTCTGAAAGAAAATAATAAAAATCTTGTCACTGTTTTCATGAGAACAAGATTAACAACAAAAGTTAAAAAAATATGCATAAAATTAGTAGTTAAAAATTGCAAGCAAATAATATATGCACCCTGTATGTATATACATATATATATATTACATATATATATTTATTTTCCACCATTTATCGCTAACATGGGAAGCGGTTTTCAGCCCGTTGAACTTTTGCATATCTGGTTTTGAACTGCATTTTTCCTCATGGTGGATATACACCGAAATATATATCCTCTGTTAATCATTTGGATTATCCTTTAAGCATTGAACTTGAACGCTACACTAAAGAAACATGCAATACTTTGAAGGGTTTTTTTTTAAGATAAAAAAAAGGTTTTGTTGCCAGGAAAACCCCTTAAAACCCTATTCAAAGTTTTTCAATCTTTTAAAAACTTTTAAAAAAATATTTGAAACATTCTTTTATTAAATCACAGGATAGCTTACCCCTCTGACGGAAAAAAAAATATTTGAAACATTCTTATATTAAATCACAGGATAGCTTACCCCTCTGACGGAAAAAAAAATATTTGAAACATTCTTTTATTAAATCACAGGATAGCTTACCCCTCTGACGGAAAAAAACAATTTTTTGAAAAAACTAGGTTGACTTAGTTATTTGTCTTATTTTTGTTCAACTATGTTCAGTTTTAAATAATATTTTTGTTTTGGCTCTTATATATATTTTTCTCTCTCATATATAAAATCTAAGATATAAAGTAAAGCAAGTCTGTTTCTCGAATCTTTATGGTTAATAATTCCTACAAAATCAATATTTGATTCTGGTTCACCAGTTTCTTTTGTGGAATGTTGGTGCAGGTTGTTAACAACAAAAAAGTGTATTTGAATTTAATTTTTTTCAAAAAAATAAATTATTTGCCTCAAAGATTTAAAAAATGAATGACATCTTAAATAATGATCTAGATAGCAGAAGCAGTAAAAATATTAAATGCTTCACATTGACAGAAATATAACCAGCTGGAAGCTCAGTTGGGAGAGTGACAACCTGAAGATCTAAAAGTTCTGGTTTCAATTTTGGGTCTTTGCATCGTTTTCTCTTTACTGTTGGAAATCTATTGATACATTTTTTATTTACATAAAAATGCAATAGCGTAAAGTACTAAAACCAATGCATTTCCGTTTCTCCGTGAACAAATCATCTATTTTAATATTCTGTTACAGCAATTTGGAAACGTTTGAACTGTTGAATAAAAAGTAAATTCAACTAGCTTCAAAAATTCTTAGCAAATCCTTGATTTAAAGTTTTGGAACAATGTTATAAATACAGATTAAAACAATATTATCAAACTATAGCTAATTGTTAAGATAACAATTTGGTTCAATTAATAATTTAATGACCAAATGATACTGAAATAATTCAATTTAACTTTTCAAATTATATTTTAAAAACTCAAAAAATATTTAAAAAAAAAAAAAAAGACAAAACAAAATGGAAGTAAAAACACTCCCGGGCAAAATTGAAAATCAAATCAAAATCTTTTTCTTAATAAATATTTATTAAAATCATCAAATAGGTTTTTATACTGAACTGCATCAACATTTAACTGTAGATGCAGAGATCAATAAATTGACTAAAGGTCAACTTGGATCACAAATGGACGGATTGGCAATCATGAATCAACAGCAAATATGGAAAAAAATATGATCAAGTCATCCACTTTTAGATTGGAAAAAATGTTTGTTATATACAGGCAGTTTAACTAATATATGAAGAAAAGTCAGACGGATTCTCAGACCTACATAGCATTTCATCTCCCAAATTGATATATAATTCTGCCTTCCCAGTGAATTATGGAATTTTCAATCCGTGTTATTCACATAATGAAAAAGCAATTTCGGTTAACTATGTTAACAAGAGGAAAAGGGCTGAAAGAACACAAATTTAAACCAAATAACTTTTACCAAATGCAAGAAAATTTAGTCTTCTATCGATCTGTGCAGGAATTTTTTTTTAAGTCTTTGTTTTTTCAGATTTTGTATTATTGCCTCAAAGGCTTGTAAAAAAGGGTTTCAAGGTGGCGCCGTATTTTACTTGATGTGATGGTTCGATGTTGTATGTTTAACAAACGAAGAATCTAAAATTAAAAATACAACTAATTGGTAAAATATTTACTTTTCGACCGATCTGTATATTTTTAATCTACTGAAACTGTTTTTCAGTTTTTTTTTTATTTCAAAATACTTTGCACTATACAAAACCAAGTCCTGGCAAAATTGTCGTCCATCTTGAAAAGCATGCTGGTAAAGTAAAAGTGACGCTAAAAAATGCGTAGATAATAAATCTTACAATAAGTAAACAGACGTGAAAATTATATAGATATTCTTGAGTTTTGTAACAGTTATTTGTTATCTAATTGTTTTTTTTTCACAAATATTTTTCTTAACTATACTGCACAATCGCTGTAATTTCAATCTATATTTCATCGATTACATACTATATGTGTATTTATATATATATATATTTATGGCCGGATATAGTAATGGAAAATTCACACTAAACACCGCTATCTTTCCATGGATAGTCATCTACGTTCATTAGCCAATCAAATCGCTGTGTTTGTTACAAATAAGGACAAACAAATTTCCTAGAGAGAGACAGATAAAATTATAACAGTATTCGAAACCCTAAGAAGATCCCTTTGTTGCTCGGGGTCATAAAAAACAAAATAGAAGAAGTGAAATAGTGTGTTTAACATCTTTATATTAAGACTTCTATCTCTCCTCCTCTATCTCTAGCCATCCTTTTATCTTTCTTTCCCTCTCTCTCATTTTTCCGTCCCTCTCCCCAACCCTCTCTTTCTCCTTCGTCCATTCCTTTTTCTTATTTTAATACTTAATTTCTTGCTATCCCTCAATTTTAACATGTTAAGTTATAATAAATTGTTTAAAGACAAAAATATGTGCCAGAAGTAATACTGTAATCTTACAATTTTGTTATTTTGAATATTTGGTCAGGGTTTACTTTGTCATGACAGTTTGTCCTGACAAACCCCTGTACAGAGAGACCTTAGACACTCGTATCCAACAGGCTGTGCGCAAGCAAGCTGGAATAAGTATTTGCATACAAAAATGTCTTTGTCATTTTTGTCTTTAAACAGTTTATTATAACTTAATTAACACTGAATTATTTTTATTTAAAAAATTAGATGTCTAAATACGAAATTATCTGTGTCTTTATTTATCTGACATAACCTTAAAGTAGGCTTCTTTGTCCTCCCAAAAGTTATTTTATTTGTTTAAAACTAAACAATCTTATTTATGGCCGGATATAGTAATGGAATGATTTTTCTTTGGTGTAAGTAATAATTTTAAAAAGTCTGAACAGTAATATTAATAACTTCTTAATAAGTTCTTATTAGTATAAATATTACTTTTGTTAACCCATAGAAAATTTTAAACTCATACACAGCCATAGAGGACAGACATCTTTAAAAAAAAATAGGGGAGTTAACTCTGAATTAGGTTATACATACCTCTCTTGGTACACAAAATGAATTTTTTTTATTAAAAATTTTTTTTTTTTACTATTTGTCAATTTTCGCAACAAATTCCTACAATAGGGATAGCTAGTCTAATATATAAAGTTATTTTGTCGGATTTTTGGAGTTTGTTATTGATAGCAATTAATGATAAATCAATATTTGATTCTGACTAGCCAACTTTTCGCTTTTCCTTTGGACCATGTTTTTTATGCAAAAATGTATTTCGCTTCAGTTCTTTTAGGTAACACTTATTCCTGTTCGGATCTTTCTTAACATGGAAACATTTTCAACTAATCAGTTTTTACAGCTTGAGCTGCTTATATTGTGAATAAAAAAGTACATTTCTCTATCGATGACAGCTTTCAAATAAGAACTTTGTATTTTACAGAAATCTTAAACTACTTACTTGTTCTCCTTATTTGTACATCATAATAGTAGGTAAACTTATTTTTTATTTATATTGTTGTCTATCGGTAATTGCATAAGCGGTCTTTGGGCTGATTCATAGACTTATAATTCCTGAATAAGTTAAGTTCATTATTCTTTTCTAAACTAAATTCTTTCCGGATTTACTTTTCTATTTTTCTTTCATGTTTGCATTTTTATCATCCATGATTTAATTAAAAGTTTTAATTATTTTATATTACTCCCTAGTTGTTATCACCTGTAACAAGTATTGAACCATCAACCTCCAGAAGACGCTCAGTTAGAACTGATTGCTAATTAACAACGGCGTTAATTAGCAATCAATTCTAACTGTTGCACCACGGAACGAGAACAACCTGCTCCGTAGATTAAATCAGTTGAAAATTCTGTATAGGTTCTCCGAGTTTGATAAAAAGATTCCCAAGTTAGAAGAAATGCAGTTGAAGAAGGTCGAGGTTACATCGGCCGATATGTTGTCAAAAATAACGGTACTGGTACAGTTTATGACCCATGCTGAAACCGACTTTTTGTTGGCATCTTCCGGCAGTTTACATAAACAGCCGGAAGATGCCGACGCGCTTAGCTTGCAATTGCGAATTGAGTAAATCTTAAAATTCATTAAGTTAAGACAATTGATTAAAGTGATAATGAATTTCAGTGTTTTAAGACAGACGATTCAGTCTCCCGAAAGACTAAAAAATCTAAACAATTTTTTTTTCACCCTAACTCTATTAAAAACAATGTAAAAAAAACTTTAGTTTTAACCATAACCTAGTAGGTTTGGTTCAAAAGCTGTACCAGTACAAAAAAAACAATTTATCGAAACAAAAAAAAACAAAAATTAAACACACCTTAACTTTCTCGTGAAAAAAAACCTTATAACAGTTTCTTCAAAAAATAAATATTTTTCATCAAATTTTACATAAAGTGATTGCTGTTTTTTTTCGTTTCATTATTTTTTCCTGTTTGATAATGTCGCCTCGTTTTGATTTTGAGGCCAAAACATTTTCATTCAGCACCTTCCGGCTGTTTACGTAAACAACCAGAAAATGCCGATGAAAAGTCGGTTTTAGCATGGGTCACAAACTGTACCAGTACCGAAATAACAACCAAGATAACCAAAATAATACAAATTTTCAATCTCTATCTCAAAAATTCTGAAACAAATATTTGTTTAAAGTTTCTAATTGGTTATTTTGTAATAATATTTCGATGCGGCCGTGTAAAAATCAGGTTAGATTGGAAATTTTCCACGTAAGATTAAAATTACATAAGAGAATGGAAAATTCCGCTTAAACGAGAGATACATGTTACAGGAAGTTGAATCATCGGCGGAAGTCCAAAATGACACGGACAGATAAGCTGATTGGGTTCAGTCACAGTTTTTCTAAGCTCAGGGGCGATGAGAAGCTTAAATGCAACCTTACAGTGCAATTTGAAATTTGATTGAAGGTTGCTTTTGAAATACTTAACTTTAAATGTAATACTATTTAGATGCATATGTGTAAAAATAGAGTTAGATTGGAAATTTTACACATGTTTAAAATTACATAAGAGAATGGAAAATTCTATTAGAAGTAAGAATAGAATGAGAGATATGTGTTACAGGAAGTGGGATTATGGGAGGAATTCAGAGAGGACATGTAGGGAGGAAAGTCTTTGGCAGATAAGCTGATTGTGTTCAATTGAAGTTTTTTAAAGCTTCTACCCTACCATTTGATCTATAGCTGGAGGAAGGACATATGGATTAATTCCAAAGAATATTCGTGAAAGTGTTGTAGTAATTACAACAGAACACGAACCATGCACGCCGAGCCAAGAATCGACGGCTGTAACCACTACACCATGTCACTTCCACCAATGTAGGTTAGTCTGTTCAGAAAATTCCATGAAAAACCCTCAGAAGAATTTACGGGGGTAAGGCGATGGAAAGCTTACATGTAACTTTACAAAGCTGTGAGAGAATGAAGGAATAAAACATCAAGAGTCATGAACCATTAAGCAACATTGTTGAGACTTCTACCCGATCATGGCTGACGGAACGAGAACAAGCTACCCTCGTGGATTAAATAAAGGGTTCCGTTCGAAATTCCGTACAGATTCTTGAGTTCGACAAGATACACCTGAAGAAGGTCGGAGGTTACATCGTCCGAAACGTTGTGAGAATAACATCAAAGATGAAAAAAATAATTGGAATAATCCAAAAAATACAAATTATCAAAGGACATGAGCCATTGAGCAACATTGTTGTTGGAGTTCTTTCTTTTATGTTGTGCAGGAATGCAGCTACTTTGTCTGCCACATCACCACAGAAATACGACCAGCTGATTCTGCCGACAAAGTGAACGCACACCTCATCTATGCTATAATATTTTGTTTTTAGCTGCGTCCAACCATCTCTATAAGGGGCTCTGTCTGTCTATCACGCTTAAGCTTGAAATGCACATGAAATCACGCTTAACACGGAATGCACACGTTTAATGGACGCAAACGAAGAAGATCTGTTGTTTTATTGAAATAACATCTAAGTCATTGGAACTTCAGAATTTGAGAATTAAAAAAAATGATTGTCTTGTAAGAAAATGTTTTCGAACCAACAAAAGTTGGAAATGTTGTTGCACTCCTTGTTTTTTTAATTAAAAGAGAACCCTCGAGATGCCATGATATGAGAACCGTAAGTGTGCGATGATATGAACAACATTGAATAATTGTAGAGTGCAGAAAATCTCTGCGACTGATATATGCAATATTTAAACGCACGGCAGAGCAATGATGGATTCTGAGCCTTTTCATGTTTCGCCATCAGGAATTTAAATGGAATTCTTCCGGTTGCTCCATGGGTTCCAATGGTGACAGATGTTTTTGAAGACGTTCCAACAATGGAATGGCAACGGGACAAAAATCACAGTTCCACATTTCCATGATCAATTGCTGCACTTCCATGGGTGGAGAGGACGCAGCCGTAGGGTCATCCCTTTCGCCGCCGCTTGATATCATTTTGGAAACAACCATTTCATCTGTGGAAACAAACAAACAACATAAAAAAACAAGAAGAAGAAGAAGAAGCATCATCATCATAATAATCATAATAATACGTCTGTGTAGGACGGCTTTTAGAATTTTACTTCTATAAATCACTTATCTTTGACAATAAGTTAGAACTTTGTTGAATGGAGCAATTTTGTTTTGGTTAATTTGGGGTTTTGTATTGCCTATTACTACGGTGTTGCGTTAATTTCTTTACCTTAAATCAAGTAAAACCGTAACGAGAAAGATGTTTTTTTGTACATTTGCAGATTAACAACCTCCACTGAATTATTGCCCCCCCCCCCAAGAAAAATAAGATTCTACTTTTGTTAAACGATTATGTATGAAAAACTTAGCAGAGATAAAAAGAAAAACTATTAATTTAGAATTTAGAATGGGAGATCAGAAAAACATCTTTTTACCACTAAGTTCAAGTGGCTGCCAGTTAGGGTTAGAGTTTGGTTTAGGATTAAGTGAAAAATAATTTATTGGAAAGTTTTGAAAAATAATTTATTAGGGAGAAAGAATGTTTCGAAAAAAAATTATTGAGGAGAATGAAATGCAACTATATAATTTCAAATGTAATGGGTACAAAATTGACTTCAGATCGGTAAAAGGAGACGATACAAAACAGAAAATAACCAAAACGAAATTGCTCCAGTCAAAAAGTTCAATAGCACCTCTCTAGCCAGGTCTTTATTTATCGGTTTTTCTCCCAAATCCTTCCTTATCACTTCTTCCCATGTTTACCTTGGCCTTCCTCTGTCAACTGATCTTGCCACCTCAGCTGTGACCAAACCAACAAAGTGTCCTGTTTTTCACACATCGCGCTGTATTGATTGGATTTAATCTTCCTCTGAGATCATCAGATCTAAGCCTATCCTTTAAGACTCACATTACACATTCATCGTATCATTTATCTCAATGCAACACAGATCTTCAACCCGCACTGGCCAGGTTTCACTCCCATACATGACATTCTTTGCACACATGCCTGGTAGACTGTTCCCTTGGTCGACAGCGATACCGCTCTGCAGAATTTCCCTGAACTTCCTCCATCCATTCTTAACTCTTGCTATCACACCAGCACCAGCTCCTTCATACTCCAATGGTATCACCAATGTAACAAAACTTCTCAACAATCTCAATGGTATCACCAATGTAACAAAACTTCTCAACAATCTCAATGGTATCACCAATGTAACAAAACTTCTCAACAATCTCAATGGTATCACCAATGTAACAAAACTTCTCAACAATCTCAATGGTATCACCAATGTAACAAAACTTCTCAACAATCTCAATGGTATCACCAATGTAACAAAACTTCTCAACAATCTCAATGGTATCACCAATGTAACAAAACTTCTCAACAATCTCAATGGTATCACCAATGTAACAAAACTTCTCAACAATCTCAATGGTATCACCAATGTAACAAAACTTCTCAACAATCTCAATGGTATCACCAATGTAACAAAACTTCTCAACAATCTCAATGGTATCACCAATGTAACAAAACTTCTCAACAATCTCAATGGTATCACCAATGTAACAAAACTTCTCAACAATCTCAATGGTATCACCAATGTAACAAAACTTCTCAACAATCTCAATGGTATCACCAATGTAACAAAACTTCTCAACAATATCAATGGTATCACCAATGTAACAAAACTTCTCAACAATCTCAATGGTATCACCAATGTAACAAAACTTCTCAACAATCTCAATAGCCTAGTGATCTAAACATACTTTCTCCACATCTGAGTTCTCATCCATCTCCATTGTCTTACACTTCTTGCATAAGAAAACATTTTCTTTAAACAAGTAGGTCGACTGTAATTGAACGTAACTCGAAGGCTCCCTTTTCATTGACTACTACACCAAGATGTAGGGGAGTGCATCACTTCTTTCCGGATTGCTCTATTTATACTTGATCCGCTCCTTATAATACTGAATATTTAGCAAGGCGGCATCAAGTACCAGTTTTGGTATGACTCGACTGAGGATTGAACCTCGGTCTCCCAGCCCATTAGTGAACACTTGAGCCAAATGGGTTGGTATCCTTAAACAATCTTGATATTAAAACAATACAAACTGGCATCATTCATGTTGTCTTTGGCAGATTTTCTTACAAAATCACAGAACTATATTCAACATTGTTGAAGCATCGTACATGAACATTAAAAAAAAATCCATAGTTAAAGGTTAAGGGGTTGATGCAGATGAGTAGTATTTTTCCAAAATGTCCTTCTGTGGCATCTTCGACTGATTTACTCTTGATCCACAGCTTATAATGCCGAGTATTTAGCAAATAAAACTCAATCTCTGACATTCTCTAGCGGATCCATGTCCCAGTTTTGCCTGGGAAAGAATATTTAATCAAGAATTTTTTTTTATCTGTAATTACTATAAACAGCTGTAAACAACTTTAATACCTTTATTTGGAATATGATTTGAAAATTCCACCAATCTATCAAGAATTATAGATAATAATACAAGTTTAGAAATTCAAATATTTTTCTAATCGAAAATAAAGAATCTTTACTTATCAGTATTCATAGATGATTCCACAAGAATCTTTCCTAGAGAATTCATTTGAACTTGTTTGTGAAGATACAGAAGAAAAAACAGTTTCAATCTATTTCTTTGCTGTGTGGCCCAGTAGAAGTGTTTATTATTATGTTATTATTAAAAATATTATTGTATTTGTTTTGTTGGTGAAGTAGAATAGTCGCCGATTTGTATTTTTGAAGAATACGATGAGGAAGCAAAATAATGTATATGTTTATTTATTCTGGAATATTTCGTAAGTGAATAAAAAAAGCAACATGTGATACGTCTCAAGCACTTCTGTGTTATAGCTCAAAATGTAAAGAAAACAACTCATATTTTACCTTTAACTTAAAATACGAATTATCTCCCTTACATTTTAAACCTTTTCGGTTATTATTAGAAATTATCGCCATTGTAATACTTTTCCTTGCAAAAATAATTATTTTCGGAAAGAAATTGAAGCAGATTACACTTTTTTTAGTGTAAAGAACATGATGCAAAGAATAAAAAGGAAAAAATTGCTAATTAGAATCAAATATCGATTTGTCAGATAGCATTGCTATTTATGAAAAATCTGACAAGATAACTTTATATATTATATTTTCTCAAAGAATTCAGGATACAAAATTATCTTGTGAGTTAAATTTACTTACCCAGAAATTCCGTGAGAATATTTATGAGTTTCTGACTGAGCTCAAAGCCAAAGCAAGCATTTGTATTGGTAATATCTCGACTGTAGTTTAAGAGAACTTGACACACAATTCCAGACAGTTGCCAGTCGTTTGGGCCAAAATCATGTAACACTTCCACCAATCTATCAAGAATAATAGATAATAATACAAGTTTAAAAATTCAAATATTTTTCTAATTGAAAACAAAGAATCTTTGCTTATCAGTATTCAAAGCCATTCCGTAAAAGTTTTATTTCTTTTAGGAATTCATTTGAACTTGTGAAGATACAAAAAAAAAACAGTGTAATATAGCAATCGATTTCTCAACTGTGTGGCCCAAAAGTGTTAATTATTATGTTATTATTAATTATTATGTTTTATGTCATTCAAAATACAAATCACCTGGATACCTCACCTCCCTCCTGGGTTACAAAATAAGCACTTTGATGTAAACATAATTTAACATCTTACTGAGGTATTTGACAATGGATCTATTTTTGTAATTTTTTTTATTTGGGTGTAAATTTAACTTTTTTCAGACATTGTTGTGTTTTGGGGGGTACATACAAAATGCCGTTCTGATGGAATTCAATGTTTGAAAAAAAATTTATGTTGCATTGTATGACTTAAAATAAACATTGTCTTGAAACAGCTGTAAACAACTTTAATTTGTAATATGATTTGAAAATAAATCATATAGTAAAAATACATACTATATATATATATATATATATATATATATATATATATATATATATAGCCGTTAGCCTTATCTCACTTAATATTGAGTTACTGGTGTTTACAAGTTGATGATAAATTTTAGTAGTTAACTACAAAAAGAGCTTTCTAATTGATTTAAATTTGAATATATATATATATATATATATATGACATTCTCTAATAAATATATATACTAGCAGATACATGTCCCAGTTTTGCCCGGGAAAGTATGGTAACCCAAGAAACTCCTGGCCCCAACCATAAATTATTTAATTACTAGCAGGACCCTCTATGTGCCGAATATCTACGTGCCTCCACCTCTAAGTGACCCATGGGGAGAAAACCCCTTTAAAACTTCAAATAAGTATATTTGATTTTAATGAAATGTCAACGGAAGGAAGGGGAGGGGCAATAAAACAAAGAAAATAATCTGGTGTTATGAACATAATAAAAAAGTACATAGTAGTGATACTCATCCAATCCCGAGCAACATTGAGTCTTCCTGCTAGTATTTATAACATCGGGTCTTCCAGTGCGTATTTATATATTTATCTTTTCTGGAATACTTTGGAAGTAAAAAAAAATAAAAAAATAAAAAAACAGCAACATGTTACGTTAAAGATATATGCAAAACTAATTCTCCACTGTACATTCTAAAAATAATGTGCGTTTTTTTCTGCCGGGAGTGATTCTATAATATTTTTGTTGGTGATGTAGAATAAGTGCCAATTTGTATTTCTGTTCATTCATGAAATTCCGGATGCAACATTAATTCCGGCTAAGATATACGGCAACAGTGTTATTTCCTAGTTTAGTCACCGAAAATATTATTGTATCAGTTTTGTTGGTGAAGTAGAATAGTTGCCGATTTTTTTTGTTTTTTTAAGAATACGATATGGAAGCAAAATAATGTATATATTTATTTATTCTGTAATAATTTGTAAGTGAATAAAAAAAGCAACATGTTACGTTAAAGTTATATGCGAAACTAATCCTCAAGTTTGTTTGTTTGGTGGAAACTAGGTTTGATTGAAATCTAAAATTTTAAAAAAACAACCACATGTTACGTTAAAGTTTATTTTCTATCGAGAATAAATCTGTATTTGTTTGGTTGTTGAAGTGAATAGTCGCCGATTTGTTGTTTTTTGTTTAATCAAGAAATCCCAGGCCCCAAAATAATTCTGGCTAAGATATACGGCAACAGTGTTATTTCCTAATTTAGTCAGCAAAACTATTATTAATTGTATACATTTCACTATTAAATAGACATGAAGCAAATTCAAAACACCATTGAAAAAATATTTTATTTTTCGAACGTCATTGAAAAGCTTATCTTACCGGAAATAGAAAAATAAAATAACTAACTAAATTAATGGAAAAAAGTAAGAAATGTGTTTGAACTTGAAGCCTAATCTGCTTTTCTCGAATACGTTCCGAGTTCTGAAAAGGAATCTGAATTAGCTTAATTTATCTGGAGTACCTTGATAATGTTAGTATTTTGTTGTTACATATGATGTTAAAAATGCGAAACGAATGTAAAAAGAAATAAAATATGTATAGGTTTTAATAATAAAGTATGTTAGAATTACGAAACCGCTATTCTTATATTCCATAAAACTGTACTTATTTTGATTAAAATTGTACAGTAGATAACAGAGAAAAACAGTAGCATGAAACAGTAAACACAAATGGTGTTCATGGTATTATTATTATGCCATGAACAATTAGATCCCATGTGTTACTGGTGGCGGTAAGAGTAAATATTAAGAAGCGAGTAAAAATGGCAACCACCTTCTTTTTGGAAGGTTTACTTTGGAGAAACAGTTAAGCTGGAGAAAATATAAAAAAGTTTGAAAGAAGACAAAATGAATGTATAATTTCGGGACACACGCATGAAGTTATGTCTGAATGTACAGGGGAAATATCCTAAATGCAGTGGCGTAGCTAGACCTTTTGCCGCCCGGGGCGGTAGTAAAATTGTAAAGTTTACAAGGAGTTATAAAAAGTATGCTACAAAAACAAACGTTTGGACAGTAATAAAATTAATGAATTCAAACTTTCGCGTGAGTGAGGTGTTGCGCTACGTGAAAGTTGACAGAAATGAAGTGACGGTGGAGGAGTCGTTTCTCCGCTTCATCGAAATAAAGGGTAAAAGCGCGGAGGACATTTCTGAACTCATTTTGAGAGAATTGGAGAATGATGAGATACAGATTGGTGACTGTATTGGCCAGGCATTTGACAATGCCGCTGTTATGGCAGGTCACCGATCGGGTGTGCAGAAACGAATCTCTGAAATCAACCCAAAAGCTCTATTTGTGCCATGCACCAACCATTCACTAAATCTGGCTTGTGTACATGCAGCTTCAGTAGCGGTTCACTCTGTTACATTTTTTGGCACACTGGACCGGTTATTCTCGTTCTTTTCTGCATCTACACATCGCTGGGACATCTTGATTCAGTTGACCGGTCTAAGTATCAAACGGACTGTGGATACTAGATGGAGTAGTCGAGCAGATGCTGTAGATGTTGTGATAAAAACAATAGTGGAAGTCGTCATTGCCCTGGAACAGCTCACAGAAGAAGGAGAAAATGCAACCACAAGATCAGATGCATCTTTAATTCTCAACTCGGTACTATCGTTTCCGTTTCTTTTATTTCTGAACCTTTGGAAAACTATTCTCCCAGAAATCAATGATGCCCAGAAATATCTTCAAAAAAAAGGGCTGGATCTGCAACAAAGTTCTGTCAGGCTGACGGTGTTGAAAGATTTCCTTCTTCAGAATAGAGAAAAGATAGTGGACACTGCAATAGACGAGTCAAAAACACTCTGCTCTGAAATGGGGATAAGCATGGAGCGTCGTATTCGCAAAAAGAAACGAATGGATGGTGAAGGATTGACTGATGCAGCGCTGAGTTTTGATACTGAGTTGAGACGGGAAATGCTGTCTGTCATAGACAGATTGACTGAAGAAATATCTTGCAGATTTCAACAAGTTCACAATCTTGCAAATAAATACGCTTTTCTTATACCGTCAAATCTGCTTGATGATAATTATGATTGTCAGCTTGGTGGATTTGACGAAGATATAGAAAAAGAGAAATTCTTTGCTGAAAAGAAGAGGTTACAGTATGTTGTAAAAGCTTCAGAAAAAGACAAAATCGATGGACCTCTTGAACTTTTGAACTTTATACAAAGATACCAACTTGGGGATTCCGTCCCTAATATTGTGATCTTGCTGAGAATTTTCCTCACCAGAGCTATTAGCGTTGCTAGCTGTGAGCGCTCTTTCTCAAAACTGAAGCTCATAAAAAACTACCTTAGATCAGCAATGAGCCAGACAAGACTTACAGACTTGGCAATCCTCTCAATAGAGAGGGAACTTGTCGAGGAAGTGAATTTTGATAGAGTCATTGATAACTTTGCCGAAAAAAAGGCGCGACAAATCTGTTTGTAAATTTTCAACCGACTTGATGCCTTGCGACAGTTCTCTCACAAAAAATAAATTTATAGCCTTATTTGCCATTCATAAATACATTTGTTAAAAATATATTAAAACTATTTTTAAAAGAGTTGAAACGTTATTAACAACAACAAATTTCTGAAAACCGAGCGATTACACACACGGATTTAAAAAAGCACCGATACAAGACGTTTTTTCTCTTCGGAGGGCTCGCCCTCTTAATAATAACATTATGAAGACAAAGAAAAGAAAACTACATCGGACTATTCTCTCCTTGATACATCCATGTTATTTGGCGAAAATTCGGACTTTAACAACAACGACAAAAAAGTAAATAAAAATGATTTTATCATTTCATAACATTTTCAGGTTTTCAAATGTTCTCATTTAAATTTATTATTATATAAAATTATAGTATAAAATTTCATATTTTTTGTTAACTTTTGTTTTTTTTAATTTTTTTCTCTACTTTCTATTTTTACCCTCTCAAAATGCCGCCCCCTCAGGTGTGCCGCCCGGGGCGGCCCGCCCCCCTCGCCCCCCCCTAGCTACGCCAGTGCCTAAATGTCAATCTTTTAATACATTGCAAAGAAACTATATCTGTATTTTGTATTGATAAGTTTGTTTTCATTGCTTGACTTGTAGAAAAAAAATCAAACAACTTTAATAGAAGTAGTAATAGCATTATCAGTATAAAGCAAATATATTTTTCATTTAAAAGAAGGCCCAAGATACTGTTTAGTTTTATTTGTTGTTTCACGTTCTCCCTCCTTTTTTCTGTCTTTTTCTATTTCTAATTTCATATTGTTCAGTTTATTGTTCTCTCACTTGTCTGTCTCTTGTATTATAAGCTAGTCTTTCTCTTTCTCTAAAAACTAACATTAAATGAATAAAAAAGTGTGTACCTATGAAGTTAAACTAGAACAACTCATAAACACATTATTTAATATTAGTAGTAATACTATTATCAGTGTAGATGAAATATAAAGATGAAATGAAAACCTATTTTTGATTAAAAAGGAGGAAGAAAGAATAAAGAAATGCCTGGCGTTCTATTGTTTGGGACGACATCGTCCATGAGGTAAGTAATCACCCACAATAAGCCATTTTATATTGTCTAACAATAATAAATGGAAGAGACGTTAAGTGAATTTAAATTAAAGAATCTAGAAAAACAGATTTTTTTAATCTATGAGGTGTAAGTATGTTGAAACAATGATGGGGCGAGGCAGCCATTTGTAAAAATAAGCTGAAGCAATAAAGGGTAAATTACTTTAAAAAGTGCAATTTATAGAGTAGATTTTTTAAGTTTTTTAATTTAGTAAATTATGAAAAGTTTATAAATTCATTTTGTGAATATTATTTTAATAGATAAATTAAATATTACAGTATTGTTTGGTTTTGTGCTGAATGACACTGGTGCTTTAAAAGTCTGTCGCCACCCGAGCAACTTTCTTAGGAAGAGTAAGTATTTTCAGAAATAAAATGAAAGAAAATATATTCAGGCCAATAATATAGTGGGGAAAGCTAATAAAAAATAGGCTAGCCCGAATGAAATACAGATATGTCAGATGAATTACTATTTGGGTCTAACTTTGAAAATCCAACTGACATAATTTTAGAGTATATATATATATATATATATATATATATATATATATATATATATTCATACTAGAATTGTTGTGATAAAAATTATAAAAATATCCAATGAATATAACAAAGATATGCATATAGTCAACCTATAGATATTTAATTATCATATTTTGAAAACTAAACATCTTATAGAAAGTGGTATGGTGCGGTGGTTAGCGGTGTGGACTCCACACACTATTGGGAAAGGTCTGAATCCACTCTCTCCCCCAGCTATGGGTGACATAGTAGGGTAGTCTAGACTGTTATGCCTGGGTAAAATAACTAGCCAAGTTGTGTTAGTTCTGGAGGAGCCTAGATCCTCTATAAGCCATTTTGAAAAACTATTATGAAAAGAAACCGGATTGCTTGGAGAGGCATGGATTTCCGACCTTCAATTGTGAAAAATGTATGAAAAAGAAAAAGGAAAATCCGCATAAAGTTGCTGGAAAAATGGTCCAATCATTTTAGAACTCCAGAAAATATCTGACTCCTGATGCTCTACCAATATAAGAGTCAGATACATCCTAAGTTTGAATACTGCTGCTAGATGTTGGGAGGTTCCGCTTTCTTGTCTTGACAGAGTAAACGATTGACTTCACCATCTAGTGGAGGATAATATTTTATGTTCTCTGCAGCCTCTTTCTCACAGTAGAGATGTTGCTAGTCTTTCTCTACTCTATCCTTATTTCTATGGAAGGTGCTTGACTGCACTTCATTCTCTGGTTCCTCCTTGTAAGACATTCACAGCAAGAACTCGTCTTATTGACACAATTGCAAAGAACTTTCCTTTCTTTCTTTCGTGTGCCTAACATCAAATAGAATTTCCATGAACAGAGTTTATTTCCAAGAACTTCCCATCTGTAGAACATTCTGCGACAAGATAGCTTGGAAAAGTCTGAAGTTTTGGTGTTGATGAAACATTGCTTTTTGATGGGAAAATGTTCAAGCAAAGCAATGATTTGATGAGTGTTATGTGGACGTTACTCTGTCGGAAACAATGGTTAAGAAGTGATATGATAACTTTAAACAAGGTAGAACAGACACAAATGATGCTGAACGCTCAGGTTGCTGAAATGCGGCAGTTGTCCCGGAAAACATAAAAAAAGATGTGAGGTGGCATGATGTGGCCTTCGCTGGCAACTCACCCACATACGATCACAGTTTGAGAGAACTTGGTCTTCATGATATGCGGGACTTTGTGCGGACTGTAGGCTATTGTCCATCTGTTGTTCTGCACATTGTGCAATTGGTCTGGAGAAGAACCAGAGCATCCCGATTCAACAGAGTGGTTGACCTGGTTGAGGAGTTTCTTGACTTGGACCTTGGCGGTGAGTAATTGGTCCTTGCTAGTGTTATATGAAGTGAAAATCCTTGTTCAGTGCTTTCTTTATAGTCGCCACTCCGACACCCATCTCTCTTGCTAGAATCCATATTGTCTTGCCTGGATCTTGCCACAACTTTTCTTTTGCAGCATTTCGACGAATTTCATTGCGCGGACACAGTCAGAATGCTTGCTATGTTCCTTCCTGCTGGCCACTACTTCCACATCTCCAACGCAATTCTCCAGCCTACACCTTTCAAGATATTCAAGGAGCACGAGCTGCAGCTAAGATTTCCAAATTTTTTAATCCAGCACAAATCATCATGATGCAAATCACTCTCTTCCAATATTCTGGTGCTTTTTCAATCAACCAGGGTTTCCAGCTCTCAAACCTACCATTAGTATACAGAAACAGCTATCTGTTGTACTTTACCGTTATTAAATACTTAAAATGGTTCTGAAATGAAAGAATATAAAAAAATAATCACATTTGTTTTGAACACCCTGTAAATGTTATTTCAGCCAATAGAACGTTTTTTTTTCAGAAAAAATAAATGTTATTTCGGCCTACGTAATGTTTTCTTCCGAGTACGGTTTTGACAGACAGGAGACCGTTTCATAGAATTTCATTATTTATAAAATTATTACTTACACAATAAAAGATTCTTTAGTTTAAAAAATAAAATAACTTTTGTTACAATAAAAAAAATTCCATTATAAATACCAGTTTACTTTGAATAACAATAGACACAGGGACACAGACAAAACCTGGGCAACGCCGGGTGGGGATAGCTAGTATTACATCAAATCAAAACGGCTATCAACGTTTTTGTGAAAACAAATGAGAATGTTATTTGTGCTTCCTTACTTCTGAATGCCTCCTTCTTTTCTGAGAATCGGACGTTTTTCTCGGTCAGCCATGAAATTCACTAAGACACCACAACAAATATACACAACTTCTCGACTGTTAGAGTCAAGTACTGCGATCAAGATTTCTTGCACTGTTTCAAACAAAAAAAAAAAAAAATTTAATTTTTTTAATATTTAATCAATTCTTTGAATTTTAAAAAATACTTGAATCAATACATAAACGTTCAAATATTTTAATAAAAGTTTAAAAGTTTGTTAAAAAATGATAAATTTTGAATATTTGATATGCATGTTATCATTTTTGTAACCCATATGTGGGGAATATATTATCATCTGCACATTGTGTCGACGGAAAGAAACAGTTGATTAAAATATAATATTTATATTTTTTTACAGTTTGTTGGGGACAGGACATAAGAGGACAGTTAAAGACATGTAAAGGCAGTAAATAAGTGTTGTGACCCTGCTTAGGGGCCGAAATGAAGACATAGAACACAGGGTTAGGTGAACAATATATATTGAAGAAAAGATATGTACAGAGAACAAGAGAAGTGGTATATCAGTCCTGACCGCCAGGGAAGACTGCAGTTCAATCCAATTACAAGAAGCCTAAATTCTTTCAGTATTTTATTAGGAATGGACGAGTCCAACTGTTCGTCATATAGGTACGGCATCATAACAATAAAAGAAATGAATCTATAGGACTAACATGAATTATGTTTCAATCCTATAATTATTAACCAATATTGTGCGTACAAAGATACAAGCCACACCTCAAAAGCTAGAAAGATCTAACACATTTTCCCATAAAAATCGGCTCAAACCAGAAAAAAGATGAAATTAATACAAATAACAGTGACATGACCTGTTTCCAACTACATCCACAGGCTCAAACACTTTTGTGGGCCCAAAACAAATTTGTCCAGTGAGAGGATCGTTCCTGATATACAAGATGTCAGCCAGAGATATTTTGTTACGGTCTGGAATCAAAGAATTGGTCCACTGTAGTGCTACAGAAGTTTGATAACAAAAATGTTTGAAATTATTGAATTGAAAGAAACTTTATACCAAAATTTTCTCCAGTATTTTGTTTTTGTTTAGTTGGTCTAACTAATAGTCGTCCAACACATGTCAGCATGTAAAACAGATGTTAAACCGATTATGATGATAATGTGTGCAAGTGATGCAATATTTTAAAAAATAAAAGTAAAAGTAAACAATTTGCTTAAAATTGCAATTTGAAACGTCTAAGTTCATTTGGGGACAAAATTAGAGTAAAAATAATTTTTTTTTTTTGTATCTTGTAGTAAAAAAGCTATTGATTACAAAAGGTTTTTGTGTGTTACTTGGTTTAAATTTAAGTTTCTGTAATTTATAACTAATTAAATTCTGTAATTTATAACTAATGAAAAATAAAATATTGATCAGGATTAAATATAAAAATTGCTGAAACCAATTGAAAATAATTTTTTTTATTCGTAACAACCCAGACCAATATTTGCCTTATATGATTGACAAAACAGATTCTTTTTTGTACGTATCTTGTAGTAAAAAAGCTGTTGATTACAAAAGGTTTTTGTGTGTTACTTGGTTTAAATTTAGGTTTAAAATTAATGCAAGTAACTCTGAAGAAATGAAGCTTTTTGGTATTACACAGTTTTATTACAAAGAAAAAAAGAGGTTTAAAGGTTGAAAAGGGGGGCATAAATTGGACCAAGCTAGTTTCACTTGATGGTCCCTGATTGGTTCTTTCTCAATCACTCCTAGACATTGTAACAATTGCCGTAAATCACTGATGAAACAGATTTTTATTTGCATAGCTTGTAGTAAAAAAGTTATTAAAAAAGGGGGGGGGCGCACGGGAATCGTCCTTTTTTACTAAAAATTGGTCAACACTTATCAAAGACAAAAGCCACTCGAGGACAGGAGTTAATGAGATGCAATGATTGTAAGGACCAAGTTCAAATAGTTATCAGGACGGTTCATAACAGTAATTTATTGAGATTGGATTTGAAGGCGACTAAGTTGTAATCTGCAGGGAAGCAGTCCCATGGTAATGTGTCCCACAGATACAAAGAAGCTCTGTTTTAAGAAATTTTACCTGATGTTAGGTATGTGGAGGAAGAAAGGAAAAATTGTGGTACCAAAAAGAGTTCTTGCTGTAAATGTCTTACGAGGAGGAACCAGAGATTGGATCTCAGTCAGTCAAGGTGATCCGTTTTACAGTTTTTTGTCCAATAAAAACATCTGCAGTGAAATGAGCAGTCTTTATTTTTGTCCAATAAACATCTGCAGTGAAATGAGCAGTGTTTATTTTTGTTCAATAAACATCTGCAGTGAAATGAGCAGTCTTTATTTTTGTCCAATAAACATCTGCAGTGAAATGAGCAGTCTTTATTTTTGTCCAATAAACATCTGCAGTGAAATGAGCAGTCTTTATTTTTGTCCAATAAACATCTGCAGTGAAATGAGCAGTCTTTATTTTTGTCCAATAAACATCTGCAGTGAAATGAGCAGTCTTTATTTTTGTCCAATAAACATCTGCAGTGAAATGAGCAGTCTTTATTTTTGTCCAATAAACATCTGCAGTGAAATGAGCAGTCTTTATTTTTGTCCAATAAACATCTGCAGTGAAATGAGCAGTCTTTATTTTTGTCCAATAAACATCTGCAGTGAAATGAGCAGTCTTTATTTTTGTCCAATAAACATCTGCAGTGAAATGAGCAGTCTTTATTTTTGTCCAATAAACATCTGCAGTGAAATGAGCAGTCTTTATTTTTGTCCAATAAACATCTGCAGTGAAATGAGCAGTCTTTATTTTTGTCCAATAAACATCTGCAGTGAAATGAGCAGTCTTTATTTTTGTCCAATAAACGTCTGCAGTGAAATGAGCAGTCTTTATTTTTGTCCAATAAACGTCTGCAGTGAAATGAGCAGTCTTTATTTTTGTCCAATAAACGTCTGCAGTGAAATGAGCAGTCTTTATTTTTGTCCAATAAACGTCTGCAGTGAAATGAGCAGTCTTTATTTTTGTCCAATAAACGTCTGCAGTGAAATGAGCAGTCTTTATTTTTGTCCAATAAACGTCTGCAGTGAAATGAGCAGTCTTTATTTTTGTCCAATAAACGTCTGCAGTGAAATGAGCAGTCTTTATTTTTGTCCAATAAACGTCTGCAGTGAAATGAGCAGTCTTTATTTTTGTCCAATAAACGTCTGCAGTGAAATGAGCAGTCTTTATTTTTGTCCAATAAACGTCTGCAGTGAAATGAGCAGTCTTTATTTTTGTCCAATAAACGTCTGCAGTGAAATGAGCAGTCTTTATTTTTGTCCAATAAACGTCTGCAGTGAAATGAGCAGTCTTTATTTTTGTGGCTAAGGGAGTTATAATTCGTAGTGATAGTATTAAAGAAAGAAGAAAATGAATGAAATCACCTTTATTTTGAGCGAGAAAATCTCTCACGGCTTTCTGGTGAGTCAAATTGGCAAATACTCGAGCCGCTTCAAGTAAGGCTTCCATGTTACCAGGCTGTAAAAGATTGATCAAACCTACAAACAAAATGAAGAAAAAATCGCTTTTAGATATTTCAAATCGTTATATTGTTACTGTAGCAGAAAAAATTAATCTTCCACCTCTTCTTTCTCTACTTCGTTATCTTCTTCTTTCTCTTCTTCTTCCTCTCTCTCCTTCTTCCTCTCTCTCCTTCTTCTTTCTCTTCTTCTTCTTTCTCTTCTTCTTCTTTCTCTTCTTCTTCTTTCTCTTCTTCTTCTTTCTCTTCTTTCTCTTCTTCTTTCCACGTCGTCCCTCGTAGACTACGCTCTCAGCCTTCTGCCGTCTTGCCTCCAGCGACCCGTTTTTATATCAAACTGGACTCTCGTCTCCGCGAGAGAACACGAGATTTCACGGGATTACCTGGCGATATTAAGCCTAGGACGCCATCTTGCCGCTCTTTGGGCGATCCAGCCCTGCAGAGCGCGCATCGAGACCGTTTGCCAGGTAATCCCATGTTTTCACAATTTATAACACACTCCCCCCTGATCTCATTATCACAGAAAGAGCAGGGAGGCCGTGTCCTTTTTCTTCGAGTGCTTCTTCGGGGAGGGGGATTCGGGGCCTCATCGTCATCCGTGCTGTCTTCCGTGGCAGGAAGGTCAGCGAACCTGAGGCTGCGCATCGCAGCATCACTGTCCGGGCTTTCATCAGCAGTAGGAGGGTCAGTACATTCAAGGCTATCACTCTCAGTGTCGCTGCGCGATGAAGCCGTCATGAACCAGAATGATGGTTCGCTGGTCACGGATTCAATGTCATTATCCTCATTAAATGGCAGCTGCGTTTGGAATACCGATCTTAAGTCTTTAATGTGACGGGGTACTCCATCAACTCGCACCGCCTGCGGGCTGATCACTTCAGTGACACGACCGGTTCCGTAACGAGTCGTGCACTGGCCTCGGGGTTTTTTAACCCAAACGACATCTCCTTTTTTCATTTTCTCCTGTGGAGGTTCTGGTTCGGGCAGTAAGCTGCTCTCCAAACCTCTCGCCCTGACATGGTATGTATGTAGCGCATTAGCTGGCGCGGTGGAGGGTGAAGTATCGTCCTTAGGGGTGACGTTATACCAATAGACTGCTTCAGCCACCGTACACCCCTTCCGCGCTGCGATGGTCTTGCTAGTCCTATGGTTGCGCTCAATAATTCCGTTCCCACTGGGCACATGGGCACACCGAAAACGCAGACGGACACCCCAGCCATCTACAAACTGTTTGAACGGTGCACTAACAAAAGCGGGGCCATTGTCGGTCAATATCTCAGAAGGAGGGCCACGCTCAAGGAACACACTTTCCAACTCATGGACAATGGCAGCCGTATCCTGCCGGCGAAGGGACCGCCACAATGCAAATCGGGACGGTCCGCAGTCAATAAGGGTCAAGAAATTCCCCCCGTTGTAGTGAGTTATGTCCATCGCAATCCTATCCCAGTTATACTTCACACCGAGTGTGCCCTTCTTCCACCGGACAGGTGCTGGGTCAATCGATTGGCAGGTGTTGCAACTTCTCACAACAGATTTCACAGCCCTCCGTGACACAGAGGGGTCAACCAACCTGGCGAAGTAAAAGGTTCGGTTTACACCAGGGTGCCCGCTTTGGCAATGGACATCAGCGATACGCTCTGGGCTGAGTCTACGTCCCACCGCAGCACAATTTACAGGTGCTGGTTCGTTCACTTCTTTCTGCAGGTCCAGCCAACGGCGAGGCACTCTGGTCAATCGATCCGCTCGATTCAAACAGGACTGCACCAGTGTCACATCTATGACCAAGTTGTATTCATTGATGGTTTCGGTTAGGGTAGCAAGCCGCCTCCGGATTAACATTTCGGCCGATGCCTTCGTTGTCAGCCGTGCTTTTCCGTTCAAGGCATCGGTCATCCACCGATGCACACACGTGGAATCCGTGATAACGTGGAGGACGCTAGCCTGCCACTGAAGCACTAGATTGACTCCTTTCAGTGTAGCATCGAGTTCAGCTAGGTTTATGTGCTTAGCGTCATTCTCTGGCCGGAGCCAGCAGGCATCTTCTACTATACTTCCGTTGACTGCCAGAGCAACGCCAAGGGCAAGTGAGCTGGCGTCCACCCAAACTGTAAACTCACTCCCATCGACGCACCAGCTCCCTCGTACAGGGTCATCATTGGTCACTCTGGCCACAGCTTCCACCAGCATGCTTCGCAGGGAAGGATCACGCACCTCATCGTCCCATCCTGTTGACAAAGAAGTTGCCCGTCGCTTTATAGCCGCCACAGCCACTCGGAGCCACCCACACACAGGGAAGTGACCCACCAGTTTTCCACACACGGAAAACGTGCTCCGACGTGTGATGGTAGATGGGATTTCCGGGATTTCACCGCCCCTTCCCCATTGGAGGCCATCTGCACTTCCGCTCACCTGCAGCCCGAGCACTTTCGCCCCATCCTGCAGCCGCTCCGGTTCCTTGCACGACAACCCGAAGTGCTCAAAGTGTTCTTTGACCGCCTGGGCAGACAGCAGGCTCTCATTGACAAAAATGTCGTCTATATAAGACGATGTCGCCTGTTGCACAGCTTTATCCTGACGCCGGATCGCCCGCATGATCGCCGTCATGATGCCCGGGGCTACATTCAAGCCGAACCCCAGCCTGGTCAAGCAATAGCGAGTTCCTTTGATTACCACTGTCTGGAATGGCCACAGCGATTTCTCAACACGTATTTGTAGGTAAGCTCTTCGCAAGTCCAGTATGGCCGCTTCCGCACCCTGCCGTCGCCACTCTCGCAGTTTATGAGCACAAACGTCAGCCCCCGAAGTGTACGGGTCAACGTGTTCATTGAGTTCCCGGTAATCAAGAACAGGTCGAACTTTCTGCTTGTTCTCTTGTCTGATAGCCATCAGGGGAATTAGCCCCCGCGGGGGCCCGAGCTCATCCTCTGGGTATGGAATTAACCAGCCGTTATCCAGCCACACTTGAAGTTCTGCCTCGTACTGCCCCCTAAGCCATGCAGGAGGGGGATACTCTGTCAGCCGATTCCGCAAAGACACTGGTGGCTGGTCGCCTGCCCACTTCCAGGACGCTGTCCATGTGTTTGTGCCCTTGTCATATTCTGCGTGGAAATCGGGTTCGTCAAGAGTGATTGCTGCACACATTTGTTTGTCTGGTCGAGGGAATCTCACATCACCGACGCTGTTTACAGTAATTCCGCCTAGCTGTGTAATAGTGTCCATTCCAAGGAGAAGGTCATATCCGAGCAGCTCCCCATCGACCACCAACACCGTCACAGCCACCGGGGGGCCATTGTCAATGCTGATATGAACAACACTGGATCCACAACACACTAATGAGCCTTTGCCGATAGTCAGGACGGGGATCTGTCGTTTCTTCCATGTGGTGCAACATTCCTTTCGAAGGAGGGTTTGGGTACAGCCGGTGTCAACCAGCGCTGAACGTTTACACCCATCAACTTGAACTGTCACTGCAGGAAGCGCTTTGTTCAATGCCGCTTTGGGGAGGGTGCTAGCGCTGCGGCGTCCTCCCCTTGCCCGTTTCCCGGACAATTCCGTGCTATGTGGCCTGGCTTATTGCATTGGTAACACCGTATTACTTTTCGTGCTCCATAATTTTGGGTGCGCCTTGTGCCGCCTCTGCAGTCTCTGGAGAAGTGGTTGGGGCCACCACATGTATAGCATCGTAGGCCCTCTGCTGGCGAGTCCAAGGTGTCAACCGCTGCAGAGACCAGTTCTCGATCGTCCTTCAAGATGTTTCATGCTCTCGCCAACAACTCCACCAATTCAATCTCTGTGAGTCTCAATGATGCTCGCAGCAGTCGGCTTGCATCGTCCGGAAGTCCAGACAAAAAGGCGCATGCCAATATGCGGTCACTCGCACCGCCGAAGGGAGCAGCAAGCTTTTTTAAGTCGGCCATGTAGACGTCCACTGTCTCCCCCGGCCCAAGCCGGCGTTCGGAAAATTGCCTCCAGGCAACAAAAGGATCTGCACCAAATGCCCCGTGCAGCGCCTGTGCAATCTGCTCCATGGTCGCATCATTACTGAGCTGCTGGTACACGGCGTAAGCCCCCTTAGTGAGTCTCAATGGGATGACCATAGCTGGGTCTTTAATTTTGCACAACCGGCAAACACGCTCGGCCTTCTCCAGCCATTCGACCACCGATGGACCAGCAGGAGAGCCGTCGAATTCCGGAATCAATCTGATGTCGAATTTTTCCATAACAATGCCGAAAATAGCTTGTAGCAGAAAAAATTAATCTTCCACCTCTTCTTTCTCTACTTCGTTATCTTCTTCTTTCTCTTCTTCTTCCTCTCTCTCCTTCTTCCTCTCTCTCCTTCTTCTTTCTCTTCTTCTTCTTTCTCTTCTTCTTCTTTCTCTTCTTCTTCTTTCTCTTCTTCTTCTTTCTCTTCTTTCTCTTCTTCTTTCCACGTCGTCCCTCGTAGACTACGCTCTCAGCCTTCTGCCGTCTTGCCTCCAGCGACCCGTTTTTATATCAAACTGGACTCTCGTCTCCGCGAGAGAACACGAGATTTCACGGGATTACCTGGCGATATTAAGCCTAGGACGCCATCTTGCCGCTCTTTGGGCGATCCAGCCCTGCAGAGCGCGCATCGAGACCGTTTGCCAGGTAATCCCATGTTTTCACAATTTATAACACAGTTACTTATTAAATAGTCATTCAAAATTAACAGTTTAAATTCTTGTTTACGGCTGAGTGGTTGAATGAACATAGAGTGAGAGAAGGGAGAGAAAAATAACTAAGAGAGAGATGGGTGACTTGCTCAATTAATTATAAATTATGGCTAACTAAAAGAAGTAAAACAGATTGGGTTTTTTTCCAAATGTAACTCAATCCCAGAACTTAATATTTTAGATGTGTTTTGTGTCATTCAAGTATATTGGAAAAAAACCTGAGAGAAACAAACGTTGATTAACTCAGCTTTAGTATAATAGTTAGAAGAATTAAAATAGAACGTTTTTCCAAATGTAACTCAATTTCAAAACTAAGGAATATTTTAGCTCGTATTTTTGTGTCATTAAAGTATATATAAAAAAAAGCCTGAGGGAAACAAACGTTGATTAACTCACATTTAGTATAATAGTGGATAATTACTTATTCTATTCACCTAGGTTGAAATAAAATAGAATGCATAGAGAAATTGTGATTGTAATAAATCCTACAAGCATTTATTACTTACATTTTGCAATCTCCAGATATCTGGCTGAAATGTGACTGCCTTTACTGTGATAATAAGAAAGATTGTTGATCGTTGCTACAGTCGTGACTAGCAAGTCTTCTTCCTTTTCAATCGTGAAATTTCCTGAAAAGATTTTAGAAATAAAAAAAACAAAAATGTATGTGATTCTTTACAATCACTTCACTATGAAAAAAAGCATCTTATCCTGATCGATATTTTATTTTTGATTAGTCATAAATGAAGGAAGGCAGAGGAAGGCTTTTACCCTCACAATCAGAAGTGCTCCCACTGTCACCCATAACACTGGGTGAAAATTTAATAACAGACAATTTTTCGAGATTTGCTGATAGTAAATTATATTTCATGTGTTTTCATTCACCCTCTCCACCTTTTTTGATAAGTGGCTGACCCACATTCGATTAGAGAGAGAGAGAGAGAGAGAGAGAGAGAGAGAGAGAGACAAATCAAGGAAGGTGGAGGAACTTTTAACCTCACACCCAGAAGTCCTTCCATAACACAAGGAACAAATTTAATGTTTAAATCACCCAATTTTAGGGGTTGATACTCCAATAAACTCTTAAAATTTGTGCATTTCAATAACAAAAAAGGTTTTTATTATTATTTTAATTATTTCATGATAACATTGTATCATGATGGGCGATCAGATAAATCAAACTGATGCATGATAAATCAACCCTGATTCATATCTGTTTGTTTGCTGAAAAGTAGTTCCTCTTTCCATCAAGTACTTTCTTGGTAAAGAAAGTAAACACAAAATAAATGCATTGCTGAGCAAAAGAAATTGTTTCCTAAGTTTATTTATCATATGTAAAATACAAAAGCGTCTTTTTTTATTTTGTTGACAAATTAGTCAAGGTTCACAATCCCCGATACAACAGCCATGAATAGATATGTTCAGATGTGCTAGTGTTCACCTGACTATTCTGCGCAAACTAGATTCTTCTGATTTATGTGTCCCTTTCTCTCAGAGTCTCTGTCTGTTGTTTTGTCTGTATTCATAAAACAAACGTCTATGTCAGACGTATATCAATGTTCCTATATTTTCAATTATTTAATGATTTTAATTACTTGACCCACTTTCAGAATTATTTGATTAATTTATTTTATCATTGTCCGATGATTGGCATCATATGAAAGGAATGCCTATGCAAATGATTATCTTTTACAATTTCTCCTACCCCCTTCATTTCAAATAATCTTTCAATTTTGATTATTATTTTTTTCCATTACATGGTTTTGAGTCGAAACGTGTTCATCCGTGTTTTTATCATAAGCTGTCCATCATCCCTTACATCATCTTATTACAACATTATAAATGTTGCCATTTGACCTGCTTTTGCATGGAACTGTGACAGTTTAATACATTGACTATTTTTATGTTTTGGTGTATGAAACATTGAAACATGAACTGTGGGCTCGGTGTGCTGGGTTCCAATTTTGTCACTTTCACTAACGCCCTTGGGAAAGGTATGAATCCATATATCCTCCCTCCTGCTAAAAGTTAAATAGTAGGGTAGACTAGATTCTCAAGTGGTTGTGTAACTAATCTAGAAGGAAAGTTATTGAAATCAGTTTTTTGTGTTCATCCGAGTTTCTTGGACTTTAGCAATCTCAGTTCAGGAGGGTAAGGGTTAGCAATCTCAGTTCAAGAGGGGTGCAACTGGAGATTATACACTATTTGCTTCTCTATAGACTCTTCGCACAGGTACCATTACAGGGTGTATCCATTGTATCTCTAGAGAAATTTGAAAAAAAAAAATCTTTTTGTTATTGAAATACGCAGACTTTAAGAGTTGAATAATGGGAGCCACATTTTCAGCAAAGAGGCCTTAAAGTTTGGAGGTCGTCTCCAGTGGAAGTTGAAGGGGTCTTGTGACTTCTGGTGAAATCTCTCTCGCTCTCATAACTGGTGATATTTACACGAGGAGAGACGTGTTCGCGTGCTATCCCCGAAATGGGGACACCTTCAGCAAAAGTTGATGGGGTCCCATGACTTCTGGTGAAACCTCTCTCACTCTCTTAGCTGGTGACATTTTGATGAGGAAAGACGTGTTTGCGTGCTGTCTCCAAAATGTGGACAGAACGTTATGTTAAGATGGGCTATTTGTCGATGTATCTCATCTCTCTCTCTCTCTCTCTCTCACGCATACAAAGTTTCTGTTTCTGTCCTTTTGAATAAACCTTTTATAAACAAAACACTGAATGTCGGTGTGTGTTTTATCAACAACTTGGGTTTATAACGACGATGGTAACGACGACAATGAGAGCGGCGACATGAGGTATAAAGGATTTATACACCCATTGGTAAGGCGTTATGTAACATTTGGCATTTGGAGTAAAAATTTGCACATTCAAAAACAATGCGATGCTTTGAAAGAAGCTCTGTGATGTATAATATACAACTTTATTCTATGGTGTATCATTGCAATTTCAGAAAAGAACAAAATAATGCAAAGCTTTTGATTAAAAAACAATGTCATTATTTATAATTCATCATTTACTAGCAGGACCACAGGGCTTGCCTAGGGTCCCGATTTACATAAATTATATAGATTACAGAAAAAATAAAAGTAAAAAAAACAATCTGCTTAATATTGTAATTTGAAACGTCTAAGTTCATTTAGTGACAAATTCAGAGTAAAAATGACTTATGCTCAGAGTGTGGTTTGAACTTACAACCTGTCTATTAGTATGGCACACTAACCAATTAAACCACTGAGGCAAATAGCGAGGCTATTAACTGCATAAATCAGAACAGGCAGTTGCTGATGTTTTGGCTAAGTTCTTTATTTCTTTCTTCTCTCACTTTCTCTCCTTCTTTCTGCCTTTACAGTCAAATGTGGGTCAGCGACTTACCGACAACAATATACAACAGATGAAGGATGCAACTATGGAATTTCCACGGGTCTCACTAGTGATTGATAATAATGATAATGTAACTGATAATTTTTAAAACATTAAAGAGTGCGTGATTGGCCTAATACATACTGTCGCAGACTATGCAATCAGTTAGATATAAAAGCCATGGGTATCAGAAGAAAGATCTGAGCGTCATGATCTTGGATAACAAACATGGGGACCTGGTTGATATCCTGCAAATGTCGGCCTTTCTTATTTCAGCTAACAGAATACAACAGCCCAAATACAGGTAAATAAATGTGATCAGCACAAACCAAATGGAGTCCTATTGCAAAAGCAACCTACATACAAAGAGGCTCTTTTACATCTTGATAGAACATAATCTTGAAGTTATGCCATGGATTTTGCAAACACTGTATTTAGCATTCAGTGTTAATTTTCCTAAATAATTTTTATATTTAATAAATAAAAAGGACATTGAGAAATATTACGAACTTACTGAGAATATAGATGAGTTGATTGACGCATTGATGATGAGCCGCAATGATTGGTCCGATGGTTTCACTCACTGATAAATTGGCAATCAGACGAACAGTCTTGATGAGGACATCCAGAACCTCCTCCATTGGGTTAACAGATTTGGGCGGATTTGGAAGTGGAGATCCTTCTACGTCATTCAACTGAAAGAGAAGAAATAGATTATAGGGGACAGTTAAGATATTCTCGAGAGAAAAACTGCCATAGAACTGAAATATGCAGATGACATCAAGCTGTACTTTGAGATGAAAACGGCAGACCCAGGATTCTATAAATCCTTTCTGTAATCAACTATGAGTTAGCATAACCATAACATTATCAAAGTTGACTTCATTATGAAATGTGCTATGTTTATTATGAATGTGGTGGAGCGTAGACCGTCGACTCATTGTGCTCTGTTCAAGTTCTGTTAGGGGCTATTGTATCACTTTAATAGAAAGTAGTTTAGTTGGTTGTTTTGATTGACGGCATATCAACCCTTTTTCAGGTTATTTAATGCTGAATCAGGTCATTTTGGTAAAAGATTTTATGCTTAAAGTTTTTTATATCTACAAATATTTATTCATGGTGTTTGGTTTGGTTGTTTTGTAGAGGAAAAATGTTGTTTTTGGTTTTAGGTTTGCAGAACATGATTGAGTTCTGCACAGGGAAAGGGGAAAAAACAATAACATCAATGTTTGGTGCATTTTAAGTCAGGAAGCCGGTATCTTCAGACAGCCTGATCTGGTAGCACCAGGCAATAGAAAGTAAATATTTTGTGCGCATAACAATGAAATATGGACCATATTTTTGTTTGAGTCGTCCATTGTAGTAGTACTGAAAATTAACATTTCTTTCTTCTTGTGCAGAGCAGCCCCTGCAGGGTGGTTTAGTCACATAATGATTAATCAAACTCTTGGGTGTATTAATTTCAACCAGACCTTTGAAGAACTGCACCCCGACCCTTAGGGAATTATACAGCAGTCACAGAGAGTATCCAGGCACCAACGAACAAAGACGTCTTCTCTCTCGCCAGGGTAAACTTGACGCGAAGCAAGGCTATCTTTCACTGGAAGATATACTACTCAAGAAAAGACTTTCAGTGGCCGACCTTTCTGACTTTCTTACTTCCTTCACTGTGACACTGTTTTAACTTTTGGCAAACTACACCCAACAGTGTAGGTCACTTAAATAAATACATAATATTTTATTTATAAAAGGACTTTATTTTCCTTTCATTTGACGACTTTTTGTTACAAATTATTATAGGAGTTGGTCTTACAGTTTATGTCAAAATTAGTATCCTATACCATTGCTTTATGTCAAAATTAGTATCCTATACCATTGCTTTATGTCAAAATTAGTATCCTATACCATTGCTTTATGTCAAAATTAGTATCCTATACCATTGCTGTATGTCAAAATTAGTATCCTATACCATTGCTTTATGTCAAAATTAGTATCCTATACCATTGCTTTATGTCAAAATTAGTATCCTATACCATTGCTTTATGTCAAAATTAGTATCCTATACCATTGCTGTATGTCAAAATTAGTATCCTATACCATTGCTTTATGTCAAAATTAGTATCCTATACCATTGCTTTATGTCAAAATTAGTATCCTATACCATTGCTTTGTCAAAATTAGTATCCTATACCATTGCTTTATGTCAAAATTAGTATCCTATACCATTGCTTGGAATTGATAGTTTTGCACTTCACCCTGTTTTTGTGTTCTATTGTTGTTTTTACGCATTTTCATTTTATTTTTCTTAGCAAAAACTTTTGTCATTAAATTAATTTGCAAAAAAATCAGTTGTCGTCTGCTTCTTTTTTTATACAAAGAAAACTTTATTAATACTACTACTTAATCGAGTTCTGATAAATTACATTCCTTTGATTTAGCGCATGCATACTGGTAGTGTTAAGGTTGTGTGAACTGGAGGAATAGATACAAATATTATAGACAAGATTAATATATAATAGATAAAAAAAAAGCAATAATGATTACTAAAAATACTTATAAGTGGTTAAGACCAGAAATGTCGTCTGGATTTTACTGAAAGTTGTATATCGTTTATGATGATGATGATGATGATGGTGATGATGATATCTGGATGTCACTAAATGAAAGTAGACTTCATTATTGGATTTATTGTTAAAGTGGTGGATCATAAGCTATGGACTCATTCAAGTTCTGCTGAGGGCTACTACATCAATTTAATAGACAGTAAATATTTTGTGTGTATGAAAAACAAATATCGACCATGTTTTTTAAGTATCCTAAACGTGGAGAAAGTATATTTGAATGGAGAGGCTATTGAGAATTTCCAGAAGTTTTGTTACCTTGGTGATACCACTGGAGCACAGGGAGGAGCTGGTGCTGGTGCGCTAGCAAGAGTTAGGAGTAAATAGTGTAAGTTCAGAGAACTTTTGCCATTGCTAACCAGTAGAGCGTTACTAAGTGAAAAGTCTGGCAGGAATGTGTGCACAGTATGATGATGTATGGAAGTGTGATGATGTATGGAAGTGAAACCTGGCCAGTGAGGGTCGAGTATATGGAGAGAAATGATATGTGAATGATACGATGAATGTGTAAAGACAGGGTTTGATCTGATGACCTCAGAGGAAGATTACGTTTGGATAGTATAGAGAGATGTGAACATAACAGGAGATTTCATTGGTTGGGTAACATTGAAAGAATGGATAAGTGCTTGGGTTAGTAGATGTAAAACAGTTGAGGTAGCAGGGTCACTTGGCAGAGGAAGGCCAAGGAAAACATGGGAGGAAGTGATAAGGATAGATTTGAGAGAAAAAGAGATAAAGACCTTGTAGTAATGAAAGTTGAAAATGCGCACACAAAAAAAGTAAAAGTTCTCCAAACCATGAATCTCATCAATCCACTTGAAAAAAAGTAATGGTTCTACAGATACGAGGTTCCCTGTTGTGGTTATGACCCACATGAGTTTTACCAAAAATAATGGCTGGCTAAATACAGGATCCCCTTTTTATGCTCATAGATTGGCAGCTGTGGTCTTTTCTAGTGTGGTTCCAGAATATCTATATATACATTCCAGCAGATGAGCAGAAAAGGGTCAGTTTGGTTTTCTGGAGTCTGGCGGAGTTGGTTTTCTTGGCATTTCATGATCAGTTGGGTTTGTGTGCTCTTCAGAGAAAGATGGGACCTTAGGCTCTAAGCTATTGGACTTGTGCTTTGATTTGATTGGGCTAAGAATTCTTATTTGCCAGTCTGTTGTTCAGTAGAGGAAAACGAGTATCATTGTAACCCCCAAAGAAAATAAACCTTCGTTACTGGTTTTAAACTGAAGTAGTAATTTTATTTGGAGGGAGACAACTCCTGCTGCAGCACTGACTGAGACCACGCAACTGCAACTGATGTAGAAGTCGAGCGCCGACTCCGGACCAGCACAACGAGCGGACGATCACAGCCTGTGCAGTGAACACACACAGACACATGTTCATATATCTAAAATATAAAGTTATCTTGTTGGATTTTTAAAGCCATACCTAAATAGCAATCTCTGACATATCGATACTTGATTTGAACTAACCTATTTTTTCGTATTTCCCTTCCACTATGTAAACATGTGTCATTTTTTTCTTTTAGCCCCAGGCAACGCCGAGTAAGTAGACATAGTTTTGTTTATAACAAGGTTGTGTCTAGGCGCTCACCTGAAGACTTCTGTCGATATAGAACTGCAATACATTCTGCAACGTGGGTAAGGCATTCTCCTCTTGGAACAGCAGGGTACGTGCAGTTTCATTTTTTGCAGTGAGGTTACCAAGAACAAAACAGATTCTTACGACAACATCCTGAAGTAAAAAGAAAACATTTTAAAATAATAAAAATTGCAATGAGAAATAAACAGTTTGTTTTATATAATCTATAAATATTTTTTTATCTTATTTTAAACGAGCTTAAAAATGTCTTCTTGAACAACGACAATGGTCCCATAAGGTCCGCTTCCCGGAGGGATGCTGCATGGTGAATGTCACACATGCAGTGTGTCTTGGGTCGATGAAGCCTAGCGGTGCCCATCCCTCTTCAGGCCCTAAATACCTGATTTTCCCCCATTTTAATACTGACTCAACTTATTTTAACTTTGATGATCTTGAAGAAAATAAATTAATGCATGTGAATTAAAAATGTATTTTTAAAGAAAAAAAATTAATATGTACGACTTAAAAATACATTTTTTGAAGAAAATAAATGAATTCAAAATTAAAGAAAACTAGCAGGGATACCCGGCGTTGCCCGGGATCCTAATTTCTGTGAATTATAGAGATTACAGAAAATAATAAAAGTAAACAATCTGTTAATTCTGTAAGTGTAATATAAAATGTCTAAGTTCATTTTGGTACCAAATCAGAGCAGAAATAGTAGATAGTATTGATGCAGCACTCTCTTTAGATCCGAGCATCCAAATACATGTATTTAGGGATTTTAATGTTCACAGCAGAGATTGGCTTGGTTTCTCGAGCTATACAGACGCAGCTGGTATTGCACATTCCCTTTCACAGACCCGCCTCCCAGATCATGAGGATCAGCAAGCCTCACTTCTCGATCTATTCTTGATTACACTGCCTGAGGCTCATAGCCTACTTAGGAACGCTAATTACCCCAAGCTGAAGAGCCGTTGCTCAAAATGATGAGATACTACAAATGGGCTGATTGGGAATCTATCAGAGATCACATCAGAGATGCCCCATATTGTAAAATATGGGAATAAATTCAATATCTTGGCTTAAAATAATCGCATAATAATGGTTAAGGGTCCATTGGAAACGTATTACCGAGCCGCTTCTAGTGAAGGCTATATTTTTCAAATTTTTCAAATTTTTTTTTTGGGGGGGGGGGGGCCCCAAATGTTCCATACTTGTTCCTTGATAATTAATCATCTTGTTGTTGGTGCTCCTGCTTAAAACCATGTTCATATAATTGTAGAAAAACAATGGATTTAAGCAAGAAAGATGCAGTCCAGCTCTATCTGCCGTACACGAAGCATTTGTCCACAACAATTCCTAAGATGAAAAAGGCTGATGTTGCTGCTTTAAAGCTGATCGAAGAACGCTTCTCTTCTGGTGATCGAAGAACAATCCAGATTAGTTTCTATAGACTGTTCGAGGGTGAACCAGAAAATAAAGCAACTCAGTGTACTGTGCAGAGATGGGAATCGTCTCCTTTCCTGAAACGAACTGCTGTGCCACCATCATTGCCTAAACCACCTCATGACGAAAAACCTAAGTGGGGAAGACCCATTGCTACTCTTGCGGACCAACCATGCCAGAAGTTTCGAAAATCCCTGCTGCGTAAGATGGCTGATGAAGTAGAGAAATTTTCTCATGGACAAAACATTTGAAAAGAAGAAGCTCTCCAAATGATTGTAGACAAGTGTCATCGTACTTGGTATACTCCAAACAATCCTACTAAATGCACTATTCCTGTTGTTGACGCTACAGCTTTCATGGACGTCTCAATGCTACAATATCAAATGATAAGAACTGTGTGTTTGGAACATCGTGTGGTATTCCTCATTAGAAATGACATTGAAAAGTGGTATTCCCCATTAGAAATGACATTGAAAAGTGGTATTCCCCATTAGAAATGACATTGAAAAGTGGTATTCCCCATTAGAAATGACATTGAAAAGTGGTATTCCCCATTAGAAATGACATTGAAAAGTGGTATTCCCCATTAGAAATGACATTGAAAAGTGGTATTCCCCATTAGAAATGACATTGAAAAGTGGTATTCCCCATTAGAAATGACATTGAAAAGTGCATCCTGAGATAAATAGCTATCGACTCAAGTCATCTGTCAGTGCCGCTTCTCTTCTTGAGGAAACTGCTGCATCACTGGTTAAACTGAACAGCAATAGTGATATTTGGTTGGGAAATTTGGTATTGATGGGTCTGGGTCGCATAAGGTACACCAGCAACTGATCGACACTGAATTAGAAAGTAGTGAAACAAGCGAACCCAATCCAGAGAAATGCAACAACTTTCTTCTGTCATGCTATGTACCACTGGAGTTGCGTCATAAAAATGATGTATTGTGGGAAATCCAGTGCCTAATAGTACGAGTTTTGCTCGTCCAGTTTCACTAACTAGAACTGCTGAAGAATGTGAGGTTCTTGCTGTGGAACTTTTGAGGCTATTATCAGAAAAGACTACGAGGAAACTGTGTTAGTTGACGATAATCTGGTCGATATTGTATGCGATACAGAATGTTTAATGATAGATGACAAAATGGTCTCCCTTTTTCAAGGGGACAGTAGCGCTTTCTGTCACTTCTGTCCTGCTACACGTCAGCCAATGACACTGCTGTAATCGAATCTGGTGTCGAGATAACAAAAGACTAGACATCTACTCAGAAAGCATGGAACCAACTCGTAGCAAATGATATGGTTTACACCAGTCAAGAAAGGCAGGGTCGGTGCCATGAAAACATTGTGAAGGCAGACTTGCATTGTTTCTCTGTTCTTCACTTCAAACTGCGGTCATTGGACTTTGCTCAAAAGATCCTGTATCGACTATTTTGTGGGAAGAAAGATTGCAAAGAAGATAGGGTATCGCTGTACATGATACGCATTCTTAACAATGCAAAGAAAGAATGCATCGATGCAATCCGAACGAACACTGGAATCTTGATGGAATCACCATATGGGAGTGGAGGAAAAACCAACAATGGTCCACTTTGCGACAGATTTTTCAGTCCTCATATTTTTCTGTTCACATATATGTTCTCTCATCCTAAACAGTTTTGAAACATTTATGTGTAACACCAACCTCATCTTGGCTTGGTCCATCACAAATAAGTGTGTGCGCATGGAAGCATGAAAACTCTAGGTATTGAGATAATGCTTCATCTCAGAACCGCCTTCCTTAATAAAAATAATAATGATAATCCCAAGCTTTCATCAAATGTATGCACACAGTTGGGAGATGTTCAGGTTGAATGACGGTCATTCCATAGCGAAATGAAGTAAAAGCCGAGTGGAGTCGTGGAACAAACATGTTCACTTTTTCCAAAGTGGCCGAACTGTACAGTCTCTGCAAATTTCCATTAAGGACAATATTCGGAATGTATTTCGATGAATGTTGATTATGTCTCACTCCAAAATTGCCTTGCACCGTCCCCGACCTCGTTGTAACATTTGTGGTGAGATTGGCCATACCGCAAGGTCAAACAGACATAAACAGTCTTCTGTTTCAACCTTGGAGAGTGAGTCTATGTATTATTGATAACTGTTGACAACTTTTCGCAGTGTTTCATCCCTTGATGCTTTTTTAATTGCTCTTTTTTAATGATAACATTGACAAACTCTATTTTATAACCATTGATGAGAAATTATGTGATCATTTTGTAAATTTAGCATTTGAGGGGCATTTTTTTAGTTCTAAATAACTCGCCCACATTCAACTTCAAGTTGAATTTCAAATTTAAAAGCCAGCTAAGGGTTTTCTTTTGTATATATTCAAAAACAAGGGGGTAAAATGCTTTCAGATTGATTGAGACAACATTCGTCAGTCTCCTTTCAGAAAAATTTGGCGATAGTTTGAAAATTCACCAATTTCAGCACGGAATTTTATTTAACAGCAATTTTCTTCCTATATTTTCAAAAAAGCATAAATGTTTAAGAAAAATACTGTGTTTGACCCTTTGATACCTTTTAAATTGGTCTTTTTTTAATGATTACATCTATTTTATAGTACACCAGGTGTCCATGGTGTGAAATTATCTGATCATTTTTCAAATTTATCATGTTTCGGAGAATTTACGGAAAATTTGTGGAAAATTTGAATTCTAATTAACTCACCCATATTCAACTTTAAATTGAATTTTTCAAATTAGAAGGTAATCTAAGGGGTTTCTTTGGTATATATTCAGAAAGAGGAGAAAAAATTTTTTCAGATGAATGGAAACAAAATTTTTCAGTGTTGCTTCTAAACAATTTGGCGAAGGTTTGAAAATTGATTATTTTTCCTCAGAATTTTACTTGCAAGGAGAAATGAAGTGACCGGTTAGTAAAAATTGGCTGACTTTAAACGGCTCTCAAATCTTAACCGTTGCATATTTTTACATGCATCTTTTTGTATTGTATTCCCAGGGTCTTAATAGTTAGAGAAATTCTAAGAAAATGTCATTTTAGGAAACCTTGAAAAATCAATAAATTCCCACTCTGGGCGCACTGTGCCATGGAGTAAAACCTTTCCTCTCCCTGTTGAACAGTGTGCAAACGAGGTTACTTAATGGGGCAAGGCAGGCATTGAAGCACATGTCCCTATGCAGAAATTCTATAGCAAGCCACACTCTCCATAATTGGCAAAAGTCTAATGCAAATAAACAAAATTTATAGCATTAAGAAATCTTGGCAAGAGTGTAATAGCCGCCGTGAAAAATAGGTCTACTGAGATCACCAGAAAACTCATTGAGTCGCAAAAATTAGGAACTTGCGATTTGTGGAAAATCTATAATAGTATGGTGAATAATGGGCAATCAACAATTCCCCCGCTATCCAACCATTAGGATGTCTCCTGCAACTGATAAGGCTGAACTGCTTGCTCAATAGTTCGCCTCAAACTCTACCTTGGACTCCACAAACCACTCCCTCACAAACTTCCCACTGCGGACTGAAGCCATACTAGATAATCTGATCATCACCCCTTCCCAAGTCCGGGACATTATAAAAATCCTTGACATCTCCAAAGCATGTAGGCTTAATCTTATCCCTGCTATAGTCTTAAAGAAATGCTCTTCTGAGCTGGCCCCTGTTGGACGAATATTTAATATAATCAGATCCTTCTTAGCCAAACCAAACATTCAGTTTGTCCTCAATCGCCATGCATCTAAACAACATGACATTAATGTGAGTGTGCCACAGGGGTCGATTCTTGAACCTTTATTATTCCTGATTTTTATAAACGACCTCCCTGATGCAATTGTGTCTGAGATGGGTGTATTTGCTGATGACACCACACTCTATTCTCGACACGTGGGAAAATGAACACACACATATCCAAGGCAATGGCTGAATCCTTAGAAAATGACCTCCAGTCTGTAGTGGAATGGGACATAAATGGATGGTAATATTTAATGCTACTAAGACAAGGCTCCTTTCCTTTAACAACTATAAGACCTTAAACCACTCTATTTTATACTTATTGGCACAGCACGCATTGTCAGCTAAATGCTGGCCAATAGACGATTCCAAAGCCGAGAAAGAGGTATGGCACAAAGAACCAGGTCTACCCTGTCTAATTTTGGATGGGATATGCTAGTTTATTCGGGTCTCTAAATGCAATTTCGTCCGCCCAATATAATCAGCATCGCACTGGCATTTAAATTCATAAACAATGTTACTATTTTTATATAAGGCAGATTATCTTTTGAAAAAGACCGAAAAGCAGATTTTGTGCTAAAATACAAACATAAAGCAACAGAAGAAAAAAAAGCAACCGGTTACACTTTTGGTGATTTGCTTGCCCAACTCCTGACTAATGCCACCTATCCAAGGCAGTTTGAGATAAACTGGACATCTTGGAGACTTAAATTCTGCAGCTTTTTTCTTGATGCAGTCCGAGATTAAGTCTTCCGGATAACCGTTACTTATCTTTTTATTTTCTTATCTTTTTTTTTTCCCCCTTTAAAACTCTGCCTTTTAAACGTTTTTAATTGATTTATTGAATTAAATTTATTTTAAACGTTTTTAATTGATTTATTGAATTAAATTTATTTTAAACGTTTTTAATTGATTTATTGAATTAAATTTATTTTAAACGTTTTTAATTGATTTATTGAATTAAATTTATTTTAAACGTTTTTATTCAAGTACTCAAGTTTATAAAAAAAAAAAATGTTTTTGAGATGAATAAATAATTTATTTTAAAAACAAATAATCTGCGTTGTGCAAGGTTTTCTAAATATTTTATTAAAAAAATATCTTTATTATTGCCACCCACCCAACGCTTCAAATTGTGTGACTTTTCAAATTATTGAATTAAATTTATTTTAAACGTTTTTAATTGATTTATTGAATTAAATTTATTTTAAACGTTTTTAATTGATTTATTGAATTAAATTTATTTTAAACGTTTTTAATTGATTTATTGAATTAAATTTATTTTAAACGCTTATTGTCATCGGCAGTTAATTTCCCCATTCTTGCTCTTTCTCATGAATTTTATTTTACATTTTGTATTTCAACGATTTCTTCTGATGAGATGATGGATAAAACAGCGCTAGAGACTAAATTTCCGGAGACTAAAAAATGTTGCTTTTATTTAAAACAATTTATAAATTTTGTACTTCGAAACATATTTTTATACATATATATGTATAAAATTCACTCCTAAACTAATGAACCACTTATGAGCTATGGAATATATATTCTACACAACACAGTGATTAATGTGGGCACATTATTTTCTTGGAGATTTTACCAATTAAACCAATACCCTCCAAGCCCCTAAAAAACATCTTTTAAAATTAACGAGATACAAAACATTTAATAGAGAAAAGAATTGCTCTACATTAAATTTTAAGTTATATTATGTAATAAAATGTTAACTGAACTGGTGTGCACATGTGTGAACGTCAATAATATGTATGAGTGGGGTAAACTCCTTGACTAATGAACTTATCATGAATTATGGGATACGTATTCTAAAGTAACGTGGGCATACTATTTGTTTTTTGTAAACTTTAGAAACTTGAAACCGCACCCTATCCCCTTCCAAAATAGAAAAAAGAAAAAATTAAAATTAAAAATTAATGTTATACATAATGCTGATACCCGTTCTGCTAGTTTTTTATATTTTTGAAAAATTAGCCATTTCATTCACGCTGTTCACATTGAAGAATTTGTGTCTTGAAGTGGAAGATTCCTGGATTCAATCAAATAATGTTTCCATTACATTCAGTGTTTGGCACAAAATGAATAATAATGCATTTTAAAAGAATGAATTGTGTGCACCAATCATCCTCCTCCTCCTCCTCATCATCATCATCATCATCATCCTCACCTGTCGCGCAAGATGTTTATCCAATACTTTCAATAAAGTTTGATATGAAGTTTTTTGATCAGCCAAAACGATGCAGCAATCCGTATGAAGACTCACTTTGCTTTAAGAAAAATAAAGAAAGAAAACATTTCAATATAATATTTATCTAAATGTGAGTTAATCAACGTTTGTTTCCCAAAAGTTGTTTTTATATATACTTTAATAGCACAACATCTCATGTTAAAATATACCTTAGATCTGGGATTGAGTTATGTTTGAAAAAAAATTCTGTTTTAATTGTTCTGATTAGCCGTAATTTGTAATTAACTAAATAAATCACCCATCTTTCTCTTAGCTGCATATGTATATATCTCTACCCTCACACTTTCTTGATTCAACAACTAATATTTCTTAATATCTCTGTGAGAAAGAAGTGACTCTTTCAGAGTCATCATCAAATGTGCATATGTGTGTGTCTGTATACACCACAAACATGTATGTAAATTAGATGGCAAAATTATAAGTTTCTTTACTTCTATATGAAAATAGTAAATAATAATAAATAAACTTGCACAGTTTACAGACTACGTTATTGTCGGCACATTCTGGCAGGTTATGTAACCTGCCGGAAGGTGCTGAACGAAAACTTTGTGTCTTTTGTGTTGAAAAAGCTGGCCAATGTTAAAAAGCTAGCAATCAGTAATAATTCAGGGGAAAACATTTAAATAGAAAAGAATAAAATCATCGTATGGTAATTTCAACAGAAAAAACATTTTTTGTTACAAAGAAAATACAATGAAAAATTAATGGAAAAGTATGTAATTTTGTAAGGAATTTCAAAAATTAAGGAAAAAAAGTTCAAATCAAGGAAAAAACCACTCATCGTATGGAAAGTTTCCTAAATAAATATTTATTTTTTAGCAAAGAAAATACAGTTTTTTTTTTTAATGATTTAAAAAAAAAAATTTTTTTTCTTGCCAATTCTTTTTCAATCCTACCGACTAGGTTATGGTTAGGTAGTTTTTCTGTTAAGGTAAAGTTAGGGTTAGGGTGTTTTTCTGTGAGGGTTAGGGTGTTTTTCTGTGAGAGTTAGGGTGTTTTTCTGTTAGGGATATTTTATGGTTAGGGTGTTTTGTGAGAAGATTTCTGTTAGGGTTAGCGTTTTTTTCTGTTAGGGTTAAGGTGTTTCGCCTAACAGTGTTCTTTTTTGACAAAAATCAATAATCGCTTCAGGAGATTAAAGCGTCTGTCCCAACTCGATTAAATTCATGCTGACTTTAACCAATTTAAAAACATTGTTGAATTTTGCACAATATTTTTATTGCGTTTGCCAATTTTCGGCTGCTGCGATTTCATTGGCAAAGTGTTTCAGCACCTTCTGGCAGTTTACGTAACATGCCGGAATATGGCAGCAAATCGTCGGTTTTAAGGCGGTCCGTAAACTGCACAAGTACCATAATTCCATATAATAATAATAATAATGATAATAATAATAAAGGCAAAATTGTTAAAAATCTTTAACAATTTTGCCTTTTTGTCTCATTCGGATTTAAACCTTGAATGAGATTCTTCTGTTTTTACTTGGCCCTGGAAGTACATAAAAAAAATGGCCTGTTTTCCTCTTCTCAACCTCCTTTAAGTACATCTGGACTTATCTACATTTTGAGCACTTTCCCCAATCTGCTCCCACGCAAAGAGTTTTTCTTCACATTCTACAATTTCACCGGACTTCTTTTCAATGGAAATTTACCACCCGGACAATTTGCATATCTTTTTCACGGAAATTTTTCTTTTCATTCAATACGTTTTTTTTATCAAAGATTATTTTAATAATTTTTAATAATAATTTTCATATTTTTCAAATATTTGAACTTTGGTTTTTTTGAAAGCCAACTTATCCATCTGTATTTCTCCTCTGATGATAAGATTTCGATCTTTGAAAAGCCTTGGCTTAAGGAAAGAATAATAAACACTAGTTTATTACTGAATGCACCTTGCATTGAACAATTGAAATTTGAAATAAATTTGGACAATCGTCGCATATTTATCACTCTTTTTTCTTCTATCTCTACTATTGCTCTATCTCGTATATTGAGCTAATCCTTTTCACAATAGGTTCCATCTACTAAAAGTTTTCACTTTGGTTTATCTTGATCCTATATATATATATATATATATATATATAAAAAGATAGAAGTTTTCAAATTTAACATCATATTTCTTTTTATCTCTTATTCTTATTCTTTATCTCTTTCTGTTTGTTGAAGATGATTGTATAAAGATTGGGGGGGGGGTAGGAAAGCAGGATTATTTTTGTAGGAATTTGATTAAGAACTTTTCTTTTTCTAATATTTATTTGACTATAGATCCTAATATATTGGTACTTTTATCACTTTAATATAATGGAGCTTTTATAGCTAACAGAAGGAAAGGTAGATTTTAATAGTATATAGGTGTAATATGTTACATTTTAATAGTATATGGGTGTAAGATGTTACATTCGTAACAATGCGAATCTATATATTTTTTCTGAGAACATTTTAAGTAAAGAGATAGATACTATCACTTCCAGATCACCTCTCCCCCCTCCCTGATAAGCTGTGGACCACCTCCAGTCGGGGTGGGGGGGGATAGGTAGTGCCAGCTCTGTTACATATACACACTACATAACACGAGTATGATAAAAAAGAATATCCAAAGAGGAACCAATTTTTACCTGAATATTCGAGAAATATTAAGAATGAGATCAGCATCATCCAGGTAGATTTCCATTGTGCAGCAAAGAGCAGAGATGAGACTGGAGGTGAGAAGACGTTGGCGGCTGCCACTTGCATCTACAAGATTCCGCAGACAAGCTGTCAGCTGAATCAAAAAAGAAACAAGTTACAAAAGCATCACCATATTTATTCAGAATTTATTTATAATGACGATCACTATTTCATTGAACAAAGTGAAATGTTTTTACAATTTATTTCATTCATTATCAAAGAGGAGACTCTCTCATCCCCACATTACCAGTTACTTATAATACAGTCCTACTCTCATCAGTCACTTGTATGTAGCTTGTTATCCTGCTAGACTGAGGATAAACATGCAGCTGCAATCAAAACCACTTCAGGCACATAATATTAATTACATTAATTAATCACAAAATCTTTTCAAAGCAAAATTATTTATTCAAAAGATCACCTGCCTGATATTTCCTGTCTACAACAATTACTGTTTATGTCTCACACCTCCACAATATATTTTTAACTAATATATCTACTAGATGATATACACACTAATAAGAAACCATTTCTTTGGATTATTTGGACTACTATTCCCATCTTTGTTGTTATTTTCACAATGTTTCAGCCAATATAACCTACAACCTTTTTCATCCTTTCAAAGTTGGGAACCTATACAAAATTTTTAACTGACCCTTTTATTTAATCCACAAGGGTAGATTGTTCTCATTCCATCAGCCATGACTGAGTAGAAGTGTTTCTTTAAATTAATTGTGTACCACAATAATAGGTAAATTAATTTTCCTTCAAATTAATACTTACAATCTTGTTTCCATGAAACGATAAAATACTGTGTATTAATGTTCTGCTTTGGTTGAATTGCTCTAAGGCTGCCCCTGCTAAAAATGATTCAAAATATCAACAGAAGGACTTTCTCTACAGACTTTGTAGGAAGTGTATATGAGATTTTTCATTGCACTGATTCTGTATACCTATAATATTCAATATATATATATATATATATATATATATATATATACATAATCCTGTATATAAGTTGTAAAATAATGTGTTCTTCGTATGAGCATATTATCAGCCACTGTCGACGTGATGGTTGGAAACAAAAAATTTGCATTTATTTTGTTCAATTGTTGACACGCACATAAAAAAGTATAAAAGTCATTTTTCTTTCTTGTGTATTTGTTTCAGAATTTTTTAGATGAAGATTGATAATTTGGATTATTCGGACTACTATTCTCATCTTGGTTGTTATTTTCACAACGTTTCGGCCAATGTAACCTCTAACATTCTTCAGGTGTATCTTTTCAAACTTGGAATCTGTATGGATTTTTATCTGAACCATTTATTTAATCCACTGGAATAGATTGTTCTCGTTTCGTCAGCCATGTTATTCTTATTTATTATCGCCCGTAGTAAGAATGAAAAAATGCTGAAATAAATCGTAGAGAAAAGGCAAACAAGACGGTTATAAATGATAATATATGTATTAAATTATGATACAAGAAGTGTCTTTGCAAAGCTAATTGTGTTTGCAGCTTAATTAAAAGACCAACTATTGATAAAATATGTCCATTTAATGTCTGAACAAGACGGCTCCCTGAATGCGTCCGATTTGAATAAAGTTTGATTCAAAATGAAGAGACGGTCCTTTAGGATTTTGATAGGAAAGAGGCCACAGTCAAAGAGGACAAACAAAGGCTATTCGCCTTCAACCCACCAAAATTAAGTGCCTGTTGATTGGTCAAAGAGAATTGTCTTGCTCAATCAGGTGAGGCTATTTTTAGAATACAAGGAGGTAATTCATTGTCACAATAGACAAATCTATTAATAATGGAGATTATGCATCTGTCTGAAGCCGAAACTATATTATTAGTTTTGATCGCTCTCTTTTTATATCTACTTATCAGCTCCTATATATACCCATTCCAAAACTTCCCCAAACATCACGCATCTTTCAAATTTACATAATTAATTTGTTTTTAAGCTTCTAATAAATTAATATTCGCAAATATACACTCATGATTGTTTTTTTTTTCAGATTTCCAGATGTATTTAAAATATTTTCCTTGATAATAATCTTAATAAAAATTATAAATAGAATTAATTAAAGACATTGTTTTTTTAAATCTATATAATTGAGTTATGTAATTAAATTAGATTGTAATGGAATATGATGGAACAGCTGGCGTCCACTCCAACATTTGGTTACTTGCCCTCTGATTATTAGTATATTGTTCTGTTTCGAACGCAAAGAAAGTTCTATTTCAAGAAAGAGAGAGAGAGAAAGAGAGAGAGGGAGAGAGAAAGAGAGGGAGAGAGAGAAAGAGAGGGAGAGAGAGAAAGAGAGAGAGAAAGAGAGGGAGAGAAAGAGAGGGAGAGAAAGAGAAAACAGGGGCATGTTATTTGATTAATAACATGTAAACAACACATTCTCTGAGATTTATCGTACGAGTCACTCAAAAATGATATGTTTACTTTGATTTTTTATTAAAACGTTTTGGGTTTGTTTTTTTAAAATCTTATTAGAAATTATGTTTTAAAGCATAAATTTATTGAATCAAATTATCCTATTTCAGTCACGTAAATTATTTAAAGTGAAATAAGTTTTGACATTACTCATAATGAACTTATGTTTTTTTACTTAAATCATGTTTTAGTAAAAAAAAAACAAAAGAAAACATTAAAAACCCTAAGTTATATCAATTTTCATCGTACACGTGAAACGCCAAAATAGAAATTAAATCGGAAAAATATATTCACCATCTAAATAAATCAAGTAAGAGGCTAGCTAAGGATGATTACTCACGGTTATAAACATTTTCTTTTTTAATTAAAAAAACGAAAGGAAGTTATTGTTCTTCCTTAGCTTGCCTACTTCTCTTTGTTTATAAAGATGGCGACTATATTTTTAAGCCCACTTTACATTTCGGCATTTTATGTGTATAATAAAACTTGCCATACCATACTCGCAGACATTACCTTCTCCTTCTATGGGGTGATACTCCCAGGTATTACCTCCTCTATCTTGGAGGGGGTATTTCCAACCAGGCATAACCACATCCTTTTTGTGTGTGTGTGTGTGGGGGGCATACTCCAACGTTTTACCTTCTCCTTTGGGGGTTTGTGTAGTAAATTTTTATATAATACATTCCTCTAGGGCATTACCGTCTCTTTTTTTTTTGGGGGGGGGGCAGTATAACGATATCATCGTCCCAGGATGACTTTCTCCCTTTTTTAGGGGGTCGAGGTAGTTTACTATCTATTCTGTTTCATGATATCATCCTCTCAGGCCTTCACTCCTCTTTTGGGGGGAGAGGGTAGTGTTCGTTCATCATGATATAATTCTCTTAGTCATTAGCTCTTCCTGTTGGGGGGGGGGGGGTCAATGTATTCAGTTTGTTCATTATGATATCATGCTCCAGACCTCGCAAAAATATGCGACTGGAGGGAGTATATATTTGCTAGTGGAGATAATTATTTTAGAAGAAAAAGGATGGTAACCTTTTCATGATTTATTTGTCTATTTTTTTATTCTTTCAATTCTATAAAGTTATCTCGTAGCACAAGGGCAAAATATTAGACATAAATATTAAGTTCAAGGTTCCATGTAACACGTGATACTTACCTGTACCAAAAGATTACCTAACTGCTCACTGTTACAACCAGAATTATTTGAACTCTGAAAGAAAAGAAAAAAAAGAAGAGATGAGGATTGATAATTTGTATTATTACTACTATTCTCATCTTGGTTGTAATTTTTACAACATTTTGACTGATTCAATTCAGCCAAAATGTTGTAAAAATTACAACCTTCTTCAGGTGAATCTTTTTGAACTCAGCAATTTGTATGGAAATTTGAACTGAGTCCTTTAAGCCTGATCTCATTCAATTAGCTATGAATGGGTAGAAATTTTCATTAATTTTAATGTTATTCTTAGTTATTATCGGCCGTAGTAAGGATTGAACCGTTAATCTCCAGAAGACTGTCACTCAGAACTGATACTGATTTTTTTTTTAATATGAAATCAAAATGATGGATGAAATGAAGTTTGCTTTTATGCCTGGGAAAATTACCATTGATGCTATTTTTATCCTGAGACAAATGCAAGAAAAGTTTGCTGGTAACAAGAATAACCTGTATTTTGCTTTTGTGGATCTGAAGAAAGTTTTTGACAGAGTGTCAAGAGATGTTGTCTGGTGGGTTTTATGTAAATTAGGGACGAGCAAGTGGTTAGTGAAGGTTGTTCAAGCAATGTACAGAAATGATCAAAGTTGTGTTAGAATTAACAGCACATTTAGTTACAGCTTTAATGTTAAAGTAGGAGCACATCAGGGTTTTGTACTGAGTCAGTTGTTTTCCATTTGTATCTTAGAAGCGTTATCTGGAAGAGATGCTGTATGCTGATGATTTATTGCTTGCCTGCTTGTGAAACAATGGAAGGTCTACATGTTAAGTTAAAGGCTTGGAGGAATACTATGGAAAAAAAAGGCCCAAGAGCGAATATTACCAAGACCAAAGTGATGATAAGTGATTGTAGTGTTGGAAAACTCCCCCAAAAAGGAAAGTTCCCCTGCTCAGTTTGTGGAAAGGGGATCGGATGAAACTCAATTTTTTGTAGTACTTATAAACGTTGGGTAGAAAAGAAGTGGAATTGGATCACAGGTAGGTTGAGAGATGATAGCCAGTTTATGTGCAAGAAGTGTAACATAATAGAGACGGATGAGAACTCGGATGTGGAAAAAGTATATTTAAGTATGTTTAAAAGTTTTGTTACCTTGGTGATACCATTGGAGCACAGGAAGGGGAATGTGCTGGTGTGATTGCAAGAGTTAGGAGTTCATGGAACTTTTGCTATTACTAACTAGCACAGCATTACCGATGTCGGCCAAGGTAAGAGTCTATCAGGCATGTGTACGCTGTGTGATGATGTATTGAAGTGAAACTTGGCCAGTGAGGATTCAGGATATGTGTTGCACGGAAAGAAATTATATGGGAATGATATGATGAATATATAATGTGAGTCTTAAAGACAGGATTATATCTGATGCTCTCAAAGGAAGATTAAATCTGGACAGTATAGGGAGATCTGTGCAGAAGAAAATGCTTTGGTGGTTTAGTCACATTGAAAGAATGGATGTGAGTGCTTTGGTTAGTAGATGTAGTGCAGTTGAGATAGCAGGGTCAGTTGGTAGGAAAAGGCTAAAGAAAATATGGAATGAAGTGATAAGGATAAATAAAGATCTGGTCAGTGATAGGTTAGTTTGGAAGTCAATTTCTAAAAGATGTCCAACACATCTCAGCATGTAAAAAAAATGTTAAACCGATGATGATGATGAAATTATTTTGCAAAATAGGAATTTGTTAAAATTTTGTTTTAGTACTTGGCACTAATCAATTAATAGTAATGAATAATGTGTAATTAATGTCGACACACAATTTAATTAATATGTATATTTATTTTTGAAGAACTTATATAGAGAGAAGTGTCAGGATCGCCATTTTGGAGTAGGGGTTGCTGCATAGATATCCATCCTTCTGGTCTTGTTGGACATAAAGAAAACATGTTACCAAGTTTAAAATGAAAAACGTCTTCCTCTACAATTTAAATCAAAAAATTTCATCAACACAACGAATGGTCCGAAAAGAGTTATGAAAACAAGAATACAAAATAGGTTGAGTCCGTAGACATGTATGTACTATACATATGTGGAGAATACACTATTGCTCCTAATAGGAAGCCAGTCACAAGTTTCATAAGGCTTACCATGCTTATTTTGGTATTAAACTTAATGACCAGGATAAAGTTTGGGCGCCACACATTGGTGTGTAAAGCATGCACCGAGATTCTGCGTTTGTGGACCAATGGCAAGAGGAGTCTGAACTTTGGAATCACCATGGTTTAGAGGGAGCCGACAAACCATGTCACAGACTGCTACTTATGCGATGTTGATGTGAATGGGATCAACAGAAAGAACCGGGGCAGCCTCAAGTCTCTTGATCTTCAATCAGCAATTCGTCCTGTAGCTCATTGTGATGAAATTCCAGTGCCTATATTCATAGAACTTTCTGACATTAGTGACGAAGATGCCTCCAGTGTTGAAGGACATGAAGAAGAAAAAGAAGTGGTTCTTGAAGATGATGCTCTACATCCATTTTTTCAAAAGAGTTGAATAATCTAGTTCACAACCTCAGCTTGTCGAAGGACTCTGCCAAACTGTTGGCATCCAGATTGAAGACAAAAAACTACTCTCTTACAGTGCTGCATCAGCTTCTTCCACAACAGGCATTAAGAGTACCTCCGTTTTTTTCTCTGAAGAGAAGGACTTGGTGTACTGTTCTGATATTGCGCAGCTTCTGCTTAAGCTTGGAGTGCCACAGTACGAACCCAAATATTGGAGACTGTTCATTGACAGCAGCAAGCGATCACTGAAATGTGTTCTGCTACACAACGGCAACCTGTTTGCCTCTGAACCCATTGACTACACTGAAGGAGAAGTATGAAGCGGTCAAGTATGTGCTGGAGAAAATTGGTTATGATCAGCATAAGTGGTTTATTTGTGTTGACCGTAAGATGGTTAACTTTTTGTTGGGACAACAGTCTGGCCTCACCAACTACCAATGTTTTCTGTTCATATGGAATAGTAGGGACCGTGCTCAGCATTACACAAAGAAGGGCTGGCCTGTGCGGGAGAAATTGGTGCCTTGCAGAGAAAGGAACATCATCAACGACCCGCTGGTGGACAGAGACAGAATACTTTCCCCACCGCTGCACATCAAGCTCGGCTTAATCAAGCAGTTCACCAATGTTCTGGACAAGGATGGTGACTGCCAGGCTTTTGGAGAGAAATGGATGTCATTTCTTGATTCAGCAGTGCAAATATACCGTAAATCAGTTGTAGAAATCGAGACAACATTAAAAAAATAAAAAATTGTTGCCCAGTGTAATTTGTATTATTTGGACTACTATTCGCATCTTAATTGTTATTTTCACAACATTTCAGCCGATATAACCTCCAACCTTCTTCAGTTGCATCTTTTCGAACTTGGGGATCTTTATACCAAACTAAGGAATTTATACGTAATTTCGAACTGAACTTTTATTTAATCTACGGAGGTAGATTGTTTTCATTCCGTCAGCTATGACTCACCCAGGCAGAAGTGTTAATTTTCATGTTATTTTTAGTTATTGTCACCTGAAATAAGAATTGAACCTTCATCCTTCAGAAGAGTGTCACTTAGAATTGATTGTTAACCAACGTTCTTACCTGTTACACCATGTGCCCATATGGACAATTCTAGTATGAACTTTGGAAGCCTTAAACCTAACATTGTCTATTATTGTATTAATACTTACTACTATTTTTCTTTTTAATATAACAACCAAGATGAGGATAGTAGCCTGAATCATTCAAATGATACAAATAAATAGGAAAACGAATATATACAGGATGCAGACGACATTTATTTTCAATTTTCAACTGATAATTTTATGCATATTTTTATGACTTTCCTTATCAGTCTTGTCTTCATGAAAACAGTGACTAGATTTCGATTCTTATTTGAAGAAGAATTGATTATGGACAATTTTGAACGGCCATATTTTTGAAAGAGACACAGAGTTCTCCTTGGAATCTGCACCGGAGGGATGAATAAGGAGATTACAGAGTTCATCATCGTCAGCAGAAGCATGGTAGAAAAGGTCAGGATAGAATTGAAAGATTCTGGATTCGACTACGGGGCGATATCAGAGAGAAAAACGCTTGATCAACGATCTGATGACATCAGAACGCAGTGAAAGTGACAAGATGTCACACCATTTCTGAGGCTGAAGATCAATGGCTGAAGACCGATGGGTACATTCACATTCTGAGCGCGGTAGTGAAACCCTGGATTGACCAGGTAGCTGCAGGTAGGCAGAATGTGGCAGTAAGATGCAGCACCCTGCCATACCAGCTGGAATACCCAGGTCTGGCGGTTAGAAGACTTTGTTGACCACACTTCACTGGACATCTGGCCTCCCAGCTCTCCTGACTGCAGCACCCTCAAATTCTTTGTGTGTGGTGCAGTGGAACGAGACAACAACAGGTCCAGCTGCAACACAAAGGACAAGCTAAAGATCAGGAACACCAGGACTTTTGGGGGCCTAAGTTGGAAGACAGTGATAAAGGTTTGTGGCTGGTTCCGAGGCCACCTTGAGACTGTCGTCAAAGCCAAAGGCAGGTTCATTGAGTTAAATCAAGAGAGCAAGTCATGTAGAAAAACTGATCCAAGTTTGATGAATAAATCTCAAAAAAAAAAGAAAAAGAAGGATCCCTATATATGAGATTGCTATAAGGTGTTGATATATTCGCCTTTTTTTTATATAAATATATATTTATCTTTTTTCTTAGAAACGGCTCTTTTTATCTACTGTGTTATTTTTTCTAAGCAGTAATCTTGCAAACAAATATCGTTCGCATCCTGTATATCATTATATATACTTTTATCTGTGCATTATTATTATATAGTGTGTAACAAATATACAGTACAACCTCTACATACAAATTGAATTCATTCTGGGACCGAAGTGGAACTGTGAACTGAACTCTCCATACCGTCGTGAGTTGCCGCATAGCGGGCTAACCACAAAACTTTGACGTCGTATGTTGGATTTTTCATCGGGTGTAGAGCTGATAATTTGATCAAATTTCACGTCGTATGTTGCAAAAATTTATATGTAGAGGTTTGACTGTATTATTAGATAGTGTGTAACGAATATATAATTACTGCAGTATTGATGGTTTCTAAGAGTTGGATAAGTGTTTCAATACAATCTTTCTGGACAAGTTCCTTCATGATTGCGCTGCTGCCAGATAGAAGTTTCAAGGCGCCAATGCAGTAGATCAATGCATCAGGACAAGAAGGCTCAGCTGCACGAATCAGATGCAGAAGTTGGTCTAGAAAAACAAACGATAGGAGACAGAATCAATATACATGAATCAATATTGGAGAGACAATCCCTCTTTTCATGCATGAGAAATTTTATTTTTCACAAAACATTCAGATGAAATCTAATATATAAAGTATACTGAGTCTGTTTCTTGAATATTTGTGATTTCCTACAGATTCAATATTTGATCCTGATTCGATATTTTTTTTTAGAACATTGGTCAATATGTAGCAGCAGTCCTGCAAGCAGTAGCAGCGATACAACAACAACAGCAGCCGCTGCTATTACGATTTTGAATCTGTGCTTAATTTAAAAGCTCGGCGCTGATTGGTGTAAGTATTTAACTTCCTTTCTGGCTTCCCCAATAAGGGGCCATCTCTCATACTAGCTGAGCATGTGATGTGAGATTATAAAAGGGATAAAACACTGCTTACTTCCTCTTTTTTTCCCCATGAGACAAGACTGACAACATCATCCATGTCGCTCGGACTAACTCCCAAACTTCTCTCTTAGGATGCAACAGAATCCCCCCCCCCTCCCCGGGTCTCTGGCCGTAGGTTCAACTTCGATGATAAGACCTAAGAATTCAACATGGCTACTTCTACCGCTGCACACGTGGACTTAATATAATGCAACACATACACACATGGACATGGCCTGACTTAAACACCTGCGTACTGTACTGTAAACATTCTCATATATGAACTCTTTTCTCTTCCCTACTAATGGGGCATTTATTTAACACCACATGAACTTTCTAACCTTTTGTCTTCGTCCATACTCATAGATGTATTCATTTACTAACACCCTTCTCATTCATTTCTCCTTTTATTCACATGTTAACTAAGACGACTCAATAAAGTTGTCTTAAATGTTACAATGAGACTTTGTCTTCATATTCGCCACATGTTCTTTAACAACAAAAACGTATTTCGATTTAATTTCTTTATTTCAATTTAATTTCTTTAAAAAAATAATTCATTTGTCTCAGAAGATTTTGAACATGGAAGCATTTGTCAATAATGACCTGAGGCTGAAACTGTTTCCTTTCCCTTCTTTCTTTTGTGTGGTGTGTGTGTGTGAGAGAGAGAGAGAGAGAGAGAGAGAGAGAGAGAGAGAGAGAGAGAGAGAGAGAGAGAGAGAGAGAGAGAGAGAGAAGAGAGAGAGAGAGAGAGAGAAAGAGAGAGAGAGAGAGGGGGGCAGTCTGCTCTATGCATTACAGTAATAGTGTCACCACATCATACTTGCCACATGGGTTAATTGCTTAGTGTGCTGTTCAGAGACAGAGTTTGTGGGTTCCAATCTCACCTGGGGCATAATTATTTTACTCTAATTTTGTCCCCAAATAAACTCAAACATTTCAAATTACAATTTTAAGCAGATTGTGTAGTTTTTTACTTTTTTTCTGTAATTTATGTGATTTACAGAAATTAGGACTCTGGGGTGACGACGGGTAACCCTGTTAGTTCAAAATAAACCCTTCTCATTACAAATTTCACAGAATAAATTCTCACTTCGTTAAAATAACTAGCAAAAACATGCATCACAGCTATCACTATTATTGTTAAGTAATGTCTCTTGTATTGAGATATAAGAGTTTTATTCTCTTGGGTGTAAGTTTCTTAGAGTGATCTCCCTTGTTTGGTGTTGCTGTGATTGTTGGCTGGGAAAACAAAGATGGCGGTTTGGACAAACAGACGTGTGTCCATGACTGGATTTATGTTATGAGCAAACTAACATTTGTAGTTTAACATCTGTTTTAAATGCTGGAATGTGTTTGACTCACTAACATTTGCAGTTTAACATCTGTTTTAAATGCTGGAATGTGTTGGACCCACTATATTGGACTCACTATATTAATAAGATTATAAGACAACTTCACACGTGTCTGTGTGTTTTCCTCTCAACTATCAGTCACACATTGAATTTATATATTTTTTTATTTATTTACTACGAGCAGGAAGACTCGAAATTGCTTGGGATTTAATGAGGATCACTACTATGTACTTTTTCACTCTACTCATAATACCATATTAATTAAAAAAAATTTTTACTGCCCCTCCTATCGTTTCGACCCCTAATATAATCGTAAGAAACTGAAATGTTGGAAAACTCTCTGAATTAGTGTCTTATACATATGGTTTAAATTTCATTAAAATCGGATATATATATTTGAAGTTTTAAGAGGATTCTGTCCTCATAGGTCACTTAGATATTTGGCACATAGAGGGTAATGTAGAGATCTGGAACCACTTCCATTGTCTTCCTTGGAGAATTTTATACATATGATATAAATTTCATAAAAATAGGATATATTTGATATTTTAAGGCAGTTATGCTGTCATAGAGGTGCACTTAGAGATTCAGTAATACTTCCAATGTCTTGCCTGGTAAATTTTACATAAGAATACATGTTTAGATTTTATGTAGATTCTCTAACTTATGTTTCTATAGAGAACACACAACCATCACATACACACAGACATTGAGTTTTATACATATAGATTAATCGAATATTTATCGAAATAAAAAATGCAATAGTATAAAATAAAATAAAAAATAAAAATTCTATTTAAAAACCGAATTTAATTATGAAATTTAATCCATGACTATGTATTTTGGTTTCTTCATAAGCAAGTCAACCATTTTAATCTTTTGTGAATAGTTGAAAAAGAAGAATGAATTACTTTGTGACTCTTTGAAATCTTAATAGAATTTGGAAGCATTTCAACTGTCAAGCTGAAAATCATTCCTGACTTTTAAGTTCTTGGCAAATCATCATCAAAGATTGAAACATCCAATAATTTTATGAATAGAAAAGATTAAAACAACAAAATTAGTTACAATTTCATAACAATTTGGTTCAAGTAATAATGATTTAATGTCCAAACGATACTTTAATAATAAAACTTAACTTTAAAAATCATATTTAAAAAAATAATTTGATGAAAAACAAACGACATAGTCAAAAAGCCAAAAAAAAGAAAAGAAAAAAAGAAAAGCGAAACGCAAATTAAAATTAAATATTGTCATAGGTGAGTTCCTTGAATGAAATCAAGAAAATAAAAATGCATGATCAACAATCTGATGAGATCAGAACACATTTCTTCCTTCAGACCGATGGCTACATTCACATTTTGAGTGCAGTAGTGAAACTCTGGATTGACCAGGTAGCTGCAGGTAGGCTTTACATGGGGCAGCAAGACTCAGCACTCTGCCATACATCTTAAAAAATTAAATTATGTTTATTTTCTTGCAAACAAATATTGTTTGCATCATGTGTATACTCCTTTCTGTATCCAAACAACCATCCAAATAAAAACGAAAACAAAATATTGTATTACTTATAGTAAAAGTACGACTTTGTAATTGGGAGGAGGAGACGGGGGATCATTTTGAATTCTTGTCTTCTTACAATTGTTCAATATTAGTGGGCATGTTTGCTAGTAAAAAATATTATTTAAAATATATTTCCTTAGATAAATCTTGTGCTATATTGGAAACATGAAACATTTCTGACAAAGGGTGACAAAGTGTTCAAACATTTGACCCTTCTTGTATAAGCTAAAAATAGTGAGAAAGGAAGTCTATAATATTTGGTCGAATATGACGTCAGACAGAGACAGTATCTAGCACAATTCTCGACAGTTCAGAGGAATCCACTTGATTGAGAAGACATATTTAAGATGGTTTAACAAAATAATAATAATTAAGTCAGTCTTGATGAGAGCTTGAATTGGACAAGAGGTATTAATTATGCTGCTAATCTAATGAGGATATTAAAAATGAAACAATGGTAAGTAATTAACTGTCTCTCCTTCTCTATGGCCGAATAAATCATTCATCTTCTAAGATCATGTTGTTGAATTAATTGAATATTACAAAGCATGTGAGATGGCTTTTGATTGCAGCTAATGTAGCTGACCACAGTCCCCAGAGAAAACAACGCACACACACACACAGCAGTTGGCAATGTAACATATGAACCTATTAAATATTAATGATTAAACTAAGTAAAGAAGTAAATGATTACTTGGGCCAGCTAACAGCCAGAGGTGACAAATCAGCAAGCAGAAGATAGAAGGAAGGGGTGTTGATTATGTGATGATGGGGAAAGTTGCTATATAATGTCAGCCTTGTGTGTGATGAAAGGGAGACTGAAGCTCAAAATTAAACTTTTAAAAATTTCGTTTAATTTTATGCTATTGCATTTTTTATTTCAATCAATATTCAAATAACTTTATATATAAAGTAAAGTCAGCTTTTCACCCTGTACTTTTGTGATCGATAGTTTTTTTTACTACAAGCTACATTAAAATATCTGCTTTATCATATAATATAAGGCAAGTATTGGTCTGTGTTGTTAAAAACAAATAAAATGATTTCAGCCATTTTTATATTTAATCCTGATCAATATTTTATGTTTTCTTAGTCATAAATAAATAAAGAAACAAGGAGGAGTTCTTACCCTAACAATCAGAAGTCCTAATACTGATACTCAAATCACTGGGTACTAATTTAATAACAGATAATTCTTTTTCAATATTCACTGAAAAAGAAAGACAATAAATTATGATTTGTCGTTTTTGCATTCTTTTTCTCCTTTCTCCTTTATAACCAACATTTGACTGTGAATGAAAGATAGAATTGATTAAGTGGCTCAATCGATTAGCATACTGTACTTAGAGGCAGAGGTTATAAGTTCGAACCTCACCCTAGCATAAATATGTTTACTCTGATTTTGTCCTAAACTGAACATAAACATCTCAAATTACATTATTACGCAGATTCTTCAGTTTTACTTTTATTTTCATCTGTAATCGGCAAACTTTACAGAAATTAGGATCCCGGGCAATGTCAGGTAGTCTTGCTAGTAGCAAATAAAATAATGATTTAATGTATAATTATTTAAGTTACATGTTGAAGCAAGAAAAAACGCATATACATATGTGTAAAGTTGTCTTATAAATTTCTTAATATAGATTAATATAGTAAATTAAAAAAAATTTTTTTTATGGAAATCGCTCCAGACAAGGCATGAAGCCACTTGATGTAAGGAGCTAACAAGAATGAAAGATGATTATCGCAAAGACAGGAGATGCCTATTGGCCTTAGTCTTGAAAAGACCAAGACTATAGGTAGGAGTTCCACAACACTGCAGTTCTTGGAAAGAAGCTACTGGAATAGGAATCTGTATTACAATGAGCTATCAAAACAACGAATTGATAAATAAGTCATAATCAATCTTTCAATAGCTGTATTTTGTCTACAGACACCACCTCTATAAACAACGCAGTAATTCTTTGTTGCTATTGACTTAATGTGGCAATTTTATCTGCTGAGAGCACACACCCACCAAGCTGCTTCACATGGCTTGGCATTGGTATCTACAAGAAGCAAGCAATTCCCTGCTGAGACAATTACAGATGTTGATGACCTTGCAGTTTTTGCTGATACGGTTAAACCAGCAGAAGCACTACGATACTGTCTCAAAGACATGACAAATTACATTGGGCTTTTTGTGAACACAATAAAACAAAGTACATTCTCCTGAATCAACATGGAAATATCTCTTCCTTAAAGTTGACATGTCTCAAGCATTTTGATGAGTTTACTTATCTTGGCAGTGTAGCAGTTAGATGATTAAGATCTATTTTCTTTTGTACTAACATGTAATATCTCACGTAGTGATTGGTACGTGGTTCAGTCGGATAACACAGGCATGTCCAAACTTGCGTAGAAATACATCGAGTGATTAGAACACTGCGCATGAGCACTTTTTCAGTTATTTCTGCGCAAGCTTATTTGGCGCTCTTTATGAACAGTTCCTCAAGAGTTGTCACTATGATCAGATGCCATATTACTCTCCTCGTCTCTCGCAATGGCGTTGAGAGATGAGATGAAACTCTGGGACTCAATTCTTTTTCTATCGTCTATGCTCGCCGGCCGAACTGTCTTATATTCTTGTGTTACTAGCTTCTTTTGGTTCCTATCCCTGTGTCGACAAAACTGCTAAATAAAGTTGATATAATTGTAGAGAAGAAGTTCGTCTTTTTAAATGGAACCTGGTGCCCCTCTTTTCTTCATCTCAAGCAAGGAATACAGACACAGCGACTCTACTACAGAAATGGCGATCACCGACAAGCATCTCATCACCCTAACCTCTTTAGCAGTAAAGTTGCAAGGGAAAATTACACAGAGAGTGAACTAAATGTGTGAATCAACAAGGCCTGGACTGGACAAGCTGAAAGCAATCTGAAAGTCAAACCTTCCTACCAAGATGAAACGTGACTTCTTTGAAGCCATTGTTGCATCAATTCTGGTACATGGAATTAGCATCTGGACTTTTACCAAACGACTAGAAAAGAAACTTGACGGTGTGTATGCAAGAATGCTAAGAGTTTCTCTCAACATCTGGAGGCAGCACCTCAAAAGGAGCAATTCTACAGACACCTTAATCAGATCTCAGCCTTAGTCAGAGAGAGAAGATCTGGTCACTGTTGGAGAGTTAAGGATGAAATTGTCATTGATGTTCTTTTGTGGATGACAAAACAGTAGGGAAACTGCATAGAACTTACCTGAAGCAACTAACAGAGGAGACACAATGCACCTATGAAGACCTACCTGGTGTGACGGAGGATAGAGTGAGATGGCGTGAAACAGACAAGAAAATCCATGACTCGATAATGATGATGATGATGATGTATATGGTAAATAGATCTCATCTAAACAGTAAACATCATAATCATCATCATCATCATATTCGGTTTAATGTCCATTTTACATGCTGGCATACATTGGACGGTTTTAAGAAATTGATTTCCAAAGTTACTTATCTCTGGCCAGGTCTTTATTTATCCTTTAGGTCCATTTTTACCACTTCCTCCTATTCTTTCAACGTGGCCACACCATCAAAGTCTACTCTTCTGCATCTCTCTATTCTCCAGATTTAATCTTCCTCTGAGGTCATCAGAACTAAGCTTGTCTTTAAAACTTTGAAACTCACATTACACATCCATCATACTATTCTCATATCCTTTCTCTCCATGCAACGCATGTCCTCAACCTTCACTGGCCAAGTTTCACTTTCATATATCATCACACTGCCTGATAGACTTTTCCCTTCGTTGACAGTGGTAACGCTCTGCTGGTTAGTGCTGGCAGACGTTGCCTGAACTTATTCAGGCAATCATTTTTTTTAAATTTATATAATGTGAAAATTGAGTTCTTCATCGATAGTATTCTGAAGAATCAAAAACAAAGATTCAGTAAGAAAAAATGTAGGGCTGGGGGGGGGGGGGGCATTGTAGATGTGCACCCAATCTTATAATCTGTTACTGTGAACAATGTAGATCCCAACAAAAGGAAATACACTAATTCATATAATACTAAAGTATGCTTTGGAATTTTTGAGATGAGGATTGATAATTTGTATTATTTGAACTACTATTCTCATCTTGGTTGTTATTTTCACAATGTTTTCAGCTGATGTAACCTCCGACCTTCTTCAGGTGCATTTTATCGAACTCGGAAATCTTCTAGTTCAACTCACAAACTGATACAAAATTTTTAACTTAACTCTTTATTTGATCCATGGTGGTAGATTATTCTTATTCTGTCAACCATAATCTGGCAGAAGTGTTTGTTAAGTCATTTTTTAATTTATTCTTAGTTATTATCGCCTGTAGTGAAGATTGAATCATCAACCTCTAGAAGACTGTCACTCAATACCTTTATCCGTTGTGCTATGTGGATCCGGTTCAGTTTGGAATTCTGCATAGGTTCCCAGAGTTTGAAAGAATGCACTTGAAGAAAATTAGAGGTAACACTGACCGAAACATTGTGGAAAAAAAATAAAACTAAGATGAGAATAATCCAAATATTTAAAAGCTTTAATGCATTTTGGATGAAAACAAAAAAGGATGATGAATTGGACTGACCTAAAATATGACCTCTTAAAAATAAAGGGTCATTCTGTTCACTTTTGCTGACTTTAAAGACCAACTTGCAGGCATTCAATAAATTTTTTCCCGTCACTTGAAACTGTTGGAAAAAAAAGGAGAAAAGTTTGGAAATTTTTTTTAATTTAATGATTTCTTGAAATGGATAAATTTGTTTTCTGTCTAATATATGAAGTCGGATTTTCCATGTTGAACCTAAATAATGCATCTGACAAACTGATATTTGATCCTGGCTTGCAATTTTTATGTTTTTTATCCTTACAGCATGTTTTTTACATTAAAAAGGGTAATTCGCTCGAGTTTTTTTCTGAAAATAATTATTCCAGCAAGGAAGATTATACAATAGAAACATTTTAAATGAGTTAAAAAGCTCAAAATGTAAGGGAGATAATTTTTTTTTAATTTAAAATTATAATAAATCTATGATAATTTAACTTATGACAATTTCTGTTTTAACTTAGATTTGAGTTATCTCCCTTAGATTTTGAGCTTTCTCCCATCTTTTTGTGACTTATACAATTATTATTTGTTTTAATTAAAAGATTAAAACTAAAATGATACTAATGAATCGCAGGCTACATCAGGTAGGTACAGCTAGTAAGAAATAAAATCAGAATTTGTAAATTAAATTATGTGTGTGTAGGGGAGGGGGTACTGTTTGTTTCAGGGAAAGAAGAAAGAAAAATATGAAATACACCTTTCTTCTCTTTGATTGGTCAGTTCAAAATGCCAGCAGTTGCCATGGCACATATGTTGTATTTTAGACACTTCATGTTTGCTTGTTTTTTTTACTTAAGATTTATTGAATATTTTAGAATAAATACAATGTTTCATTGCCCAATGGAGGAATTCGCTCTTGCTGGCGAATGGGTTGGATATCCGGAGAACAATTTCCTATTTGGCTTCTAATATATAAAGTTATCTTGTTGAATCTACTTTTTGGGGGCGATTACAGCTTAGAAAAAAATCTCCACAAATAAGGAATTTAAAAAAAAAATTAGATTTTAGAGTGGGGGATCACTAACCTATATAAATTTAACGTAAAATGAGCACCCACTTCCTGGCCAGTTAGTCGTAAATGGTGATGTGTAACGTTTATGGAGTTTTTTTTTCTGCTTTAAAAATAAATTAAAACATGTACATAAATAAAAATGTGGGGAATTTTTTTTTAAGGGGCGAAAAAAATTTAAAATTTTAGATTTTTTCGGGGTGGGGTGGGAGGGGTCAGGCATAGATATACTAACCTAAATCTAAACTAACCCTTAAAACTAGTAGAAGGAAGCGATGAGCCGAATGTGATTGTTTTTTTCTGAAACGGAGTACAATTCAGAAATGTGATTTAAAATATTTTTGAAAGTAAAACTGAAAAGAAAAACAACAATAAAAAAAAACACTTGGTTACATTTACCGCTAACTGGCCAGGAAGTAGGAGCTCATTTTACATTAAATTTATATAGGAAAGTGATCCCCCACTCTAAAATCCAAAATATTTAATTTTCTTTTAAATTCCTTTTTTGAGTATATTTTTCAGGCTGTTTACACATAATCACCAAAAGAAAGAAGAATCTGATTTTTATTTGAGGGGTGGGGGGGGGGGGGTAAACTATGAAGGGTGTGATAGTAAAAAAATACTGAAACATTATCCACTACATAAACATCAAAAAGAAGTGGTTTTATTAGAACTGAACTGAAAACTACTTACAGACAAGATAAGCTGAGACAATGACAACAGCACAGCTGGGTGGTCATAGTCGAGAAGTTTAAAGACGGCCTTTAAGATGACCGAGCGTTGTCGGCATTTTCTGCCTAACAGATTTTCACTCTCTAATAAAGAAAATAAATTTTCAGCAACAATCAGCATCTGGTCAGCGGCTTTTTCTACAAACAAAAATAAAGAAATCTTATACTTTCTTTTTTCTTATATAAGTTTTTTTTATGCAAATGACAGTAAATTATATAACATCATCTTATCATCTATCTATATATATATATATATATATATATATATATGTATGTATAAAGTAGAATACTCGTCCCATAACTGGTATAAGCAATAAATATAGCATTAGTTTTAAATTTTAATGTTTTTTCTCTTTCTCTAAGAGGTATGGTACAGTTTCGATGGCACTCCCTAAATGGTATAGTTATAAAAAAATAATGTGCCCACGTTACATACCCAGTTGCTTAGAATACATATTCCATAATCCATAATAAGTTCAATAGTTTAGGATTTTACCAAGCACAGACATATTATTGCTGCTCACCGATCCTTTTAAAAATGTAGTACTTAATATAACTAAAAAATTTGATTACAGCAACTCTTTTTTTAGTTAATTTTTTTGTATCTAACTTATTTAAAACGTTTTAGGTATATTTTGAGGTCAAAGACAAATTGTTCTACATGTAGGGGGAAAAGGAGAATAACACCGGTTGCTAAGGGCATCAGTGAGGGGGGGGGGTTATTCCCTTTTGGGCAGAGAGACCCAGTCTACCGGAGGAGAAAGAGAATGAAGTTCACCATGCTGGACAGGATTCCACATGGTTGAATATAAATTGACTGTCTTAGATTCGAAACCATGTATGATAGAGACCAACATGAGTGGTGAGTAACAATCCCTTTTATTGTATGTCCTTTTATGTTCTGTGGCAAGTTCACTTTATGTTTGTCTATATGTAAATAAAATGTGTACATTGTATTTGACGTATTTTTTCCTTATTCCGTGTGCTCCATAACATTGAGTTTTCCCTTACAGAGTGAAAATAAATATTAACATACAAAAAAAGCATCGAATTGTTAGAGAAGCGTTGGGATCAGTGTATCACCCTAAAACTTGACTATGTTGATGAATAAAATCGAATTTTGCCTAAAAGTTGTTTTTATTAGTTAGGTCCGAAACCTCTTGTGTTAAGTCTACTTTTTTAGATCTGGAGTGAATGTCAGTCGTAGGAGTTTATTCAAACAAGGAGAGAGACATTCACTTTGACTGAGGCAAAACAAGGATCCAGATGTTGGTAGTTGTCGCAGTATGATGTAGTTACTTCCCCTTAGATTTTGTTGATCATAAAATGTTTGGACCCTAAATAAAGAGATCATGCATTGCCATCACAAGATTCCAATCATGGAGGAGCTAACACACACAAACTCTCTCGCGCCAAATTCTTCTCCAAACTAGATGCTAAGAATGAATATTGGTCTGTCAAACTTGACCAGGAGTCGCAGCTACTGACCACGTTCAATTCGCCGTTTGCAAGGTATTATTTCCAAAGTATGCTGTTTGGTCTTGTTATGTGCCAAAATGTAGTTCAACAAAAGATGGACATGATCATCGAAAAATGTATGGGCGCCTGGCACTGATCGATGACATGATCATATATGAGAAAACTAAGGAACAACACAACCGGAACTTACACAGGCTGATGGAAACAGCACAGGCTGCAGGTCTGATGTTTAATAGCAACAAATGTGCAGTCGACAAAAGAAAAATTAAATTCTTCGGTGCCATATTTGATGAAAAGGGGATACACCCAGATCCCCAAAAAGTGAAGGAGATAAAACTACTCCCCAGCCCAACAAATGTCACAGAGCTGCAGAAGGTGCTAGGAATTATTACCTACATGCCACTATTTATTCCCAGACTCTCCAACCTCACAGCAAACCTAAAAGAACTCCTAAAGAAGGATGTTGAATACAAGTGGAGCGACAGCCATCAAAAGTCAGTTCAGGAGATAATATGCGAAGAAATGCTACTTCGATATTATGACCCTTCCAAAAAGGTCATCATACAAGTGGACGCATCATCTAGAGGCTTAGAGGCAGCTTTGCCACAAGATGGAAAATCCATAGCGTTTGCCTCAAAATCTCTGATCGAAACAGAGCAGCGCTACGAAAACATTGAGCGAGAACTTTTAGCAGTCTTGTTCAGCTGTAAACGTTTTCAGACGTACATCTATGAGTGTTCGTTTGAAGTAGATAGAGTGATCATAAACCCCTAGAGATGATCAGCCTTAATAACCTGAGAGTAGTACCCCCCCCCCCCCCGACTTCAGCGAATACTATTGCAGCTGCAGGAATACGACATGATCCTAAAATATCGACCAGGCAAGATGTTACTTGCGGATTGACTATCCAGACTTCTCAACAAGAGAAATAAAGAAGTCATTGATTTGGACTTGAAGGTAGACTTTGTGCAATTCTCAACTGAGAAATCAGCATAGATCCGCCAAGCAACAAATGCTGATCCACCATTATGCAACTTGAAAGAAAAAATTCTGCAAGGCTGGCCTGAGACTCTCAGAGAATTACACAAAGACATGAGACCATACTAGTCCTATCGAGATGAACTCTCTGTTGAAAACGGCATTCTGCTCAAAGATGACTGGATACTGATCCCCGAAACAATGAAAACAGAAATAGTCAAAAAACTTCACTATCAAGGAAGTGAAAAATGCAAGTTGAGAGCTAAAAGCTGTAATTTTTGGAGTGGCATAAACAGCGACATTGATAAGATAGTCCAGCACTGTGCCTTATGCAAAGAGCACCAGAAGTCTCAGACTGCTGAAACCATCATGCCACATGAAATCCAAGTGTGACCATGGCAAATCGTGGCCACTAACACTTTCAACCTCAAAGGACACAATTACCTACTCATTGTGGACTATTATTCAAAGTCCCCCCCCCCCCCCTCATCCGCAGACTAAGGGATTTCTCCAGTCAGGAAGTCATCAACCTGACATTATTTGGGGAACAAAGAAAGACTCATCAGCAATAACGGGTCACACTACAGCTTGTATCACTTCAAGGAGTTTGCCAAGGAATGGGGTTTCGAACACATCACCTCATCTCCCAGGTACTCACATGGCTGAACGATGCATTCAGACAATCAAGTTAACCATGAGAAAGTTTATGCTGAGCAGATGAGACATAGACATGAGTCTGTTGTGTGTCTGATCAACACCTATAGACTATATCATTCCATCCCCTAGAGAACTATTATGCGGTTAGAAGCTGATCAGCAATCTCCTTGCGAAATGTACAAATAACCATGATAGAAAGGAGGAGATTAGGGATCGCCTTTACCAGAGACAATTTGTGCAGAAGTCACAGCATGATAAGCATGCGAAAGATCTCCCCCAGGCTCAGCAGAGGACAGCAGGTTCGAGTACAGAACTAATACTCACGAAAATGGACCTCAGCAGTCGTCAGACAAGCCTGCACTGAACCGCGGTCCTACATCGTAAAAAATCCATCCGCAGAAACCGTAGGCACCTGATGAAAGACCCTGGTCATGTTAATAATACCCAAACCACAAATCTCCAAACACACATAATAATAACGATACACTAACCGGCATAGTCAGCAGGTATGGACGTGTCGTACCCCCCTCCAAATACAACGCATAAGTAGACATCACTTTCTATAAAAAGAGGGATATCACAGTATGACAGTTACCTCCCCTTAGAGGTAACTCTCCAGAAATAAAGATAGGAAAGCCAGTTTCAAGATGGCGATCCCTGTATAAGTTTAAACTTGTTTCTGTTCCGTTTCCACATACTAACAAAAGCATGCTTTACTAACAACAAATGTATGTAACATTTATAGTAGTGAAAGGAGAATCTATTTATAATTTACATTACATGAACTAATATATAAAGTAAAGCTAGTTTTTTGTTTGATTCTTGTTCATTATAGCTTACTCCTAAAACCTAAATATTTAATTTTGTTTCGACATAAATGTCTGGTTTTAACTCGAGTATGTTCTAAAAAAATTGTATTTCCAATCCATTTTTCGATTACATACTCATCTGCATTGATATTTTCATTTTCCTTAGTGATATTAAGAAAAGGGGTGAGGAATTATGTACTAACATGGTGTTAGAACCGGGAACAAATTTATTAACAGACATTTTCGTTGATTCACCAGTATTAATTCATATTTCAAGCATTTTGATTGGCTAATCAATATAGATTTGACCAATCACTGCATTTGTTTCAAATTACGAGATTGGTAAAGAGAGAAAAAAAGTAAAGTAGACAAAATGGACAGAAGGAGAAGGAAGAGTAAAAGAATCAGTGGGAGTAAGAGGTATACTTGAATAGCACACATGCAAAAATGTTGACCATGATGTTGCCAGATAAGCAAAACATTCAGAATATTCAAAATACTTTTTGAAAGGCTAAAAAATGTTTTTATATTTAGTTTAATTCATTTTGTTTGCAAGGCATAGGAATCAGAGAGAAAAATATCTGAGTTTCACTTTAAATAATTTACATCATTTTTTCACAAAGAAATTCTCCATTATTCTTCAGTCAGCAGTTTTAATCTTTTGTTCATCATTTAAAATGTGTAAGCATTTAAACATTCAAATAGAAAGTAATTTAAACTGACTTTAAAATTCTTAGCAAATCCTCATGTATTAAAATTTTTTAAGTTTTTGAAGTTATTTATATCCAATAATTTTATGAATATAAATTGAAAACAACATTACCATAACAAATATTAGTTATAGTTTAATAATTTGGTTAAATTAAACTACTACCAGTAATAAATAATTACATTTAATTTTAAAAATTATAATCCTATAAAATAAAATAACTAATAATTTGCTAAAAAACAAAACTAAAAAAAATACCCCAAAAGCAGTACAAAAAGTGTCACAAAAATTAAAGTAAAAAACTCCTGGGCAATGCCAACTAGGTACAACTAGTTATTTCTTAAGGTTTATCATGCTGAGATTTCAAATCGTTTAACTTGATGCCAAATTTCCTTAAGATTTTTGCAAATAAAGAGATCACTCAGAAAACTCACGTTCTTTTAGAAGGGCTAAACTTTCTAGCAGTGGATGAAGATGTTCTTCAAAGAATTGGTCTTCTAAAAGTTCTGCATCTAGAGAAGAAAAAACAAAGGAAATAAAACTTTATTCTCTGAAATAAACTATTGGCATTCAACTATTCGTTCTGCAATTCAATTTGATTGTGATTGGTATGGAGGTGTTTTCCAGGGTGTAAACAATATTTGTTTGCGATTTTCAACTGCTACTTTTATGCATATTTAAAAAAAACTTTTTTGTTCATGAAAACGACTTTATTTCCATTCATTTTTTCAAAATTACTGATTATGAACAATTATGAACCTTCATATTTGTGGAAGAGACACAGAGTTCTCCTATGAATCCGTATCTGGAAGACAAATATGGAGATTTCATACTTCCTCAGCGTCAGCAGGAGGATGGTAGTAAAGGTTAGAAAGGAATCGAAAGATTCAGGATTTGTTGCTGAAGTTCAGGAGATCGCTAACAATGAAGCCAGCAAGTCAAGTTGTGCAATTGCAAGGGGGGGGGGGGAGATGGATATGAAAAGCTGATTCGGCTGATGGTGGTCCATGAAGAAATCCATTGCATTGCATACAAGATTAGGAAAGGACAATTTCTGTAAAAGACAATGCAAGAAATGGGAATGAAGCATAGAAAGAAGCTTATCAACAAGTTCAAACACCTACTGAAGCCAGGAATGGTGTGGTTCTTCTCAGACAAGAAAAACTTCTGCAAGACCAGAAGATGAACTGTGGCCATTGCTCGTTGCCCCATCCAAAGATGTACCAAGAGTCATGCAGACAAAGTTTCCAGCGACAACCATGGTCTTTGGTGACATCATGTCATCTCATTTTTTTCCTGAAAGACTTAGGCTAAACACTGATTGTACATGTTCTAAGCAAAATAGTGAAACCCTAGATCGATCAGATTGCTGCAGATAGTCTATACATCATGTTACAGAAAGACTCGGTGCCCTGCCATACCAGCTGGAAGATGCAGGCCTGGCTGTCAGAGAATTTTGTCGACCACACTTCACCTGACATTTACTCCCACACCTTCAGCTCGCCTGACTGCAGTCCCCTCAATGTCTTTGTGCACGATGGAACGAGACACCAAAAAACCGAGCTGCCACACAAAGAACGAGCTAAAGACCAGGATCAACAGAACCTTTGGGAGCCTCAGTCAGAAGACAGTGATGAAGTTCATCTTGATGCTGTCATCAAAGCAAAAGGCGGATTCATTGAGTGAAATCGACAAAACAAGTCGTGAAGATAAACTGACCCAAGTTTGATGAATAAATCTAAAAAATGAAACTACAGCATTATTTTTTCCTAGACAGTAATCTTGCGTATGGACATATTATCCTGCATGTACACACACACACACACACACACACACACGTTGTTCAAATCCGGACATAACATCATGATTATACTTAGCAACTAATTTCACAAGAACATTACAATGATCATTATTATGACTGATATTATCTTACGGCTGTTATTGACATTATTATTAACATACAATTCCTTGAAGATAGCTCATACAATAGCAGAAAGTATTTGGACAAATTGTATAAAAATGTTAGAACATCACTTGGACATTTTCTTTATTCCATTAGTAATAAATAAATCAGCACTTGTGAGAGCACATGAAAAGCTATTAAAAATGAACGAAAAAGCTGTTTTTTTAGCCTTGTACAATAAAACATATCTAAAGGAAGGGTTGCTTCCTAAAAATATTTTAACATTGGATGTACTCATAATTCGTTTGGTCATAACTACTACCATTATTTATTCTACTTTGATTTTATTCAAAAATTCATAAACTGTGACATATCTTTTAAGACATTCTTCTTGCATGACTAAAAATAATAAGCTTCTTTATTTCTATACTAGCAGGGCTACCCGGCGTTGCACGGAGCAAAAGTGTAACCTGTTTCTATTGAAACTTCTATCTCTATCTCCTCCGCCCCCCCCCCCCATCTTTCTTCTCCACCCAGCCCATCTCTCTCTCTGGACATACAGATACACACACTAATAATAATAGTATTCATTTACCAGAGCTATCCCTTTGAAATGTAAGACTGTAATCTTACATTTATTACTGCTGGACAATGCTGAGTAAAACAAAACACAATAAAATTCTGGATGCCGGGTAAATCCATTCCCCCACTCGCTTTCACAAATATATGAAGAGAAATTATATTGATAATGAAAATAGTCTAAAGTTATTTAAATATAATGATGTAATTTACATTTATTGCTTCCGGACAGCTCCAAATAGAACAAAAGATTCTGTTATACCCCCTCGCTTACAAAATATAATACAGTAATAAGACAAGTGATAAAAAACATTTTGATTTAACTACTTATAATGATGATTTCATTGCTACCAGACAACTCAAGTAGAACAAAAGTTTCTGTTACACCTTGCCATTCAAAAAAGGTGCAGCTGTTAATTGAGCAGCACTTGCTTCACTACACACTCTTGTTTTGAAAAGATTCATTTTATGATTGAACAACCCTTTCTTCACTACACTACTTTATATAGAAAAGTTGCTGCTGATGATTGAGCAACCCTTGTTTCACTACACTACTTTATATAGAAAAGTTGCTGCTGATGATTGAGCAACCCTTGTTTCACTAAACTACTTTATATAGAAAAGTTGCTGCTGATGATTGAGCAACCCTTGTTTCACTACACTACTTTATATAGAAAAGTTGCTGCTGATGATTGAGCAACCCTTGTTTCACTACACACTCTTGTGAGGAAAATGGGCGGCTGTTGTTTTAGCAACACTTGCTTCACAACACACTCTTGTTTAGAAGAGCTGCAGCTATAGATTGAGGAACCCTTGCTTCACTACACACTCTTGTTTAGAAAAGGTACGACACACTCTTGTTTAGAAAAAGTGCGGCTGTTGATTGAACAACCCTTGCTTCACTACACACTCTTGTTTAGAAAAGGTACGGTGATGATTGAGCAACCCTTGCTTCATTACACACTCTTGTTCAGTGGGAGGGAAATAAGAGAGGAAGGTAGTGGGAGGGAAAGAAGTAAGGAAGGTAGTGGGAGGGAAAGAAGTAAGGAAGGGTGGTAGTTGGAAGGAAAGAAGAAAGGAAATATGAAAGTATGGTAGTGGGAGGGAAAGAAGAAAGGAAGGAAGAAATAGTGGTAGTGGGAGGGAAAGAAGACAGGAAGGAAGAAAGTGTCGCAGTTGGATGGAAAGAAGAAAAGAAAGAAGAAATGTGGTAGTTAGAGGGAAAGAAGAAAGGAAGGAAGACAGGGTAGGAGTGGGAGGAAAAGAAGGAAGGTAAAAATGTTGGTAGTGGAACGAAAAGAAGAAAGGAAGGAAAAAAGGCTGTTGGAGGGACAAAAGAAATGAAGGAAGAAAGGGATACAGTGGGAGTGAAATAAGAAAAAAAGCAAGAAAGGGTGTTAGTGGGAGTGAAAAAAAGAATAGCAGCAACAAAAGGGTAGTAATGACAGGGAAAGAAATGAAGATAAAAAAGGGGTTGCAGTGTAAGGGAAAGAAGAAAGGAAGGATAAATAATTGATATTAATGCACCCCTGTTGTATCAAAGAATCAAAATCATGTTCATTTGTGTAGCATCACTATTATATAAAAGGATTCATATTAATGCGTCCCTGTCGTATCAAAGAACAAAAATCATGTTCATTCATATAGCATAACTATCATAAAAATGAACTCATGTTAATGTGCCCGTCGTATCAAAAAAACAAAATCATATTTATTCATGTAGCATCACTATCATAAAAAAGAACTCATATTAATGCGCCTCTGTTGTACCAAAGAGCCAAAAGCATGTTCATTTATATAACGTCACTATTCTAAAAAAGAACTCATATTAATGCGTCCCTGTTGTATTAAAGAACAAAAACATTGTTCATTCATATAGCATAACTATCATAAAAAAGAACTCATGTTAATGTGCCCGTCGTATCAAAGAACAAAAATGATGTTTATTTATGTAGTGTCACTATTTTAAAAAAATAACTCATGTTAATGCGCCCTCATCATATCAAAGAACAAAAATCATGTCCATTCATGTAGTGTCACTATCATAAAAAATAACTCATGTTAATGTTCCCCTGTCGTATCAAAGAACCTATATGGTTCCTTTGTGCCTCTGTTCATGTTCATGGAGAAGAAGAAGAACATCCTTTATCTCCAAAACCCTTGTAAGAGTTTGTGACATCCCCACGATAGTATTATACAATTTTTGTTCAAACTCAACCATACTTATCTCATTACTCATGAATTCACCTACGTTTTTATAAAATTGTAATCCTGCTCAACCCTGTAGGAGTATTGATATCCTATAAATTCTCCATTAAATTTCTTAAAAATTCCCAAAAATCTTTTTTCTTGGCCTATTGGCTAAGATCAAAGTGTAGTAACTGTTCTTTTGAATTTCTTCTCAGCATTTTGCCTTGAAAACTATCTCATCTTTTGAGATCCCTCCCAGGCTTTACCTCACGGTGAATGTGTACACTTTCTCAGTTTTCATCTCATTGTCCTGGGCTGGACCTACGGGCGAATCCTGATGCTTTTGCCTGAGGCACCGCTACCGGCTAATGCTGATACCCTCCCAGGCTTTTGCCTGAGGTGCTCCTACTGGCAAATTCCGATACTTTCTCAGACTTTTACCTGAGGCACCCCTACCAGTGAATACCTACACTTTCCCGGCTTTTGCCTGAGATGTCGCTACCGTCGAATGAAAACACTCTCCCAAGCTTTTGCCTGAGGTGCCACTACAGATGAATTCCGACACTCTCCCAGTAGCGGGAGAGAAAAAAGGAAGGAAGAAATGGTGGCACTGGGAGGAAAGGAAGAAAGAAAGAGTGGTAGTGGGAGAAAAAGAAGGAAGGAAAGATAGGGGTGTGGTAGGAGGGTCAGAAGAAAAGAAAGAAAGGGTTAGAGTGGGAAGTAAATAAGAAAGGAAGGAAGAAAATGTGGTAGATGCAGGAAAAGAAGTAAGGAAGAAAGAGTGGTTGTAGAAGGAAAAGAAAAAGGGTGGTAGTGGGAGGAACAGAACAAAGGAAGGGACAAAGGGTGGTAGTAGGATGGAAATCAGAAAGGGTGGTGGTAAGAGGGAAAAAGAAAGGAAGGAAGAAAGGGTTGTAGTGGGAAGGAAAGGAAGAAAGAGTGGTACTGAGAGGGAATGAAGAAAGGGTGGTAGTGTGAGGAAAACAAGATAAGAAGGAAGAAAGCATTGTGGTGGGAGGGTAAGAAGAAAGAAAGGGTGGTAGTGGCAGTGTAAGAAGAAAAGAAGCAAGAAAGGGTGGTAGTGTGAAGGACAGAAGACAGAAAGGAAGAAAAGGAGGGAGTGTGAGATTGAGCTGGACATTGTGCAACTCTTGACTCACTACACACACTTATGTGCGGCTGGAGATTGATTAACTCTTGCCTCACTGCATACTCTTGTTGAGAAGAGCTGTGACTTGAGATTTAGCAACTCTTGCTTCACTACACACTATTGTTCAGAAGATTAAAATATTAGCGTCTATTAATTTTGAATCCCTCCACATCTTCCCTCTGATGTCATTTCCGGTTGAATTTTAGGAATGAGTCAGCAAAATTATTACATATTACATTGATTTGCATTACGTTGAATTCACAAAAACCGGTCCAGTTGACTCTCAGAGAATGAATATTTTTTTCTGAATTTTCGATATTATACGTCTGAGTTGACGCCGTTTCAGAAAATATCAACTTGATGGGAGTCTGTTGCGTGTGACAGAAGCCTTTTGCAGACATACAAACACACTTACACACATACAACTGCCCTTTATAGACTAGCCCTTAATAGACTAGCAGGACTACCCAGCGTTGCTCTGGGCAATAAAAAACAAAATAGAAGAAATTAAGTAGCGTGTGTAAATCTTGAAAACAAAACTTCCATCTTTCTCTCTCTCTCTCTAGTCGTCTCTTTATCTTTTTTTCTTTCCCCTCTCCCCCATTTTTCCATACCTCTTCCCAACCCTCTCTTTCTCCTTCGCCCAGCCTATTCCTTTCTCTTATTTTAATGCTCAATGTTTATTTTTTTGCCCCCTCAATTTCAACATATTAAGAAGGTAAGTAATGTTAATGAAGTCCACAATCCGAAGAGAGTTAACATATACCAGTTACCAAAAGTAATACTGTAACCTTACAATTTTTGATCTTGGACAACGCCGAGTAGAACAAATGGTCCGAATCAATTCTTAATTTCTTGTCACCCCACTCCATTTAACAATATTAAGATACGTAATGTTGATGAAGTTAGTAGTCCGAAGAGATTTACTATATACCCATTACTAAAAGCATTCTATTTATACATCTCTACTCAGGTCTTATTCTATACATCTCTGCCCGGGTTGCATTCTACGTCTCTCTACCCGGGTCGCATTCTATATATCTCTATCCTGGTCTCATTCTATATGACTTCCCGGGTCGCATTCCATTCATCTCTACCTGGGTTGCATTCTATATCTCTATATATGTTCATTTATGTAGTTAATTTCTTTAAATTTACAAAACATTTATCCAGTTAAAAAAAATCCTTTAGACTTACGTGTATTTAAACTCTGGTATTAGAATCGTAAAAGTAATGTGTACTCTGACTATCTTTTTTTTGTAAACCAATCATAGGTTTATGTTTGCATATGAACAAACTCCAGAAAACACCATAACTTTTTACTAGCATATAAATTGTTATTATATTTTATTATTCTTGTATAGAAGTAAAAGAGACTTATTATTTTACCATCTAATTTACATACGTGTTTGTTGTGTGTACAGACACATGTATGTAAATTAGATGGCAATACTGAGAAAAGGGAGCATTTCCCCCCTCTTTCACTCTATATTAAATCACCCACTCTCTAATATTTCTTAATGTCTCTGTGAGCATTTAGCAGAAGGGTGACTCTTTTTTCAACTAATTTACATAGTGTGTTCGTATAGACCGTAAACATATATGTAAATTAGATAGCAAAATAGGTCTCTTTACTTTTATATGGTTTGGTTGGGTTGTTTTGTTTTACGGCATCGGGGTTATTTAATGCTGCATCCGGTCATTTTGGTGAAAATGTTATGCTTCAAATTTTTTATATGTTCAAGTATTTATTCATGGTGCTTGGTTGAGTGAAAAGGGAGAAGGGAGGGAGAGGGAGGAAAAGGGATGGGGGAGAGGAGAAGGGAGGGAGAGGGAGGAAAAGGGGAGGGAGAGGGAGGAAAAGGAATGGGGGAGGGGAGAAGGGAGGGAGAGGGAGGAAAAGGGGAGGGAGAGGGAGGAAAAGGAATGGGGGAGGGGAGAAGGGAGGGAGAGGGAGGAAAAGGGATGGCGGAGAGGAGAAGGGAGGGAGAGGGAGGAAAAGGGATGGCGGAGAGGAGAAGGGAGGGAGAGGGAGGAAAAGGGATGGGAGAGGGAGGAAAAGGGGAGGGAGAGGGAGGAAAAGGGATGTGGGAGGGGAGAAGGGAGGGAAAGGGAGGAAAAGGGATGGGGGAGAGGAGAAGGGAGGGAGAGGGAGGAAAAGGGGAGGGAGAGGGAGGAAAAGGAATGGGGGAGGGGAGAAGGGAGGGAGAGGGAGGAAAAGGGATGGCGGAGAGGAGAAGGGAGGGAGAGGGAGGAAAAGGGATGGGAGAGGGAGGAAAAGGGGAGGGAGAGGGAGGAAAAGGGGAAGGGAGAGGGAGGAAAAGGGATGTGGGAGGGGAGAAGGGAGGGAGAGGGAGGAAAAGGGATGGGGGAGGGAGGAAAAGGGGAGGGAGAGGGAGGAAAAGGGGAGGGAGAGGGAGGAAAAGGAATGGGGGAGGGGAGAAGGGAGGGAGAGGGAGGAAAAGGGATGGGGGAGAGGAGAAGGGAGGGAGAGGGAGGAAAAGGGGAGGGAGAGGGAGGAAAAGGGGAGGGAGAGGGAGGAAAAGGGATGTGGGAGGGGAGAAGGGAGGGAGAGGGAGGAAAAGGGATGGGGGAGGGAGGAAAAGGGGAGGGAGAGGGAGGAAAAGGGGAGGGAGAGGGAGGAAAAGGAATGGGGGAGGGGAGAAGGGAGGGAGAGGGAGGAAAGGGGATGGGGGAGAGGAGAAGGGAGGGAGAGGGAGGAAAAGGGGAGGGAGAGGGAGGAAAAGGGGAGGGAGAGGGAGGAAAAGGGATGTGGGAGGAAAAGGGATGGGGGAGGGGAGGGGGAGGAAGGGAAATTGTTGTTTTTTTGTTTTGGGTTTTGCAGAACATGATTACTTTTATATTATCGATAAATATAATATAGAAGTAAAGACACTTATTATATTTAGTTATGCAAGACAATTTATTTAACAGTTTATGAATTTTCAAATGAAATCAAAGTAGAATGAATAGTGGTAATGGTTGTGACCCAACGGATCCGGATACATCTATTTAAAACTGTGGGACAAACCGATAGAAATTCTGATAGACTCTTCTAAAAATTATAAGCCTTTTAATCCTCATCTTAAAAATTCTGAAACATCAGATTAAAAGTTGGTAGTAGAAGGAGGGCATGCCTCTAACGTTCATGGGTAAATTGAATGAATAGGTGAAATTGAGGTTGGTAGAAAGCATGGATATGTTGAAAAATGATTGGTGGAAGATTAATTAGTGAGTGTGTAGAGGAAGAGTGTTTGTATATGCGGGTGGGTGAGAAGAGGTAGTAAGGATGAACATTATGGTGGATGGGGGGGGGGGGTCAAGAAGAAAGAGAGAATGGAAAAAAGGGAAAAGAAAAAGAAAGGAGAGGGAGCAGTTAGGGAATGGCATAGTTGAGAGGAGTGGAAAAGTGATGGGTGAGAGAGGATGTTTTCAGTAAAAAATGTTACTTCAAAGACCGACCGATTGATGAATAGAGCTTCTGAGACACATCTAATGTAATATGTTGTTGGCAGCAACTCTGTATCCTGCAGTTTGTTGTTATTGAATAATTGAGCAACAAATGTTTACAAGTTTTTTTTTAATGGAATTTTTAAAAAATTCGTTTGAGTTTTCTCTTATGACAGAACAGAACTAAGGGGAGATAATTCATTTGAAAAAGATAAATGATTACTTCATATTTTCCACAAGACTTTTCATGTAATGACAAAACAGCATCAAAGTCATTCATAACAAATAACTACTCACTTAAGTAAGTCAAATAAAAATGCAGTTTTCTTTTGTAAATATATGTAAAATATTTAGCCATTAAAACCCTTTAAGACAAAGGCTCACATCGTGGATTCTATTTGCAATGGATTATTATTGGCAAAATGTGAGGAGAATATAAATAAATAAAATAAGAAACTTAAAATTTAGTTGGAAGAAAAATCTAAAATTATTAGACAGTTTTTTCATAAATGTTTTAAAAATGGTTCAAAAGACTAAGAAAGAAAGTGTTAGTTATGTTGGCCAGAGGAAGTTCAACCTGTGGAAAACCAACATGGAGTTGAAAGGCCTTCAGGTCAATTTAGGAAAGACAAATGTTATGATCATTAACCCTAACATGCACACTCTGAAAGATTCTGGCAAGTTTTCTTGTGGTGTTTTCAGATCTGGTGTTGGCAGCAACTCTGTATTCTGCACAGTTTATCGTCATGGGGTTCAGAATAAGTGCAGTAGGCTGCGAGGAAGATTGATCCCTATTGAAAAACTATCTCTGTGAAAGATGTGCTAGTACTGCTCGTCCTATTAAAGGCAGACTATGTACTGAGTTTCCTGTTGCCGGTTTGTAGAAGTTGGAAGTTGTTGACTCATTTTGCTATCTTGGTGATATGATCTGTGCTGGTGGCGGATGTGAATTAAGCTTGATCTTGCATATACGGACTCCACGGGGCAAGTTTCTATGAGCTTCTTCACATTTTAACCTATCATTCACTTTCACTTGTTATTCAGGGTCAAATTTACAACAACTATGTTCGTAATGCATATTACATGTGAGTGAAGATTTGTGATCATCATTATATTCCATTCAAATAAAGCTAATAAAGAAATACTTATTTTTATAAAGCTGTATTTTTTGTTCTTTTAGTTTTAGCAGATGTCTTCAATGGATGCACCGGGGAGCTCCATTATCTGAAGTTGGCATAAATTCTGGGTAATCTCAAATAGTTTACTTTCTCAGTATCGATCCGCGTTTTTAAAAAGTCACTATTTTTTTTCAAAGAGGCTAACCAATTTTCTGGGTGGTCAAATCCAGAACCAGACATTTGTCTCATCACAATTTTGCCAGTTCCTTACATGAATTTATGCACCATTGCTGAACATCCATCACTACGCATGTTCACATCGTAGGAGTACAAATAGAGCTAATAAAGAAATACTTTTTTTTTATAAAGCTGTAATGTTTGTTCCTTTCATTTTTGACCAAACTGAATATTTAACACAAGGTTTAGTACTGAAAGTTTTTCTCCTAAAACAAATTTAGAAAACGGAATTTAGAATCTGAGATCATCATCATCATCAGTTTAATGTCTGTTTTACATGCTGGCATGTGTTGGATGGCTTTTAGAAATTGACTTTCAAACTAATCTATTTCTGGTCAGGTCTTTATTCCTCCCTATTTCTCTCAAGTCCATTCTCATCACTTTCTCCCATGTTCTTCTTGGCCTCTCCCTGCCAACTGACTCGGCCATGCCAACTGTTCTAAATCTACTAACCCAAGCACTCTCATCCATTCTATCAATTTGACCAAACCAACAAAGTCTCTTGTTCTGCGCATATCTCCCTATACTGTCCAGATTTAATCTTCCTCTGAGGTCATCAGGTCTAAACCCATCTTTAAGACTCACATTACTCATCCATCATAGCATTCTCATATTAGTTCTGTCCATGCAACACATATCCTCAACCCATGGATAAATATTTAATTTTATATCTAGTTTCTCCTATAGGAGTTGGAAGTGATTTAATATCTGAATAAATAATGAATAAATGTGCCTAACAAATCCCATTCATCATGAAGACCAAGTTCCCTAAAACTGCGATGGCGTTTGGGTGAGTTGCCCGCGAAAGCCACATCATCGAAAACGAACTCAGACTCAATTCAGATGGCTATATTGAGTTGCTGTCTACTGTTGTTAATCATTGGGTGAAGTGGGTGGAGTGGCTACAGAAAGGCTATATGGGTGGCAGCAGGACTTAACTTCGTATTAAACCTCAAGGAAAACCCGGAAGTGACTGTCTGAGAACTTTTGCAACTTCATCAGTCCCAACAGCTGGCCTCCCAACTTGCCTGACTGCAACCCCTTCGACTATTCTGAGGCCCAGTTGAGAAAGACACCAACCGTAACGCCTGCAACATCAGGAATGAGCTGATTGCCAGGATCAAACTGGTGATTCATGCATCTCTCAAAGGACATTGATTATATATATATATATATATATATAGTCTTGGAAGTTTCTCAACCATTAAAACTATATAAAAAAAAAAATATATAAAAAAAAAATATATAAAAAAAAAACAAAAAAAACAACTTATAGTCTCAAGTCTTCCAGTGGAAAATCACTCATGTAAGTCAATTTATTTTTTACAGTTATTATATTAGTTAGTTTCTAACACTATTTTAAGGGATCATCAGTTGTTTATATATATATATATATATATATATATATATATATATTCCACTGACCAAAGAAAAATGTTGATTCCAAAATGGCGGCTTGAAAATCGGCCCACATCATGTCCGATGTATGGGGGAATGTTTCTCTGATTATCTTGTTTAATGTTAGTTTTGCATGTTTTTGCTTTGCTGTTTTTCATCTTTCTTCTATTTTCTTCTTTCAGCGTGCTCATTTTTTTGTTATTAAGTAAAGGTCTCTGGACCTTTATTTAATAATAAAAATTAAGCACACTGGTCCAAAGGCAGAAAGATGAAAATAGAAATTGGGAATGAAATATGGACGCCTATGTGTAGCTTACTTGCCATAGATATATTTTCATACTACTACTATATATATATGTCTGTCAGTCTTATTAGATCTACGAATATTAAATTTTTTTACCACAGCAATGTTACAATGTTACACAAGTAATAAAATGACAAAAGACTTACCCGCATCCTGACAACTGCTCGATTTCTGTTTGCCGCAATCATTGAGAATTTGTTCACTCGGTTTTGAAGAACTGGAAAAAATTTTACAAAAATCATTTCAAAATATTTTTCACCAGAAAAAAAATTGCGTCAAGATTGGATATAATAAAGAAGTATTAAGTTGTTCATTGAAACCCCTTAAAAGACTACATACTTTTTCTTCTTCTTCTTCTTTATCAAGTCTTTTCTACATCAAATGTGGGTTGCACATTGGTCATGGCGTCAGTAAAAAGTAATTTTCTCCATGAAATTCTATCATTTACGTTTTGGTGTGCCATTGCTTGATGTCATCTTTGACTGAATCATTCCAAGTCTTTCTCAATCTGCCTTTTCCTTGCTTATCTGCAATTGAGTGTGCATCTGCTTATCCAACCAGAGATTTATTCAATATGTCCATACCACTGTAAGCATTCACAACACAGAGCTGACTCCAGTCTGGACACTTTCAGCCTAACAGTCATCTTGATGCACACCACAAACCCACCAAACCATAGCCATGTCATTCCCGTGTATCCCCCAGAAAGACTGAGTTAGTGGAAGCCCTGCATTCACTTGCATGTAACATTGTACTATGGACATCGCTGTTGTAAACTCGACTCTGAGTAACGACAGGTTAAATGGAAAGAATCTCATAAAAATTGCCTCATGCAGTGTGTACGCGTGTGATCAAACTTAATTCACATCACCACAAGCACAGATCATATCGCCAACATAGAAAAATGAGCCTGACACTTTAAACTTCTGCAGACCATTCACAAAGACCTGCCTTTAATTGGACAAGAAGTACTAGCGTATCTTTCGCAGAGATAGTTTTTCAATAGGGATGAATCTTCCTTTGCAGCCCACTCACCTCTTTTGAATCCAATGACGACAAACTGTGCAGAATACAGAGTTGCTGTCAACAACAACAACAACAACAACAAAAGGCTTATAATTTTTCGATGTATCTATTAGAAGTTCTATTCATCAATCAGTCAGTCTGCTACACTTAAGTTTGAAATAGCATTTCTTAGTAAAATCTTCCTCTCTCACCTATACACATCATTTTTCACTCCACTCAACTATTCAATTACTCTCTCTCCTTCTTTTCTCTTCCCTTTTTCTCTTTCTTCTCGACCCTCCCCATCCACCATAACTTTCCTCCTTATTACCATTTCTCACCCACCCTCATATACAAACCCTCTTCCTCTACACACTCACTAATTTATCTTCCACCAATCATTTTTTAACATACTCATGCTTTCTACCAACCTTAATTTCACCCCCACCAATTCCTGCACTTTACTCTTTCATGTTAGGGGCATGCCTCTCTTCCACTTCCACGTTTTTTTATATTTAATTCAGAATTTTAAAAATGAGGATTGATAATTTGGATTATTCGGACTACTATTCTCATCTTGGTTGTTTTAACACAACATTTTGGTTGATATAACCTCTGACCTTTTTCAAGTGTATCTTTTTGAACTCTGAAATCTATACAGAATTTCAAACTGAACTCTTCATTAAATCCATGGGGTTTGATTGTTTTCTTTTCCCCAGCCATGACCAGGTAGAAGTGTTAAGTAATTTTTATTTTATTCTTAGTTATTATCGTCTGTAGTGAGGACTGAACCATCAACTTCCAGAAGACCGTCACTTAGAACTGGATGTTACACAACACCTTTATATGTCGCTACTACGGCTCTATGTACAGTTCGAAAAGATACACATGAAGTCAGGTTACATCGGCCAAAACGTTGTAAAAGTAACAACCAAGATGAGCATAGTAGTCCTAATAATCCAAATACATACTTAATTTGACTTCTTTTCAATAAATGTTTATTCTATGACAAAGTTTCATAATTGAAACGAAATATAAAATCAATAGAAGCGGTCTGTGTTGTTTCCTGTTCTATTTAGTTTGTTTTTTGTTTATTATCTTACTATTATTACCTTATTCCCACTACCTTATTCCCATTACCATATTCCTATCTATACCTACACATTCTGCTGGATATCTATTCCTTTAAATAAACTTTCACATGCCTCTCTCTATGTATGCATGATGCACTTAGAAATTTGATTGAAAAAGGCTAAATACTAGAAAGTTTATTATTTCATTCTGAAAATAAAAATGTAATCTCTTAAAAATAAAATTTATTTTCTATCATAGCATCTGATATTTTTAGATGCATCCTTACCTATCTATGCAAGGTTTTGTATGTCAGTCCCACTTAGGTTTTAAGTTTCATCACTTTAAGTGCAGATTGAATGATCGCATCTGATTTTAGATTCGTCTAATCATAAAAGGCTCTGTTTGTCGGTTTTTGAAATAGAAATTTTCATTAATGATCTTCCAAATCATATTCTAAGATCATCTATGCAGATGACATAACAGTCTATGGCTACACTTCGAAGATCATTGGTGATTAAGATCTTGCTGATTATCTCTCTTCTAATCTGGAGCACATGGTGCAATGGGGAAAAAAGTGACTTATTACCTTTAACATCTCTAAAATCAAGCTTCTCTCCTTTCACCATCAATGCTCGGATTCTTGTTTTGTTGAAGTTGAAATAAATGGCTCACTCCTAGAGTCCTGGGAGCTTATCAAAACAAGGGGCTTGTTTTGATAAGCTCCCAGGACTGACTTTCAGTCCGGATCTAAAATGGAAGACTTATATCCAATCTGTTGCTAAGATTGCTGGAAAAAAGGCTGGATCATTCTATCACTCCAGAAGATATTATTTTTGTTGAATCATTCTATCACTCCAGAAGATATGTGACTCCTGATGCAATCCTTTACCTGTATAAAAATAAGATATATCCTAAAATGGAGTAATGCTGCCACATCTTGGGAGTTTCCACTCAGAGCACCCTTTTCTGCCTTGACTCAAACCACTCTTTCTTGTCTTGGCAAAGTACAAAATTGACTTCACAATCTAGTGGGGGATGATCTCTTCTGTTCTTTACAGCCCCTTTTCACAGAAGAGACATTGCTAGTCTTTCTCCACTCTATCGTTATTTCCATAAAAGGTGCTCGACTGAGCTTCATTCAATCTGGTTCCTTCTTGTTAGACATTCACAGCAACAACTCGTCTTATTACCACAACTGCAAACAACTTTCCTTTCTTCCTCCATGTCACTAGTGTCAGGTTCAATTTCTATTAACAGAGTTTCTTTCCAAGAACTTCCCATTTTTATTTTTGTACCAATTCAGGGTGCCCCTTTTTGGGAAGCTGGATATTCCCACAATAAAAATCAACAGTGTATATAACTCTGCCCTCATGGGGAAGCAAGTAAATATCTGTTACTAAAGTTGCTGGAAAAATGATCCGAGATTTGGAAAATTATTAATGAAAATTGCTATAATAGACTTTCTATTATTTAGTTCTTTTAAACACATTTTTAAGTGTGTGACAGATACACTGAATTAGATTACAGATACGAAATGTAGTTCTATGAGAAAGAAATGGGACCCATTGAGCTCAGGTTAGATTATTTGAATCAGCAAAAAGGCGACCAGCAATTAACCAATACTCTTCCTGAAGGAGGAGATAATGACTGGGAGGATGACTTCTTAGGGATCGAACTGAGACTAATTCAGACAAAAGGGTTGGACTCCTTGTGAACCAGACCTTAGAATCAGAATGTGCCAAGGATTCCCTGGCTGGCATGAAAAGAATCCCCCTCCCCTAAAAAAGCCCTAGAAAAAGTACAAAAATAGCTGTGAACGTTCTTCGGTAGGGGCACTTCAAGCGACAGGCAAAAAACCAACCCTTCTCTTAAAGGAAGAGGTAATACCTGGAAGGATGACATCCTAGGACCAAATCAAACCATACCTCATTACAACAAAAGAGCATCTGCCAAGAAACAAGCAGCCTCTAGATTGCCAGAATGATCAAAAGAATTTCCCCAGCAAAAAAAAAAGTGAGTTTGCAAAGCCAGTTATATTTTTTTTTCAATTTTAAAGGTCTTTTTGTTCTCTATATCATCTTTCTCTTTCTCTCTTCAGCTAGGGGTTAAATAGTATTAATAATGTGGCGATATTCCCTATTGTGTATGCTTTTTATTCTGCCATTTCTTTATTATCTTTGACTCTTAATAAATATAGAGAGAGAGTGACAGAAGTGAAATTGGTAGATACGACTGGGGGGGGGGGGAGTCAAACAATATACAATTAGAGAGGGTGAGAGTGATAGATAGAAACTTAGTATGAAATAGGTCACTTGATGAGTTAATTGAAAATTACAGCTAATTAAAACAATTAAAATGGAAGTTTTTTCAAACATAACTCAATCACAAATCCAAGGAATATTTTAACATGTATTTTGCATGATTAAAATATATAGGAAAAAGCCGTGGGCAAACAGACATTGATTAAGTATGTTTTAGTATAAATAAATTTTAACTTTCAGCCAAACCGAAACAAAAATGACGTGTTTATGCATTTTTCTTGTTTCAAAATACACACTGCTGGAATTAATCATGTGCCTTTCTCAACCTACCTTCTATCGGTCCGAGAAGCACAAGGAATACAGGAATCAGAACATTCAAGGGGAGGAACTTTTTCACATTCTTGGATTTGGTCACCAGAAGAATAACTTCTGGACAAACTGTTGGAATGCTTGGTAGGATTTTTTAACACACTTGGACGACTGGCTAAAATGAAAAAGAAAATATAAACATAAAAAATGAAATGCAAAGTGTTTGGAAAATCGATGAGATTATGTCCTATATGTGTAAATAGGTTCGGAAAGACTATTGAAAGAATACTGATCAAGATTCTTTATTGAAAACATCTAACACATACAATGTGTGTGATAGTGCACTGATATTTCTACATATGAGATTAATAAAATCTAACACATACAATGTGTGTGATAGTGCACTGATATTTCTACATATGAGATTAATAAAATCTAACACATACAATGTGTGTGATAGTGCACTGATATTTCTACATATGAGATTAATAAAATCTAACACATACAATGTGTGTGATAGTGCACTGATATTTCTACATATGAGATTAATAAAATCTAACACATACAATGTGTGTGATAGTGCACTGATATTTCTACATATGAGATTAATAAAATCTAACACATACAATGTGTGTGATAGTGCACTGATATTTCTACATATGAGATTAATAAAATCTAACACATACAATGTGTGTGATAGTGCACTGATATTTCTACATATGAGATTAATAAAATCTAACACATACAATGTGTGTGATAGTGCACTGATATTTCTACATATGAGATTAATAAAATCTAACACATACAATGTGTGTGATAGTGCACTGATATTTCTACATATGAGATTAATAAAATCTAACACATACAATGTGTGTGATAGTGCACTGATATTTCTACATATGAGATTAATAAAATCTAACACATACAATGTGTGTGATAGTGCACTGATATTTCTACATATGAGATTAATAAAATCTAACACATACAATGTGTGTGATAGTGCACTGATATTTCTACATATGAGATTAATAAAATCTAACACATACAATGTGTGTGATAGTGCACTGATATTTCTACATATGAGATTAATCAAATCTAACACATACAATGTGTGTGATAGTGCACTGATATTTCTACATATGAGATTAATAAAATCTAACACATACAATGTGTGTGATAGTGCACTGATATTTCTACATATGAGATTAATAAAATCTAACACATACAATGTGTGTGATAGTGCACTGATATTTCTACATATGAGATTAATAAAATCTAACACATACAATGTGTGTGATAGTGCACTGATATTTCTACATATGAGATTAATAAAATCTAACACATACAATGTGTGTGATAGTGCACTGATATTTCTACATATGAGATAAAAACATCTAACACATACAATGTGTGTGATAGTGCACTGATATTTCTACATATGAGATAAAAACATCTAACACATACAATGTGTGTGATAGTGCACTGATATTTCTACATATGAGATAAAAACATCTAACACATACAATGTGTGTGATAGTGCACTGATATTTCTACATATGAGATAAAAACATCTAACACATACAATGTGTGTGATAGTGCACTGATATTTCTACATATGAGATAAAAACATCTAACACATACAATGTGTGTGATAGTGCACTGATATTTCTACATATGAGATAAAAACATCTAACACATACAATGTGTGTGATAGTGCACTGATATTTCTACATATGAGATAAAAACATCTAACACATACAATGTGTGTGATAGTGCACTGATATTTCTACATATGAGATTAATACAATGTGTGTGATAGTGCACTGATATTTCTACATATGAGATTAATACAATGTGTGTGATAGTGCACTGATATTTCTACATATGAGATTAATACAATGTGTGTGATAGTGCACTGATATTTCTACATATGAGATAAAAACATCTAACACATACAATGTGTGTGATAGTGCACTGATATTTCTACATATGAGATAAAAACATCTAACACATACAATGTGTGTGATAGTGCACTGATATTTCTACATATGAGATAAAAACATCTAACACATACAATGTGTGTGATAGTGCACTGATATTTCTACATATGAGATAAAAACATCTAACACATACAATGTGTGTGATAGTGCACTGATATTTCTACATATGAGATTAATAAAATCTCTTTGATGGGATCACAGCTAAAATAAGCCTGGGTCTAGTATTATCACATACATCAACAAAACCATTAAAAAATGACACTAAATAAATATAAAAGCTGTGGGCTCAGAAGAAAGATTTGAGCGTCATGATCAGCAGGTGCTCCTTTGATAGTCAACATGAAAGACCTGGTTGTCATTCTGTGAATGTATATCCTTCTTATTTCAAGTAACAGAAAACAACAGACCAAATACAAGTAAATAAACGTGATCAGAACAAAGCAAAGACCATGCAAAGGAAGAAATGGAACAGAAAGAAAATTAGACGAGTAATTGAGTGCTATTACAAAAGCAACTCTCACACATACGGGTAGATCAGATTTTTCTATTTTTACTGAATCTGCAGAGAGAGCGGTTGGGTTTTGGATAGCTGCTCCCTCCCCCTATGGGGGATGGATTTGGGATATTATATATGTATACATCAATACTGTAAAGAAAAATACCCCCCCCCCCTCCTCCACCCCCAAAATAAGAAAGATTTTTGGTGGTCCATCTGTAATAGCAACAGATCTTGGTGCTCAATTTCAGTCAAAAACACATACACCAAAAAATCAGCACACATTGAACCAGAGAATCATGTGCGCACTTCTCTCACCCTTTTGGGCTTGGGAAAGTTGATATTTATTTCTCAAATCACACACAGTCGTACACTTACGCACCCTGACAAAAAGTGACACACACAAATGCCTACACTGTCGCAAAGAAGTAAAGGGACAGCTCATCAATTCTCAACTCGCGTGCACACATACACATACACTTATGCACTCTAACGCAAAGCAACACACACTCACACAAATGCCTACACTGTCACACGCATATACACACTCATAAATTACAGACGCAAACACATTCATTTTATTATCTGTAACATTTCTAACTGAACTTTCTCTGAGAACTCAAACATTTCAAATGAACAATTACTTACATAAAAGAACTTGTAATATTGTACATATATGAATATCTTGTGTTCGTTAAACAATGTTTTCTTTTTTCATTCAACTTTCATGTGTGTTTCTGTTTTCAACATTTTAATAATAATTTAATTGTCAGCATGGATATAAGCATTTTCTCTAAGACACAACTAAGGTCAACATTTTAACAAGCTACGGTTCACACTGCTACACACTAAATGTTCACAGAGACATTAAGAAATATTAGAGAGTGGTTGAATCAACATAGAGTGAGAGAGTTGAGAGAAATATATAGATACCTAAGAGAGAAAGGAGTAACTTGTTCAGTTGATTATAAATTACGGCTGATTAGAATAATTCAAATAGAATTCTTTTTCAAACATAACGCAACCCCAGAACTAACGTATATTTTAGCATGTGTTTATTAATAACGTTTATGACATTAATGTTATTAAAAAAGGGGAGGAGGAAAAGAAGGGAAACGAATGGCTACACAATAAAACTCCAATTGGATAATCTGTGCTGATCGAAAACTCAGTTTCTGTAGTGCTGCATAAGTAGATCGACTCATGAGAAGAGGAATTTATTCATTTCATACATCTACATTTATTTTACGTCTACATTCATTTTACGTCTAAATTTATTTTACGTCTACATTCATTTTACATCTACATTAATTTTACGTCTAAATTTATTTTACGTCTAAATTTATTTTACGTCTACATTCATTTTACGTCTAAATTTATTTAAGTCTAAATTTCTTTTACGTCTACATTCATTTTACGTCTACATTTATTTTACGTCTACATTAATTTTACGTCTACATTTATTTTACGTCTACATTCATTTTACATCTACATTTATTTTACGTCTACATTAATTTTACATCTAAATTTATTTAAGTCTAAATTTATTTTACGTCCACATTCATTTTACATATACATTTATTTTACGTTTAGATGAATTTTACGTCTACATTTATTTTACGTCTACATTCATTTTACGTCTACATTCATTTTACGTCTAAATTTATTTTACGTTTACATTCATTTTACATCTACATTTATTTTACGTCTACATTCATTTTACATCTACATTTATTTTACGTCTACATTCATTTTACATCTACATTTATTTTACGTCTAAATTTCTTTTACGTCTACATTCATTTTACGTCTACATTTATTTTACGTCTACATTAATTTTACGTCTACATTAATTTTACGTCTAAATTTATTTTACGTCTACATTTCTTTTACGTCTACATTCATTTTACGTCTACATTAATTTTACATCTACATTCATTTTACGTCTAAATTTATTTAACGTCTACATTCATTTTACATCTAAATTTATTTTACGTCTACATTAATTTTACGTCTACATAAATTTTACGTCTAAATTTATTTAAGTCTAAATTTATTTTACGTCTACATTCATTTTACCTCTACATTAATTTTACGTCGAAATTTATTTTACGTCTATATTCATTTTACATCTAAATTTATTTTACGTCTACATTTATTTTACGTCTACATTCATTTTACGTCTACATTAATTTTACGTCTAAATTTATTTTACGTCTACATTCATTTTACGTCTAAATTTATTTCACGTCTACATTCATTTTACATCTAAATTTTTTTTATGTCTACATTCATTTTACATCTACATTTATTTTACGTCTAAATTTCTTTCACGTCTACATTCATTTTACATCTACATTTATTTTACGTCTAAATTTCTTTTACGTCTACATTAATTTTACGTCTACATTAATTTTACGTCTAAATTTATTTTACGTCTACATTCATTTTACGTTTACATTAATTTTACGTCTAAATTTATTTTACGTCTACATTCATTTCACATCTATATTTATTTTGCATCTAAATTCATTTCACATCTACATTTATTTTGTATCTACATTCATTTTATATTTACATTTATTTTATATCTACAAGGTGAAGGCTAAACAGGCTAGTTTTAGAGATATGCTACAAAGGGATAACCTGAAGAATGAAGTATTCAGGATAGCTAAACTGATGACAAAAACAAATATGGATATTGTTAAGAGAGAAGTTTATTCGAAATGACAATGAAGTACTAGCAACAAGCGAAAAGGGCAAGAGGGATTCTAGGAAATGTTATGATGAGAGATTGTTGAATACTGGATTTTTATGGGACTGAGAACATTTTGAAGTTCCAAAAGTAGTATCTAGACCAGCCTTAAGAATTGAGAAAAAAAGCTACAGTGAGCTATGAAATGAAGATGTGTAAGGCTGTAGGGCCCTCAGGTGTTGTTGCAGGAATGTTGAAAGTTGTGTGTATCACAGCCAATGAGATCATCCAGCAGATCATAAAAGAAGAGGTTGTTCCTGAAGACTGGGATCTTACTACAATTGTAAACTGTTACAAGGGTAAAAAAGGAGCTCTGGATGAAGGTAATTATAGAAACTTAAAGTTTATGGATCAGGTTCGGAAAGTGGTTGAGAGAATAAGTGAGCAGCCAATAAGAAGTCAGATAAACATAGATTAAGTGCAGTTTGGTTTATACCTGGGCGAAGTACCACTGATGCTATATTTATCCTGAGACAAATGTAAGAGTAGTATCTTGGTAAGAAGAAGAACCTGTATTTTGCTTTTATGGATTTGGAGAAGCTTTTGACAGAGTGCCAAGAGATGTTGCTTGGTGGGCTCTGCATAAATTATGGGCAAGCAAGTGGTTGATGAAGGTTGTTCAAGCAATGTACAGAAAGGCTCAAAGTCATGTTAGAATTAACGATGTGTTTAGTGACAGCTTTAATGTTAAAGTTTGGAGTACATCAGGGATCTTGTGTCTTAGAAGCATTGCCCAGGGAGTTTTGTACAGGTTGTCCAGAAAGAATTTATGCTGGTGATTTAGTGTTTGTCTGTGAAACAATGGAAGGTCTACTAATTAAGTTACATATACTATGGAAAAAGTAAAGGTTCTGAGAGTTAATGTTACCAAGACCAAAGTGATGATCAGTGGTTGTAGTGTTGGAAAGTCAACAGAGAGAGAAAGTTTCCTTGCTCATTTTATGGAAAGGAAGTTGGGAGCAACTCAATTTTTTGTGGTACTTGTAAGCATTGGATACACAAGAAGTGCAGTGTAATTACCGGTAGATTGAGAGATGATAACCAGTTTTTATGCAAGAAGTGTAAAACAATGAAAATGGATGAGAACTCAGATGTGGAGAAAGTATATTTAGATGGTGAAGCTACTGAGGTTGTCCAGAAGTTTTGCTACCTTGGTGATACCATTGGAGCACAGGGGAGAGTTGGTGATAATGTAATTGCAAGAGTGGATGGATTAGGTTCAGGAAACTTCTGCCATTACTAACCAGCAGAGCGTTACTTCTGTTGACCAAAGGAAAAGTCTATAGAGTATGTGTGCACCGTATGATGATATATTGAAGAGTTGAGGATATGTGTTGCATGGAGAGAAATGATATAAGAATAATACAATGAAGTAAGTCTTAAATACAGGCTTAGATCTGATGACTTCAGAAGAAAATTAAATCTAGACAGTATAGGGAGATGTGTGCAGAACAAGAAACTTCATTGGTTTGTCAGCATTGAAAGAATGGAGGAGAATGCTTGGGTTATGAAATGTAGAACAGCTGAGATAACAGGGTCAGTTGGAAAACATGGGAGGAAGTGATAAGGATGGATTTGAGAGAAAGAGGGATGAATAAAAACCTGGCTAGAGATAGATTAGTTTTGAAGTGAATTTCTAAAAGCCGTCCAACACATACCAGCATGCAAAACAAACATTAAACTGAATATGATGGTGATCATCATAATCATATGATGCTATAATAAAGTATTTTTCTTTAATTATTACAAAGATAGGAAGAGAAAACATAATTTCAAAAAAATCGTTTATGGTAAATATAATGTAGAATGTGAACCACACAGACAAAAACACAAGTAGTAACTTCCCTTGCCGGCTAATTTAATCTTCTGCATTTGGAGGTTACACAAACTTGAATGATTTGAAACTTTGTTAGAACTTGAAATTCTCTTTTCATCTTTTGATCATGATTGAAAGTTTTGGAATCGATTTACATCTAATACTTATATTAATAGAGATTACAACAAACTTAACCGTAAGAAATTTCATTCGAATTTTATAACATTTTGTTTCGATTAAAAATTTCATGTCCGAACCATAACGTAATGGACCAGTTTTGATTGTCCGTGACATGTATAAACTATCGGGAAGCCAGGCTCTTGATTGTCTGTGGATACAATCACTCGAATGTCAATATTTAGTTTGTAAGGTTTATTTATTAGAAAAGAACCAAAGAGAACAGTTATTTGTGCGTGAGAGAGAGAAAAAGATAGACACACAGACAGATAGCTTGTCACACCTAGTTACATTGTACACCCTCCTCTTCCTATCCAGGATGGTGCCTTTTACATGTCTGATTTGATTGAAGTGTTGTCAGGATGAGAGCGAATTATCCCTGCCCGGAAGTCACATGATTTCATCAACTTCTGTTTCTGGGGTCACCTCAGACCCCTAGGTGTCACTCAAACTTTTCCATTCACATAATGGCTTACATTATGTAACAGTAATATTTATATTTAACTTCAAAAATACTATTAACAAAAAATATTTGCTATATAACAGTTTAAAAGAAAGAGAGACAGTTAAAAGACTCCCAGGCAATGCGAGGTATGTACAGCTAGTTCTAGACAAAGACAAAGAAAAATAAACAGAAATTTATTCAATTCTTTGAATAAGAAAATTCAATGGTTGATATGGAAAAGATAATTCTGTCAAATAAATTCTGCAAAATACTGACCCACTTCTTCATTTCTGTTATCCACATATGATGCCGTCATTAACTTTGGGTGTGGCCGAGATCCTTTGCCTCTAGGAGGCTTGCTTTCTTCTGGCGGTGGTTTCGGGGATATCAGTTTGGATTCTAAATCAGATGGTAAATTTGGTGGCTGAAAAATTAGAAAAACAAAAAGAAATTCTGATTTAGATTAAAATACGGCCCTTAAAATCTCATTCTTCAAATGATAACCCAGAATATAAAAAAGAATCCTGTTTGAAAACCCTCCTTTAAAAAATGGGCTTGGCTTCCATATGTTGCATATCAGCTATTTGCTTATCATATTTTTAGTCGTTAAGGAAACACCAGTTGAAACACAATTTAAATCATACCTTGTTTTTTTTTGCTTGGCTTCTCAGTGACCACGCTTTGATCATCATGTCCTCTAGACAAAGAAGGACAACTGACCATCTACAATCAAAAGGTCCGTTACATTCTTCTTACACTAATTATCATTCGATTAATCAACTAAAAACAGAAGATAGATGATTTATTCGGCCATGATCGTCTGTTAGACTGAAAAGCAAAAAGAGCAGAGAGAGAGAGAGAGTTATTTAGAAGCTCATGGCTTAGTTAATTTTAACGCTTGTTAGAAAATCTTTAAAAATGTCTTACTAACTTGGTCGCTTCTATCCGAACTGATTGCAACTTCATGCTCTCAATCAATCATTTGACGTAACCTCCGCTAAACTTTTTATTTGACCCATTTCCCGAAAGGTCATCTGCTTAATTTTTGCTGACCTCCTGTCTACAATACATCCTGTTCATGACTTAAACATACACAATATATTTTAAACTATATATATGTACTAGCTGACAGACCCACTAAAATCCAACATTAAAATATTTATAGATTAATGATACATTATACATTAACAATTTTGATTATTTCTATTAGATCAACATTTTTGTTTTCATCTCTATATATAAAACTAAATGTTCCCTACAGAAAGAAAGGTTAGAGAATCTACATAAAATCTAAACATGTATTCTCATGTAAAATTGAACGAATCTGGAGAATATATATGTGACTACGAACAGTAGTAGGTGTATTCAACGGTATTCGAGTGTATTAGGTTAATCCTATTGGAGTACTGGTAGTGCTATTGTTTTACACAAGATTACCGGTAGTGCTATTGTTTTGTACAAGATTACCGGTTGTGCTATTGTTTTGTACAAGATATACATTGTAATAAACCATCCTCTTTTAAAGACCTTACACTCTGGTTATTTTTGTTATTATAACTTCTAACCAAGTTATATCAGCTGACGATGAAAATTTCGAAAACGAACCCATAAAAGAGATGGTAAAGTCAACTATATGAACTGGCAAACAAGGATTCGAAACGAAACCAAATTTTGGAATATATTCAGCCATGCGCATGCTTTGTTTTATTCAGTAAATATATTTAAGCCATATTGTGGATGAAATAATCCGAGTGACGTTGATTTAAAGATGTCAACTGCAAACAGAGTTTGCTAATCGAATTCACACTACAAAGAAGGATTTACCTCTACAAGGTACAAAAAAAGAAAAAAGCATCCAACAAACAGTTTTTATCATCGGACGTACATATGCGCTAACGAACAAGGATTACTGTGGATTAGTTTTTTTTTTCCAGTACAACTAAAAGACATCTTTAAAAAAAAAGGCGTGTCAAGGAGGAACACCTTTTTAAAAAAAAAGAAGAATACCTTTATTGTTCGATTTTTAAGAAAAAAATATATGATGGACCGTGACTCAAATTCGAACTCAGACCATTAACATTACGAACTATACAAGATAGAAGTTCAATAGAATACTTTTTAGTAACTAATAATAGTACACTCACTTTAAAAAAAAAAAAATTTCAATATGGAACAATCAGTCGAAATGATTAAAATGCTGTGTAAGAGCATGCAACAACAATGACAACAGCATCAAGAGTTGCAACAACAATGACAACAGCATCAAGAGTTGCAACAACAAATACTGCAACAACAGAAAAGTTTTGAAAAAATTCGTAAACAGACCACCGGTGAAAGAAAAAAAAGTTTTTTTTCTGCCGAAGGAATTGCAAATTCTTTATATGAATTTGTATACAAACCTGATTTGGGCGTTACATTTCCAGCATATTTCAGATGATTTGAAACAATATTTATTAAAAAGTGCTTAGATTGGTTGGATGAAGAATGGATAACCTTGTTATTACAGAAACTGGAAACAGAGGAGAATACCAAATATACGAACTTGATATTACCCAGAAAACCTGAGGAAGTTTCATTCGATGAAACTATAAATATACTGTCGAAGATATTCGACGATAGAAATAGTCTATTCCACACATGATACAAATGTCTAAACATCGTGAAAACGGATAACAAGGGTTTTTTGGCATACACAGCAATTCAAGATAGATGAAATCCTCAAAGATTTATTCAAATGCCTAATCTTTGTTCAAGGACTAACAGCCCCTAAGTACAAATAAATAAGGTCTAGAATCTTAACAATGGTGGAGCAAGACACGAAAATCACGTTACAAAGAGTGATAGAAGAATGCCAGTGTCTCATTAATGTTAAAAAGGATAATACCCAAATTGAGGAAAAAAGTGTTGCCAAAGTACAACGCATAAAAAACCCAAAAACCTCCTAAATTCAAAAAGACAGGAAAATGTGAGACGTGCGGAAATACTAAGCATACTAAAGATGTATGTTGGTATAAGAACAAATTCTGTGAATCTTGCAGAATTAAGGGTCATAAATGGTCTGTTTGCCACAAGAATAAGAAAAAGAATTTGGAAAAAGTAAACGTTGTGTTATCAAAAAAAAAAATCCAGAACAGTGAAAATCGAAAATATGCAGATGTACGTATAAATGGTCGTACAATCACTTTTTTACTGGATTCTGGTTCAGACAACAAACAGGGAGAAAAATTGGAAAACCCAAATTATCTGAAACCAAGAAAATTGCCAGAGGAGTTTCAGAAAAAAAATTAAACTTTAAATGAGAATTAAAGTGCGATATTTCTTTCTGTGGCAAAACTGCAAAAACAAAAGTATATGGGATTCAAAGGGTTAATTCATGCCTTTTTGGAGTAGACTGGATAGTACTGTTCAATTTATTTGAACTCCGAATTAACTCTTTTTGCAACGAAATAAACAGTGTAGAAAAGAAGAAATATATTAAAAATGAAAAATTCATGAATGAATTGAAAGAATATCCCAGAGTTTTCTCTGAGGGTTTGTTTGGGTTTATGTACAAAGACAGAAGTCAAGTTTGAACTTAAGGAAAATGTCATTCCAATTTTTAAACCAAAGAGAAACGTCCCTTTCTCCTCCTTAGACACAATTAACAAGGAACTGGAAAGATTAGAAAAAATGGGAGTTATATCTAAGGTAGACCATGCGGACTGGGCGTCGCCCACTGTCTACGTCAAAAAGAAAAACAAAAAAATAAGAGTGTGTGCCGATTTTTCAACGGGGTTAAATGATTGCCTGAAGAATCATAATTATCCACTTCCTTCGCCAGAAAGCATTTTCTCGAAGTTAAATGGGGGAAAGATTTTTTCAAAAATCGATCTATCTGACGCATACTTGCAGGTTAAAGTGAGCAAGGAATGCTCAAAATATTTGTGCATAAATACACATAAGGGAATTTTCAAACTAAATAGGCTCCGTTTTGGCTGAAAGGTCGCCCCAGCTTTGTTCCAGCAGATTATGGACCCTATGTTGGCGGGTCTTGAGTTTGCTATCGCCTATTTAGACGATATTCTAGTCAAAAGTAAGAACGTTCACGAATACAAAACACATCAAACGACTAGAAGAATTTGGTTTCAAATTAAATCCTGAGAAGTGTCAATTTTTCATGGAAAGAATTAAATACCTCGGACAAGTGAGACAGTGAAGGCAGGAAACCTGACCCACAAAAGACCGATGCAATTAAAAAAATACCTGCACCAAGCACAGTTGCAAAACTACAATCGTTTCTTGGATTGGCCCAATATTATGCGATCTACATTCCAAAAATGTACGATTTAAGAGCGCTCCTTAACGAATTATTAAGGAAAGACAAAAAAATGGATATGGTCAAAAGATTGCGAGACGGCTTTCCAGAAAATAAAAAAAAGTCTAATCTTAAGATCTAGCCTTAGCTCATTATGATCCTGTGAAAGAAATCATCTTCGCGACTGATGCTAGTGAATACGGAGTGGGTGTTGCACTGCTACACAAATATGAAGATGGTACTACTAAACTGATCGTGCACCGCTTCAAGGACTCTACTACTGACTGAGAAAAATTATAGTCAGATTGAGAAAGAGGCATTATCGATTGTGTTCAGAATTTAAAAAATACCATCATTTTTTACATGGTAGATCATTTATACTTCAAACGGACCATAAACCGTGAGTAACTATATTTGGATATATTTGGTGTAGACCACTTTGCCAATCATTTTCTGAATTATACCATCCATCCAATTACCTTTTCTCACCTTGGAAATTTTTGAAATATACTTTATTTCCTGGGGAGTATCTTATTATGTTTACATCTTCTTCCTTTTTAGCAACTTTTTTCTTTGGATAGGGAATCAATCTATCGAAAATCGATCGTATTTTCCTTGTGAACATAAGCTCCACAGGGGACAACTTCAAGTCAGTGTTTCCATTAGGAGTCACCCTATAAATTGTTAAAAATTTCTGGATAGTTTTTTCTTCCGTGTCCATATATTTATTTTTTTGTAAGCATGCTTAAACGTGTCAACAAATTTTTCGGCTTGACTGTTCAGTCTCGGATAATATACTGGTGTAGTAATATGTTAAATATCAAAGGAACTACAAAAATTCTTAAATTCCGTTCCTGTGAATGCCGTACCATTGTCGCTGACCAGTGTCCGGGGGTCCCCGAAACGACTGAAAATTTCATTTAATGAACTGATGCTGTTCCTAGATGTAGGATGCTTGCGCTTGAATACTTCAGGCCATTTCGAGAAAGAGTCAACTAAGATCAAGTAATAATATCCATTAATCGGTCCAGCATAGTCTATATGTAGACATGCCCACGGCAAATCCGCTTCTGGCCAAGGATTCGTTTTGACTGGAGGTGCCCTTGCAGCCAATTGACAACCTCGGCATAGTTTTACAAATCTTTCTATTTCCTTGTCCATTCCTGGCCAGTATACATAGCATTGCATGAATGATTTCATCCGGGACATGCCAGGATGACCGGTATAAAATTCTATCAGCATAACTTTACGTAGAGATTGAGGTATTACAATTCTATTTGCGTACATTAAAGTGTTGTCGCATATTGAGAAAGGTGAAATCTGGGTCCCCTTTTTCTTTCTTTTGTTCAATCTCGTCTGGTGTTTTATTTTTAATATAAAATCATCTTTTTCGGCTTCCTTTTTTATTTGTTCCAATGTTACACGTAATTCTCTGATAGTGTTTAACAACAGACCCAAGATTGGTTTCCTCTTTTAGTGTTGCTATAACCGTCTTTTCTAAAATTTATTCATTTTTGGGGATTAATCTTGACAGTCCATCCCCATGTTTTTTGGATGCAATGTATTCCATCCTAAAATGATAGTTCAGTAGAGTTACACCCCATCGTTGTAAACGGTTAGCAGCGTGGGTAGGAGTGCCTTTTTTTAATCCAAATATAGTTACTAACGGTTTATGGTCCGTTTGAAGTATAAATGATCTACTATGTAAAAAGTGATGGCATTTTTTAAATTCTGAACACAATCGATAATGCCTCTTTCTCAATCTGACTATAATTTTTCTCAGTCAGTAGTAGAGTCCTTGAAGCGGTGCACGATCAGTTTAGTAGTACCATCTTCATATTTGTGTAGCAGTGCAGTATTCACTAGCATCAGTCGCAAAGATGATTTCTTTCACAGGATCATAATGAGCTAAGGCTAGATCTTAGATTAGACTTTTTTTATTTTCTGGAAAGCCGTCTCGCGATCTTTTGACTATATCCATTTTTTTGTCTTTCCTTAATAATTCGTTATGGAGCGCTCTTAAATCGTACATTTTTGGAATGTAGATCGCATAATATTGGGCAATCCCAAGAAACAATTGTAGTTTTGGAACTGCATCAGGTGCAGGCATATTTTTAATTACATAGATCCTCTGTCAGTCAGATTATTTCGTTCACAATATGACTTGCATGTATTTACTGAATAAAACAAAGCATGCGCATGGCTGAATATATTCCAAAATTTGGTTTCGTTTCGAATCCTTGTTTGCCAGTTCATATAGTTCACTTTACCATCTCTTTTATGGGGTTGTTTTCAAAATTCTCGCCACCAGCTGATATAACTTGGTTAGAAGTTATAATAAAAATAACCAGAGTGTAAGGTCTTTAAAAGAGGATGGTTTATTACAACGTATATCTTGTACAAAACAATAGCACTACCGGTAATCCAATGAGATTAACCTAGTACACTTGAATACCGTCGAATACCGTCCACCATACATACTACTGTTCGTATTATATATATTCTACAGACTAGTACACTTATCAGCTTTGAGCGGAGTCAGGTATCCCATCACAACAGTATAAAACTGTATATTTTATAAATATTCTTCTCTTTTATTTTTTGTTAAATTTACTAATGAGTCATCATATATCATGGCTAAAAACCACTTGAGGATAAGTGTTAATGAGCTGGATAGATTGACATTTGAATGATGAAGAATATTATGAGATGATTGAAAATAATGAATTGAATGAATAAAATAGGGACGATTTATGACAAGGATTTATTGACATTGAATTGGAAGATGGCCGTTTTGTAACCTGCAGGGAAGTAATCCCATGATAACATGTTCGACAGATGGGTTGTTCATGAAAAGAAACTGTTCATGGACATTTATATTTAGTACACGGAGGAAGAAAGGAAAGTTCTTTGCATTTGTGGTAGGAACCCTCTTAAAAAACAAATACATATATTTAATTTTAAGGAAATTTAAACCATATGTATAAGACACAAGGAGGAATCAGAGATTTAAGCTCAGTCGAGTACTTTCGATGGAAAGACTAGCAACTTCTCTTCTGTGAGAAAGGGCTGTAGAGAACAGAAGAGATCATCCTTCCCCACTAGATTGCCAAGTTGATTTTGCATTCTGTCAAGAAAATAAAGAGTGCTTTTAGTGGTAGCTGCCCAGATGTGGCAGCAGTATGCCAAATTAGGATGTATCTGACTCTAATACAGGTATAGAATTGCATCAGGAGTCAGGTACTTTCTAGAGCAGTAGAATGATCCAACCATTTTTCCAGAAACGTTAGCAACAGATTTGATATGTCTTCCATTTTAGATTTGGAGTGAAAGTCAGTCCCCAGAGCTTATCAAAACAAGGGGCTTCATCAATGCAATGCATATCGTCTGGTCCTGTTGCTGTATCATTGGATTTTTTGAGAGAGTCTTTCAGTTCAGTGATAGTAAATGGCAGGTTCTAATTTTCTGTATTGTCTGATATGAAGTTTAGTTTTTGCCTTTCAGCATTGTTCCTAAGTTTTTGAAATGTGAGATCGCACTGTTTGCTCGAGGAGTTGTTTTCAAAATCTTCTGCCAACAGGTTGGCAATATCTTCCCTTTCTGTACACTTTTCCCCATTTGTTTTTTTTAAAGTGAAATTTGGATGTAGTCATTTTCCCATTCATTTTCCTAGTCATGTCCAATACTTTCTGTGTTGGTGTTTATCTTGTTTTCAGGCTTCTCTTTTGCTTTTTTTAATAATGCACTGTGGTTTGCACGGGTTTGTCGATATTTTTTGTAAAATTCTTGTGGTAGGGTTTGTTTCAAACATTCTTTTTGCTTTGTTCCGTTTTTTGATGGCTTTGTTACATTCTGTATTGATCCAAGGTTTTTGTTTGGTATGTGAGATCGTTGAGGATTTCGGGATTTTTTCTGTTGCTATCTGTATTAGAATATTTGTCTTGTGATTGGGTTTGGTTCTTTGAGAATTTATTTTTTAATTAGGAATGTACAGAGGTCTTTAAATTGGGGCCAGTTGGCTTTTTGTATTTATTGGTTTATTTGTATCTATGAATATAGGTGTGTGATCACTTCCGCATTTGTCATCGTGGGTTCTCCAAATAAAGTCCATGAAGATGGTGGGAGAGCAGATTGATAGGTTTATGGCTGACATTGAACCTGTTCCTGTGTGTATCTAGGTGTAGCTTTTGTTGTTTAGCAAACATAGATCTGTTGTTTCAAGTATTGTTTCTATGATTTTGCCATTTGGGTTGGAATCGTTAAATCCCCAGATTTCACTATGTGCACTGAAGTCTCCAACTAAAAGGAAGGGTGATTGAAATTGGTTTATCAAATTATTTAAGTCGTCTTTTTTAAGTTTATATTTTGGTGGTATGTATATTGAACATATTGTTAATGTGCAGTGGAGTGTAGCTTTTACTGCCATTGTCTGTTGGTGTTTAGTTTAAGTATCTCATGAGGTAGTAAAGAGCTTCCTATAGATCTATTATCTGCCATTGACCTATTAGTTTTGTGATGTATTTAGTATTTTTCTTTTGGTTATTTCCACATATTTTGTTGTTTCAATTATTTTACTTGCTTCCGGGAAAGGAATATTCTTGGTATATTTCAACCTAAATATATCTTTCACCTTTTTCCAGACTTCACATTCTCTGGAGTTTGCAGTGATTTTTTTATTTTGCAGTTAGAGCAGTTTGCCTTCTTTTGGCAGTCTGTATGTTTTATGTTGTTTTCACCGCATCTTCCGTATACTGGAGATCTATTGCATCTGTCTTGATGGTGACCAAACCTTTGGCAGTTAAAACATCTGAGTGGGTTTGGTATGTAGGCTTAAAATTTTATTTTCATATATCCTACTTCAATTTCACTTGGTGGTTTTGGTATATTAAAAGTTAATATGTGCGTATTTGTATTTATGGTTTCTCCATCTTTAAAAAAAAACTTATTCTTTTAACGTCCGTTACATTTTGTTTTTTTTAGATTAGTCTTTATTTCGTCCATTGTGTATAATGAGAGTTCGGAGCTTTTAATGACACCTTTGAGGTAGATTAGAGATTGGTGGAGATAAGCTTTGATTTTTATATCAACAAAACTTTCCAATTTTAATATTTCTTCAGAGTTTTTTTTAACTTTGATTAATATTGTTCCATTTGAAAGTTTTTTTAATTGTTTTAGGTTTTATTTTTTTTGAGAAGATTTGTTCTATTTTAAAGGGCGATATTTCAGTTATCGGTCTATCTTCAATTGATTGTATTACAACGAATGTTGGTGCATCTTGATACGTTATTTCAACTTCACTATCTGAGCTTTCGCAGTGAGGTCGCTTGGTGGATTTTGGTGTGTACATTTGTTTGTTTTTTTCAGTTCATCCTTTCTGCTCCCTTCCCACCACGGAGCACAACTGCGTGGGAGGTGCGAGAGGGGAAACCCATTCGCCTTGGCATCTCAGAGTAACAGGAAGAGTATACCTTCATCTGGGGAAGCCACAAGCACCTGCATTCCATAGGCCTTACTGGCCAAGTCCAGGGATGCTTTTCGGGTGTATGCAGCCATGTTGTGGCTTTCTTCCCCAGAATCGATTGACCCTGAGCCACTGTCGTCTAACACGCATATATTTAGCTTATTATTTTGTTTATTTTACTTTTTGGTAAGTTCATTTATATAAAAGGTTTATATTGGCAGTTTTATTTAGACACAAGTGTTTTTTTTTGTTAGGGCTTGTGATGACCAGCCGATTGGTCGGATCGGGCCTCTCCGACCGCCCGTCTAGTCCAGTAAGGGCCGCAGTGGAGCATTACAGCCAATGGCCTTTTTTTCTATAGTCATTAGGCTGCTAAGCCTCCAGGATCCCGTCCTCATATATCACGGGTCGCCACTTTTATTTTCATCAAATTTATCAGAATAAATTATCATTTTTCTGTCTTAATATTCATGTTAATGTAAGGAGAAATCCTTATTGCATACTAGCATTGCCTGGGATTATTTTTACTTTCATTAATAATTTATGTGCCTGAAATGTACAAAAGATATTGTGTCTTCTTTAAATAAAAGTGAAAAGTAAACCAAACAAAAGTAACTCCGTATTCATCAATGCAGAGTTACTTCCCATTTAAAAAAAAGTAAAATTAGACAAAAAAAAATAAAATGGGCGAATACAGAATTACTTGTTTTTTCTTAGATGGCATTATTTTGAAAATTATTCTGGTCAGATAAAATAGTTTCTCAAACGAATTAAATCAGATAAAATTTTTACTTGCTAAGAACATGTACAAATGCTCCGCCCCCCCCCCCCCCCGCAAAAAAAAAGAAAAAAGTGACAAAACAGAATCAAACATTCATTTCGTAGGATGAAAGTTATCGATGACCAAAATCGACAAACAGACTAATTTTACTTTATTATGTAGAATAATAATAATAATAATAATAATAATAATAATAAGAAGAAGAAGAAGAAGAAGAAGAAGAAGAAGAAGAAGAAGAAAAAGAAGAAGAAGAAGAAAAAGAAGAAGAAAAAGATAGAAGATGAAGAAGCATGTGTATATTCATATACAAAACAGACAAAATTCTATAAGGTAGTATTGTTACTTACATGGCTGATGGGAGATAATCGGGTTCCTGAAACTGGTCGTGATTCAACACCTTCAAAATGTCGAGGTCCGATACTAAAATAAGTAAAAAAAAAAAAAATTGAATATTAATTAAATTCCATGATAAAAGAATTTTATTCTGTGTAGTTTGAAAATAGCAAATAAAAAATAAAACATTTTTTAAATTATCATTTTTTTGCTTTATTGGTAAGAGACAAAATTTTAAAGTTTCAGAATTCGTTTCCACATGTTTTAACATGTGGAAACAAAATTTGTAAACTCGTCAGGAATTCTGAAACTAGTCAGGTTCGGTAGAGAATTTCATTCTAATGCAGTTTACATAAATTATGCGCTGCTGTTTTTTTGGTTTATGAGTTCTTGAATGTTAACTATTCTGTACTGTTTCAGCTCAACAAACATCAAGCTAGATTAGGTCAAAACATAACAGAAGATAAAACACACGACAAATTACTATTCGCCATAACATCAAGCAGTGATGACTCGTAATGTTATCAAAGGCTGAAAGTAAATGCGTTTCAATAAAACATTATCAATTGTGATACTGCAAAGATAAACGTTGTCTTTATACTGATCAGGACGGAGTATTGCATGTGCTATGACATGGTGTATGTTAAAAAGAAATGTGTCTAATATCTATTGTTCAAATTTCATGCAAACAAGAAATATTTGAATTTTCATGCACCGTCACACAAAACCTAAGCTAACCCTAACCTCACTCTACCCCTATCTCCCTTTAAAATACTCAGCTGCTCTTAAAATTTTTGGAATTTTTGTTAATTGGTCTCGATTAACTATGGTTCAAATTTCTTTGGACTCAGCAACCGCCCCCCCCCCCCTAAATTCCCATTGCGGACCAAAGCCACAATTGAAAACCTGGTCATCATCCTATCTCAGATCAGGGAAATCATAAAAAACCTTGACACCTGCAAAGTGTGTGGACCTGATCTTATACCAGTAACAGTAATAAAGAAATGCTCTGCCGAACAGGCCCATGTCCTCTCCAAACTCTACAACAAATGCCTCGCTGAATTTTGTTTCCCTGGTAACTGAAAAATTGCCTCTGTGGTACCAGTCTTAAAGAATTCTGGAGATAGAACTGATCCACAGAGTTATCGCCCCATCCCGATCTTTGCTAAAATCTTTGAATCCTTAATCAATATAGCGATAGTCCAGCACCTCGTAAATGCTAAACTTCTTTCTGACTGTCAATATGGATTAAGGCAAGCACGATCTACTGCAGATATCCTAACAGTCATCTCTGAACGCATATATCATACACTGAACAAGGCAGGTGAAGCTATGGAGGTAGCGCTTGATATATCCAAAGCCTTTGACAAGGTCTGACATAAAGGTCTTCTCATAAAAATTCACTCAAATGGTATTACTGGACGAATATTTAATATAATTAGATCCTTCCTAACCAAAAAAAAAAGACCCAGGTTGTCCTCGATGGCCGTTCATCCAAGCAATAGGACATAAATGCTGGTGTACCCCAGGGATCAATCCTTGGACCTCTACTATTCCTGATCTTCATAAACGATATCCCTGATGACATTGAATCTGAGATGGGTATATTTACTGATGACACCATGCTCTACTCTCGTCATATGGGCAAAACGGACGCACACACATCCAAGGCAATGGCTGAATCCTTAGAAAGTGACCTCCAGTCTGTAGTGGAATGGGGTCATAAATGGATGGTAACATTTAATGTCGTAAAGACAAAGCTATTTTCCTTCAACAACTACAAGAAACCTCTTCAACCACCGATTGCCATGGCAAATAACACCCTACCTGAGAGTCCAACATTCAAACTCTTCGGCCTAACATTCACAGGTAACATGAATTGGAACAAATACATTGAAGACATTGCCAAGGCTGCTGCAAAGAAGGTGGGCTCCCTCTACCATGCTAGTAAACTCCTCACACCTGATATTATCCTGTATCTCTGCAAAGCCACCATTCACCCATGCATGGAGTATTGTTGACACATCTGGGCTGGTGCATCATCCACTAGTCTCTCCCTCTTAGACAAGGTCCAAAAAAGAGTCGCCAACTTAATAGGTCCCTCACTATCTACCAAGCTCCAGCCCCTGTCTCATTGCCGCAATGTTGCATCCTTGTGCTTGTTTTACAAATACTTTAATGGATTGTGCTCCGATGAACTTGCTGCCCTGGTGCCCCCTCGACGTAAATACATTAGACGAACCCGACAATCAGTCAAGTCCGATCCATTCACTGTTTAGTTCTCCAGATGCCAGAGAACTTTCTACTTCAATAGCTTCTTTCCTTGTGCTGCTGGCCTCTGAAACTCCATCCCTGCTCCCTGTTTCCCCGACTCTACTGACATGCAGAAATTTAAAACTAATGTAAACAGACATCTCGCTGCACAGCTCACAACTTAGGATGACCCCAAAAACTTACTCCCTAATTCTCAGTAGCCCCTTACGTCTACAGTGGTGTCCTACCTTGTTTAGGGTGAACTATGATAAAAAATAAAAAATTAAAATATTTGGATATGAGGGGTGTGTTTTGTCACTTTAATGACCCCTTTCCCCAACCATCAAAATATATGCAAACTATGATTAAAACATCCAGAGTAACCTGCTGATTACAAATATGTAATTATTTTTGCTAGATCAACCTAATTTTAAGTATATTTTAAAAAACTTTCGTTGTCAGTCTTGTCTTCATAAAAACAGGACTACATTTCTATTCTTTTTTTCTTCAGAATAATTGATTATGAACAATTCTGAACCTCCATAGTTCTGGAAGAGACAAAGTTTTTTTGAATCTGATTGGAAGGACAAACAAGAAGATTTCAGACTTCCTCAGCGTCAGCAAGAAGATGGTTGAAAGGAAATGAAAGATTCAAAATTTGATTAAGAGGCAACATCAGAAAGATTCAAAATTTGATTAAGAGGCAACATCAGAAAAAAAAAGCATGATCAGTGACCTGATGCTGTCAGAACATATCAAGTGCATAAAATATTTGAGGACATACGTCATTTTTACTATTTTAGCAGAAATTTTATTTGACTTTATATTTTCTATATTTTAGAATCATCAATGACAATGCCTATAATTATACAACAAATAGAAAGGCATACGGTTATCGTGACTGTAAAGGCTAAATATAGCAATTTAGAAATAGAACCATGTTTAAAAGTCACTTGATCTTTCATTTACAAAGTTTGCAAAGAGTTAAAAGCTTAATATAGAAACGTATCACCATTATCTAAACATAAAAGACATTCTAGACACACTGAATTTATTCGGCAAGCACAGCACACTATTAGTGGTAATCCTAAAAGATCCATACGTCGATTGCAAAAGACTGTGTGTCAGAAAGAAATAATCTTAAATGTTGTCCACAAAGACATCAGATACAAGTTTTATGCGATGAGTAACAGTCATTTTACGTCTGTAAAGGTAAAGAAAATCGCTTAATCAGAGCTGATAGGCTCATGGATTGCAGAAAATTTTCATGATTACATGATCCCTAACATTTGGCCTCGTAGCTCCCCAGATCTTAATGTATGGAGTCAAGCGAAGAAAACGGTTTATGAGCACCCTCATAACACTAAAAGTCTCTCCACGGTTAGAAAAATGTCCAATATGAACACAGACGTCATGATCTTAACATGTAGGTAATTTATACCTCGTATAAAAGTCATTGTTGAAGCTGAAGTAAAGTAAATTCGTACAAATTGTTAACCGACTCGATTCTGTCGTAGGTAGTTTTGCCACAATCACTAAGTGAATGTGGTATTATGGAATTGATTGAATTCGAATTGGCACACCCAAGTCGCCATTATCTACTTAACCACAGTCACCTTCCTTACTGAAACTAAAAAAGACTAATAAATAAAATTACAAAAAATATATTTATTCTCATCCCCTAAAGCGTTTGTGTGTATATATATCTTAGCAAAACCTATCTTCCCCCCTGAGCAGAAATTAATTGGTGGTGGTGGTATTGGTGGTGGTGGTGGTGGTGGTGTATACCTAACAAAATGTTTTTACTCAGAATTCTATAATTTTAACAACAAACTTTGGTAAATTTGTAGATTAACACTCTCAGCTAAATTACCTGCCCTCTTCCCTAGGGGTTATTCTAACTTATTAGGGCAGTTAACTAATATATTTTTAACACTAACCCTAAGTCCAACTGGCAAGGTCGTAAAACCACACATAATCGCCTAAAAACATGCACCCAAGAAATAAAGCACATTTCTTTATTAAGTAACTTTCATTCATTACTGTTAATATTGACGAACTATTGCATATATATATATATATATATATATATATATATAGTAAGAATAAGATACTACAATTCCAAATTAATAACACCTGACATTAATAAATTATAAACTATTTAAAAAATAGTTATGCAAATTAGGCATTCAAAGGACTCTCTCTTAATCATTCATCTGTACTATATATATATATACAGAATTTCAAAATATTATGTTGTATTATTGATTAAAATAACAGTAACCCGTTTTGATGATAATATAGAAGTGATGAATAAAAAAAACTTTAATATTTATTGCTTTAGATACATTATTGAGCGATAAACCCAACTTTTGTGGAAATTCAAAGGAACTTAAGTAATGACATATATCATTCACATATGTCAACATTTACCCAATTGTGACCAATTCTTGGGCTTGCCATTAATTCAGTTTTCATCCAAACTTGATGTGGTTTGTTGCACTAGAATTGATTAGTCCTAAGCTGATTTTGAACATAAAGAAATTAAAATTTGGTCCAGTAGAAAAAAAGTTATTCAAAATATGTGTGGTCATCAGTGTGTAAGATAACGCCCCCCTTTGAATTTGAATAACCTTAACTTTTTTTTAAAAACAAATATTTATTATTTATTATACTGCACAGGTCAGGAAATTTTTATTGTTTCGTGTTACATGCAAAGTACGTGTTTTTTTATTTTAATTTAAAAAAATGAAACCAAACTTTGACATAATTGACTTACATTCAACTCTTCCTAATTGTCAGCACCATTTTGTTCAAACTTTTATTTTTAACTTTTCCTAATTGTAGTATTTTTTTCATTTCTTTCAAGTGACAAATAGATTTTGTTTTAAATTTCAAAATTTTCAAAAAGAATTTTCAACTTTATTTCAAAAAGAAAATTTAAAAATTTAGTTATAAAGTGACCAAGTGATAAAAGTTTAGTGATTAAGTCACTAAATCTTTAAGTCACTAAATCAAGTCACAAATCAATTAGCCTAACTTGTTAATTTGCCTAAGTCATCACTTTTTCTGCTTACTTACCTGAGGTGACTATTTAGACGAAATCTACTGTATAATTAAAGAAAAAATATTTGGGTGTTTTATGTTATTCTTGTGTTATTCAAAATACCAATATCCAAGAAAGAGCTAAGAAAACCCATTGCATATGTCTGCCATTTTAGTAACCTTGTGATTAAGGGTGATTAAGTCTACATTTAATTCTTCAAATCTCAATTCTAGCTTCAATATTTTAAGAGTTAATTCCACTTGTTCTGTCTTTTCCAGGTTTATATTGAAGAATATTAATACACATGTGTGCGCATTTTTCGGTCTAGTATATATTGCTTTTCTACATAAATTCTTTTAAGGCCTGCAAGATTCTTTTTTATATAAAAGTACACAGAAATTAATTTTATAAAAACAAAAATACTTTGTTTCTTGGTTGAATTTGTATGAATTTTAATCAGGAGTACCTGTAAATACTGGCCGGTCGTGCATCGGGGCTGCGATCACTGCTCTCACCAAACAATGTCCGTTTCTCATCACGAGGAGTGAACGGGCGTTTTGTAGAAAGAGAATGGATTGTTTTTTTGGCATCTCGAATAATCTCGACACTCATTCGTCGGTATTCGGGATTCCTGTAGAATGGATTTTTTTCACCCATTCTTTAAAAAAAAAAAAAAATATATATATAAATAGCATGAAAAATCCGAAACAAAATTCATATAATTCAATATCAAGTTGGTATTATTATGACTAAAAGGTTTGTAAAGGAGTGGTACCTTCCTAAGATGGCATATTTGTGGCATCATCGGCAGATCCCCATGCATCCTAGCACTATATGATACAAAGAATATAACTTTTCCATAGTATATGACCGTCTTTATATGGTGAAGATCACCCCACTTCCTTCCCCTAAATATCACTAAAAAGATCAAATATTGATCAGGATAAAATACAAAAATCTAAGACATCCATTGAAAGTAAAAATTTTCTTTTTAAGAACACGGACCAATATTTAGCATATCAATCTGATGCATCAGTGTTTTATCTTTTGTTAAAAAAGCTATTTCGGTCAATAAAATAAGTCAAAATCTGCCTTTACATATAACTAGCAGGGCTACCCGTCCCAGGGCAGGTAAAACTAATTCCCTGAACAAAACAATTTTGCACCACTTTCATGTCCCCTTATGAAGATTAAAAGCAAAATATAATGATACTAAACCTTATGTCTAGAATCCTTAATCCTATTTTGATCAAAATCCATTACATGATTTTGATTCAAGAAAAAGAGATGGCCGTCTGGGCATGACAGGAAGTAGGGGTTTCTGAGACCAGGCTGGGCCAGTTGAAGCTGGAGTGCCTGTCCAGGCAGGATGGGCCCATCTGGATCTCTTAGCTAAAGAATTGTATTGGACTCATCTTTTTCTGGTCGGTCAAGGATCTCATTTTGCAAGTCTGTCATTCAACCGGTGAACACAAGTATTGTTTGTAACATCCAACAAATAAACTTGTTACTTGTTTATAAACTGGAGTTGTGATTCGACTTAGAATGGGAATTCTTTCTGACAACGTTGACTAAATCGAACAATAACCTTTGACCAGCACAACGTGTGGGACGATTACGGCCAGTGCACTGAACGCACGCATACATACAGGTTCACACTTTGTCTCCTTTGCAAAACTGAATGAAACTAAATGTAACCCACATTACGCACTTATGTCTAGCAGCTGTGTTCCAAAAATCCATAATGATTGGTTAATTAGTTTAGGAGTAAATCCTATACATAGAAATATATAAACATATACACACATCTAACTTATATATATATACAGTATATAATTTTTATGAATTAATTCTTATTTGGGGTACGATTGAAATGGTTTGTTTAATCCTGTTAAGACTCAACTCGTGTCTTTCAAGCGTAGACATATTTTTATGGATTGCTATATTCTTGAGGAGAAATCGATTCTGAAACTTCTTGGTCTTTCCCTCTCATCAAATCTTTCTTGGAGTTCATACATTAGATCCATTGCTCTTTCTGCTTCTCGTAAAGTCGGTTCTCTCTATCGCTCCAAACACTTTCTCAAACCTGAGGCTATTCTCTATCTGTACAAATCTACTATCAGACCATATATAGAGTACTGTTGTCATATTTGGGCTGGTGAATCTCTGTCCTATTTCACGGTTCTTGATAAGGTTCGGAAACCTATATGTAATTTGGTTGGCCCCCACCCTTTCCTTTTCTTTGTACTCTCTCTCTTTCTCAGATGTAATGTTGCTAGTCTCAGTCTTTTCTATAAATACTAAGGCATGTGTTCTTCAGAATTGTCTGATGAATTCCCTGCTTCCTTTATTTCAACTCGTTTGATTTGTTGGTCTAGTGGTCTTCACCAATTCGCTGTTCAGGTACTTCCTATTCCAGTAGCTTCTTCTCAAGAACTGCTGACTCTTTTCCTCCTACTTATAGCCTTGGTCTTTTCAAGACTATGGTCAAAAGGCATATCCTGTCTTTGCGATAATCATCCTTCGTTCTTATTAGCTCCTTACATCAAGTGGCCTCATGCCCTGTCTGCAGCGATTTCCATTAAAAAAAAGTAATGAGACATTCTTGTATTTATATATTTACATCAATAAAGTTAAAGGGGTTGTATAAGTGTAGTCCCTTTCCGAGATGGCCTCTTCGTGATGCAAAAAATACAGCCTCTCCCTAAATAATGACCATCCGTGTTCGGTGAAGAGTCGCATCCTTCACCAGGTGAATTATTAATATGAACACGCATAGACAGAACACGACAGATCTAGAGGAGTAAACCTTGAACAAAAAATCTTTATTCTTTGAGTAGTTGTAGCTCATGTGTAGTTGTAGCTCATGTGTAGTTGTAGCTCATGTGTAGTTGTAGCTCATGTGTAGTTGTAGCTCATGTGGCAACCATCAATAAACAGATGCTCCAGCAGAGAGAACGTCACAGCTTTGTGGAAGACTATTTTTGACAACGAGAAGGTGCACTGGCCCAGTGAGCAGAGAACACAGAACAGAACACAGTATACAGACGCATACTTATCCAATCCTGAATATGCCTTAAGCAAGTACTTCAGTATAATCTGCTAAACCACATGCAATGAAACTGCAACAGAATTGACTCCTGGGCAGAGTTTTGTTCTCAAGGATGTGATGAAGCTCTCCTGAGTATGCAAATGGATGGATTTATTAGCATCTAATACAATAGTTATGAATACAATTTTTGTAGATTAATATTAAGCATATTTGGATGGTGAAGCTAATGAGATTGTTCAGAGGTTTTGTTAGCTGGGTGATACCATTGGAGCTGAGCAGGTGATTACAAGAATTAAGAGTGCATGGAGAAATTTACAGTTTTGTCTGGTTTGTTTAAAATACTTACGTCCTAACACATAGTGACAGATGTTTCACATGCTCTGAATGATTGCTTGAATTACCAAAACAATATTGAAAAGTCATTTTTATTTATGAAATTTTAAAGGTCAAATGTGAATAGATTTTGACTTGCTATATTAGTTTTGGTTAATTAAAATTAACATAGTGACAGATAGAGATTGCACATGCTCATGATGATCGCTTGAAATGAGTTATCTTTTTAAAAGAAAACAGCATGGCGCTAACAGTTTTTTTTTATTACTGGACTTCATATTGAACTTTTCTTTCAAGGCAAAAATTGTAAATATGACTATATTTTAAATATAAATCTCTACACGGTCAATGCCGAATGAATATCGTTAATGATGTGATATAAAAAAAAGAAAGATAAATTGTTTTTAACTTTTTCTATATCAATAAAAGCAAATGTATGGGTGTTTGTCTGTGTGTTCACAAAAATCTGACAAAAGAGTCCTCAACGATGATGAATATGACATTGGTTGGCATTATGATGGAAACTATGATGCAATGACCACTGATCAGTTCTCATTTTTCTACTAGATAATCCAATCAAAGCTTTCATTTCACATGTATGAAGAGCAATTAGTCAAGCCACAATATAGGCACATGGTTTATTAAGATTACTAACACACCTTTCAATTTTGACAGGTAGGCTGATTATCGATATGTGGCTGGCAACATTCAGATTTTAAATGGAAGACTTACATCCAATTAGTTGCTAAGGTTGCTGGAAAAATGGTTGGATCCTTTTATCGCCTCAGAAAGTACCCAACTTCTGATGCAATCCTCTACTTATATCGCTAGATGAGAGGCGGGTGTGTAAAAATACTGTTAAACGGATAGTTTTCCACATAAGGTTCGAGTAGCGGAAAATTCCATTAGAAGTTAACAGACTGCAGTTATGACTACGTTGCAGGATATGACGTCATGGGAGAAAGTACACGGCAGAGAAACAAGATCGATTCTATTCTGAGGTCCACCACCCCCTGTATAGGGTGGGTGGAGAAATTGCAGCTCATCTAGATGTACATCGCTGAAAATTATAAAAGAAAGTAAACTAAACCCCAGAAGCAAATAATGGTGTTATTTGTTGTTTTATTTTTTTTAATTTCTCCATTATTACAGCTACCAAAAAAAGAAAAAAGAAAAAGGAGCTGAGAGACATAGATATCCATAGAACAACTTGCAGCGTGTCGACAGAACAAGACTTCAGGCAAGACACCGGCCAGAGATGTTTTGTTACCATCTTAGATTGAAAAACAATCCACACTATGTTATCAAAATGAATAAATGCGAAAGTTTTTTTTTTAATTTATTTAGCACACCTATATTACCACCAAAACGGGTTACTGTTATTCAAATTAATAATACAACCGAGTATTTTGAAATACTGTATATATCGTAGAGATGAACGGCCCAAAGACACAACTCTGAATGCCTCATTTGCATAACTATTTTTTAAACAGTTCATAATAAATATTTGGTTTTATCCATTCGTAATTTATCGTCCTATTTTTTTTTTTATATATATGCAATAGTTCTGTTGCTATTAACAGTAATTAATTAAAGTGATTTAATAAAAAAAGGATTAATTATTAAACCTTTCTTAAAATATTTGCTGATTAATTTCCAAGGGAAGTAATTCAAATTAAGTTAACTAGAAGAAAGATATATGAGGCATAAGCAAAAGTTTAGAAAGGGGAGACGGTAACTGACTGGTCTCTCTCTCCCTCTCTCTTATTAGCTACGCCATCTAGAGAAAGGGGAACAGGGTCACTGACTGCTCCATCCCGTTATTAACCGACGCCTCATTTTTAAAAATTCTTTTTAAATTCAATGAAAACATTTTAAGTAAAGAAAAAATAAAACACACACACGCACACAAATTGATTTCCTCTTTCTTTTCATCAGTCTTATTTAAAAGATAAATTTGTATCAAAATTACTTTTTATATGAATAAATGTTAATGTTTATCTATTTATATGATTAAATACAAAAGTTTTTGTCTTGTGTTTTCAAGTAGCACACTTTGTGAAGCGACAGTGAAATAGCAAAGCCAGCTAATACCTATACAGAGTCAGATACGTTCTAAGTTGGAGTACCGCTGTCACATCAGGGGAGGTGCCACTCAAAGCACTCTTTCTTGTCTTGACAGAGTGCAAAATCGACTTCGCAATAAATAAATAAAGGAGAATTATCTCTTCTGTTCTTTACAGCCCCTTTCTCACAAAAGAGACGTTGCTAGTCTTTCTCTACTCTATCGGTATTAAAATGGAAGGTGCACGATTGCGATTCAATCTCTGGGTCCTCCTTGTAAAACTTTTGCAGCAAGAACTCGTTTTACTACCATAACTGCAAAGAACTTTCTTTTCTTCCTCTATGTGTCTAACATAAAACGGAATTTCCATCAACAGAGTTTCTTTCCAAGAACTTCCCATCTCTAGAACACGTTTCCACAAGACTGCTTCCTTGATGACTACAATATGGTCGTCTTCAATTCCAATGTCAACAAATACTTGTTATAAACCGTCTTCATAAGTAATCAAATTTTGTTCATTCCATTCATCATTTTCAATCCTTTCATAATATTATTCATTATTCAACTGATAATCCACCCATCTCGTTAACCCTTATCCTCAAGTGTTTTTTAGTCTTAAAAATTGGTGACTCATTAGTAAAAAAAATTAAAAAAAATTTTTTTATAAATTTCATTCACCGGTTCGCATGTACAATTTGTTATAATTTATTTAATGTCATTTTTATGCTAAACATAATTTTTAATTAAACATTAGTTATTTGAGATCCAAATGCCGAAAGACGATCCACTGTAAATAACTCAGCTTCTTATAAACGCAGGATGTTTGGAAAATCGATGGCAGAACTTTGGGATTATGTAAATACTGAAAAAAGTTCCTATAAACATAGAAATGGAAACATTTAGTTTCCAAGTTATAGGCCATTGAAGCAAATACTGATCAACATTCTTTATTGTAAACACCTAACACGTCTCAATGTGTGTGATAGTGCAGTACTGTTATTTCTATATATGGGATAAATAGACACTATTTCTGTGACAGAATCACAGGTGAAATAAGCCTGGGCCTGGTGTTGCCAAATACACCAACAAAACCATGAAAAAATGACTACAAACAAATATAAAAGCCGTGGAGCTCAGAAGAAAGATTTGAGTGTCATGATTGGCAGGGAGCTCGTTGATAACCAAAATGGGGGACCCGGTCAGCATCCTGCAAATGTTGACCTATCTTATTTCTGGTAACAGAATACAACAGACCAAATATAGGTAAATGAACCACAAAGGAAATTAGACGAGTAATGGAGTGCTATTACAAAAGCACCCCCCCCCCCACACACACAAAGAGTCTCGTTTATACATATAGAACATAATCGGGAAGTTATGCCATCGATTTTCCAAACTTCCTGTATAAAATAAAAACAATTTTTCTCCTATTTCTTTGACTTTAATAGCTTTGTTAACAAAAGGTACATACTTAAAACTGTTCAATCAGTCAGTTTTGGCAAACATTAGTCTGTGTTTTAAAAACAAAAATTTGCAAATTAATTTAATGGAATTTCATATTTAATCTGAAAAACAGTTTTTGTTTTTATTCCTACTATCATAGAGAGGGAGGTAAGAGCACTACAATCCCAAATCCTCTTCCTGCTACCAATCACACCGTAAAGAAATCTGGAAGAAATTTAATTAGAGTCAATTTTCTGAATTTCATCAGAAATAATAATAATAATATATACATCCCATCTCTATTTTTGATAATTGATTTCCCTCAATTGAACGTTATTTGACCTACTTTTAGATAGCCGGTATCTAATATGTGTATTAATAACACACGCGAGATAGACACATTGATAAGACGCCAGCCTGCTAAGATTCAATTCCGAGTTCACTTCCCTACTGTGGACACTAAATTTGTTTTTTACGCTTATTCTTATTCTTAAATTGTGGCAATTTTTTTACTTTTATGGAGCGTGATGGAAAAAATAAATGGTCGACTTTTTACTTTTTTTAAAGAGGATGCAAAATCTGTTTTTTATATCTATTTATAATTATATTCATTATTAATGAATGCAAAAATGCTCCCGGACAACGTCGGGTAGGGACAGCTAGTCTTTCATTTTTTACATAAAAAATATAAAACGATTTCTTTACTAATTAAAAACGTATTCCATTCTTCAGATTTACATTGTTGTTTCTTTTTTACTTCTTTTAGAAGATATGACTATGATTTATATTTTTGTTATTTTTTGTTTTATAATTTTGCGAAGGTGAAGAAAGAAAATATTTACAAGATTAACATCCAACTTCATTTTCTGGAAAATGCCATAAACGGCATGAATTTAAAAAAATGTCTTCTTTCATAAATTTCCTTTAGATATCTTCTTTTCTGCAGAAGATGATTTAAAAAGAGTTGTTGCTTAAACGAACTAAATATATATTTTGTTCGTTTAAGTAACAACTACAATGCCTTTTTTTTTAAATCATCTTCTATTTTTAATAATTAAAGGGACGTAAGCATGTGCAATTTTAATGACTTCTTTCCCTTGAATTTTTTAATTTAGGTTTGTAAAATAAAAATGATGTGACTTTCAAAAATCAATTATATATTAGTAAAATGATCATACTTTATGTGTGCCTGTGTTTCTCGCCTTCACATGAATTACAAATTATTACTTTTTATTTACTATTAATCGATTTTTTTTCGTCAGAAATGTCATACTTTTATAGCTAGGGGTCCTCAGCGATCCAAATATTTCCAATTGCGATTTATAGAACGGGACAGAAATGGTGAACCAAAATTGCACCAAATGCAAACAGAAAGTCTTCGTAAAACTTTTGTCTTTTACCGATAAATAAAAGTGTAGGAAGTTTTTTGGGGTTTTTTTTTTTCGATGAAGAGAAGGCATTGCCTATAGAGACTAATATGTTGAGCACAGCTCGGTCTTAATTTTCAGTTACATGGGTAAACTAGTGCGTTCAGAGTTCATTTGGGTATAGTGTTAGAATATGGGAGATGCCAAGATGCGTACATTAAGAGGACAAGGGTTTTTTAAATGATGAAAAAATTAAATGGAAAAAATATCCCCGCAAAAAAATTTAAAAAATATATAAAAAATAAAATAAAGTTGGTTAATTTAATGATTTGAAGAAAATTATTATACATAATCTTTACGGGGGGGGGGGAGAGGAATTGACACTAACCTTAAGTCAGGGAAAAATTGAAAATGTTGTTTAATTTAACGCCGTTACTAATTGACTGTTCGGCGACGGCTCAGCAATTTCCGTTCTGTTCCGTAAATCGCAATCAGAAACATTCTGGCTGGTATTAATTTCCATCTATAGAAGTACCGCGTAACATACTAAAACGAACCTTTCAACAATTGCTATTCTGAAATTAAATTCGCCAAAATGCATTTCCGTTGCTTTGTAAACAAGTCAGCCATTTTTCTCTTTTAATCCAGACAACGCCGAGTAGATACAGCTAGTGAATCATATAGTTCAAATGCAATAGTAATATGAAGGTAAAATAAATAAGAACTGTGAACATTATTAAGATTATTATTTCGACTTGTCCCGACGAATTCTACCGATAAGTGTAAAAAGTGTCCCGATTGGGTCACCATACTCTCATTGCCATAACAACTACACGAAACACTAAATATTTAATTTTGTTCTTATGTCTTCATTGAAATTTTGTATTAAATCAAGAAAAATATTATGTCAAAGGTGAAATCCATGCATTTAATTTATACTTAAGAAATGCCGAGATGAAAAGAAAAGCGTTGTCTGTTGCCATGGTAACAAAAATGGCTGCCATCTTATATGCGACTTGTACACTTTTATTTTTTATACGATTTTATTAATCAAAACAAAAAAAGGGAAAAAAAAAAAAAATAATAATAATAATAATAATAATAATAATAATAATAATAATAATAATAATAATAATAATAATAATAATAATTTCGTTAAAATTGTATGTTAAATGTGAAGTTCTTTAATATAACAAAAAAGCAAAAACATTTGCAGATAATTTATAAAAGTTAACCATTTTTTTTTTGCTATGGAAGATAAACCCAGTGCGATTTTCTTGAAGGGGGGGAGGGTCTACGTGTGGTTTTACAAGGTAGTGTCGCTTTGGCTACACTTTGTTATGCAATCAACACGGTACAAGAACAAAGAAAACACTTCTCCTAATTTGTTTCGAAAGAATGTGTGGTTATCGAGCCTAGAATCCTAATTCCTAACGTTCAAAGAAGAGACCGTGCGACACTTCAACCAATTATTCAACGAGAATTCGCTGAAGGCTCCGTAATCTATTCCGACGAATGGAGAGCTGATGCTAATTTAAAGCAACTCAATTTTTTTGTCATTTGTTCGTAAATCATCGGCAAAATTTCGTCGATTCCAACACCGAAGCATATACACAAAGAATTGAAAGATAATGGCTTGACGCGAAGATTCATATATTGAAAAAAAATGAGTGTAGATATGTTTCCTTGTAGATATCAGGCCAAAGCAGCACCTACGAGGTTTTGTTGGTGGTGGTGGTGGTGCAGCGTGTCACTCGGACTTAGGGTTAGTGTTAGAGCTACGGGAGTTTTTTTCTTTTAGGTGGAGCTTGCCACTGGGACACTCTCATAGCAAAAAAAAAAAAAAAAAAAAATGGTTAACTACTCTAAAAAGCTAGAATGGCCCGGAAATCGGGGATCATTTTACGTTAAATTTATATGTGAAACTGATCCTTCACTCTAGATTCTAAATTAATTCTTTGTTGTTATTGTTGTTTTTTCTCTTTCTGCCAAGTTTTTCGGGATGTTCATACGTAATTGCCTAAAAAAGTAGAATCTTATCGGGGGGGGGGGGGGGGAACGGGGACAGCGGAGTGAATCTAAAAATTACCATTAGAACAATTAAAACAGTCGTTTTTTTTTTCAAACATAACTCAATACCAAAACTGAGGAATATTTTAGCTTGTATTTTGCGTGATTAAAATATATAGGAAAAAAGCTGGTAAAAGTGCAGAAAAGTTAACAGTCAGTGTTTAGTGCAATAATAGATTTTAGCGAAATTATTAACTTTATTATTTCCCCTCCCGTATTATTTTTTTTTAGTAAAAAGAAAACCATAAAATGATAAAAAACAAAAGTCGCCCGCAAGTCGCATATGAAATGGCGGCCATGTTTGTTACCATGACAACACACAGCGCTCCTCTTTTCATGTCGACGATTCTTAATTAAAAAAGGTGAAAATAAAGCATCCAAAATTCTCTTTTCAGAAGATTTTAAGTGTTTTCAAAAGAAATAAAACAAATAAAAACAGTCGTAGTAGAAAATGATTTGCACTGCAAACTTTTAAATTAGTATTTATTGAATGTTATTGCGTGTGTTAAGTGTCTTTATTTTACCCGTTATTTGGTTATGTACGACTACAGCGTCCCAAAAGATTTCATTCTATACGATTATTCGGCGAAATTGCCACCCGGATTTAGGGTTAGTAAAGGTTTTTTTTGTTGTTTTTTTTCATTCAACAATTCATTATCCCTGGCACATGAAGAGGGTTTGCAAGCTGTGAATAGTAGTGCCACGAATAATAAACTGTTGAATGAAAAACAAACAAAACACATGCCCTTCATTAAACCCTAACACTAAGTCTGGGTGACAGTACGTCGAAAAACAATTAGTTTTCCTGAAAAAAAAAGAGAAAACAGAAAAATATGCCCTTCATCAACCCAACCACTAACCCTAAGTCCGGCTGGCAATACGAAAATAAATAAATAAAAACAAAATCAGAAACGTGCGCATTCGGTGGATGTAACGGGATTGTTAAAAGTTCGGCTTTTTACAATTTTATATATCAGTATTTTTATGACAGAATTTGTAAATATATTAAATAAGGCTAAAAAGTTTTAGACTTAAGAATAAAATAAATTACCAAAAGTTTTTGTTTTTTCCAATAACCCAAAAAGAAACAAAAAAATCACAAAAAGAAACAATTCTTACCTTAAAAATGTTTTATTTTAAGAATAAAAAAGCGATGAAGTTTTTTTTCTTTTTAGGAATAAGCGACATTAATATGAAAGTTCGAAAAACACCAAATCTTTGCTTCTTTTTTTGTCAAAATTCAAACTTTCCAAGAACTTCACGAAAAAATGATTCCAGTTCTTGTCATTAAAAAATCTCCATTATTCTTCGACTGCGATCATCGTCCGACAAAAATTCTTCTTCTTCCAGAAAGTTTTACATCCATAAAAAGCAAATAACAAGCTCATGTTTTCTTTTTCTGGGTTCATTACAAGAAAAACACACTTCGATCTTCTTTTGGTTGAATACTTATTCAAAACTTATGCAATGTTTGTTTTTTGTTTGTGAAAGAGAGAGAGAGAGAGACGGATAAACCTTCTGACTTCATGTTTTTTTGCAGGCGAACAATCACACAGTTACACTTACAAAACAACACAACAGCAACACTTCCGGTTTTGCAAAACCGGGTGAAACCAAGCATCGACAATACGCTAAACCGGGTAAGTGTTGAGTTTGCTAATGAACAGCCGATTATGACAATTTCTTGTTGGCGTACGCTATGAAGAGGTAATGCCTGGAAGAAAGGTTTCATGACAACAGAAAAGATACTAAATTACCTCCCCAAAGGGGAAGTTAATGGCTGGGATGATGGTATCATGACAATAGAATTGATACTATACTACCCCCCCCCCCCCAAAGGGAAGTGGTGATGCCTAGAAGGACAATATCATGACGAACGTATAATACACTACCTTCCTCAGAAGGAGTGAGTAATGTCCGGGAACATGATCTCATGACAACAGAACAGATACTATACTACACCCCCCCCCAAAAAAAAAGAAGAGGTAATGTCTGGTATCATGACAACAGAACAGATACTGCATCCCCCTCCCTCAAGGAAATGGTAATGCCTGGGAGAATGGTGTCATGACGAACGAACTTATACTACACTATTCCTTACCATGTTGTATTATATAACAATTTGTGATCACCTCAAACACCTCGACGAGACAGCATTGTCATTGTAGCCCCATCGGGTGTTTTATTCGTCGACGTTTGTTTTCAATGACTTGACAATCAAACCTTCTTTGTTTTTTGTCCATGCGACTCCGTTGTGTAGCAGTTTCCTACAAGCCGCCATATTGTTTAAATATCAATGACTTCTTAGCTGCCTGCTGATTGGTTCAAGCAATCTACTTTCTCCTTGGCTTGCCCAATCAGTGGCCTTCTCTTAAGTCGAATCTTGGATGGATAGCATAACTATATAAACACTTGAGCGTCATCCGCTCTTTTTCTCTCTTTTTATTCTACGGCACGAAAAGCCTCTTCTCTCTCTTTCCTTCTTTGGCATGGGCAAAGACACGTCTCCCTCTTTGGGGACGCAACAGACATTTTCCCGTGCCTTTGGCCCGTAAGTTCGACTTAGAGAAGAAGTCAAAATGGCTACTGCCGTGTACACGTGGAATTAATATCCACTCATTCTCTCTTTTTCTTGCCTCTCTCGACATGTAGACGACTACTACACCGGGCTACCTAGCTCTAGCCACTTCGACACAAAGTACCGAGAAGCCAAAATGGCTACTACCTCATACACCTGGACTTAATATAACTCACACACACAGAACTGCTTACATGTGAACTGACTTTCACACCGGTGTACAGACACACATACTTAGATACACATATCGACACGTCCTGACATCGTAGCCGGTGTACAAACATTCAATATTATGAACAATTCTCTTTTCCCCACTGGGGAATTATAATAACGGAAAATTCCTTTACTTTTGTCTTCGTTCATACTTATGGACATACTAACCTCTTTCCCTTTTGTTCACGTTTTAACGAAGAAGATTCAATAAAGTTGTTTTATGTATTAGAAATGGATTTCGTCTCATTTTTCTATAGTTGCACCTGGGTCTTCTTGCCAAAAATGACCTTTCATACATGACCTTTCAGCATCTATCTTATCTTTTGACAATCCAACATATTTATTTCACGGTCGCACCTGCATCTTGCCGATGACATTTCATACATCCCATATTTATCCTATCTTTTGACAATCGATCACATATGTTATTTCTTCACATGCAGGTGATTTCTGATGTTAAGTGTATTATTTTTATTCAAATAACCTTTTGGTCATCCGATAATTATCTTATTTTTGACAATCGCCAGGTGCATCTCTTCTTGTCAACATCATCATCATGTAAACACGACCTGGATTTTTAACAACCGGTGATCGGTCTTACAGCTAAGAAAGATGACACAGGCAAAAAAGTAATGGCAAAGAAGAGAGGACAAATGCAGATGAACGGTGTAAAAGAAAGAGATTGTGTTTATTGCACCAAATGGTACAAAAGGAAAATAATGGAGGAGAAAAGAAAACAGGTAGTATTGGAGGACGTTACTGGTGATGAGGAATAGGTTTCGTAACGTCTCTGGAACCACTGATAGCAGGGAGGACAGGAATTGCATCTCTGGAACCTGGCCAGCAGGAAAAGCTTGGTGACGTCTCTGGAACCACTGATAGCAGGGAGGGCATGAATGATGTCCCTGGAACCTGGACAACAGGAAAGGTTTGATGACGTCTCTGGAACCTGAACAACAGGGAAGGTTTGATGACGTTTCTGGAACATGAACAGCAGGAATGACATTCCTGGAACCTGGACAGCAGGAAAGGCTTGGTGACATCTTTGGAACCACTGATAGCAGGGAGGGCAGGAATGATGCCCCTGGAACCTGGACAACAGGAAAAGTTTGATGACGTCTCTGGAACCTGGGCAGCAGGAAATGCTGGAAGGACAAAAATGACGTCTCAGGCAGCAGCAAAGAGTGGAGGTTTGATCGCATTATAGTATGTTGAAATTGCCTGAAAAGGGGCAGTATTTAGCAAGTAGTTGTTGTTGCTCTAAAAAGGGTAGTTTGAGTGCTGCTGGTCAGTCGGACACTAGTGGGGGGGGTGAGACTCCTGACACCTCTCCCACCCCACCCCCCTGCGATTAGCTGCGATATTTATCTCCCTCTCGGCGGCAAAGTGTGACACAGGGTTTGAAGGTGGGATTGAAAAGCCAGCACCCTAGAGGAAGAGCACTTTGGCTGACATAAAATTCCTGAGCAGCCCCGTCGGTAGTTCTCGGTGATTAGCAATAAACTAACTCCTTCTCAAAGCGCGAGAAGATAAAGCCTGGGAGGGTGAACCTCTAAAGCTACACAGAACCATCCCCCAACCCGAAAGAACAGGGCCAGAAGATGCCACAACGACCCCCCCCCTCTGTCGAACTGATCGTCAAGGATGTAAGCATGTGACATTTGATGGTCCCACTAAATAAACAACAATGACTGGGGTAAATTACTGGCGATTTTATTACGGTTTAAAGAAGATGATATGATGTCTAACTGTATTTGCATTCATTTCGGCCAGTTCTTAAAGCCTGCTGTGTCGATCCAGTGAGAGAAAGGATGTTGCAAAACCATAATCCATAGGTGTTCGCGATCGACAGAAAAACGTCTTTGCCATGTTTTTTTTCATGGGATAATTTATCAGGAGGAGTTGTTTTTTTTCCATGGAGAAATTGTTACGGTATTTGCTTGTTTTTCTTTTTTTAGAAACGTAGCATTAAGCCACGCTTTAAACAAGGCGTGATGAATTTGGGGTGCTTCTAAAAATAGGAGCGGTGTATAGGCATCGATTCAAAAAAAAAAAAAATCCTGCATCGTGTTATCTGGTTTCTTTAATGATTTTAAAATTTCTCATTATATCGATGCTTCTACTGTAGTAAAATTAAATTCAATATTTGTACATGTGTGTCAGTGCATTTCACTACGGCTATCTGACATAAAAAGACAGTTTCTTCAACAAGTCTGGGAGAAATCGCCATAAGATCTTGACAATGAAAAAAAAAAAAGAAAAAATTGTCTGTATAACCTTGAAGAAGGCTTATTGAGCCGAAAATTCAGATACAAAAAAAATAAGTTATTAATTTATTTAAAAAAAAAAAAATCCTGCATAGTGTTATCTAGTTTCTTAACTGATTTTCAAATTTTTTATTATACCGATGCTTCTACTGTAGTAAAATTAAATTCAATATTTGTTTATTTTTGTATAAAAAATGTTCAAAGTTTATTTTTATGCCAAAAAGTTTTGTGTGTAATAAAAGAGTTTAAATATGTTTTATATCTTTTTAAATTTTTACCAACCAGTTCACAAACATGGAAACTCAAAATCAAAGTGTCGATTTCTCACGGAATATTTGCTGGATGAAATGGCATGCAAAATATTTGCTGGATGAAATGGCATGCAAAATATTTGCTGGATGAAATGGCATGCAAAATATTTGCTGGATGAAATGGCATGCAGAATATTTGTTGGATGAAATGGCATGCAGAATATTTGTTGGATGAAATGGCATGCAAAATATTTGCTGGATGAAATGGCATGCGGAATATTTGTTGGATGAAATGGCATGCAAAATATTTGCTGGATGAAATGGCATGCAAAATATTTGCTGGATGAAATGGCATGCGGAATATTTGTTGGGTGAAATGGCATGCGGAATATTTGCTGGATGAAATGGCATGCGGAATATTTGCTGGATGAAATGGCATGCGGAATATTTGTTGGATGAAATGGCATGCAAAATATTTGCTGGATGAAATGGCATGCAGAATATTTGTTGGATGAAATGGCATGCAGAATATTTGTTGGATGAAATGGCATGCAAAATATTTGCTGGATGAAATGGCATGCGGAATATTTGTTGGATGAAATGGCATGCAGAATATTTGTTGGATGAAATGGCATGCGGAATATTTGCTGGATGAAATGGCATGCAAAATATTTGTTGGATGAAATGGCATGCGGAATATTTGCTGGATGAAATGGCATGCAGAATATTTGTTGGATGAAATGGCATGCGGAATATTTGCTGGATGAAATGGCATGCAAAATATTTGTTGGATGAAATGGCATGCAGAATATTTGTTGGATGAAATGGCATGCAGAATATTTGTTGGATGAAATGGCATGCAAAATATTTGTTGGATGAAATGGCATGCAGAATATTTGTTGGATGAAATGGCATGCAAAATATTGCTTGGATGAAATGGCATGCAGAATATTTGTTGGATGAAATTGCATGCAAAATATTTGTTGGATGAAATGGCATGCAGAATATTTGCTGGATGAAATGGCATGCAGAATATTGCTTGGATGAAATGGCATGCAGAATATTTTATAACTTACCAGATCTTGAAATTAAGATCTCTAAAGGTATAAAAATGTCTATTTTTTTGTATATAGCTGGTTATGTAACAAGAAAAGGTTGTCCAACTGTTGAAGAAATATATAATAGTACAAGCTTTTACTTTCAAGAACATGGGCATTTTTTGAAAGAAATGGATGGTGACAATTTAAAAATTCCACTGGATAGCACAGTACAGTGGGTGTTCTTTTGTTTTATAAAGTTTGGTGCTAAATTAAACACTTACAGGCATTTGAGTTTCTGATATCATTTCAATATGAAAAGAGCATTTATATTGTCCAATATATTTTTCAAAAATTATTGTTTGTTTAATTAACCCAAGGCAACTGAAGAAACAGCAGTAAAAGTTTTGAAATTATCTTTTAATATTTATAAAAATAAAAATCTTTATACAATTCTCATGCCAACTTCTGAGCAGTTATCAGATATGTTTTAAATTTACCCCCTTGTTATTGCTCTCGGGGGGGGGGGGGGGAGCACCTCGTTTCTACACTGGTTAATAATAAAGATCTGATTTACAGTCAGGGTTGCCAGACTATAATAAATGTTTGAGGCAAAACTTTTCGAGAGAAAAGGGCAAAAAGAAAACTGAAGCTACACTTTTAGGAAGAAGAAAGGTCAAAAAAAGAGCCAAATTAAAAATGATATATTATAAAGAAAAATTGAAGTTGTTAACTTCCAAATGTTTGCATATTTTTGTCTCTATTAGTTTCGGATTGTTTTCTTAGCGGTGGTGAAGCAAAGACGTTCTCTATGTAATTGAAACCGAAAAATATGTTGGGGGGGGGGGGGGTAATATTTAGATAAATAAACTCGATACATTCTACAGTTTACATATTTTTTAAAATCGTACCAGAGGACCTTAAAGAATAATTTGAATATTTTAGTATTAAACAATTTAAGGTAAAGTTGGTAAATTTGTAGATATGACCCCCCCCCCCCAAAAAAAAAAATAATTAGATTCTACTTTTTTTAGGCGATTCGTTTGAATACCTTGAAAAACTTTGTGGAAAAAATTATTTTAGAATTTAGAGTCAAGGATCAGTTTCGCATATAAATTTAACATCAAATGATCACCCATTTCCGAGCCATTGTCTAACCGGATAGGGTTTTAGGGGTATATTACCAGAATTTATTTTGTCAACGGAGATAAGTTGTGCGTTTTTTACAAGATTATTAACTTAAATTATTTAAATATAAAACTTTAAAATATTATTCTTTCTTTCTTTAATGTCCTCCAGGATGATTTAAAAATAGTATGTAAATTGTAGATTATTATTTATGTTTCTTAGCACGAATTTATTCATCTAAATATTCACTTTGCATCCTCACCGCAAAGAAAACAAGACAAAACCAATAGAGAAAACGCCAAACATTTTAGAGTTAACATCTTCAATATAGCTGAAAAATGTGTTCAAAATACTTTTCATTGATTACTTTTATAGATTGGAGTTATCTACAAATACACAAAATATAAGAGAACGAAAGTGCCAGTTGAGGTTTTACATGAATCAGATTTAACTGATTCAGTTTATTTTGGAAGATATGAAAAACATCAAAAGATAAAAACGAATATTGAATTGAAATGCCGCTATGTTTGTGATGGTCCACGAAGGGTGTCAGAACAGAGGTAAATGTGGTAGAAAGGTAACAGAAATATAACTTGTTCACAAAGATCAGTTGTTCTGATTTTTTATATACACTTTAGAATTGAACGTATGTATAATAATTAATGGAACATTTTCAAATGGAGTAAAATGCCTTTGTGAAAAAGTTACATAGCAACATATATATTATTTATAATGGTGAAAAAGACAGTATTTCAAATTTGGTCAATGTAACAAATTCCGTTATATAAAAGGTAAGAAAAAATTCTTACAATGGCATCCAGCAATTTAATTTGTGTCTTATTACGAGGCTTTGTTTTTATAGCAGTGACTAAAGAAAACATTATTTCAACAGTTGCATTGCTTGCAGGGGATATTAACGATGTTAACGCATATGCTGCAAGTTCTTTGAAATTATCGTGTTTGGCCACACCTTGCCAGAATTTCAGAGAATCTAGAAGAAATGCCACTCTCTGCAAAACATGTTTCTTCACACCATTCTACCAAACAAACTTTTCTGTATTGTGCCTCAATTACACTTTTATTTTCCATGAGATGTGGAAATGGCAAATCTTCAAATTTTCCTCTTAAAGTTTGACTAAGAACTTTATCAGGTTGAGAAGTGAGAGCCCTTTAAACATGTTGGCAGCTTCGGGAAGTCTTTTCTCTATTTGATGCAAGGCTTCTTGCAATATAGTTTGGCACCTTAATTTCACCTCTTTTATTTTGCAGGTTTCTTCTGTTTGCCCACCAGCAGTAAACATATGGATTACACACACGCACATTATATATATATATATATATATATATATATATATATATATATATATATATATTCCAGAGGTAAACGAATTTTTTTACATATTCATTTCCGGATGTTCCAAGAATCCAAGAATTCAACATAAACAAAGGTTTTGTATACGATCGTTTAACAATTTCAATGGAATACTACACTTTGGATTATTTATTTATGAAAAAATGTAAAATATATATTTTGACAAATTAGGCGCTAGACCATCAAGTGTTGGGGTCGTTGGTCATGTTTTGGTCTACTCTTTTTTGTCTATCCTGCTCTTAGAGAAAAATCATTGCAATCACCACAATACCAGATTTACTCTAGGGGCCATCTACTTAAAATATCCCTAAAATGTTGATAAATTTAATTTTATTCATAACTCGAAATCTACACTTTGATTCCAGCTTGAGACTCGAGAACAATCTATGCATCATTATTAAGACAAGTGTGTCTATTAATCGGAGGTATTTGGAAAATCTTTAAAAGATATCAGATATAATTATCGATTTTTAATGAAACTTGAGGGACTCATCCAGGAAAATGAATATAATTATTTTTAAATATATGTTTCCAACTGAGAGATAGTTTAGCAGTCATAAGTTTTTAAATTTTCGATAAATTGAAAATTGATTCAATTAATTTCAAAGCACTAAGTTTAAAGAATTTCAAACATTAATTGTTTCAGAGGAGATATACTTAGTGACCAGGTGACCTGACTAGACAAGGCCAAGGCGCCAGCAATAAAAAAAGTTGTCCCTGAGCAGTTTAATACTTAACTCTGAAGTCTTTGATAGGTGCCATATAGACGTTTAGCAAATAGATGTCAACACAAATTTGAACATTTCAAAAGGTCTCATAAACATACATGAACTCTAGAATATTCACCTTTGTTATCGTAGTTTACAAAAAAAAAGCCAATCTAGCAGTGGGATATCCTCAGTGTGACCCTTAGAACAAGGTAAATGTTTGCTTTTTCTCCTTAAATGACAAATGTTCAGATATTTATTTAAATTCTGGGCCCTGAAGCTATTTCTCTCATGCAAATCCATGAATCGAAAAAGAAAAGGCCAAAATTTTTAAAAAGCCTACAAGTTTTGAAATACAAACTGCTTTAAAGTTATGTTTTCTTTAATAATTACTATCAGGTAAATATTTATATAAAAAAATCGGAAAAAGACCAAAATTAAGGCTAAATTTAAAAAAGGCCAAACAGAATTTTCGAAGGCCAAACTGCTTTTAAAAAAAGGCCAAATTCGTGAAATTTGGCCTTAAAAAGGCCAATCTGGCAACCCTGTTTACCGTTCATGTCCTTAAACCTAACCGGACCGGAAAAAGAGCCATTATTATTTGTCATATTATTGATGCAGAGTTCAACTAATCAGAATTTGTGTTATAAATCCAGTCTGCCAATCAAAAGCAGTAATTTAAATTGCACATGTATCTACTTCCGGTTCGAGCTTTGCCATGTGCGTATAGCGACGGATTAGACTCTTTTCCTCACCCACAGGTAAAAAAAGAAAAAAAAATATTCTCAAATTAAAACCTTATTTATTTGTTATTTAGCACTAAACTATTTAAACTTATTATTTTGTTGCAAATATTTATTTGTGTATTTTTTAAAAATTGGATTTTATCCCCTCCTCCGAGATGTTCCATTTTAATAGTCAAAAAAGCATTTTATTTTAGTTTCGCAGTCGAAATGGCTGTATTTTCTAGTAAACATTAAAAATGTTGTTTTAACGTTGTCATATAGTAAATCAGAACAGCGAGATGGACTTTGAAAAATAAATTATTTTATGAATTTAAATGGTTTATATCGAACAAAAAAAAATCATCTTTTAATACTAAACGAGTTTTTAATTAGTATTATTTACCAACTCCGGTAAAGGAGGGCACAAGGACATGGGCCCTTACGACGTTCAGGGTCAGTATTACCCCTCTATTTGGCTGCGCCAGGAGAAACAACAATAAATAAATTATATATTACATTAGAAATAAAAAAGTGACCCGTTGGGTCACTCATTGGACTCCGATTAGATTGTCTGAATCAAGAAAAAGTGAGTATGCAAAGCCAGTTAAAAAAAAGGACACGAAAAAAATTAGTATTTCTGTTCGCCATATCTCCAGCTATGGATTAAATAGTATTAATACTGTGGTCATGTTTCTTATTGTTTATAATGGACTATTCTAGTCGTCTGTTTCATAGTTTATTACTTTCGAGAGAGAGATGTATAAAAATAAGTGCGTTTTTTTTCTCAAACATAACTAAATCCCAATACTAAGGAATATTTTAATATGTATTTCGCGTGATTAAAATATACAGGAAAAAGCCTTAGGGAAACAAACGTTGATTGACTGAACGTTTTTATTTTTTTATAATGCATCAAGAGTTTAATAGGCTCTGAGGTCATATAAACCGAAACCTCGACTTGTCGATATAAGACCCCCCCCCACCCCTAAAAAAACACATACGCACGTTTTATATATATCTATATATATATATATATATGTGTGTGCACCAGCTTTACTAATAACTAATTTAGTATCGAGCACTTTTGGAATGGATTTATGGCGACTTATTACCTGGTAATATGGGGTCATCCTTGTTGACAAATATTTAAAAATATATTTAGCCTGACGAATTTCTTCGAGGGTCAAACACAGACGTTTCTGTGTAACTTGCTTGCCAAAAGCATATTTTATGGTAAGTTTATATTTGTGCTGCGAAGCCGGATATTGAATCGGTACAATTGGTGCCCTTTATTAGCCTAATAATCACAGGTAAAACCGAAAGGTTACGACGAAGTGCGAATTCGGAGCGACACAAATATTCAAATCTGAAGCTGATCTTGTACTGATAAAACATCCTGTCACCCCCCTTTTTTTTATTGTTTTAGTATTTTTTACTCTTAACGTGGTTTTAATTTGATCATCTGTATAAAATTTAGGAATTTTTTAGATGAGGATTGATAATTTTTTATATTATTCGGACTACTATTCTCATCTTGTTATGTTTCACAGCGTTGCGTCCGATGTGGCCTCCGACCTTCTTCGCGTGCATCTTTTCGAACGTTTATGTCCAACTCTGGAATCTCTCTAAACAATTGATTAAATGCACGGGGCTGTCACATATATTACACACTTATAGGAGTTCCTCACAGACAAGGACCGTCTTCCCTTTCGAATCTTTTCTTTTTTAAATAAAAGTGTTGTTTGTTTTTTTTTGCGTACTTTTTCCAAAACTTTTATGTTAGTTTTTAAACATTTTAATTTTGTATATTTATTTCATTTTTGTTTTTAAGATGCTATTTTTACCATACCTAATGAATCGGTTTATAATAGGTTCTTGAAATTAAAAAAAAAATTTCTGATTCCATTTGAATGATTGCGATTAAAAAAAAAAATGTATGTTTTCTCTTTATGCATAGGTTATATATATATATATATATATATATATATATATATATATATATATATAGCACTTCGTCTTTATCAAAACCGCAAAGGTAAAAACACGTGTATCTCTGATGAAATAGATCTCCCTAGTGTTCTATTTCTTTTTCCTGTTGCTATTACGAGAGTCAGTCGTTCTTAGAGCCTTTTAAGGGAGTTTACACCCGACCGATGTTATTTTTAGGTTTCTTGTTACAACTTTTAATGAGAATAATATGGATTATAGCTTCCAAGTAAAAATTAACTTTGCTGAAATTGATAATTTTAAGAATTAATTTGACTTTTTTCTGATTTTTATTTTATTAAGAACGAATAATCAGTAAAACTGAATAATCTTACGGGGGGGGGGGGGGCGTAAGATTCTTCAGTTTTTAGACGATTAACTGTAAACACTGTCAGTAAAAAACAAAACAAACAGGAACAATTATTTTAGAGTGGGGAATCACTTTCGTAGATATACGAATTTAATGTGAAATGATCATCCACATCCGGATCAGATAGCGTTTATAAGGATATGTAACCAATTAATGTATTTTTTTTTATCTTGGCCATTTTCTTAGTTTCTTGATCAATTTTGAATGGATGTCTTTCGAGGTTGTAGGTAACTATTTTTTTCTAAAAAATTTATAAATAAAATAATGACTTTAGGTGTTTTTCTTACGGAACCATATTATGAATGAATAGTGGACATACCTCTACCCCCCCCCCCCTGTCAGAATTACTGCCCATCCAGCCCCCAATCTATTTATTTACGCCTCCCCCCCTTTCTTTCTGTGATAGCCTCTACACGCCTTTGTTTTGTTTTTCCATTAAGTCATTCTTGGTTCAACGTGTGGCCATATATTTATTTCCCTTAAAATAATAATAATTTGGTTACATTTCCATGAAAACGCTTAGTGGCCCAGAACTCCAGTCTTTAAAAGACTCTGGTCAATACCGATGCAGGGTATATAGATGGGGGATTAGATGGGTTGGGATTAGGAGCAATGTGATACAGTGCACTCTATGAGTGCACAAAAAAGTGCAGCGGAGGGCATGGTAGGCTCACACCAGATCCAGACTTCAGATGTGAGAGATGTCGAAAAACTTGCACGCCCAATTGAGAGCCACCTTTACACAAGATGAAGTAGGTGAGGACACCCTGGAGGGTGGGAGACTCCTTTAGCTATCTAGGAGATATGCTTAGTACTGGAGACATTTTAGGGAAAGTTCAGAGAACTTCTGCCAATCCTAACATCCCGAGCCATCCCAATTATTACCAGGGGTAAGGTCTATGATAGCTGCGTAAAAAGCATGATGTTGTATGATAATGAGTGTTGGCCCCTCACCCAGGCCTCACTTGCACGACTCCAGGGAAATGATTAGGTGGATATGCAATGTAAAGCCGGATCAGATCCAGAACATAAGGTCAGACACTCTACTTGAAAAATTGGCCATCCCAAAACTGTCCTAATAAGGGCAAACTGTCTTTGCTGGTTCGGCCATGTTGAAGTAAGGGGTATATCAGCATATGCAGAGACCTAGGGCTGGACAGCAAAAAGAAAGCTGGGCGCCCTAGGAAGACATGGAAAGAAACCATCAGGCAAGACCGTAAACAGTGGCAAATGGACACAGTCAATCCCCACAATTGTGAACACTGGAGACTTAGCCTAAGGACAGCCAACGTTGAACGTCTTGTCAAAGAGAACAGAGACGATAAACCTGGATAGTGAGTGATTATGATTAATTTTCATCTACCACAAGATGACATCACATTTATAAAGAATTTCACTTGTTTGAAACCTGCATTTTTAGTTATACAAGGTGAAAATTGGCTTCTACAAGACGGCAAATTTTCTAATTTCCAAGAAAGTTTCAACACTCAATTTGGTGGTTAATCGAGGTACCAAAATAAATCTGGTACCAAAATAAATTTGGTACCAAAATAAATTTGGTACCAAAATAAATTTGGTACCAAATAAATCTGGTACCAAAATAAATCTGGTACCAAAATAAATTTGGTACCAAAATAAATTTGGTACCAAAATAAATTTGGTACCAAAATAAATCTGGTACCAAAATAAATTTGGTACCAAAATAAATTTGGTACCAAAATAAATTTGGTACCAAAATAAATCTGGTACCAAAATAAATTTGGTACCAAAATAAATCTGGTACCAAAATAAATCTGGTACCAAAATAAATTTGGTACCATTGTTTGTTTTGCAAAGATCTATGTCAACATTAAAGGTTTTTAGATATAATGAAAATAAAATTTTGGTTTGGGATACCTACAGATAAATTTTAATTTGGATAAATTTATTCAGTTTTTAACTGAAATATCTCGGTTGGTCTACCAGCGCTTCCAAATCACTTTCTGAAACCAGTTGTATCTCTTTAATGGACTTCACAGGACCACCGTGCTTGATGATTTTCTATTTCTCAGAAGAAACTTGACACTCTTTTGCATTTCATTTTGTATGATTTTTTCTTGAATGTACACTTTCACAAGAACTTCTTGTGGGTGTGTCTTTCACAAGAACTTCTTGTGCGTGTGTCTTTCACAAGAACTTCTTGTGGGTGTGTCTTTCACAAGAACTTCTTGTGGGTGTGTCTTTCACAAGAACTTCTTGTGGGTGTGTCTTTCGCAAGAACTTCTTGTGGGTGTGTCTTTGTCACAGATGTTTTGCATGTTTCCTTCATATGCTAAGAATGAATTGACTTTCAGTTGATGATATTCCTTCCAACCAAGCTGTCGTCTTGTTGCACATGAGCATATTCGAAGTTAATCGATTATGTAGCGACGCATGTTTGATTTGTTTGCATGTTAAAATCTAAGTCTGCCAAGGCATCATGCTGACCGATTTGTTAGAAGGCAGCTGCTTTTCAACTCAGCTGTTTTCTCCTGGTTCACGTCTCTTTCAAAAAACCTGCAACTGGTGCTTAGTTATAATCATGAAACTCGCTGAGTATTTTGTGCAAACATTCCAAAACAATGTTTCGGAATTTTTGAGATGAGGGTTTATAATTTGGATTATTCGGACTACTAAAAAAGTGTTCCTTTTGAAATTCTGTAATAAACAGTAACATAATAATTTAATTTTTTTTGGGGGGGAGGGGGGGTAAATAGTTTTTTTTATTCGTTCAAACTAGTCAAATTAAAAAATTCCACCAAACTCTTGAGTAGGCGAAAATGATAAGCAACTGTTTCTCCTTTTCCCTAAAATGAATTTCGAAAAAAAAAATCACTGATAATTTACAAATACTGGTAATTCGCTTCGAAAAGTTTGCCACTTTTTTTTTTTTTACTAATGAGTCACCACTCATCAAGGCCCAAAAGCCACTTGAGAATAAGGGTTAATGGACAAACAAGTGCAGACAATGGTTGGATCTGGGCAGAATCTGATTACTTAATAGGATGGCTCAACAAGAATTTGTTAATACTGGACTTGAAAACAAACGACCTTGTTGTAGTCAGTTGGGAAGCAGCCCCGTGGTATTGCGTTCCACGGACGAACAGTTCTTGGAAAGAAACTCTGCTCATGGAAGTTCCGTTTAGCTCCAGGTACACAGGAAGAAAGGAAATTTTTTTACAGTGGTTGTAGCTCGCCGCGTTTCTCTTTTACCCAAAGGCCAATGTTCTACAAAAAAACTGGCTTATCAGAATCAAATATTAATTTTGTAGGTTAGAAAGCAACTAATCACAAAGATATTTTTTGTCTGATTTTCTTTTTTTCTCTTCTTTTTCTTCTTCAGATGTCCTGACAGAAAACCTCAGCACAAAGAAGGCCGTCCATCAGAGACCATCATGGCTGTGTTTGGGTTGCAGATGATTTTCAGTTTGGTAGCATTCACATTCTTGCAAAAGCTTTCCCGTTACTACTCCTTTGGAAGGTGGATGCTGTCAACTGGTCTGGTGCGTTATCTGCATCCAACAAATGATGAACTTAAGGTTGCAGCTGGGATACCCCTGGGCCCTTCAGCAGGGACCCGGGTCAAACACAGGCGGGATCACCGGCGAAACAACCCAGAAAAAATTCAGACTGAATCGTTTACCATTCCTCGGAGCATACCCCTCACACTTGAGACGGCCAAGGTGGAAGCATGTGACTTGTTGCCGCTCCATTATTTCGGAGAGTTCCAATGGTTAATGGATTTTTCTGTTTGTGCCCTTTTTGTGTACGTTAGCACAGAGATTTATTATGGACTCCTTTCTCGCACGGAACCCAATATCAGCATTCTTTGGTGTCTGTTGGTGCTCGGTTTCTGTTTCCGTGTTCTCTTGATGCAAACCTACGTCTACTTCCAGACGGAAGACGGCGGTGAACGCGTTTTGTGCATCACGTTTGGATTCTTCTTTCTTGTAGCTGCGATGGGTGTGCTTGTCGTCAGCGAAAACAGCCTGGAATTTGGACTTGAGCAGGGCTACAACAACTTTTCCGACAACGCCATTGAGTTCCTGAAACAGCAAGGAATCACTTCTCACGGACCAATGAGTCTGTTGACATTCAAAATTATCCTAGCATTTCTGTGTGCTTTCCTCGGGGCATTTGTCACTTTCCCCGGTCTCCGTTTGGGTAAAATGCATGCGGATGCTCTAAACTACACCCAGGGTCGACCCCTTCTTCAGTTTCTTCTCTATGTCAGTTTCACATATCCGATCATCATCCTACTGCTGTGGGTCAAGCCGATGGCACGTGATGTCATCTGCGGTCTCAACTGGCGAACCCCTGCGCAGGTCCTCAGCCAGCCAGCATTCGAAACGGCGCGTTTTGTCGTTATCTGCATCTTCTTTTTGTTGCGTCTTGGCCTCATGCAAACTTATCTTCAGTCCCACCTGAATCTTGCGTACGAACGCATTGAAACTGTGCGCAAAGAGAGTGGACGCATTGGCAATCTCGAGTTGCAGAAGAAAGTCGCTTGCGTTTTTTATTACGTGTGTTTTGTTGCCGTGCAGTATTTTGCCCCAATCATCCTTATTCTCTTTTTAACGTTTATGCTGAAGACTCTCGGTGATTACTCGTGGGAGAATATCATTGGTGGTGGTTATTTAACCAAGTCACAGCTTCCAACCTCAACAACGAATACCTCTCCCACTGCTGATACCATCGCTCAGGTAACTTGGGCCATCGCTAACATCCGCGGCATCTTTTCAGCCATGTGGTACCGAGGTTTGTTATCGTTTTTGAATTGGTGGATCATCGCTGCGTGGTTCACAACCTCCGTCTTTGGAACTATCTACTACACAAAAACCTCAATAGGATAAGAAATTAGTTTTAATAATATGAAAATCCAGGGAAGGGGTCAAGGGTTTACTTGAAGAATCAGAGTTTATTAAAACAAAATAAAAAACACCATATCAGGTTCTTGCCTCTGAGGAATAAGAATTTTTGCAAGTTCCAGTGTTCAAACCTAGACCAAAGTTTCAAAATGTTTAATGTTGATTTTCAGGGCAGCCTGAATATCCCTCACGTGCCACAACTCATTTTCAATGAAAGTGAAAGTAGTTGGTTTTTCAAATATGAATTTTACCCGATTGAAAGAAATATCCACCAAAAATCAGACTTATCCGATTTTAATAAAATTTTTAGCGTTTATTAATTAATAAATGAATGTATTTAAAATATTTATTTTATGAAAAAAAATGACACCCCACCCTCATTTCAATTATTATACCCATAACTGAAACTCATTTTGAAGGTGAAAATGAAAATAAAAAACAGTAAAAAAAAAAACAAATTTTAAGGCAGATTTCAGTAGAAAATGACTCAGAAATTTAAATGTAAAAAAAATTGTCTTAAGAGCTTTAAATGCTAGCTGTCTTAAAACAATTTTTATTCGTTCAGGGTGTTATCTCTTTGTAAAGATGGTCACTAAGTTTCGACTAGGGGTATAATAAGATGTATTTTATCATTGAAACGAAGAGGAAAGTAATTTACATGATTTGCAGGGGACTTTACCACTCTTAATCGACTCATTTTTACAATGAATTTACATTTAGAGACAAGCAGTGAAAGTAATTTTTTTAACCCAAAAATGAATTTTACCCCGGAGTGAAAAACAATCCACCAAAAATTAGAGAATTATCAAATATTAATGAAATGTTCAATATTTATTAATTAATAAATGAATGTTTATATAAAGTATTTATCTTATAAAAAAAACTTATAGATTTTTTAAATTTTTTTTAAGTCACTTAAATTACTTTACTCCTCCTTTATTTCAAAGACAAAATACATCTGATTATACCCATAGTCGAAACTCGGTAACCACCTTGACAAAGAGATAACACTGTGAAAGTGAAAATGCAAAAATATTAAAGACAGCTCTCGGTAGAAAAGGATACTAAAAAATCGGAATTTTAGTGGAAAGAAAATTTTTTTAAATACAATATTTCTTAAAAATGTTTCTGTTTTTTCATCTATACTATCAGGGCGTTATGTTTTTGTAAAGGTTGTCACTGAGTTTCAACTATGGGTATAATAAGACGTATTTCGTCTTTAAAAAAGAGGGGGAGGGTAAAGTAATTTACATGGCATAAAAAATTTATAAGTTTTTTTTTTTAATTAAATAAATCTTTTATATTAGAATTCATTTATTAATTAATAAATATAGAAATTTTATTAACATTGGATAATTCTGATTTTTGGTGGATTTAATCAGGGCATATTCATTTTTGGGTTAAAAACAAGTTACCTTCACTTAGATTAGCTGTCTCTACTTACTCCTATTCCTTGTGTCAGACTAACCTATTCTTAGTAACTTCAAATAGTTTTCTACCTTTTCTAATTTTTTATTAAGATTTTCTAATCGATTTAAAAAAATATTTGTTAAACATTAAAATTGCAAAGTTTCATCTCATATTGCTAAATTAGTGCTTTATTACTCTTCTATGACAAAACACGTCTTACCTTTTTAAATAATCCAATTTTTGGCCCGGCTTCTTTTAATTGTCAGAAACTCTTAGAATATCTATGAATTCCAATAACAAGACAAGATGCTTTCTTATTTTAATTTAAAATCTGTCACGTAATACGTTATGGCGTTTTACGTTTCTAAAAGGTCATTCGAGTAGCCATCCCAAAGATTGGATGATTTAAAAAGTTGACGACAAGATGCTACTTTCTCGTGTCAGTGTGGCTGTAAAGAAGCGGCTATTTATTGATAAATTCAAAAATATTTCACTGACGTATCTGATGATGACATAGAATATTCCTCCTCCATTTCAAAATACTTTAAATCTAGGATCCTCCAAACCCTCCTTGCTCTGTTTTCTTTTAACTTCCAATTTAGTTGTTGAAAATCAAATCTGAAAAGGAATTTTTAAACACAAATGCAAAAACATTTTGTTTACGGGGTAAAAATAATCATTGAATTTAAAAACAATATAAAAAATATGGCTTTGTTAATGGGAGAGAAAGAAAGTGAGCAAGACAGCCAGCCACTCTCTCCCTTCTCGCTTCAGCCTGTCTGTAAGAATTCTAGTGAGTGATGTTAGTTATATTTAAAAAAAGGGTTTCAGTAAATTATCCTTTCTTTTATTAAATCATTTTTAATATCTACAAAACTATTGCATATATCTAAACAAAATAAGACAATACAATTACAAATATATAACATCAAACATTAATTATGAACCGTTTCAAAAATAGTTATGCAAATTAGACGTTCAAATAAGTCTTTGGATAGTTTGTCTGCGTATATAAAGTATTTCAAAATACTGTGTTGTTATTATTGATTTAAATAACAGCAACCCATTTTGATGGTAATATAGGAGTGAAAAGAACTTTTGCATTTATTCATTTAGATTACAAAATTAAATCCACCAGAATGCATTTCAGTTTATTCATAAACAAGTCGACCATTTTAATCTTTTGTTAATAATTGGAAAAAAGAATGAATGAATTTGTGACTCTTCTAAATTTGGAAGCTTTAAATTCTCAAACATTGAAAGTTTTGAAATCTTAATTTTATAGAGATTAAAACAGGATTACCATGACAGGCTTAGTTATAGTTTTATAGCATTTTGGTCCAATTAATGACCAAATCATTCTGTAATAATTAATAAACGATCAAAATTCTATTAAAAAAAACAAAGTAATAAGAATATTATGAGAAGCTTAAAAATGTGATTATTTATGACGAGTATGTGTTGACATTAGATTTGAAGATGACTGTTGTAGCCTATAGAGAAGCAGTTCCATGATAATGTGTTCTACAGATGGGGGAAATATCTTAATCAAGTAACAAATGTAGAAGATTGAAAACAATCTGATTAACATCCAATTTGGCTAGGAACGTCACACTTAGTCTGTTCATCCTCGGTCAATGAAAAAGTCCTTCTAGACTGAGGCAATTTTTGTTCCAATCCAGAGTGCCCCTTTTTGGGGAGCTGGGGATTCCCCACATTAAAAACTGACCTTGTGTCATACTTTGCCTTCGTGGAGAGGCAAGTAAATAGGAATATCCAAAAACCAGAGTACCCGAAAAGACTGAAAAAAGAATAATGGCATTTTTTGTTTTCATTTTGGATGCGTGTGCGTGGGTTTTTCTGTGCAACTCTACAGGCCAGTGTGCTGAGTCTTGATGAAGTTTTAATTATTGTTTTTTGGGGGGTTTTTTTTTTCAAGATGTCTGAAGATGCTCTCTGGACTCGGGGTGGGGACAAAGTTTATATGTTTCTCTCGGGGAAAGAAGCTTCTCTCTTTTTAGAAAATGATAGAAAGCAAATTTCAGGCAGGACATTTAAATGCTTCAGTTTATTTTCTAGTTTTCTTCTTTGTAAAATAAGGGTTTGCAGAACTGACCTAATGGACGATGCGGATCTAAAGTGTCTAATCGATATAATAATGATAAAAAATATACAAAGACAATTTTATGTTCGTACGTATGTTATCACCCTCTACTCTGTTTTAAAAGATGGGATCGCTCGATTGCAGAAGATGACATGCGATAAAGTAATTAAAAAATTTTCATCGGATGTTGCTTTTGTATCAACAGTGAAATTCTAACTGTTTTGTCCAACGATGACTCAATAATATTGTGGGGTCTGTGTTCACGCTGGATTTCCATAAAATGGAAGTATGTCACAAACTCTTAGCAAGGTTTTGGAGATAAACCCCCATAAGTACAGCTGCAATATACAACAGATGAAGGATACAACTGTGGAATTTCCACGGGTCCCGCTAGTAATACACTAATACTCTTTGGAATTTTCATTCAATATGTCCTAGAGAAGGTTTTAGAGTACATTGGGCAAGGGGGGGGGGGGGTAGAAATGTGTAAAGAAACTTGTTTTAAGAAAATTATGTTTAGTGAAAGGATGTAATTTAAAAGATTAGTTATAATCTCCAAGAAGGCCAAAGTGGGGAGTTAATCTTCAAAGAGAATCAAGCTTAAGGAAATTGCTGTTTTGGAAAGCCATTTTTCTTTTTAAAAAAATGTTGACACTAAATCTTGCATGTTTGTTTTCGATGCTGTTAAGTGTTTTTTTTTTTTTATTTATTTAAAAAGAAATTAAATTTTTTTTAACAAGTTTTCAAAATAACATTGTCAGAAATATAAAAAAACTTTGTTTTTCAAAATTGTGTGCGTGTGCGACAATTAACAGGTGTGTATTTCTATTATTCCATGAGGAAACAAGAATGAATAAACATGTTTTATTTATCCAGGAGTTACAAAAAAGATGATCAACAAAGTGAAAAAAAAATTTAATTAAAAAGAAATCCTTAAAATGTTTTTATATAAAAAAAAAAAAAAAAAATCACTCATTTATGTAAACATCCTCATTGTGATTTAGCTGATTTTATGTATAATTAAAAAACCAAACATTAACATTTATGCTAATTTGAGTTTATTTATTTATTTTTTTTATTGTTGTGATATAGACATACTTATTTATTTATTTATTTATTTATTGTTGTGGTATAGACATACTGTGACCTAACTGTCACAACTACTACAATTATTTGTTCCACTTTGATTTTGTTTGAAAATTCATAAACTGATAAATCTGTTTAGAATTTCTTTTTGTATAACTAAAAATAATAAATCTCTTTACTTTAACATATTCTTATATATAAGTAAAGAATCTTATTATTTTACCATCTAATTTACGTGTTCGTGGTGTGTACAGACACGTGTGTAAATTAGATGGAAACATTGGAGAAAGAAACACTCGTTCTTTAAATGCTCACAGAGATCAGGAAATATTAAAGGAATTGGATCAAAATACAGTGAGAGAGGGTGACTTGTTCAGTTAATTACAAATTACATCTAATAAGAATTAAAATGGAATCATTTTCAAACATAACTCAATGATAAAACTGAGGAATATTTTAGCACATAGTTTGTGTCATTATAGTATATTGGAAAAAAGCCGTAGGGAAATAAATGTTGATTAATAGTATAAAGCAGGAAAACCCGACGTTGTCCGGGATTGAATGAGGATCACTGCTATGTACTTTTTCAATATAACACCATATTACTTTATTTGCTTTTACTGCCCCCCCCCCTCCTTGTTTCGCCCACTCATATAGAACACTCTGAATTAGATTCTTATACGTATGGTTTAAGTTTCATTAAAATCGGATTTACGTAGTTGAAGTTTTAAGGAGGTTGTGCTCATGAGTCGCTTAAAGGCGGTGGCACGTCTTTGCCAGAAAATTTTATACATATTAAGTTTCATTAAAAATAGGATATATTTGAAGTTTTAAGGGGGTTATGCCCTTAGGGGTGCACTAAGAGATTCGGGAACACTTCCATTGTCTTTCCCAGTAAATTTTACATAAGAATACACTTTTAGATTTTATGTAGATTCTCTAACCTTTCTTTTTATAGGGAACACACACGCAGAGTTTTTTATATATATATATATAGAAGATAGCGTTGTCATAGCCCAATGGTTAGTGACATTGTGCCATTTTTCTTGTTGCTATTTTTCCACTCCGCAAGTGAAACACGTGGATGTGTATCTACGGGTAAAACAATCTTTGCTCTGCAAACAAACCGTTGGGTTTGGACTGTTTAGTTTTAGCACGAGTGAAAGTTACATTCGACATTATAGGTGTCAACTTTTGACGACTATCAGGACCGACATGTTCTGCTTCATGTCTACATTTCCCATTACTTATATTGGTTTGTTTACTTTTAGCGTCACACTTACAACCCAAATATTTATTGAAATAAAAAAAAAATGCAATACAGTAAAAATTGGACAACAACAAAAAACAATGCATTTCCTTTTTTATTGTTAACAAGTCAGCCATATTAATCTTTTAATAGTTGAAAAAAAAGACGAATTAATTCTGTATATAGAGGAGTCATAGAAGACTATCACAATGCAAGAAATGGAAATATGCAAAGTTTTTTTTTATATTAGATCTTACTTGTTTTGTCAAAACTTCTATAGTGATCTAATGTGTGTGGCCGTGTTCCATAATATATTTTAAGATAATAACAGTACCAGTCTACAATAGTTTCATAAGATTTGAAACACCCACTATTTAATAAAGAGATTTCACCTCGAAATATATTATGAAACAGTTGCACACTTTAAATCATTGTGTAGAAGTAAGATTTACTATTAAAAAAAATCACTTTGTTTTTGTCCTCCTTCTCAACACCGACATATTGCCATTTCTTGCATCGTGATAGCCTTCTATCATCATCATCATCAACCGGTTTATTTGTTGAATCAGGCCACAATTAATCCTCTGATGAGGGTGGGGCCTGATTGTCTAGTCTCAAAATCTAAGTCTTCCTCTCCACTCCTGTCTTTGGCAAGGCTTGATGGAATCCATAGGCCCTGAAGATCCACGCATCCTGGGATCTACGAAGCCCAAGACATTACCAGCAGCATTAGTGCTACTGGCACTGCCTTTCTTTTTTCCTGCTGTATTTCGACTAGACATTGTATTTAAGGCAATTTTATGGCTGGATGCCTATCCTTTACCAACTTGAACACTTTTGGCAGTCCAAGACCTCCACCGTTCCCATCTAACTAGGGCTGATGTCGTTTCCACTTAAGCATGTAGGAATGTCATACATTACCAGTGAGTTGCTTATCAAGATGTTGTTGGTGAAGTATAAAACAAGAATTCCACTTGTATGAACAAAAATCTATATACATAATACATGCAATGCTTCAAGCAAACTACATTTTCTTATTACTAATGAATTACTTTGCCACATTTACGAATTTGAAAGCATTTAAACTGTCAAATGGAAGGTCAGTTAAACTGGCTCTAAAATTCTTTGCAAATCCTCATTTAATTGAAAGTTTTGAAATTTTTGACATCCAATAACTTTATAGAGATTTAAAAAATACTTTAGCAAAATTTTAGAAAAGTTTGGTTCAATTAATAATTTAATCACCAAACAATACAGTAATATAAGATACCCCCACCCCCTACCACAATGCCATCCATGTAATTGTTAATTAAATTCACAATCCAACTATATTTGGCACAAATAAACTTCAGTCTATGTCTGACTTGTCCATTAACTTTCAGTCATTAATGTCCAACAGCCTTTGTTTTATTGTCATTCAACAATATGCGGAGACACTTTGGTGATTGTCTCATAAATAGGTGTAATCTGGAATAGGCTTCACACTCACCGAACCTTAACTCGTCCAGATTTTTATCTGCGTGGTTATCTAAAAAATAATGTCTTTTCAAACAATCCCCAGACTATTCCTGAACTAAAGACGGTCATCACAGCTCAAATCAGGGCACTGACAAGACCTCTCTTGTATCAGTTATTTGCAATTTTCTATGGCGTGTCCATATCATTGAACAGCGATTTAAAAATGCAAAAACAAAGACTGTTGGACATTCATGACTGAAACTTGGTAGACAAGTCAGGCATCGACTAAAGTTTATTTGTACCAGGTTGTATTGCAGAAAGGATAATTTTATCAACGATTCCATGGGTGTCACTTTTTCGGGGTCACTCTCTGTTAGGGCATCACTTGATTATTAATTGAACCAATTTTATAAAATTATAATTAAATTTAACTTTCAAAATCTTGTGAAAAAAATAAGCGAAACAAAAATGGGAGCAAGACTACAATAAAGACCCCAGCTCAGTAACACAACATGCGGAACAATTTTGGAAGTCGCCGGTGTCTTCCGGTTGACCTCGCAATACACGTGGTCGCTATTTATAAAAACTTGTAAATAAACCTTTTATTTATTATAATAACCGCAGTATATTTCGGAATTTTTTTTTTCTTTTAACATGTTAATATTTATTTTAAGCAGAGGGTCCATAAATAAAACAAATAAAATATTAACATGTTTTCTTTTAAAACATGTTTCTGTGTCACTATTTACTTGCCTCCCCACGAGGGCAGAAATGGGGGGGGGGGGTATGAAATATTTATCGCCGTACTTAAGTAATCTTCTGTTTTGTAGGGAAATCAAGCTTCCCAAAAAGGGGTACTCTGGATCTTACCTCAGTTTAGAAGGATTTTTCCATACTAATAAACAAAACAATTTATCGTTTTTTTTTTGTTTTACTTTTATTTACTAAAAAAAACAAAAACAAATTTTAAACGCAGAACATTCTATATTTCGTGTTGTGCATTTTAAGAAAAAATGGAGGGCTATATGAAAATACTTTTTTTCTTCTTGTAGGGAGGCGAGTAAATAGCGAAGTTTTATTTATTTATAATTGTTGCTTACAGAAAAAAAGGACAAAAACTTCATAAACTTTAAATTACTTCCGTATAGAAACTGATTTTTGAAGTCTAACTCCGCCCTCGTGGGGAGGCAAAACGAAAAATTACAAGTCAGCCGATTTTAAAAAAAAGCGTATATATTTCGTTTATTTATTAAAATGCGTAATCTTCCGTTTTGCCTCCTCGGGCTAGGAGCAAAGTGTAGTATGTAGAAAATCCTTCTAAACTGAGGTAAGATCCAGAGTGCCTCTTTTTTGGGAAGCTTGATTTTTCCATACAAAACGGAAGATTACTTAAGTACGGTGATAAATATTTCATACCCTCCCCCCATTTCTGCCCTCGTGGGGAGGCAAGTAAATAGTGACACAAAAACATGTTTTAAAAGAAAACATGTTAATATTTTATTTGTTTTATTTATGGACTCTCTGCCTTAAAATAAATATTAACATGTTAAAAGAAAAAAAAAATTCCGAAATATACTGCATTTATTATAATAAATAAAAGGTTTATTTACAAGTTCTTTTATAAATAGCGACCACGTGTATTGCGAGGTCAACCGGAAGACACCGGTGACTTCCAAAAAATGTTCCGCGTGTTGTGTTACTGAACTGAAGTCCGTATTGTAGTCTTGGTCCCAAAAAGGAAAGTAAAGACTACTCACTCCTTGACCTTCGGGCTGGGATCAAAATGTAGTATCTGTTCTGTCCTCACTCAGAGGAGGAGGAGATATTCTTAGAGGGGCAATTTTTATTCTTGTCCAATCCGAAGCACCCCATTTTGGGGATACTGGATATCCTTCACAATCCAAAACGACCGTGTGTCTAACTTTGCCCTCGTGGGGAGATAAGTTAGTAGAACTCTGAGGTAACGCTAGGAAGATACAGCTAGTTGCTAATACAAGGCACATTTGTCGCATCAATCACGATTTGTTGGCGTGAAGTGAATTCTGAGAATCGGTAGTGGCGAGAAATGTGAATTGCCATCCACTTTCGTACGACGTTAAAATCAAGCAGACCATATGGTGAACGATGTCATGTTAGTCAACCACACGTGGCTCAGTTTGACTTTCATAGATTTCAATTAGGTTGATGAAGTATTTGCGATTGATAGCAGAACCAACCCTAAAGAAATGCGGTTGGACTTTTGGCTTAGATAAGAGTGCAGTATCTGTTCTGATCCCTTTTCTTTTGTCGAAGTCGGAATACTTTGAAACAGGAGTTGGGAAAGCTTGTTTTTTCTGGTAAGAAATACAGTTTTATTTTTATTTTTTAATTTACTCACTTATCAAGGCTGAAAGCCACTTGAGTTAAGTGTTAGTGCGATAGATAAAATGTCAGTTGAATGATTAAGAATATTGTGAGAGAATTGAAAATAATGAATGGTATTAATAAAATTTTGTGACTTACAAAGACGGTTTATGAGAAGTAGTTGTTGTTGTTGCAACTGGTGGGTTGTTGCCAGTTTCTTCCTTGGTGTACACCATATCCCAAACCCCCCGATGGCGGTCGTGGGCAAGGCCGCACGAGATGGTTAACCAATCTCGATTCCACTGTCAACGCTGACCCCTTGTGGACCTTAGAGTTTTGTTAAGTCCTACTTAATGGAGACAAGTGTTTATTGACATTCGATTTTAAGATGACCATATGTAGCCAGCAGGGAAGCAATCCCATAGTCATGTGTTCCACAGATGGGAAGTTCTTGGGAATAAACTTTTTTCATAGAAATTCCATTCCGATGAGGAAAAGTTAGTTATTTGCAATTGGGTCATTGAATTTTTATCCAAATCCAAAAATTTCTCAATATATCCATTCGTAAATCAATACTGTGTTGTACATCGATGTAATATATTATTTCTGGAACATCTTTGTTTTATTAGTTGCTTTCTGTGTGTTGTTTTAACTTGCCATTATAATCGTTTTTGCTGTGTGCAATAAACACTAGTAAAGTGTATTTCGATAAGTCCTTATTTACTTGCCTTCACATGAGGGCAAAGGTTTTTGTTTTCTTCATAAAGACTTAGACATTGCAGACTGATGTCATAATAGATGGTGATGTTTCGGATGATAGATATGGAAATGTGCTGGAATATACAAGCAGTCTCTCGGTGCTATCATCCGTTTAATGAATCGTGAAGTATCAAAACTGTGGACACGTTGCGACTGAAATAGGCTATATTTTGTTCACCTATGACACTTTTAACTAAGGGCGGTGTTAATTTAAAAAAAAAAACGGTCTTTACTCGATGTGGTTCGTGGCAAAAAAAAATCCTTTTAGATTCACAACAAATTTGTTTTCTTTGGACTTATCAACCATGATATTCGTATTTCTACTCATGTAAATGTGCACTAGGCGATTGCATGTTTACAATGCATGCGAATAACAGACTTGCTGCGAGTGAGAAATATTTGACCAAACAAAGAGAAACCACACAAGAAAATAGAAATGTGTCTGGAGTTTTTGACCACCCAGAATTTGATTTCTCATCGAGAAAAGTTAGTCTTTTTAAACGCGAGTCCATGCTGAGAGATGGAGCCCCAGAAAAAATAATGTTCCTTTACATACGAGGTTACCTGCTGTGGTTACGACCGACTTGAGTTTTGTCCAAAATGAATAATGAACAGCTAGATACAGGAGCCCCTAAGCATTTGGCTTTTGATATTAATAGAGGATATCTGGCTATTATTTTCAAGAATATATCTGGGTGATCTTTCTGGTGTGGTTCCAGGAATGTCTATATATTTCAGCAGATAGACAGGAGAGGAATTGGGCCTCGGATCGTCTGGCAGTCAGTGGTTTTCTGGGCATCTCACAGGCAGTTGGGTTTGTGTGCCTCTCAAAGAGAGATGGGCTCTAAGCTATTAGATTTGTGTTTTGATTTGGTCGGGCTAAAATTCCTCATTTGCAAGTTTGTTGTTATTCAGAAGAAAACGAGTATCATTGTAACCTCCAAAGAAAACCCTAACCTTTGTTATTTGTTTTGAAACTGGGTTTGTTGTCACTTCATTTGGAGACAGAATTCTTCTATTTCAGCCCTAACTGAGACCACTCAATTGACATTGCGACTGCTGTCAAGATAGAACAAATATTTGGGACCAGCACAACTAGTAGACGATCACATCCTGTGCAGTAAACGCACACCGAAGACGCACGTTCATACTAAGTTTTAACCATATTTAAATATTATTGTTTGTGCATGTTGATCATTTTGACATACTTAGCTCTGAAGAAGTACATTTATTTTGAAATTAATAACAATCCATGCAGAGTGTGCAATAAGTATTGCATTTAGATAGAAACATCACACGTAAATGATTAGCATATGAGGAAATTTACAAATCCAACATTGATGAAATCGATCAGTCCGCGGACATTTTTGGATCCTCCTGACTCGTTCCATCCAACCATCTTTGTCAGACATCACTGTCGCAGGAGGTCCCCCAGATGACATCCAGAGTCTTTTAAAAATTGGTCAATGGAGGTGTGATGAGATCTTCCAACCAATCTTTTGCCTCATAATCATAGAATTTGTGGGTGACATCCTCCTAACATTTAATCGAGGAGTGACCAGCAAGCTGAAGCTTCCTCTTCGCGAAACTGATATAGGAGGACGGTGTCCATATAGGTGTTTCTTGGTTGGGGGTTTCCTCCGACCGATGTCCAATGCAACTCGTAACATCCTTGTGTACATGTTACGTGTGTATCTGAATTCATATACATTGATACCAGTCGAGGATAGGTCCTCGACGATCAGGATGGGCCGTTGTGGCATCAGCTGGTCCTGTTCTCTAGGACTGATGTATTTATTCTGGGTAGTAATAGGAGGTTCACCCTCCCAGGCTTTACCATCTCTCTTTAAGAAGGGGTTAGTTTATGGCTAACCACTGGGAATATTGACGAGGCTGCTCTGGCATTATTTGCAGAACATTTGTGTTGGCTTACTATTCCTACCTTTCAGCCATGTGCCATCTCTTCCTGCGGTGCGACGGAGGTAGATAACAGTGTCCAAGCTGTGGAGTCGTAGAGCAAGACAGATTCCACCATCATCCTAAAAAAGTCCCCTTTAAGATTGTCAGAAAGAGAGCACTTCCGATGGCCAGTTCACCAACGATTCTTATGTCTCTTTCCACTGACTGGATTGTTGCTGCCGAGGTATATAATTTGATGTTGCTGCCGAGGTATATAACTTGATTGTTGCTGCCGAGGTATATAACTTGATTGTTGCTGCCGAGGTATATAACTTGATTGTTGCTGCCGAGGTATATAACTTGATTGTTGCTGCCGAGGTATATAACTTGATTGTTGCTGCCGAGGTATATAACTTGATTGTTGCTGCCGAGGTATATAACTTGATTGTTGCTGCCGAGGTATATAACTTGATTGTTGCTGCCGAGGTATATAACTTGATTGTTGCTGCCGAGGTATATAACTTGATTGTTGCTGCCGAGGTATATAACTTGATTGTTGCTGCCGAGGTATATAACTTGATTGTTGCTGCCGAGGTATATAACTTGATTGTTGCTGCCGAGGTATATAACTTCTTGGATGGACTTGATGTTGTTGCCGTTTTTCAGCTTGATTTTTCTTTGGTAGAAGCTGATAAATTTTTTTGCCAGCATCAATACTCGCGACCAATGTTACTGGCTTCTTCTTCGAGGAGATGGAGAAGTTTTCTAGCACCGTCAATCATGTCTAACAACAAAGAGCGGTAATCTGTGTAATCCATGTCTGTTATTGTTTTTGTTGTGTGATGTGAACTTGTTGCTCTTTCAAGAAGGAACCCTTGAATATTATGATTGCAGAATTATATATTGAGAATTGTTTTTTTTGCTGTTAAATTTTTGTCCTTAACCAAAATTATATTCACATTTATATTATACTAGACGTACCCCAGATCCGTGTTTAGATGAGCAGATGACCGCAGAGCATAATCTCGGCGTAGGATGAACAGGAAAGGAGCAAACGTATAAGCCTGTAAGACTCAAGCAACAATGTTAAAGAACTCTTTATCTCTATCGGGAGATCGGACCATTGAGCGAGGGTTATACAGCATCATGATAGCTGATGCTGACTTGTGCAAGATCCCATTAAAGTTGTGACTAAATGTGCTGTTAATTCTAACACGACTGAGTATTTCTGTACATTGCTTGAAAAACCCTAACCAACCACTTGCTTGCCTCTAATTTACACAAAAACCACCAGAAAAAAAATGAAATCACTGCAAAATGATGATAAAAAAGAAAAAACAAATTGCATTCTTATAATTTATTTCTCTGAAACAAATGTTTCATCCAATTCTGTCAATAGATGTTTTATTATCATCAAATCCTTATGCAAAAGCAATGCAGATAGGGAGGAAGGATACATGCCCACATTTCGAGACTCTCACCAAAAAGAATTTAGCTTGGCAGCAGTAACTATTTATCTATTTTTTTTTAACTTAATTTTTTTATTTATTCAACTTAATTTTTTTTTTATTTAAGTCAATTTTTTTTTCTAAAAGGGAGAAAAAATATTAGTTTGAACAACTTTTAACTATAAACAATAACATTGATGTGGGGGGAGGGTAGTGAGATATTTCATTGTAGTTTCAAAACAACTTTTTTCTTTTCTGAAGCAGAAACTCAAATGTGAATGATCTGAGTTTCCTCCTTTTTTCTTTACTGGTCCCTTTTGTGTGGGGGTTGAAATGAACTTAACACTTCACTTGTTCAAGAGGTTATTTTTAAGTGTTATAAACAATGCAGGACAAGTTTTCTAACACTTTGAACTTCCAAAATGACAAACTACTCATCAACAAATCGAAAAATAAAGAATGCTAGCTGTACCTACCCGGCGTTACCTAGCATGCAGTGAACTCATTTTTTTTTGTCATTTTTAGTTGTTTGCCCATTTTAAAACTTATACAGAAAAAGAAATAAAATTTTAGTTGTTCCCTTGCAGAATTTGATTTTTTTTTCGGTAATTAGTTTAAAATAGTTCATATATATATATATATATATATATATATATATATATATATATATTCTGAGCCAGAAAAATAATTTTTAAAATAAATTATAGCGAAGTACATTCTTATATTGTCAATAACATGGTACATAAATAACAAATGAAAATTGGCTAGTCAGAAACAAAGTTTGATTAGTCAGCTTAAAGGCTATTTGAGTCTGACTTGAAAAATCCAACCAGATAACTATAAATATAGATCACCTAAAGGCCCATGCCATTGAACACGGCTTCTTTCAATATCATTTTGTTTGAGAAAAATGGCATCCGATTGCTTTGTTTTTGTACTTTTTAATAACATTTTATTTTTTAGAATTTTTGAGATGAGGATTGATAATTTGAATTATTCAGACTACTAGTCTCATCTTTGGTTGTTATTTTTACAAAACTTTGGCCGATGTAACCTCCAAATTTTATATGCAGAGAGAAACACAATATCGCACATTTTAAAGAAAAAGAGCCATTTGTCATTATGGTGGGCTTTATATAGGGTTTTAAGTTCTCTTTCACAAAAAAATCCCAAGTTGAAAATTTTAGTAAATAAAATACTAAAGAATTTTGCCCTATAATCAAATTGTGTTTCTGTCTGTTTTTACATGGTCCAAATCTGAGGTTATTTTTATTGGTCTACTATTAAAACAAAAATCTAGTTTGATCTCTAGCGGGCTCTGAATAATATTAAGAAGATTTAATATATCAGCTGTTGAAATGAATCTTATATGAAAAGTCAAAGTCGTGTTTCTGTTTCGTTTTTGCATATTTTTCTGTGTGTTATGTGATTTTGTCCAATGTTTAGGTTGGTTTGCTCTATTAAGTATTGTTTACATAATGATCAGTTTTCATTTACCACAAGATTTTTCACTTGCATTTTTAGTTATACATCGTGAAAATTGGCTTCTGGACCAATAACACAGAAAACAGCAAATTTTCTAATTCTCAACAAACTTTGAACAGTCATAATTTGGTGAGTAATTGTGCTACCAAAATAAATTTGGTACCATTGTTTATGTTTTGCAAATGCCCACATAAAACGTTTTTAGATATAATGAAAATAAAATTTTGGTTTGGGATACCTATTTTTTGTCTGATTATTGTCATTGTTTTTATTTGGACTATTGTTCTTACCATGTTATTTATTTGTAAACTATGTTACACTTAATCTTGTCGTCTGAGCCGATCATGGTGATGTATTCAATGTTGTTGTGTATTGTATCTGCTGTTGTTGTGTATTGTATCTGCTGTTGTTGTGTATTGTATCTGCTGATGTTTGCTACATACGGATTCACTGGTGAATTAGGCATTCATTTTTGAATTCATGAACAGTCATACAGCACTGCGGATGAACATTATGCTCAAAGACGGTTGGAGGTCACATCATCCAAACAATCATAATCAGTCCAAATTAAAACGAGTTTTTATGCAAAATATTTTAAGGAAAAGCAGAAAAGATTGTTCTTCTGCATTGAAAAAAACAAAAAAAATGTTCAGTACTGAGAAAGTCACAGACAATTGGTTCAACTTTGTAGCGCGTCAGTCCTAAAAATAAAGTTTCATAAAAAACTAGTAATATTTAAATACATTTTCATCACCATGAGAATGGTAGGGAGTATTGATACGCCTGCCCCTCCCCATAAAAAATGAATTTTGCTTTTTTTTTAATCATTCAGAATATTATCAATTGAGCACCAAATTTTCAGATCATAATTTTTTTTTGCAATTATTTGTTCAACTGTTCTATACAAATTTGAAGCAAAATACGCCCCCCCCCCCCATCTACTGCTTGACTTTTAGACTGATCTTAAGCTGGAAAAGAGTTTACAAAAGCCCTTTTAGAATTTCTAGCAGTTAAACTTACATAGCAAAGTGACCGCTACCCTTCCTACTGAAAATTAAAACTTTCCATTTTAATCTTTTTTTTTTCATAATCTAAGGACGTTGCAATAAATTGACATAGTAATCCAAAGATTTTTGTAAAAAAAAAAAAAGGGGGGGTACGCATCTGTAGACTTGAAGAAAAAAGAAAAGAAAATGATACAAATGTCAACTTTGAGTTCTGTGAAATTCCAGGGTCGAAAGTGAAACCCTAAAAAACGGTGTAAATGTGCAGGCATGAAACCAAACTGTCGATTAGTGAAGAAAGGTCTTGTTTGCGATACTAGCTTTGCAAAACAGCGGAACTCGTTTTGTGAGTAACAGTCACATTCTTCTCTCTTTCGACCCTCTCCAAATGAAAATAATAAAAATGTCATTAATGGAAAAATGAGGGTTCATATCTTGAGGCCGTACAATTCCGATAGTTGATTTGCGTGGTTGTATGCATGGATGTTTATCAACAGTTTGCCAATCAAACGGATCTGTTCCCTGAAAGAAAAGAAATTAATAAAATGTTAACTTTAGTAAATGCAAACATACATTTGTTAAAGTAAATTTTGTTAAAAACAATGGACAAATCATGTCAGTTGTAGGTTTACAGCATGTACCCATTAATAGATAATGAAAAAAAAACCTTCCATATCTGGGCTAAAAAGTATCACCTGGTTGAGTGATTGTTAGAGTCTTCATTTAATTCTTTACATAACGGAAAGAATTTCTTAAAAGATGAAGTTCTTTTATTTGGGCATATTCTGCAGAATCACTGTTTTTACTCTAACTTGGCTCAAAATTATCGTCTGAGAGTGGTTGCATGTTCGTTAGAATTGCCATAGTTCTCCACAATTGTTGATATATGGGTGTCTGTATTAGTGTTTTATTGTTTTCAAACTACCAGTAAAACTAAAATCTATAGATCATAACGAATTTAGGTAAAAAATGCCACCGGAAGAAATGTTACAGTAAAAATGGCACAGATAAAATGGCGCAAGTGGATCAATAGAAAAAATGGCGCAAGTGAAAAATACAGATGAAAATTTTACAATGAGTTTATCAAATCATTATTTTCAATCAATGATGAGAAAAAACTGTTAAAAAGATCTATTCGCACAATGTACGCTGACATTCTGAGCAGTTCCATCCAGTTTGTCCTAAATTCGAGTGATGGTAACTCGAGTTGGTGCTTCTTTTTTTTAACAACTTTTTCCTAATTTTCCATTGCAATTGAGTTTTCATATTTTATAATAAATTTTCTTTCTTCAAGAACTGATCATTCCGATTAGATTACTAAGTTGATTTTGTACTCGGTCAAGGCAAGAAAGATGCTTTGAGCGGCAGCAGTACGACATGTTAGGATTTATTTGATTCTTATATAGGCAGAGGATTGCATCAGGAGTCAGACATGCCCCTAGTTTACGCAATGTCCACCAGACAACATCTCTTGGCACTCTATCAAAATAAAAATTTGCTTATTTATGCATGTTCAGCAAAATCACCTTTTTTTTCTACTTATGAGTTACTGCTTATCAAGGCCAACAACCACTCAAGGATTAGGATTAATGAGATGGATTGTCGGTTTTATGATGAACAATATTTGAGAGGAGGGCAAATCATTAGTGGAATGAACAAAGATTGGTTACTTATGGAGACGGATTATCCCAAGTATTTGTTGATACTGAATTTAAAGAAGACCATGTTGTAGTCGGCAGAGAAGCAATCCCATGGTAATGTGTTTCACAGATGGGAAATTCTTGGGAAAAAAATGTTTATGGAAATTCTTCCTCATACTAGACAAATGGAGGAAGAAAGGGAAGCTCTTTTCAGCTGTGGTAGTAAGACAAGTTCTTGCTATGAATGTCGTATGCGGAGAAACCAGATATTTAACCTCAGTCGAGCATATTCTATGAAATTAATGATAGAATAAAGAAAGACTAACAACGTCTCTTCTGTGAGAAAGGGGTTGTAGAGAACAGATTGCAAAGTCAATTTTGTATTCTGTCAAGGCAAAAAAAAAGAGGGCTTTGAGCGGCACCTCCTCAGATGTGGCAGTAGTACTTAGTCTTAGGATGTATCTGACGCTCATATAGGTAGAGGATGGCAAAGCATTAGGAGTCAAAAACTTTTTTGAGTTGTAGAATTAACCAACCATTTTTCCAGTTACATTAACAAAAGATTGGATGTAAGTAGCAATACCCACTGACCATAAAACGATTTCAAGGAGGTTCAATAGAACCTCCTTGAAATCTGTGATTATCCAAATATAATCATATTTTAAAAACCAAAGCAATTTTGTTCAAAAATGAATATACTTTCACATGGATTGATAAATAATAATCTAAATGATATATTTAAAGAGTTTTAAGCAAATAAAGTGATGAAAATGTTAACCCCAATAAATGGCCATTTTTGTAAGGATTTTTTTTTTTCAGAACTTATTTTTACACGTTCATTCGTCTGGCAAAATAAAAGTGGCAAATCTTTATCAACTTTCTTGAAATTCTATAAACATTTAGAAAACACATTAAACTACAATTAGGAAATTAATTTTGACTTTTCTGACCCATTCCAAGCGAAATACAACTAAAAGTTGAGGGAGTTTCCTTCGAAATTTCGTACTTCATTTGAAATTTGGAAGCTGTTTTTCATTAAATTAAAACTAAATATAACATTTGCTGACTTATTTACTCATTAATTTTTGTTTTTGCTGTTACCATAAACAAGAAAAGTAGCGATTATATATATATATATATATATATATATATATATACTTTGTTTGTGACGCGTGTTTATCAGAAACGAAAACATACATGAAAAAAAAAAAAAGGAATTTTTGCAAGTTATATTTAGTAATTAACAAAATTACTTTACAAACATTTTTTTTTAATTTTGTAGAAATGTTTTAAAGTCTGTCATTTTTTATTAATGTAATGAAATTTGCACATAAAAAATATTTAAAAATACTTCCTTTACATTATTTATTATAAATTTATTTATTATTAAGCTGGAAATTTGGAAAGCCAACATGCATTAGCTAAAACTATTTAATTCTAAATTGTAGCAAGTAGCCGAACAAATTATATATATATATATATATATATAGATTAAAAGAATACATACTTTTTTTTTTTTTTTTGTGAAACATCCGAACGAAATTTAGTAATATTGGTGAGGTAAATAAATACCATCGAAGCATTTTAAGGATGCGATATTAATTTTATTTTGAAAGAAAAGAAAATCGAAACCGATTTTTTTTTTTTTTTTTAATAAACTTTCATTTTTAGTTTATAGTATAAAAATGAAAGTTTATAAAAAAAAAAAAAAAAAAAGAAAAATCGGTTTCGATTTTCTTTTAAAATAAAATTAATATTGCATCCTTAAAATGCTTCGATGGTATTTATTTACCTCACCAATATTACTATATATATATATATATATATATATATATATATATATATATATATATATATAAATGAAGAGTATCTCCACTGTTTCAATACATTTAAGTTTGAAAATTATAATGGTTTAGAAACAAGTAAAAATGCAGATTTTTTTCAATATAAATAAATATATCCATTCATATTTCATAAATATATTCATTATTTAAATTCGAATTTTCGGCCCATAAGAGAGTCCTTGTCCGTGTGACAAGTCCACCTTCTAAAAATGTCTTCCCTTGACCATACAACTAATCCTCAATCTGAGTGACAAGCCTTCCCCTAAAAAAAAAAAACTACTCTAACTCTAGGTACTAGTGGCAAGCGCTTCCCCTCCTTTAACTCTGCCACTAACCCTAAGTCCGAGTGAAAAAAATCTATAGAATTTGGATAGAAAAAGACAACTGGTAGAGTTAAGGGAATTTTTTTTTTTTGCATTCTCTCTTTTTTTGTAAGCATTAATTCCTTTTGATTTTTAATTTTGAAACTAGCTGTTCCTACCCGGCATTACCCGGGATTCATCAATGTCATTTTAGTATAAAATGTTTATAAAAGAGAAACAGTCTACTTCATGATGGCTTCAGATTTCGAAATTGGAAATTGACAAGCAGTGTTTATCAAAAAACAGTCCCCTCATTATTTTTGACCGCTTGGATTTTGATGGAATTTTTAAACATTCCACTTATAAAAAATAGTAAATAAACTACTTAAATGATATTTTCAAAGTAAACTATTTAAATAATATAATCATACTAAAAAAAACAACATTCCAATTATAAAAAAAAGTTTTATTTGTCATAAAAAATAAAAATTCCAATCATGAAGACCAGTTTGATTTTTTTATGTGTTAATAATTTATGAATATGGTGAAAACAAATTGGTTTCATTAAACTTTTGTAACTTTTTTTTTCAAGAAGATTAAAATTTTAATAAAAATCTCCAATTATAAAAACAGTTTGATTTTCTTATGTTAATAATCTAAAAATATGATGAAAACAGATTATTAATTGCCCCCCCCCCCAAAAAAAAAACATCCGACCTAACAGTTTTTTGATAAACACTGCTTGTCTATTTCTGATTTCAAATTATTTCAATAATTACCTCGATAAAATTTATATTAAAGTAAAATTTAAAAAAATAATGTGTAAGTCATGTACCAGAGTGAAACATAGAAACATGCACAGTGGTTACAAAGTATTATTAATATAGAAGAGAAGAAACGCAAAAAGAAAAAGCTTTAAAAATACTCAAATAATATTAGGGAAATAAGTCATATTTTAAGCTTTAAAGATTTATCTGCTTTACATTATTTAAGTCATTATTTTAAATTGTCACCATTGCAACAATTTTCCTAACCAGAATAATATTTTCTTTCAAACAAAACGAAGTCAAAGACGTTTTGGTATTCTAAAATACATGCTGGAAGGAAGAAAAAACAAAATGGCTAGGCAGAATCAAGCATCGATGTGTGCTATGCTATTTAGATTTAACTTCTAAAATCTGACAAGATAACTTTATATGTTAAAAGAATATTAAAAAAGAACAAAAACTTTCACTGACTTCGTTTCCTTTTCACCGTCTTTGTCACCACTTCTATTCTTCCAGAGGTTGTCTGCAGCAGACATCAAAAAACGACAAAAATTTTCAAGGAGAGGAATTGTTTTGTCTTCTTCCAGATCAGCAAACCAATGTTTAGGAAAAGTTGAGACAATCTAAAAAGAATAAAATAAAAACTACAATTTGGAAAGCCATAAAAAATTCACCTTCTTCACAAATCATAATGTAAACCCTGAAAATATGAACATCTTTATAAAAAAAAAAAAAAAAAAAAAAAGGAAAAAAAGGAAAAAAGGAAAAAAGGGAAAAAAGGGACGTATGTTAACTCTGTAGTGATCCATTACAAACTTACTTCCCTTTCTTTGGAACAAGGATATAAAATTTAACACAGGCAAGAAAAGAAAAAGAAAAACAAATTGCAACTAAATAACGTATCACTTAAGTCCCAGCCTTAACATATAAACGGTGCCACTAATAAATAAATCCCTATCATTTTTATAAAGTACTAACCTTCAAATTTAAGGGGTTCGAATTTAAGCCCAATCGGATTATTAGTTTACCATTATTTAACTGAAAATTTTCAAAAGAATGGAAAAATCTGAATTTCCTGTGTTGATAAATTATTGTTTTCTCATGGGGGAAAACATACTGTTCAAGCAAAGGAATGGTTTGATAAGTGTTTTTAGAACTCTGCACCATCGGAAACAACGGTGAAGAGGTGGTATGCTAACTTTAACCGCGGTCATACAGACACAAATGATGCTGAACACTTAGATCGACCAAATTTGGCAGTTATCCTAGAAAACCTAAAAAAAAAGTCAATAAACTAGTTTTGGCGAATCATAAATTTAAGTTGCGTGAGATAGCAGAGAAGTTGAAGATATCAGACGTCAGTGTATTCAACATTTTGCATGAACATTTGTAGATGAGAAAGCTGTGTTCAAAATGGGTGGTGCATTTGCTCACAGTTAATCAAAAACAACAACACGTCGACGATTTCGATCATTGTTTCCAACTTTTTCAACACAACAAAACAAAAGTGAATTTTTGTGTCAATATGTGACAATGAATGAAACAAGGATCCACCATTTCATTCCAGAATAAAATCAGTAAAGTGACCAGCAGCAGGTCAAAGCGACTAAAGATGCAAACATCAGCAGGTAAGGTTTTGGCCTCTATATTTTGGAATGCTCAATTACCTTGAGAAAGGAAAAAACATCAATATCAAATACTATATCGCATTATTGGGGTTTGAAGAAAAAAAAACCCAAAAAACCCGCCATAATACAGCAACACATGAAAAAAAAAGTGCTCTTTCACCAAGATCATGCATTGTGTCACAAGTCAATCTAAACAATGGCAAAACTACATGAATTGTACTTTGAAATGCTCCCTACCCCTAACCTTATTCTCCAAATCTGGACCCTAGCAACTAATGCCTGTTTGCAGATCTCAAAAAAAATTATCTTGGGAAAGCGATTTGACTCCAATAAAGAAGTGGAAACTGAGGTGTACTTTCAGGTCAAAGTCAAATCGTTCTACAAAAAAGGCATCAAATTCTAAGAGAATCATTGGAATCAGTGTATTACTCTAGAAGGAGACTATAAAGTCGAATTTTGCCAAAAAGTTGTTTTGTTAGGCCCGCGACTTCTTGAGTAATGTTACACTACTGAGTAACACCAGATAGGTACAGCTAAATATAAATATATATATATATATATATATATATATATATATATATATACACACACACTAGCAAAAACAACCCACCTTCCGGGCAGCAATTACTGAAACAATAGTTTTCTTTACAGAAAAAAAGGAAAAATTTCCATTTGACATCTTAGTGATTTGGAGGCAAACAAAAAAATATGATTGTCGTAGTGTTATTTGATATATTCTAATGTTGGCAAATTTACTGTGCATGAAGATAGTCAAATGTTATTTATTCGAAAAAAGAACCAACAAAAAGGGTTAATTGATATGGTCTTTAAGATATTCAAAGTTGAGGAATTTTATTTTGTTTCAGCATAAAAATGAAAATGAATTCCCCATTAAAAACTGGTTATATAATGAAATGAATAAATGAAAGAGTTGAACGTCGATTGATCAAATAAAACAATTTCATATTACTGAATAATTCGAAATCGTTACTTTGTGTTTTTTGCCTTATTAAAAACAGAAGAAAAAGACTTAATGAATAGTAAAAAAAAAAAAAAGAATATTTTTTGTAATTAAAAGATTAGAGAAGGTCGTTATTTCTTTTTCATGACAAATATTCAAGTTATCATCGTAATCATCAGGCTTTTCAGGATATTCATACGTAATCACCTAAAAAGTAGAATTTCATGGGGGGGGGGGGAACTGAGGGTGTCAATCTACAATAATATACAAACTTTTAACATTTTTATTTACACCTTAAAAATAAGATTATTAATTAGCCAATTATAAAGAAGTTATTTAATTTTCACGGGAAAGGTAAACAAATAAATTGCTTATAATTAAAATTTAAAGAAAAGGGATGTATAGTTAAAAAAAATAAGTTTAAAGAAATAAAATATGGGTAAATTTGTACATTAACAGCCGCCGTTAAATCCCCTTCCCCAAAATGAAATTCTGCTTTTTTAAGCGATTACGTGTGAAGAGTGAACACTGTGGAAAACGGAAAGAGAAAAAATAAATTATTTTAGAATTTAGAGTGGGCGATCAGTTTCATATATATTTAACTTAAGATGATGCCCCATCTCCGGGTCATTCTAACTTTTTAAGAAAATTAACAAAAAATGTTTAACCATTAACCCTAAATGCAAGTGGCAAGGTCACAAAACAACATGTAAAATAGACCCACTACCCCCTTCCTCCCCAAAATAAATGTAACAGATTTAGCTCCCATAGCATAAAAAAAAATTTAGTTAACTGTCCTAAAACGCTAGAATGGTCCGGAAAGTGAGGGGATCATTTTAAATTAAATGTATATATGAAACTGATCCCCACTCTAAATTCTAAAATAAGCGTTTTTTTCATCTTTTCGCCAAGTTTTTAAGGGTGTTCATATGTAATCGCCTAAAAAAGAAGAATCTTTTTTTTTGTTTTGTAGAAGGTGGGGTGATTTAACAGAGGATGTTAATCTACACTTATACTATGAATCTTTTTTTTTTGTAATTTGGACAAAATAGTTAAACGGCGGTTTGTAAGCAAAACAATAAGTTTGTTATTTATTTTTCACGGAAAATTTAAAACTACGAAAATTAAATGCTGAAATAAAATTAAAATTTTTTTGAAAGCGTTTAGTTATAAAATTATGTTTGAAATTCTATATCAGGAATAATGAATGCTGCTATTTTAGGAAAAAAAATATGCTTTAAAAATGAGGTATATAAAATAATTAGCTAGCTTAAAAAAAACTTGTTTTGCTTGTCGATTGTTGTGGAGGCGGCGGATGAGAATTTTAAATAAATAATTTGTTGAAAGAAAAAGTAATGAACATGGTTTCGATTTTTTGTTATTATCACTTTAATTAATTACTGGTAATATCGACAAAACTATACCATACATATAAGCAAATAGGACAATCAAATTATAATCGAATAACAGCAAACAATTATTTATTTTAAACTATTTAAAAAAAATAATTATGTAAACAAAAGATTGTATTTGCAACTTTACTTGCCTATAAATAGAGTATTTCAAAAGAATATCGTGTATTAATTATTTAAATTAGAGTAACCTGTTTTGATTGTGATATAGTAGAGATAAATAAGTAAACATTTTGCATTTATTCATTTAGATATATATATATATATATAATTATTTTTGATAAATATCATTTAATATCCCCATATATATGTTCGAACCTTGACTGTAAAGATCCAAACACTCCAATCGATGTGGCCATCGCGACAACTCTTATATAAGAGCGTTCTTTTTCAAAGGGAAAGAACTCTGCATTAATTCACTCGCAGTTATCTCTATCTTTATAAAATACGTTTGTATGTGCAGGATTCACTTCTAAACTAATTAACTGATCATTATGAATTTTGGAACACAGCTGTTAGGTGTAAAGGGTCAAAATGTGGGTTGTATTTAGTTTAATTTAGTTCTATGCAAACGGAGTAAGGGGGGGGGGGAGTGGAAGCCCTTCGTAAAAGTTCAGATAACTTCAATTTTTGTGAAATTTAAAAAAATAGATATTTCCAAATTTCAGTTTGTTTGGAATATTTTTAAATTTTTTAGTGAGCATAATATGGACACAAACCCCGATTTGAAATATCAGATATTTCAGATTTACATTGAATTTGATCCATTATATCTTGTTTTTAATCTTCATATAAGTGGTGCAAAACTTGTTTGAAGAATTAATTTTACCTGTCCTGGGACGGTTATTCTTCTAGTTATATATAAGTGGGGGTTAATCAATTTTTTTTTATTAAGGCTTTTTCCCTATATATTTTAATAACACAAAATACATGCTAAAGTTCTGGAATTGACTTATATTTGAAAAAAGAAATTGTTTTAATTGTTCTAATTAGCTGTAATTTATAATTAACTGAAGAAGTCACTCATCTCTCTCTCTTAGCTATCTATGTATTTCTCGCCCCCCCCCCCCTCACTATGTTGATTCAAACATTCTCTAATATTTCTTGATATCTCTGAACATTTAGAGAAAGAGTGACGCATTTCAGCTAATTTACATATTGTGTTTGTACACACCGTAAACACATATGTAAATTAGATAGCAAAATAACAGGACACTTTACTTCTATATTATTCTTATGGATAATATAGAAGTAAAGTGAATAATTATTTTTAGTTATGCAAGAAGAATTTCTTAACAGATTTACCACAGTTTATGAATTTTCGAATAAAATCGAAGTGGAACAAAAAATGGTAGTGATCGTGACTAGTGATTGGACGATTCCAATATTTTTCCCAGATTATGATACAATTACTGATTCTGTTTTAAATTCCTGATTCCGATTCTTTTAAAATTTCTAAATATTAAGCTATAGAGTTATTTATTTCTATCTTTTAAAATTTTCGGATTACTGTAAAAACCCATGTAACATGTGCATATATTTTCGCAAACTACCAGCAATGGTAAATTAAGTTTTAAACAAAAACAATTAAAAGAATCGTTTCTGGCATCAGAAAATAGACACACATTTTCTTGATTTCGATACTCTAAAAAGTTCTTTTTTTTTAACTTCTTCAGCTAGTATACTTCTGACAGTTTTCATTTTTGCTGCTTCATCATTTTCTTTTTCATCGCATGTTCTAGTTGGTGAATTGTTATTTTAGTCGAGTTTGATTTTCAAGTCTTCTGCTTTCTTCAGGTTTTTTCTCTTTCAATTTGAAGAATTTGCTTATATCTTCCATATGCTAAAATTTGGAAATCACGGAATTGCGAGTAAACTTTTAAACACTTTCATCACTTTATAAAGGTTTCCTGCAGTCATTATATTCGGTTAAACATTTTTTTTTTTACATGTGTGGGATGGCTTTTAGAAATTGACTTCTAAACTAACCAATCTCTGGCCACGTCTTTATTTATCTCTCAAATCCATCCAATCACTTACAATGTTTTTCTCTGGCCTTCCACTGCCATCTAAACTGTTCTACATCAACTCAACAAAACACTCTCATCCATTCTTTCAATGTGACCAAACCAACGTCTACTTTTCTGCACATATCCCTCTATATTGTTCAGATTTTATCTTTCTCTGAGGTCATCAGATCTAAGTTTGTCTTTAAGACTCATTACACATCTGTCATATCATTCTCATATCATTTCTCTCCATGCAACGTTTGCCCTCAACCCTTACTGGCCAGGTTTCACTTCCATACATCATTACACCTTATACACATGCCTAATAAACCCTTTGCTTGGTTGATAGCGGTAATGCTCTGCTGTTTAGGAATGGCAGCGTTTTATGAACTTACTCCATCCACTACTAATTCTTGCTATCACACCAGCACCCGCTCCTTCTGATGCTTCAATAGTAACAAAACTTCTGCACAGCCTCAATAGCATCGCCGTCGTCCAAATATACTTAATAGCACTCTCATCCATTCTTTTAATGTGACCAAACCAACCAAGTCTCCTGTTCAAAGAAAAGAATAAAAAAATCATCGACTTACCACTGTACATTTCTGGAGGGCTTCATTATTGAGTGGAGACGTCTGTAGGCCGAGGAGAATATATCTGTTTAGCAAACCTTCCAATGCTAACGTGTGAAGCATTTTCGTGGCAAGGATCCGGTGCCAACTAAGAATGTTCCCCAACAACTGAAGAGAGAGAGAAAAGGGGGGGGGGCAATAATTTCACAAAGATCAAAATCGGTTAAAGAATAAAAAGTTTCAATAAATTGAAACAACATTTCACACTGAGCTGAACCCTGAAGAATAGCTTAGTTTTGTAAATTTAGATTTTTTATTATTATTATTACTGAAAACATTTAAGTAACATACATGTATTATTTTGAGTCTATACTGATTTGATATGAATTTTAAAACGTAGATGTTGTATTTATTTACAACCTATATGCTGGCGGTAGTTGCGAACATGTTATCACTGCTCGCTGTTGTATTCCATGGGGAAGGTTTAGGAAGCTGCTGCCAATCCTTACATCTAGGCACATTTCCTTCACGATCAAGTGGCAAAGTCTTTTCAGCTTGTGTTCGCTGTGCCATCTTGCACGACAGTGAGAATGTGCCTCAAACACTTCTGATCTGCAACGGCTTTGGTGCAATGATCAGGTGCACGTGCAGCTGAAAACTGTAATAAAACATTCAATCAATTGTGCTTCATCAGAAACTTGGTATTGTTGAGATTGCAGATGTCTTAGGAGGTTCAGCCATTTACAGCATGCCACGTGTTGCATCAACTCCATAATGCATCTGGATATCTGGGAGAATAGAGAGCATAGTACACCCGGGAACATGTGAGTCGATTGTTTAAGAAGCGATATGACTGCATGCAACCTAGCTGATGTCAACCCTTTGGACCGGACTGCATGAACAGCAGACGTGAGACATTGTTTGGTGTTGTCTACGCCGGAGATCAGGACAGTCGCAGCACCGTAAATACCAAAACCAGAAGTAGCAGCAGACATCTAGAATTTGGTTAGGATCAAAAGTTATAAATATTTATGAGAATTTAGCTTTTAAGAGAGTTACATAATATATATTACTAGCAGGACCCGTGGCCCGGCATTGCCCGGGATAAATCTAAAGGAATATTTAAAAATTTGTAAACAACCGACATAACGTTATACGACTGACGGGAGAGACAGACAAACAAACAGACAATTTTCTGGCTACCCTAAACTGAAATAGAGGGGAAAAATCAAGTCTACTTTATAGATAGATAATAATTATTGAAATAATAATCCAACGTAATTGAAAAAAGAAAAAAAACGAAAATTGCTTATATATTCATCAATGTTTCGTCTTTATTTCAAGAATTTCTCAAGATAAATAATTTGAAGAAGAACATAGACATCAATATGTGGTGCGTCTATGATGTGAAAAGAATATTTTTTCTTTTTTTTTTGAACGAAACGGACGTTAGAATTCAAAATATGTGGATAGCTATTTTACACAACGTTCCCAACAAAAATTTGTAGATAACATTGATATTAATAAAAAACAACAGTCATTCCACTTCATAAACACAGTACATATTTTAAATTCTAATATCTGTTTTGTTTAAAAAAACAAACAAACAAACAAAAACAAACACATATTTTCAAATATTTACTTTTTTCTTCAAATCAGTCATCTTGAGAAAGTCTTGAAATAAAAACAAAACATTGATGAATATATATTCATCAATTTTTGGTTTTTCCTTTTCAATTACGTTGGATTATTATTTCAATAATTATCATAACATATATTATGTAACTCTCTCTTAAAAGCTATATTCTCATAAATATATATAGCTTTTAAGAGAGAGTTTACAATTGTAATTGTTTATAATTGAAACAGATGACATTTTTTAAAATATGTATGAAAGAAAACTTACCTTTATACAACTCCAAGACTGGCGATGAAAAAATACGGCAGGCCCACTGGACCGATTTTCTAGAATTCTGAAAACAAACAGAAGCTTGCATTTATATAATTAGAATTATAGGCTCTACAGGCCTAAATTCGCTTGATCTTTCATTTACAAAGTTTGTAAAGAGTTAAAAGCTTAATATGGAAAGGTATCACCATTATCTAAACATACAAGACATTCGAGACACACTGAATTTATGTGGCAAGCACAGCACACCATTGGTGGTAATCCTACAAGATCCATATGGTCGATTGCCAAAAGAACACAGTGTGTAAGAATGAACAATCTGAAATGTTGTCCACAAAGACATCAGATACAAGTCTTATGCAATGAGTAACGGCTAGAAAAATGGGAAAGCAATTCATAGCTCGTATAAAAGCCATTATCAGAACCGAAGGAAAGTTTAACGAATAAAAATACAAAACAATATATTTATTCTCATCCTCAAAAACGTTTTGCAGTAAAAAGACATTATTTTCTAAGAGTCATTTTTGTATATGATTACATTTCTCCTCAAATACTTTATACACCTTGTATAGTCAATTTTATTTTCAACCCATGAACCAGGACAACGTGGTTCCCTGATCTTGACAGCGTTAGAACTCACGACAAGATGACAATAAGGATCACATAAAATGATGCCGATAAAATTATCTGGATTATTTGGACTACTATTCTCATCTTGGATTTTATTTTCACAACGTTTCGTCCGATCTAACCTCCAACTTGGGAATCTTTATGTTGAACTGTGGAACTGATACGGAATTACAACCTGAATCCTTTTATTTAATCTGGAGTGTGGGGTAGATTATTTTTGTCTTGTCAGTGTTAAGCAATTTTTATTTTATTCTTAGTTATTATTGTCTGTAGCGAGGATTGAACCTTCAATCTCCAGAAGACTGTCACTAAGAACTGATTGTTAAATCAATGCCTTTATCCATTGCGCCACGTAATAGTTTGACAAAGTTCACAAAGATATACAGCATAATCACATTGACACACTAAAGTTGTTGTCGTTAAATCACTAAAGTTAAGCAACGGTGAGATTAGTCAGTACCAGATGGGTGACAATTTGGGAAAATCAGGCGCTGTATGTGGGAGGATGGTGACACCGCCGTGCAAAAAGTAACGCTATTAAAATTCTCGCCTAAGCAGGATACACATGAGATTGGAGACTGCATGTGAATTTGATATTCCCTAGAAACTTTCTCCTTTCGAGGAAGACGGCTGAACTCGCTCAGGCTGTATGCCGCACTAGGACAGGAAGTTTGAAAAGATGCACCTTAAGAAGGCCAACGGTTAGATCGGCCAAAACGTGAAAATAACAAGCAAGATGAAAATCGTAGTCTGAATAATAAATCTTCATCCCAAATATTCCAAAATTTCCCATCTGTACTTTGCAGCTTTTAAAACAGAAGAGGTTTGAATATAGGCAAGACAATACTTACGTTTTTAAATAGAGAGGCATAAAGACATCATCGTCAAGAGTCTTTTTTATTCTTTGAACAATCGCTTTGAGCAATGACTAAAATCAGAAATAGAAAAAAAATGACAATTAGATTTCTTTTGGGGTTGGAAACATTTTCCTACTTAAAACAACATTGGATATACAAGCAATCAGAGCCTCGTTCATACAATAGTCGTTATCATCATCATCAGGGTCTTTTTTTTATTTTTTATTTTTTATTTCACGCCTGGTTTCTTCGCACCTTGTTTTATGCCTGGCTAGGCGTGGCCAAGTAGGACCTAGTTGACTATCGAGGTCGTCTCCTCACCGGGTTTTTGGCCTTCCTCTAGGTCTTTTCCATTGCCTTGTCACTAGATGTGTCTACTCTTCATGATGTTGTCTAGTTTGGAAAAGGCTGTCCATCCATAATAGTATGAAGTAAAAAATAACTAAAATAATAGCAAAAAGTGATAAGTCACTATCCTTATAATTATTACTAGTAATAATTATAAGGATTACTAACAAAAATATTACTAACAAAATATTACTAGTAATAATATGCTCCTGTAGTCACATATTTTTGTTAGTATATATGTAGGTGTTGAGTTTGCTAATGAACAACCGATTGTGACAATTTTTTGTTGATGTATGTTACCCCCCACCCCTCCCTCATCAAAAGAGGAGGTAATGCCTGGGATGATTTCATGACAATAAAACAGATACTCCCCCCACCCTAAAAGGAGGTAATGTCTGAGAGGATGGCATTATGACAAACAAACATATACTACACTACCTCTGCACACATGCACAAAGGAGGAGGTAATACCTGGAAGAACAGATACTACACTATCGCCTTCCCTAAATTGAGCATTGAAAGAGTACACAAGTCTGTAATAGTACAGTAAACTGAAGTAAGTATTAAAAGATTGTACAATAGTACATTAATAGTTTCAGCTTCAGACAGATACCAAATCTCCATTAGTGATAGATACAGAAGTATTATTATTCTTTGTTAGAGACTTATTTTAACATCTTATCTACATATGTGTTTGTGGTGTATACAGACACACATATGTAAAGTAGATGGTCATCCATTATTAGCGAAATAAAATATATTCTTACCAATAACATAGAGGTAGGGAAAAAAAATAATAGGCTAGTCCGAATCAAGTATCTATATGTTAGACAGATTGCTATTTGGGTCTGACTTTGAACATCCGACAAGATAACTTTATATGTTAGATATATATAAGTTGTAGTTCCTGTTTGTTAACAAGCTCTTCCTAGGATTTTAGAGATAGACTTATAAGCATATACGTTCTGAAATTATATTATCAGGGAAATTGGATACGTATATTTGATCTTGATTAAAGGTACAAAATTATCGTGGCGTCTGCATTCACGCTTGACATCCATAAAAACGAAATATGTTTTACTTTATTTTATTTATAACATGAAAATAATATAAATTAAAAAATGAGAATAGAAATGTTAAGGGCTTGGAGCAGGTATGCACCGGGATCCTCAATGATTCTTGGGAAACGCCTGGTGATCCTTGAGGGGACTAAAACTATAAATTTACCATAATTTATTTAAATTAATGTCACCATACAAGAAGTTGAAAGATTGTATTGTCACCAGTGGAAGAGTTAACAGGTGAGGTCAGAGGGCAAGGCTTGGGACAATGTGTGGGAGAAGGGCTCACGAATATAACGTCATGGGGGACGAAAACGAGAAGGAAGGGAGATTTTGAAAGACTTGTCATTACTTTATAGTTTCTTCTCAAACCTTCATTTCCAAAATCTGTCTTATCTTAATTATTCTCACTATGACGCAATGAACAACTTATATGCACAGGGACGAGCAGCGCAGATCCTGGCTATAGACAACACAAAGAGGAAATTGACAGCAAGAAGATACGTAGCAGCAACCAAGAAATAGACAAGCCGAATTCAAGGTAACAAGTGACAACATGGCTACAAAGAGACAACGCAACACATATTTGACATTGAGAAAGAAAGAACAAAGAGACAATGTAACACTGGTTTAGTATTATTAGACTGAGCTAGTATTTAGGAGAGAAGGAGAAACATTATACAGTATTTAGGACATCTGTAACAGTACAAGTCTGATATTTTTAAGTAAATGCTTGTGAGAGAAATAGATTTCATATTATCTTGACAGAGGGAGATTAAGAATAAGTAAAAGTATTTTGTAGAAAGAGAGAGAGAGAAAAAAAGATGAGAGAGAACGAGAGCGAGAGAGAAAACGAGAGAGAGAGAGAGAGAGAGAGAGAGAGAGAATTGTGACTTACTTGTGTATTTTTGCTCTCTCCATGTACTGTGTGATAATCATAAGAGATCTTTTGTATCAAATTAGCAAACCCGGTCGTCTGTGAGGTCGACAATGGATCCCAAACATTGGCAGCAAACACTAAAATACAAAGTTTTACAAAATGGAGACAACAAATACAATGGAATAGAGCCTCAATTTTTAAACAAATCATCAACTCAATGGAAAATAAAGTATAGTGTCAATTTTGCTTTGCTTTATGACATAACATACTAGTTGTCCCTACCCGGTGTTGCCCGGGATGCAGTGAAGTCATTTTAGTTTTGAATTTTTATTTGTTTGCACATTTTTTAACTTAAAAAAATTTTTTAGTTATAAGGTAGACAACTCATATCATATTCTTCAATTAAAGATACAAGTTATTTCCCTAGCTGATTTTTATTTGTATGTTTCATATTATCAGACGTCTGAACTGAACTATGTAATTTTTAAAAATAAATTGTATTGAAGTATGTTATATTTGCAATAACATGGCAGAACAATGACAAATAAAAAATGGCTAGTCAGAAGCAAAGTTTGATTTGTTAGCTGAAATCTCAGTAGGTCATTTAAAGCTGACCAAACTTAAAATTGAATTATCATTCTTTTTAATCATACTGGTTGCTAGAAAGATTTGAATTATCATTCTTTTTAATCATACTGGTTGCTAGAAAGATTTGAATTATCATTCTTTTTAATCATACTGGTTGCTAGAAAGATTTGAATTATCATTCTTTTTAATCATACTGGTTGCTAGAAAGATTTGAATTATCATTCTTTTTAATCATACTGGTTGCTAGAAAGATTTGAATTATCATTCTTTTTAATCATACTGGTTGCTAGAAAGATTTGAATTATCATTCCTTTTAATCATACTGGTTGCTAGAAAGATTTGAATTATCATTCTTTTTAATCATACTGGTTGCTAGAAAGATTTGAATTATCATTCTTTTTAATCATACTGGTTGCTAGAAAGATTTGAATTATCATTCTTTTTAATCATACTGGTTGCTAGAAAGATTTGAATTATCATTCTTTTTAATCATACTGGTTGCTAGAAAGATTTGAATTATCATTCTTTTTAATCATACTGGTTGCTAGAAAGATTTGAATTATCATTCCTTTTAATCATACTGGTTGCTAGAAAGATTTGAATTATCATTTTTTTTTAATCATACTGGTTGCTAGAAAGATTTGAATTATCATTTTTTTTTAATCATACTGGTTGCTAGAAAGATTTGAATTATCATTCTTTTTAATCATACTGGTTGCTAGAAAGATTTGAATTATCATTCTTTTTAATCATACTGGTTGCTAGAAAGATTTGAATTATCATTCTTTTTAATCATACTGGTTACTAGAAAGATTTGAATTATCATTCTTTTTAATCATACTGGTTACTAGAAAGATTTGAATTATCATTCTTTTTAATCATACTGGTTGCTAGAAAGATTTGAATTATCATTCCTTTTAATCATACTGGTTGCTAGAAAGATTTGAATTATCATTTTTTTTTAATCATACTGGTTGCTAGAAAGATTTGAATTATCATTCTTTTTAATCATACTGGTTGCTAGAAAGATTTGAATTATCATTCTTTTTAATCATACTGGTTGCTAGAAAGATTTGAATTATCATTCTTTTTAATCATACTGGTTGCTAGAAAGATTTGAATTATCATTCTTTTTAATCATACTGGTTGCTAGAAAGATTTGAATTATCATTCTTTTTAATCATACTGGTTGCTAGAAAGATTTGAATTATCATTCTTTTTAATCATACTGGTTGCTAGAAAGATTTGAATTATCATTCTTTTTAATCATACTGGTTGCTAGAAGGATTTGAATTATCATTCTTTTTAATCATACTGGTTGCTAGAAAGATTTGAATTATCATTCTTTTTAATCATACTGGTTACTAGAAAGATTTGAATTATCATTCTTTTTAATCATACTGGTTACTAGAAAGATTTGAATTATCATTCTTTTTAATCATACTGGTTGCTAGAAAGATTTGAATTATCATTCCTTTTAATCATACTGGTTGCTAGAAAGATTTGAATTATCATTTTTTTTTAATCATACTGGTTGCTAGAAAGATTTGAATTATCATTCTTTTTAATCATACTGGTTGCTAGAAAGATTTGAATTATCATTCTTTTTAATCATACTGGTTGCTAGAAAGATTTGAATTATCATTCTTTTTAATCATACTGGTTGCTAGAAAGATTTGAATTATCATTCTTTTTAATCATACTGGTTGCTAGAAAGATTTGAATTATCATTCCTTTTAATCATACTGGTTACTAGAAAGATTTGAATTATCATTCTTTTTAATCATACTGGTTGCTAGAAAGATTTGAATTATCATTCTTTTTAATCATACTGGTTGCTAGAAAGATTTGAATTATCATTCCTTTTAATCATACTGGTTGCTAGAAAGATTTGAATTATCATTTTTTTTTAATCATACTGGTTGCTAGAAAGATTTGAATTATCATTCTTTTTAATCATACTGGTTGCTAGAAAGATTTGAATTATCATTCTTTTTAATCATACTGGTTGCTAGAAAGATTTGAATTATCATTCTTTTTAATCATACTGGTTGCTAGAAAGATTTGAATTATCATTCTTTTTAATCATACTGGTTGCTAGAAAGATTTGAATTATCATTCCTTTTAATCATACTGGTTACTAGAAAGATTTGAATTATCATTCTTTTTAATCATACTGGTTGCTAGAAAGATTTGAATTATCATTCTTTTTAATCATACTGGTTGCTAGAAAGATTTGAATTATCATTCCTTTTAATCATACTGGTTGCTAGAAAGATTTGAATTATCATTCTTTTTAATCATACTGGTTGCTAGAAAGATTTGAATTATCATTCCTTTTAATCATACTGGTTGCTAGAAAGATTTGAATTATCATTCTTTTTAATCATACTGGTTGCTAGAAAGATTTGAATTATCATTCTTTTTAATCATACTGGTTGCTAGAAAGATTTGAATTATCATTCTTTTTAATCATACTGGTTGCTAGAAAGATTTGAATTATCATTCCTTTTAATCATACTGGTTACTAGAAAGATTTGAATTATCATTCTTTTTAATCATACTGGTTGCTAGAAAGATTTGAATTATCATTCTTTTTAATCATACTGGTTGCTAGAAAGATTTGAATTATCATTCCTTTTAATCATACTGGTTGCTAGAAAGATTTGAATTATCATTCTTTTTAATCATACTGGTTGCTAGAAGGATTTGAATTATCATTCTTTTTAATCATACTGGTTGCTAGAAAGATTTGAATTATCATTCTTTTTAATCATACTGGTTGCTAGAAAGATTTGAATTATCATTCTTTTTAATCATACTGGTTGCTAGAAAGATTTGAATTATCATTCCTTTTAATCATACTGGTTACTAGAAAGATTTGAATTATCATTCTTTTTAATCATACTGGTTGCTAGAAAGATTTGAATTATCATTCTTTTTAATCATACTGGTTGCTAGAAAGATTTGAATTATCATTCCTTTTAATCATACTGGTTGCTAGAAAGATTTGAATTATCATTTTTTTTTAATCATACTGGTTGCTAGAAAGATTTGAATTATCATTCTTTTTAATCATACTGGTTGCTAGAAAGATTTGAATTATCATTCTTTTTAATCATACTGGTTGCTAGAAAGATTTGAATTATCATTCTTTTTAATCATACTGGTTGCTAGAAAGATTTGAATTATCATTCTTTTTAATCATACTGGTTGCTAGAAGGATTTGAATTATCATTCTTTTTAATCATACTGGTTGCTAGAAAGATTTGAATTATCATTCTTTTTAATCATACTGGTTGCTAGAAAGATTTGATTTTGTTACTATTAGTAGAAAGCAGATGGGGTATTTATATTTTTTGTACAATCAGGCTTCTTTTAGGAATCCAGAAATGTCGCTCAGATTGACCTCCTCCAAAGAAATCTTCATATGACCCACCTAATAATTTCATTTTGATGTAAATAGATTTCACCAATATATGTATAATGAGATTATATGTGGGAGGCAGATAATGTAATATTACTACTGATAATAATAATTCGTAATAGATATTATGATAATGAGGTTGTTACAAAAGTGTGATAATAAAATATAGGTTAAGATTGGAATGTACTTTTTAGTGCACTTTTGGAATCCAAAGCTGAATTCGTTTTCACATGTTATGAGTTATGAGTTGAACTGAAAATAAACACGTGTGCTTTGTTGTTTAGAGAAGGAATGCATGAAAACAAAAACAATTTGGATAGATACGATCAGCGATTGAAAAACGAGAGCAAAGATTATCACCAAGTAGCGAGGAGGACCTGTGTTTAGTTCCCCTAGTGAGGTCCAGTGGGATAACCCATCGTACATAAAGAAATGGGTATGAGAGTACGATAATGTGGACATGCATCAACACTAAAAGCAAGCAACGTAAAATTCTTTGTGTTTCGAGTCTTAATTTGTAATTAAAACTGCAGAAGAAATATTTTTAAAAATGCGAGACAAATTCGCCGGCTGACGGAAAGCAAGTGCTACTTTTCAGTTTTATGTAATGTAGCATTATTATGATTATAGTACCGGTATGCGTAACTCTGAGGAGAAACATTCTGCGTAGCGATTTGATGAACTTTACAGACTTTTTTATGTGGGTACTTACAAAGGTGATACGGGCATCACGTTATAAATGGAGCACGACAGCAGCCAACACAGAAGTGTTACGCATGTGTGGCCGATGTGAAGTCATGCAAGATTAACCTTTTCCTGACTCACTCTTCTTTAATTCGGGTACAGGGTGACACCCCCCCCCCCCCCCCCCAGCCATTAAATTTACCCACTCATGGACTTGTTAAAAAATTCACAATCCTTTCTGCAACTCAACCATATTTGGTACACATGAACTTCAGTTTATGCCTCACTTGTCCACCAAGAGATGTTTTTCGTTTAATGCCCAAAACTAATAGAAATTTTGTTACTAAACAGCCCTTAACTCTAAACTCGCAAAGGAGGAGGTAATGCCTGGGAGGATAGTATCACAACGAACAGCTACTATGAAAAACATCATGTAGCAAGAATTAAACAAGAAAAGACCCCCCCCCCACCTAGTGTTTTATCGCTGTTCAATAAGAACACCTGGATATGACATGAAAAATTGTCTACCCACCCACCAACCCTTCTTGGCACTGCCTTGATTTTAGCCATGATAGCCCTCTTTAGTTCAGGGAGAGCCTGGAGATTATTTTAATAGACATTATCTTTGAGATAACCCTACAGATAAAATCGAGGGTGGGGGTAATGTCAGGTAAATGTGAAGCTCATTCAGGTTCACACCTCCTACTGATGAGACAATCACCAAAGTATCCCCGCATATCATTCAATGACGATAAAACAAAGGCTGTTGGACATTGGACAAGTTAGGCATAGAGTGGAGTTTACTTGCACCAAATATGGTTAGATTGTAGAAAGGATCGTGACATGGTGACATTTTTTTGGATGAGGAGGAGGGTCACCCTGTACAAGTGAAAAAGAATCTACTTTGTGCCCTACTGCAGTTTCATCATTATCTAATAATTTTTTTAAATTTTTTTATTGTAAACCAATAAATTTGACATTGTAGTCAATTTTAATTTGCCAGAAAGAATGCACCTCTCCAGATGTGGCAGCAGTATTTCATCTTTGGACGTATTTGACTCTTACATAAGTAGAGGATTGCATCAGGAGTCAGGTACTTTCTGGAGCAATAGAATGATCCAATCATTTTTCCAGCAACCTTCAACCAACAAATTGGATGCAAGTCTTCCATTTTAGATCTGGAGTGAATTGTTGTTAATTATGGAGGATTGCTTGTCTGTCCCTCAGACGATATCATTAATTAATTATGGAGGATTGTTTGTCTGTCCCTCAGACGATATCATTAATTAATTATGGAGGATTGTTTGTCTGTCCCTCAGACGATATCATTAATTAATTATGGAGGATTGTTTGTCTGTCCCTCAGACGATATCATTAATTAATTATGGAGGATTGTTTGTCTGTCCCTCAGACGATATCATTAATTAATTATGGAGGATTGTTTGTCTGTCCCTCAGACGATATCATTAATTAATTATGGAGGATTGTTTGTCTGTCCCTCAGACGATATCATTAATTAATTATGGAGGATTGTTTGTCTGTCCCTTAGACGATATCATTAGAACGAAACTATCGCTTATTTTGATTCATCCTGAAATTTTCAACCTTTTAATTACATTATAGTTTGGTGATTGTTGTTGTTGCTGCAACAGCATTCACCCGGGTCAAGTTGGGCCTTTTTCTTCCCTGGCTTCTATCACGTCCCGAACCATCGCGGACCATCAATGGTAGTTCTGAGCAAGGTTGCATGAAATGGTTAACCCATTGCGATTCCACTGTCAAAGATCAACAACTTGTGGACCTGAGAACTCAACCTAGAAGTCCTCCCTGATGATTGACGCTCACATCCTCAGCTGTTGTCAACCGAGATACGCTTGCACCACCCATGCAGACAGGTAGGGAAGATTATGTTGTGAATTAATTTCACCTTCTACAAGTTGTATGAAGGTTTTTAATCAATGTTTGTGCTCTGTGATTTATGAATATGTAAAAACAAAAGCAAAAGTCAAATTAAAAATAAGCAATGTTGCCATCATCATATTTGGTTTAACGTCCGTTTTACATGCATTCGACAGCTTTAAGAAATTGAATTATAAACTAATCTATCTCTGGCCAGGTCTTTATTTATCCCACTTTCTCTCAAGTCTATTTTTATCACTTCCTCCCATTTTTATCTTGGCCTTCCCCTATGAACTGTACCTGCTACTTCAACTGTTCTACATCTACTGACCCAAGAACCCTCATCCATTCATTCAATGTGATCATACCATTGAAGTCTACTTTTCTGCAAACATCTCCCTATGCTGTCCAGATTTAATCTTCCTCGAAGGTCATCAAAACAAAGCCTGTCTTGAAGACTTAAATTACACATCCATTGTATGATGCTCATATCATTTCTCTCCATGCAACGCATGTCCTAAAACCAGGCCAGGTTTCATTTCCAAATATCATCACAGCCAGTCATAGGTTGATAGACTCTTCCCTTGATCAAAAGTGGTAACGCTTTGCTGGTTAGTAATGGCAGAAGTTACCTGAACTTACTCCATCCACTGCATGGAAAAAGATTTTTTAAATGTCATGTTTGTACAGAAAGAATTTACTTCATTAAATTGTTTTATTTTTGTAATTTTCACAACCAAAGAATATCAGAGTATGAGCTGTTAGCTAGGATGCAGTAGTCATCTTAGTTTTTAAATTTTATTTGTTTGCACATTTTAAAACTTATACAGAAAAAGAAATGAAATTTTAGTTGTAAAGTAGATAATCCCTTTTCTATTCTTCAATTTAAAATATGAGTTATCCCCCTTACATTTTTTTAGTTAAGCTTAGGAATGAAGACACTGTTTATGAGTGATGTCACATCACTTATTTCGACAGCGAAACTGAAAAGTTTTCAGATATTATCTATTTCTTTCCATGGCAGTTTTATATCTGAATGAAAATATGATTTTCTTTTAAACAGTTATTTAGTATTATTAAACGAAATAACTCATTTATATTACTATTCTATAATAATAGCAAAATTTGCTGCTGATAGGAAAAATGGTGTCCATCTAGAATTGACATTTACTACAGAAAAGAAAAATGTCTAACTGAAAAATTTTCCAAACAGGGATAATTATATTTGCAAAGAAATTCAAGCGAATTACAATTTTCTTTTTAACATTATGGACCAATGCTAAAAAAGGAAATGGTTATTCAACACGAAATATTGATATTAAGACGAAAGTTATTTCGGTTTAAAGCCGAAAATCTGGCTGACTTGAATTTATATGAGATTTAAATTTAAAGAACGTGATAATAAAGCTTGATTTTAGTTTCCTAAAAAAAATGTGTATTTTTCTAAAAAAGACATCAAGTAAAATGAAAATAAATTTTGATAAATTTTTATGAGAGACTTTTTTAAAGCCCAATATTATTAGCAACCATTCATTTATATCTTTATTGTAGCTTTATAATAATTAAAGTTGAACATAATTAAACATTACTAAACTGCTCAATGTTTTTAAATTAATAACTACATACGGAAAATAGGACAAATATTTAAGTAGTATGGATATATATATATATAGATTTAGATTTTTCACTTATAAAATAGATCATTCAGTGAAGACCGGGGTTGTTCCAATAAAAAACAAGCTCGATGATACTCGATTACAGAGTACAGAGCATTTATATGTGATTTTATGAAGGCTTACCAAAGCATTCCTTTCAAGACACCAATGATCACCATTAAAGATATTTTTTCTTACAAATACTATTTATTCAAATTAAATGTTTTTTCCTACACGTGTTTCACTACCAAGCAGTTACTTGCTTGGCAGATCATCAGGGAAATTAAATGTCTGGAATACTGGTTTCAACTGCCGACAAAACACAATGTGGCGTTGTAATAGTTGAGGTCACTTAAGAAAAGAAGAGGAAAAAAATAAAAATAAAAATAAAAGTCAAACTTAAAAAGCAAGGAAGAACAACGATAAGAAAAGAAAGTCCTAGAAAAGTCTTAGAAAAGTAGCTTGTGCATTATTTCTTCCACCAAGCCAACAAGCAAGTAGTCGGTCCCAAATACATTCAATAAAACCACAAAACCGGAACAATGTGCGATAATACACTTTCACGTTAGCCGGTACAATGATGAATAAATCCCCCCCCCCCCATAATAAAACAAAAAGAACTAAATCATTCAAGATACCGCTCACAAATTATCACTTATTCTGTATGTATAAAGGAGACTTTTTGTGTGGGATTTGCACTCCATTACTCGTTTAATTTCCCTTGTGGTTTATTTCTTCCTCTGTGTGGTCTTTGGTTTGTGCTGATCATATTTATTTACCTGTATTTGGTCTGTTGTATTCTGTTACCTGAAATAAGGAGGGCTAACATTCACAGAATGCTCCTCCCCATGTTGGCTATCGAAGGAGCCACTGCCATTAGCTCAGATCTTTCTTCTGAACCCCACAGCGTTTATATTTGTTTGGTGTCATTTTTTCATGGTTTTGTTGATATATGTGGCAATACCAGGCCCACGTTTATTTTACCTGTGATCCTGTCACAGTGAGAGTTTTTCGCTATATGTAGAAATAACAGTGCACTTTGTATTATTTGGATTATTCAGACAACTGTTCTCATCTTGGATGTTATTCTCATGACGTTTCAGCCAATGTAACATCCGACCTTCTTCAGGTGCATCTTGTCGAACTCGGGAATCTATACAAAATTTCAAACGGAACACTTAATCTACGTGGATAGCTTGCTCCTGTTCCATCAGTCATGACCGGATCAAAATCTTAAGTAATTCGTGATTCTATTCTTAGTATCACCCGCACTGGAGATTGAACCTTCGACCTCCAGAAGACTGTCACTTAGAACTGACTATTACTTAGCACTTTATCCGTTACGCCATGGGTCTTTGTTCGACAAGATACACTTGAAGAAGACCGGAGGTTACATCAGTCGAAACGTTATGAGAATAACGTCCAAGATGAGAAGAGTAGTCGGAATAATCAAAATAATACAAATGATCACCCTCATCTAAAAAATTCAATAACACAACAGTGCATTATCACACACATCGTACGTACATGTTTACATGTTTATGTGTTGTATGTTTGCACTAAACAAGGTTGATCTGTATTTGTTTAAATGGCCTTTAACTCAGAAACCAAGCGTTTCCAAACCTCTATACACACAGACAATAATCCTCAAGTTATGCCATCGATTTTCCAAACAGTCTATACAGGTGGAGAGAGAGATTTGTTCAGTTGGTATTTGCGTGTATAATTTCATTAAATAAAATATATTTACGCTCTTGCTTTAAACAATAGAGCACTAGAATTAATTTTTCTGTGATTACAGAAAATTCACTTTATATATATATATATATATTATATATATATATATATTTAATGAAAATTTGAAGTTAAATAACGCAAACTATTGCGATATTTCAAGATTACATACCACAAAATGTAATAAATAAGATATTACAAATCCCCAAAATATATTAAATATTGCAGATAAAATTAAGCTCAACGGTTAACATGTTATGTCAAACAGAGCTAATATATTTTAATTCTAGTAGATTACAAAATTTACAACATATTTTGTAATCATGTTCTAAAAAGGAATGATCAACAAGAAACATTGTTATATGTTGTAAATTTTGTAATCTACTGAATTAGTATATATATATATATATATATATATATATATGTGTGTGTGAAAAAGACAAAAGGAAAAACAAATCAAATACAGGGGAAAAAAATCATCATAAAACAATAGATTTTACCGGTTTCATTCGGATCAACGAAAGACTTTTTCTGAAAGAAAACCGGTAAAATCTCTTGTTTTTTGATGATTTTTTTTCCTGTATTTGATTTGTTTTTCCTTTTGTCTTTTTTACACATCCTGTCTTCACAGCATTTCATTTTTATGATATATATCGTGCATTTTATCCTCATGCACATATATATACAGAATATCTCTTATTAGTAGAAAAAATAAACCAGGGTCCTTAATTTTATTCATATACTATACAATCATAATTTTATTGAACAGTAACCTGGTTTTGCGACGACCAGAAGAAACGAGGCAACTCCTCAGCCGCAGATGAGGAGCACACAATTTGTTGAAAAGCATCTACCTGTTGAGTTACGTGCTTTTTCATCCACGGCCAATGACAGAGTTGGCTCGTTTCTTCTGTTCTTCTCACAGCTAGTTGATTTCAATTCGCAATTGTATAGTGTATAAGCAATATTATATATAATCGATGTTTATTCTCCTAATATAGGAATGCTTATGTACCTGCGCATTTAGTTATATAACCAAAAATGCTGTTAGTAATTTTTTCTAAGGGTCATATTCTTTTGTAGACAGTAGGGATAGAGGTTAATTGACTTATCAAAGGAAGCTTGCCTGTCCTCTTTCCACTTGTCTTTCTAATTTTTCTTTATTCTCAAACCGAGCAGAAAAAAAAAGAAGAAAAATCGGAACAAGTGAAATTCTGTTTGGTTTCTCTCTTTTTCCAGACTTTGTGGGCCGCAGCTTATCATGGCTCAACAGTTGAACGCACACACTTGATGGCTGCACAAGTTCTTTCTCTCTGCACCCAGCTCAAAGCAGAAAGAGTAGTTGAGCAAGTTGCATTCACAGCATTCTTTCTCTCTCCTCTTACCTGTTAGCTTAGGCAGAATTACCTTCTCCACGATACTTGGTATCAGTTTCACATTATCCTCGTCATCTATGGCAGAGATCACATAATTTTGAAAACCATAGAACGCACAGCATTCATACCAACGACAGTCTTCAAAATCTTTGCTATTTTCCTAAAAAGGAGATTAAAAAAAAACAACTCATTAAATTTTTTTAAAGCAATAAGTCACCAATTATTTTGGCAAGACTAATCATTACAATGGAGACAATTTTAAACAATGACCTAAAAAGCTGAAAATCTAACTATAACTGCATAACCATTCTCACCTGAATGGTAAAATATGTTATCTTGTTTTTTTTTTTTTAACTAATGGGTCATCATTTATCAAGGTGAACTTAGGAATCTTTATGGCAAACTCGAGAACCAATACAGAACTTTAAACTAAACCCTTTATTTAATCCATCAGGTAGATTATTCTTGTTCCATCAGCCATGACAGAGCCAAAGTGTTAATTATTAGTACGAATAATTCAATAGAAATTTTACAGATGAATGTTTTTTGTTTCAATTAATGCAGGTCTCATCTATATAATAATTGTACTTGTTCTTCCCTTAGTACGACTGTAACATTATCAATATGCGTGTGCTACATCAAAGTAGACTTCATTATGAAATGTGCTATATTTATTATGAACATGGAGGAGCGTGAACTGTGTTCAAGTTCTGTTGGGGGCTATTGCATAACTTTACTAGAAAGTAAGTTTTTGGTGTGTATAACTAAGAAACATCAACCATGTTTTTGTTGGAGTCGTCTATTTCTTATAATTGATTGTTTGTTTAACTTTGCTCTGTTTTCATGTTGGTTTCACTTGGCTCTGTTTTCATGTTGGTTTCACTTGGCTCTGTTTTCATGTTGGTTTCACTTGGCTCTGTTTTCATGTTGGTTTCACTTGGCTCTGTTTTCATGTTGGTTTCACTTGGCTCTGTTTTCATGTTGGTTTCACTTGGCTCTGTTTTCATGTTGGTTTCACTTGGCTCTGTTTTCATGTTGGTTTCACTTGGCTCTGTTTTCATGTTGGTTTCACTTGGCTCTGTTTTCATGTTGGTTTCACTTGGCTCTGTTTTCATGTTGGTTTCACTTGGCTCTGTTTTCATGTTGGTTTCACTTGGCTCTGTTTTCATGTTGGTTTCACTTGGCTCTGTTTTCATGTTGGTTTCACTTGGCTCTGTTTTCATGTTGGTTTCACTTGGCTCTGTTTTCATGTTGGTTTCACTTGGCTCTGTTTTCATGTTGGTTTCACTTGGCTCTGTTTTCATGTTGGTTTCACTTGGCTCTGTTTTCATGTTGGTTTCACTTGGCTCTGTTTTCATGTTGGTTTCACTTGGCTCTGTTTTCATGTTGGTTTCACTTGGCTCTGTTTTCATGTTGGTTTCACTTGGCTCTGTTTTCATGTTGGTTTCACTTGGCTCTGTTTTCATGTTGGTTTCACTTGGCTCTGTTTTCATGTTGGTTTCACTTGGCTCTGTTTTCATGTTGGTTTCACTTGGCTCTGTTTTCATGTTGGTTTCACTTGGCTCTGTTTTCATGTTGGTTTCACTTGGCTCTGTTTTCATGTTGGTTTCACTTGGCTCTGTTTTCATGTTGGTTTCACTTGGCTCTGTTTTCATGTTGGTTTCACTTGGCTCTGTTTTCATGTTGGTTTCACTTGGCTCTGTTTTCATGTTGGTTTCACTTGGCTCTGTTTTCATGTTGGTTTCACTTGGCTCTGTTTTCATGTTGGTTTCACTTGGCTCTGTTTTCATGTTGGTTTCACTTGGCTCTGTTTTCATGTTGGTTTCACTTTGCTCTGGTTTCATGTTGGTTTCACTTTGCTCTGGTTTCATGTTGGTTTCACTTTGCTCTGTTTTCATGTTGGTTTCACTTTGCTCTGTTTTCATGTTGGTTTCACTTTGCTCTGTTTTCATGTTGGTTTCACTTTGCTCTGTTTTCATGTTGGTTTCACTTTGCTCTGTTTTCATGTTGGTTTCACTTTGCTCTGTTTTCATGTTGGTTTCACTTTGCTCTGTTTTCATGTTGGTTTCACTTTGCTCTGTTTTCATGTTGGTTTCACTTGGCTCTGTTTTCATGTTGGTTTCACTTGGCTCTGTTTTCATGTTGGTTTCACTTGGCTCTGTTTTCATGTTGGTTTCACTTGGCTCTGTTTTCATGTTGGTTTCACTTGGCTCTGTTTTCATGTTGGTTTCACTTGGCTCTGTTTTCATGTTGGTTTCACTTGGCTCTGTTTTCATGTTGGTTTCACTTGGCTCTGTTTTCATGTTGGTTTCACTTGGCTCTGTTTTCATGTTGGTTTCACTTGGCTCTGTTTTCATGTTGGTTTCACTTGGCTCTGTTTTCATGTTGGTTTCACTTGGCTCTGTTTTCATGTTGGTTTCACTTGGCTCTGTTTTCATGTTGGTTTCACTTGGCTCTGTTTTCATGTTGGTTTCACTTGGCTCTGTTTTCATGTTGGTTTCACTTGGCTCTGTTTTCATGTTGGTTTCACTTGGCTCTGTTTTCGTGTTGGTTTCACTTGGCTCTGTTTTCGTGTTGGTTTCACTTGGCTCTGTTTTCGTGTTGGTTTCACTTGGCTCTGTTTTCGTGTTGGTTTCACTTGGCTCTGTTTTCGTGTTGGTTTCACTTGGCTCTGTTTTCGTGTTGGTTTCACTTGGCTCTGTTTTCGTGTTGGTTTCACTTGGCTCTGTTTTCGTGTTGGTTTCACTTGGCTCTGTTTTCGTGTTGGTTTCACTTGGCTCTGTTTTCGTGTTGGTTTCACTTGGCTCTGTTTTCGTGTTGGTTTCACTTGGCTCTGTTTTCGTGTTGGTTTCACTTGGCTCTGTTTTCGTGTTGGTTTCACTTGGCTCTGTTTTCGTGTTGGTTTCACTTGGCTCTGTTTTCGTGTTGGTTTCACTTGGCTCTGTTTTCGTGTTGGTTTCACTTGGCTCTGTTTTCGTGTTGGTTTCACTTGGCTCTGTTTTCGTGTTGGTTTCACTTGGCTCTGTTTTCGTGTTGGTTTCACTTGGCTCTGTTTTCGTGTTGGTTTCACTTGGCTCTGTTTTCGTGTTGGTTTCACTTGGCTCTGTTTTCGTGTTGGTTTCACTTGGCTCTGTTTTCGTGTTGGTTTCACTTGGCTCTGTTTTCGTGTTGGTTTCACTTGGCTCTGTTTTCGTGTTGGTTTCACTTGGCTCTGTTTTCGTGTTGGTTTCACTTGGCTCTGTTTTCGTGTTGGTTTCACTTGGCTCTGTTTTCGTGTTGGTTTCACTTGGCTCTGTTTTCGTGTTGGTTTCACTTTGCTCTGTTTTCGTGTTGGTTTCACTTTGCTCTGTTTTCGTGTTGGTTTCACTTTGCTCTGTTTTCGTGTTGGTTTCACTTTGCTCTGTTTTCGTGTTGGTTTCACTTGGCTCTGTTTTCGTGTTGGTTTCACTTGGCTCTGTTTTCGTGTTGGTTTCACTTGGCTCTGTTTTCGTGTTGGTTTCACTTGGCTCTGTTTTCGTGTTGGTTTCACTTGGCTCTGTTTTCGTGTTGGTTTCACTTGGCTCTGTTTTCGTGTTGGTTTCACTTGGCTCTGTTTTCGTGTTGGTTTCACTTGGCTCTGTTTTCGTGTTGGTTTCACTTTGCTCTGTTTTCGTGTTGGTTTCACTTTGCTCTGTTTTCGTGTTGGTTTCACTTTGCTCTGTTTTCGTGTTGGTTTCACTTGGCTCTGTTTTCGTGTTGGTTTCACTTGGCTCTGTTTTCGTGTTGGTTTCACTTGGCTCTGTTTTCATGTTGGTTTCACTTGGCTCTGTTTTCATGTTGGTTTCACTTGGCTCTGTTTTCATGTTGGTTTCACTTGGCTCTGTTTTCATGTTGGTTTCACTTGGCTCTGTTTTCATGTTGGTTTCACTTGGCTCTGTTTTCATGTTGGTTTCACTTGGCTCTGTTTTCATGTTGGTTTCACTTTGCTCTGTTTTCATGTTGGTTTCACTTTGCTCTGTTTTCATGTTGGTTTCACTTTGCTCTGTTTTCTTGTTGGTTTCACTTTGCTCTGTTTTCATGTTGGTTTCACTTGGCTCTGTTTTCATGTTGGTTTCACTTTGCTCTGTTTTCATGTTGGTTTCACTTTGCTCTGTTTTCATGTTGGTTTCACTTTGCTCTGTTTTCTTGTTGGTTTCACTTTGCTCTGTTTTCATGTTGGTTTCACTTTGCTCTGTTTTCATGTTGGTTTCACTTGGCTCTGTTTTCATGTTGGTTTCACTTTGCTCTGTTTTCATGTTGGTTTCACTTTGCTCTGTTTTCATGTTGGTTTCACTTTGCTCTGTTTTCTTGTTGGTTTCACTTTGCTCTGTTTTCATGTTGGTTTCACTTTGCTCTGTTTTCATGTTGGTTTCACTTTGCTCTGTTTTCATGTTGGTTTCACTTTGCTCTGTTTTCATGTTGGTTTCACTTTGCTCTGTTTTCATGTTGGTTTCACTTTGCTCTGTTTTCATGTTGGTTTCACTTTGCTCTGTTTTCATGTTGGTTTCACTTTGCTCTGTTTTCATGTTGGTTTCACTTTGCTCTGTTTTCATGTTGGTTTCACTTTGCTCTGTTTTCATGTTGGTTTCACTTTGCTCTGTTTTCATGTTGGTTTCACTTTGCTCTGTTTTCGTGTTTGTTTCACTTTGCTCTGTTTTCATGTTGGTTTCACTTTGCTCTGTTTTCGTGTTTGTTTCACTTTGCTCTGTTTTCGTGTTTGTTTCACTTTGCTCTGTTTTCGTGTTGGTTTCACTTTGCTCTGTTTTCGTGTTTGTTTCACTTTGCTCTGTTTTCGTGTTTGTTTCACTTGGCTCTGTTTTCGTGTTTGTTTCACTTGGCTCTGTTTTCGTGTTGGTTTCACTTGGCTCTGTTTTCGTGTTGGTTTCACTTGGCTCTGTTTTCGTGTTGGTTTCACTTGGCTCTGTTTTCGTGTTGGTTTCACTTGGCTCTGTTTTCGTGTTGGTTTCACTTGGCTCTGTTTTCGTGTTGGTTTCACTTGGCTCTGTTTTCGTGTTGTTTTCACTTTGCTCTATTTTCATGTTGGTTTCACTTTGCTCTGTTTTCGGTGTTTGTTTCACTTTGCTCTGTTTTCGTGTTGGTTTCACTTTGCTCTGTTTTCATGTTGGTTTCACTTTGCTCTGTTTTCATGTTCGTTTCACTTTGCTCTGTTTTCATGTTCGTTTCACTTTGCTCTGTTTTCATGTTCGTTTCACTTTGTTCAATTTTTATGTTTTTTTCACTATAATTGGTAACGAATTTAGAAGTCTATGACTAGAATTCAGATGTTTAACAAACAAAAAAACAAACTCAGTTCAGTTCAATTCCTGTAGAAGCACAAAAACCCTCTGTGTAACTTCGAGCTCCAATGAACGAAAACAATTCGGCTCACCGCAAAACTCACGTTTCTCATTTTCTTTCTTCTGATTTTCTTGTCTTTTTATTAGCAGATTTTCCCTCAGTTAATTCCGCTTAACCAATCAGAAAAAACATAATCCGCTGGCTCACTATTTGTCATGATAATTAAATCTATTATTATTGTGCAGCAACCAATAGATTTGTTACTACGAGGTTGTGAGTTCAATCCTCACTAGAAAACTAGTAAGCCAAAACTTATTTCCCTTTCCATCTGCAAGCCAGGCAAAGGCGGACCCTCTTACTGCAGGGAAGAACTAAGTCCGGGCCACCTCCACCGCTCGATTCTGGCTCAAGATCATCAATTTCGCCACATTCACTTTGTTCAATTTTTATGTTCTTTTCACTTTGTTCAATTTTTATGTTCTTTTCACTTTGTTCAATTTCTATGTTCTTTTCACTTTGTTCAATTTCTATGTTCTTTTCACTTTGTTCAAGTTTTATGTTCTTTTCACTTTGTTCAATTTCTATGTTCTTTTCACTTTGTTCAAGTTTTATGTTCTTTTCACTTTGTTCAATTTCTATGTTCTTTTCACTTTGTTCAATTTCTATGTTCTTTTCACTTTGTTCAATTTCTATGTTCTTTTCACTTTGTTCAATTTCTATGTTCTTTTCACTTTGTTCAATTTCTATGTTCTTTTCACTTTCTTCAATTTCTATGTTCTTTTCACTTTCTTCAATTTCTATGTTCTTTTCACTTTGTTCAATTTTTATGTTCTTTTCAGTTTGTTCAATTTTTATGTTCTTTTCAGTTTGTTCAATTTTTATGTTCTTTTCACTTTGTTCAAGTTTTATGTTCTTTTCACTTTGTTCAAGTTTTATGTTCTTTTCAGTTTGTTCAAGTTTTATGTTCTTTTCACTTTGTTCAATTTTTATGTTCTTTTCAGTTTGTTCAAGTTTTATGTTCTTTTCAGTTTGTTCAATTTTTATGTTCTTTTCAGTTTGTTCAAGTTTTATGTTCTTTTCACTTTGTTCAATTTTTATGTTCTTTTCACTTTGTTCAAGTTTTATGTTTTTTTCACTTACTTTTGTCATTAAATTGCAAAATAAAATCAGTTGTCGTCTGCTTCTGATTTACATATACAAAGAAAGCTGTATTAATGCTACTACAACTGTGTAGAGTAGCGTGGATGAATTACGTCCCTTTGATTTAGCGTATGCGCATTGGTAGCGTTACGGTCGTGTGGACTGAAAGAACATGCACAATTTAATAATTGTGCATGTTTCTCCAGTTCACACGACCGTAACACGCTACTAATACTCGAGAGAAGATATTAGATGAACAAAAGCAATAACGGTTAATGAAAATGTTTATAGAGACCGGAAATGTCGTCTGGATTTTACTGAAAGTTGTGTATCGTTGATGATGATGATATTTGGATTACGTTTGGATTTAGAACACAAAAAAAGATTTTGACTTATCTACAAAACCATAAAATCCATTTAGAAACATGCTTTCTTTCCTTTGTTGAATTTGTACAGCGCTACCTCCAAAACTGTCATCCATGGAATTGTTAATAAAATTCACAATCCTGTCTGCAACCCAATCATATTTGGTCGAAAATAAACTTCAGTCTATGCCTGACTTGTCCACCAAGTTTCAGTCACGAATGTCTAACAGTATTTGTTTTATTGTTGTTCAATGATAGGCAGGAACACTTTGGTGAACATCTCATCAGTTGGAAGTGTGGTCTGAATAGGCTTCACACTCACCAAACCATAACCTCCCCAATTTTTATCTCAAAGATAATGTCCATAAAAACAATCCCCAGATTATTCCTGAACTAGGGAAGGAGGCCATCGCAGCTGCCAAAATCATAGTGGCAAGAAAGGAGTAAACCAATTATCGACAATTTTGCATGTCGTATCCAGATATCCTCTGATTGGACAGTGATAAAACTGTTTGACATTCATGACCGAAAAATAGTGGATAAGTCAGGTATAGCTGAAATCTATTTGTACCAAAAATGGTTGAAGAATTGCAAAATGAATTGTGAATTTTATTAATGATTCCATGGATGGCATGGGGGGGGGGGGGGTCACCTGGTAAATAACTATTAATCTTGAGTTTCGGTGGATTTTTTTAATGTAGAAAATTTTACATATTTGCTAAACAGTTTTCCTGAAAAATCTCGTTCAGTTTTGTGGTTATGATCATATAACTTCATACAAAATTATTTTAGCCCAGAAAGGATAAACCAGTTTTCCAAAAATGGTGTTGTATACTACAGGTCACTTTGAAGTATTCATGCAGATCATATCTTTTACATGACATCTTAATTACCTCTTTGTTTCCTATAATACTTATCATCAGTTTCCACAACAAAAATATGCATTATCATTTATTTATCTTTCAATAGATCTTCTCATCCTCACGTATGAGTCATTATGTTATTCTATGTATTTTCAAATATAGTTGACGTAATTTTCTTCAGCAATCTCTGAAAATCAAACATTTGTCAATCAGCTTCAATCATGTTGTGATACTATGCTTTTCAGTGGCCTGTAGTATAGAACGCCATGCGACCAATACAAGAAAAGAAAGGAGATGTTAAAATGTATCGTCACCTGTAGCGGATTCCAGTCAAGTAATTCCAATCGGATAAACGGATTAAAGAGTTTCGGAAGGCAGAGTCCAATGTAAGCTTCTTGGTAGGATTCAGAATTTTCAGTCTTCCATTTTTCAAAATGTAATCGAATGTTTTCCAATTCACAGAAATCTTCCTCAACATCATCAAACAATCGATGACGGATTCTCAAGATTTCACCTGTTGAGGAAAAATAAAAAATAAATAAAGAATTGGAAATATCAACATTTGCGAGAGGAGGCATTTTAATTATGGTCACATAGCATGGCTAACTAAATGTGTCGACCCGATGCTTTCTTATAGTTTTGTCGCTCAGAGAGTCAGAGTGTTGCTCTTACTTATCTGGGTCTTGTCATAAACACAAGGTGTCCAGATTTATTAAATCAAAGTTGAGGATATATGTTGCATGGAGAGAAATGATATCATTGGAATACAGAGAGGTGCTGGTGTGATAGCAAAAGTTAGGAGTAGATGGAGTAAGTTCAGGGAATTTCTGCCATTACTAACCAGCAGAGTATTATGACTGTTGACCATGTGTATACAATGTGATAATGTATGGAAGTGAAACCTGGCCAGTGAAGGTTGAGGAGTTGTTGCTTGGAGAGTAATCATATGAGAATTTTTTTCTCCCTATTATCAAATTGTGTTTCCGTCTATTTTTATGGTTGTTTAGAAATTTTTCACGGCTATATCTGTTTATGCATCACAATGTGGTTCGAGTGAAGAACGGAAAAATGACAAACTTATTGGTGTAACTAGTAAGCTTGATGAGAAGGAAATACTTGCTATGGCAGGAGATTGGAATGGTCATGTTGGAAAGGACCCTGGTGATTTTGAGGCTCTTCATGGAAGAAATGGATATGGTGATAGGAATGTAGAAGGAGAAAGAATCTTAGAATTTGATCTCGCCATGGACATGTTGGTTGAAAATACGGTTTTCAAGGAAAGGAAAATCCATCTCGGGATGTATGAATTTGGAACAGCAAAGACTTGCGTAGGTAATCTGTTGCCACGAAAAAGTATAAAGTTCTTGAGTGACATGAAAGTAAAACGTAGAGAAGAAATTGTGATTCAGCGTAAAAAAACATTTATTTGCAACATTTAAGATGAAGGAAGCTCATGAGATAAATAGAAAGTTCACCTCGAGGAGAAAAGTGTAGAGGTTAAATGAAGAACACGTAAAACACGAGTTTGGAGACCAAGTGGTGGAGCATTTGGTTACCAGATCCACTTCAGGAAGTGCGGAAGAAGAGTGGAAAAAGTCGAAGGATAGATTGTTGAAGGTAACAAACTAAAACTTATGGGGGGGGGGGGGCAAAAGGGCATCCAAGACATAGGGTGACAGGAAGGTGGAATGAGGAAGTTGAGACATGTATCAAAGAAAAGCGAGAATGATGGAGTTATTGAAAAAAGGGTTTAGTGAATAAAAATATGTATCTTGTGTCAAAGAGGACAGCAGCAAGATGACCAATCTACAAAGGCAAGATGGAGGCTGAGCAAGTTAGGGTCTGAGATATGATCCAAACGGATGATGACAAGAAGAATAAAGTATTCAGGATAGCTAAACAGATGGCAAAGACAAATGTGAATATTTTTGGAGAGAAATGCACTCGAAATGAAAATGGGGTGCGAGCAACAAATGAACAGGACGAAGAGGGATGCTTGGAAATGCTATTAGAGATTGTTGAATACCGAGTTTTCATGGGACTGAGAAAATCTAACAGTTGCAAAAGCAGTTTGTGATTGGCCCAGCTATAAGAACTGAGAAAGAAATAGTATGGGAAGCTGTGAGTAAGATGAAGAAAGGTAAGCCGGCATTGTTGCAGAAAAGTTGAAGGCTGTGGGTGAAACAAGCACTGAGATGATCACAGACTTGACAAATCAGATCATAAAAGAAGAGGTTGTTCTGAAAGACTGTCTATCAGGCAGCGTGATGTATGCAAGTGAAACCTGGCCAGTGAGGATATGGGGAGAAATGTGTAACGTGAGTCTTAAAGACAGGCTTAGATCTTATGATGACCTCGTAGAAAGATTAAATCTGGACAGTATAGGGAGATGTGTACAGAACAGGAAACTGTCAGATTGTAAGAATGGATGAGAGTTCTTGGGTTAGTCAGGTATGTGAGTGACCAATGGCAAAAATATCTGAAATCGAGATGGATTTTTTAACCTTAGGGGCCACTGCTCCCTACCCATTTCCCAATCTAGGGGGCCAAGGTGTTCACTCATAATTGTCTAAAAAAAAGTAGAATCTCATTTGTGGGGAAGGGGAGGGGGCATAGTGAAGGGTGTTAATCTACAATACCATTTTATTCACACTGAAAATACGACTGATGTTTTAAAGGAGACAAGAAGACATTCATTGATGAATCGTTTGAAGTATGGTAGAATTAACATTTTCAGAGAGAGGGGAAAGGGAAGTCAAGCAAGAGAGAGAAAACAGGAAAAGAGAAAGAAAACAGGAAAAGAGAAAGAAAGAAAGAAAGCAGGAGAGAAATAAAATCGAGCAAAATGGGGGAAAAATAAGGACATACAGCTCTAGCGATTTCACCTTTTCTAAAAAAAAAACAAAAAGGAAAAAGAAAAACCGAAAATCTGCTTTTCCTGAATTACCAAAAAGTGGAATTCCGCTAACAAACGAGGAACTCACATTCCTGCTTAGTAGATGATGTAAAATTTAAGGTAGCAGAGTCAGTTAGCAGGGGAAGGTCAAGGGTAACATGAGAGGAAGTGGTAAGGATGTATTTGAGAGAAAGAGGGAGATAGGTTAGTTTGGCAGTCAATTGTTAAAAGCTGTCAGACACATGCCAGCATATAAAACGGATGTTAAACCAAATATGATGACTTATAAGATCTTAATATAAACAATTTATGGCATTTTTTTTAACATTCAATTTAGTAGTGTAGTCTTTATACATAAGAGAACCACTAGAAGTGTTACCGACTACACTCTCGAGATTGTCGAGGACTTCATATACCTCGGCTCCACCATCTCCAGCAATCTCTCCCTGGATGTAAAACTCCACAAACATATCAGCCATGGTTCGCTTGATGAAGAGAGTCTGGAATAACAAGATGCTAACCACCAATACCAAAATGAAGGTGTACCGGGCCTGCATGCTCAGCCCGCTGCTCTACGGCAGTGAATTTTGGGCCTTCTTGCCAAGAGAACAAACTCAACACCTAGAATCCTAGGAATCACCTGGCAGGACCACATCTCAAACAAGACCGTACTTGATCAGGCGGACAGCCCGAGCATGTTCGCTCCACTCACCCAACGACGATCCCGATGGCTTGGCCATGCAAGGCAAATGGACAATGGGAGGATCCCAAAGGATATTCTTTATGACAGCTCGCAGCCGGCTCCAGACCAACAGGAAGACCTGTCCTATACTACAAGGATGTCTGCCAGCGAGACATGAGGACAGGTGGCATTGACCCAACAGGCTGGGAGTCCGTCGCTGAAGATCGCAGCCGCTGGAGAAGAGCTGTAAAAGTATGCTGCAAGAGGAGCGGGGAGAGGAGAGAGCACAGACGGCAGAGGGCTGCAACAGAGCCTGTCGATCCAGGATAGGCTTGCACAGTCACAGCAGACGCTGCAATTCAGCAACGAACAAATCTGAGGTGCAGAACTCCACTGTCTCGTGAGACAGACGGACGCCAACAACAACAATTCAACTAGTGAATGTAAATCATTTTAACATAAAAATAATTAAACTCAAAACAAGACTTACTGTACTCCACATTAAATTTGGTAATATCCGATTGGTTCTCTTCGTCGTCAGATGACAAACCCTCGTGGTGGCCGGAAAGATCTTTCTTTTCCCGAGCTCTTCTTCTTCGTGAACTACGGAAATAAAAAAATAAACTAAATATCATTAAATTCATTTTTAGATGCATAAATAATACGTCTTTGTTAAATTTTTCGGAAATGCTAAATAGAATTTATACTGTCTGTTTATAATATTTCATCAGGGAGCTTTCATTCACACAAAAAAATTCTAAACTCAAACGTAAAACTAAACATAAGTAACGAATATCATATAAAACCTATAATACAGAAATGTAAACAGAACGAAAACAGATAATTGCTGCATCAGTTTATTATTTATTTATCATTTACTGGCAATGTTGAAAAGACGTTAAGTAAATCAAGGCAAAATGTCTTGTGAACCAATAAATGAGCTCAGAAAATGTTACTTTCAGAACCATTCGATAAAGTGAAACAAGCTGAGTGGGCACTGACGAATGACGGCAGTTTCACGTTGGCGCCATACAGACATCACTAAATATATTTTAAATAACAAAATAGGTGATGGCTATCTATATAATAATACTTAAGGCTTTTTGTGATCGTACGTACGTTGTCACCTTTCACACACATTAAAGAAAGCTCCTTTCCTTCAATAACTACAAGAAACCTCTTCAACCACCGATTGTCATGGCAAATAACACCCTACCTGAGAGTTCATCATTCAAACTCTTCGGCCTAACCTTCACATGAATTGGAAAAAATACATTGAAGACATTGCCAAGGCTGCTGCAAAGAATGTTGGCTCCCTCTACCGTGCTAGTAAACTCCTCACACCTGACATTATCCTCTATCTCTACAAAGCCACCATCCGCCCATGCATGGAGTATTGTTGCCACATCTGGGCTGGTGCATCATCTACTACTCTCTCCCTCCTTGACAAGGTCCAAAAAAAAGTCGCCAACCTAATAGGTCCCTCACTGTCAACCAAGCTCCAGCCTCTGTCCCATCGCCGCAATGTAGCATCCTTGTGCTTGTTTTACAAATACTTCAATGGATTATGCTCCGATGAATTGGCTACTCTGGTGCCCCCTCGATGTAAATTCACTAGACCAACTCGACAATCAACTAAATCCCATCCATTCACTGTGGAGGTCCCCAGATGCCGGAGAGCTTTCTACTCAAATAGCTTATTTCCTCGTGCTGCTGGCCTCTGAAACTCCCTCCCTGCTCCCTGTTTCCCCGACAGTACTGACACGCAGAAATTTAAAATTAATGTAAACAGACATCTCGCTGCGCAGATCCCAGTTTAGGTTGACTCCCCAACCTTCTCCCCTTTTCTTTCTTCTCACTAGCCCCTTACGTCTACAGTGGCGGCCTGCCTTGTTTAGGGGTGAACTACGTTAAAAAAACATTTTTTTAAATAAGATTGTCCGTGATGATTGGTGATTAATCTGATCTCATTAAGGTAAAAAACAATTCTGATTTTACCCATTTTAAAATTAATTGTTTCAAAATCGAATTCTATCAACTAAAACAGTACTATTTTCAATAAATACATTTCAAAAAGTTTGTTTTATTGATTTGAAGAATATTTAACTGACAATTATTTTTATGGCAAGAAGACAGAATATTTTGTTTTAAAAAGAATTAAATTGTTACAATTTTAAGTAAATAAATAAAGAGAAGACATATTCATTTTATTTCTTTAAAGAATATTAGCTGATAATTACAATTATTTTTACAGAAGTAATTTTTTTTCTTAATAGTATTCACCCTGACAGACATTTATTATTTCAAAAGGAATATTATTATTAACAGTAAATTATACAGATTGATGTAGGAAACACCATGGAATTTCCACAGGATTCCACTAGTATTACAATAACCAAGAAGATATTGTGTGTGTTTAGTAATATTACGTATATGAAATTAAACACAGAAAACAAAGACAAAAGTGTATTAACATATCTCACTTGTTCTTGCAGAGCTCTTAGCTACCTTTTGCAGAACCTTAGGGTTTCGGGGAACCCCGGTTGAAAAACACTGCTCTATATTATAATTGAGCACTTTTTTTTATCTGTGCCATTTATATTCTCCAAAGGTACTCGATAGAATTGCACAAAGTTTGACATGTAGCACCCTTGGCATTCCGAATGTGTCATAAAGGAGAGTGTGGGAGTGTTGCAAGTTACCCAACCATGGACTGCTCAGCCACCAGGATCCCATCCTAAGACATCACTGGTCATCCCCATGGCCTACAGGTGGCCCCGTATTTTTTACGGTGGGGGGGGGGGGGTACCCCTCTGCATGGGGTTGCAGTCGGCAAATTCATGGCCCCGCCGGCAGGGCGCAGGGAGAGAAAAAGAAAGGGGAGAGAGAGGTTCAAATAATAAAAAGGGATGATTCTTACCGTCGAGCCTCCCTCTCGGCCACCCTCCTCTGTTTTGCTTCAGCAGCATCAATGATCACATGAGCTTTATCTGCAGAAAGAAAAACGTAAAAGAAATAAACACCATGCGATTTAGTCGAGAGAAGAGTTGATTGGCATCAAAAACACACAAAGGATTTGGAAGGGGGCAAGATTGAGGCCACCTTTACAATAACCCCCTCCCTCCCCCTCATAAAATCAGCTCCTTCATTTTTTTCTTTCTTTTAAATAGTTCAACATTTGACATGGCTACCCAAACAGTCATATATTCTTAGAATCTCTGTGCATTTTGACAACAGATAAGTAGTTTTTATTTTACTTACAAGCTGACACAATGTGAAAAGTTGTCATTTCGTAGTTGTCCAAGATGGCAACAAGGCCCCATGTATCTTTAAAAATAATCTATGCTTGTATCACGTAATAGAAACACGTGTAAGTGGAAATTAAAATGAAAAATATTTTACCAAGTATTATGATAAACAATTGTAAGAAACAAATAGTTTAATGCAGAAATGTTGAAAAAAAATTTTTTTTAAGGCCTTATAACCCAATGCTTCTGTTTAGGTGAGAAAGGCAAAATGTCTCCATTCAATCAGTATTTTTAGCTGGAGTAATTTCAGAAAAAAAAAATGTCCATGCTAATAACATAGTGGAATAAAAAATAAAAAAATAGGCTATTTCAAATCAAACACCGATATGTCAAACAAATTGCTATTTGGGTTTGACTTTGAAAATTCGACAAGATAACTTTATATGTTAGATGATATAACCCTAGCAAGTCTACCTGGCATCACCCGGGATCCTAATTTCCATAAATTGCATAGATTACAGAAAAAAATAAAAGTAAAACTGAATAATCTGCTTAATATTGTAACTTGAAATGTTAAAGTTCATAGGGAGGGGGGTAGCGAATTATGATGCTATTAAATAAATAAACCAGACTGTCCTCCCTCTCTTTAGAGTCAAAAGTCAGTCAGCCAAAAGCAAGCAAAGAAAAGAGGAAAAAAAGTGCCCTCTTTTTCACTGGTGAAAGAAATTATCTGTTATTAAATTAGCAATACACATGAAAAAATTGGAATTGCTTTAAATATCTCAACAATGGCGGCATATATAGATAGAGTTTTCAGGTCTTAGAAAGAATCTTTTTAATTTTTTTAAATCTGACAAAAATAGTCATAACATCTTTCTTATGACTATTTTTATGCCTCGCACGGTTGGATATGTTTCCATCTTTAAGATCACATGCGTTTCGTTACATTTTTACACTATCTTTCAGTAAAAATGTTGTCTTTGTTAAAACACAAGATTAAGCCATATAAGTGTATTTTTATGCAAGGAATCAGAATATGTCACTGAAAATCCCCATAAATAAACGGTTTCCAAATAACCCGCAGTAAATGCACATAAATAGGCTGCAATATCTAAAAAATACCATGTATCCATTTAAAAAAAGAAGTTAGACAACACAAAGTTGAATTCTAATAAATTTTATATACAATAAACTGAAATCTAATACTAGGACTGTTTAAAAATGAATAGATTACAAGATTTTTTTGGTATTATTGTAGGTCAACTCCAAAATATGAGATTCTACCATTTTTTAGGCAATTGCGTGTGAACACCCTGAAAAACTTGGCAGAAAGATAAAAAAAAGCAAAAAATTTTTTTTAGAATTTAGAGTGGGGGATCAATTTCGCATACAAATTTAATATAAAATAATCTCCCACTCAGGGCTATTCTAGCGTTCTAGGGCAGTTAACCAATTTTTTTTTCTATGGGAGATAAATCCTGTACGTTTTTTGGGGAGAGGGTGTCTGCTTTTTTTGTTTGTTTAAACGATTATATGTTTTAAGAGGAGTTTTGTGGGAGGTGGCTTGCCATTCAGACTTAGAGTTAGTGGTATAGTTAAGGGAATCTTTTTTTTTTTGGGGGGGGGGGGTGCTTGCCACTCATACCTAGAGTTAGAGATGTTTTTTTTAGGAGAAAGCTTGTCACTCAGATTTAGGGAAGACATTTTTAGGAGATGGGCTTGTCACTTGGACTTAGGGTAAAAGTAGAATTTTATTCATATATTTTTTAATTGACGATTATAACTATATATATGTCTCTCTCCCTTTCTCTACATATATACATTAATTTTGTTCGGCTACTTGCTACAATTTAAAATTAAATAGTTTTAGTTAATGCACGCTGGCTTTCCAAGCTTAATAATAAATAAATTTATAATAAATTATTTTTGTTTTAAATAATTTAAAGAAAAAAAAATAATGATTTTAAATTCTCCAAAGAAGTTTTTAATATTTTTCATGTGGAAATTTCTTAGAATTAATAAAAAATGACAGACTTTAAAACATTTTTACAAAATTCGAAAAAAAAAAAAAAAGTTTGTAAAGTACTTTCGTTAATTACTGAATATAACTTGCAAAATTTCCTTTTTTTTTTTGCAAGTATGTTGTTTTCGTTTCTGATAGACACCTGGCACAAACAAAGTATGTATATATATATATATATATGTGTGTGTGTGTGTGTGTGTGTGTGTGATCGCTACTTTTCTTGTTTATGGTAACAGCAACAACAAAAATTAATGGGTAAATAAGTCAGGTAATGTTATATTTAGTTTTAATTTAATGAAAAACAGCTTCAAAATTTCAAATGAATTACGAAATTCCGAAGGAAACTCCCTCAACTTAGTTAGGTTGTATTTCGCTTGGAATGGGTCAGAAAAGTCAAAATAAACTTCCTAATTGTAGTTTAATGTGTTTTCTAAATGTTTATAAAATTTCAAGAAAATTGATATAGATTTACCACTTGTATTTTGCCAAACAAATGTGTAAAAATAAGTTTTGAAAAAAAAAAATCACATTTCGCATTTTCAGGGGTTTGAAGCAAAATACCGTTTTAATTCGCTGTTAAAAACTAATGCAATGGATAGAAGCATATGCAAGTTATGTATTTACAAAGATCATTTTCTTGCCTTTTCAACCATATAAGTATTTTAAAGATTTTACCAGAAATATGTGAGAAAGAAATTGAAAGTTGAACAGCTTATGTTGTATCATAATGCCGGACTGGTTGGGATTGCGTTAATTATATATTCTGATAACAGAATAGCTCGAACTAAACATGTAAGAACATTTTCTATATTCATATTTTCAATTTCTTTAAATTCGTTCTGGAATGAAAATAAACAAAAATCGTCTCTTGTTTTTGCAGGACTATTGCTGCTGCTGCTACTACAGCCAGTTTTCCAAACTCAATAAATGGAATCAATTATTTTTTCAGATAGAGTAAATAAAAATTGCTACTACGAAAAGAGAAACTAGAATACAATTATAATTTTAATGCATAAAAAGAGTTAAAAGATCGATTTATTTACTAGTTGGATATGAAGAAATTTTTTTCAAAAGGTTCGATACTCATCATATTGAAGTCTTATTTAAAAATAAGACTTCAATATGATGAGTATACAAAAAAAGGGGGTGGATCAGTTTATTTCGTACCCCGAAAAATATTAAAAGCAGTGTCTCTCCTGATTGGTTTCCAAATTTTATGACGAAATTGCTCATGGAAGAGGGGTAAGAAACTTTTAAAAGAGGGGGGGGGGTCGTAAAAAACTTACAAAAATGGCATTAACATTTTTATCACTTTATTTGCTCATAACTCTACAAATATATAATGTAGATTATTATTTATCAATCCATGTGAAAGTATATTCATGGTAGTATTTCGAGGACTTAAAGTGCTTTGGTTTTTAAGATATGACCATTTTAGTAGAACCGCCTGGAAATCTGTGTTTATCCAAATCATTTTATGGTCAGTGGGTATTGCTATTAGTACCCATGATTTGGGTAGCAGTATTAGGATTTGGGACTATGCAAAGGTAGCTCCTCCCACTACATCTATGATATTAGTAATCAGAATAAAAACTGCTTATTGAATTAAATCCAAAATTGATTGGAAATTGATTTTTTGTTTTTAACAACATAAATCAATATTTTCCATAAATCACTGACAAAACAGATTTTTTTTTTTATGTAGCTTATAGTAATAATGGTATTGATCAGAAAAGTATGGGGAAAAAATTGACTTTATATATAAGAAGATTACGTGGCGCCATGTTTGAAGTATGGCAGCAAAATACGCTCATGATTTTGGTGCTCTGTAAATCTTATTCTCGATACTTTCGACACCTAAATGGCAAACGTTGTTTTGTGCTACTGTAGTCTTAATACAGAGACAAATGACACCTGCAATGTTATTATGCCGGAACATTTTAAGGCAAAATAAAAATTAACTTTTATTGTTTTTTTTGTTTTTTAGTCAAGTTGCATCAAGATTCTATTTGACATAATAGTTAGAGTGTTCATTAATAGCCAAGAGATATGCGTTCAATACTCGGACAACAATCCATACCAAAGATTGAAAAAATATATACTTAATGCCCTCTTACTAAACACTCGGCCTTATAAGGTAAGGATCAAAGGTTAGTGGAGTAATCCAGAGAATGAAGTAATAGCCTCCCTTACTTCTTTGTAGTAGCCAATGAAAAGGGAGCTTTTAGGTTGTCTTCAACTACAGTCAACCATTTACTACCGGCCAATGAAAAGGGAGCTTTTAGGTTGTCTTCAACTACAGTCAACCATTTACTACCGGCCAATGAAAAGGGAGCTTTTAGGTTGTCTTCAACTACAGTCAACCATTTACTACCGGCCAATGAAAAGGGAGCTTTTAGGTTGTCTTCAACTACAGTCAACCATTTACTACCGGCCAATTTGACATAATGGTTAAAGTGTTTGCTAACTGGACGAGATATCTGGGTTCAATCCTCAGTCGATTCAGATAAAAGACTAAAAAATGTACTTGATGCTTCCTTGCTAAACACTTTGCATTATAAGGATCAAGGGTTAGTGGAACAACCAGGGAAAGGAGATGCACGTTCCCCTACATCTTGGTGTAGTAGCCAATGAAAATAGAGCTATTGGATCACCCTCGATTACGGTCGACCACGTTACTCATGATTATTGGAATATCCACACCAAAATTGTTACTATTCAAAAAATAAGACACTTTTTTAATGCCGGAATGATTGAGAAAAACCATCAAATATTATTTTTCAATTAATTTAATATCCATCACACCCCTAAAATTTTGTTACAAAATTAAATTCCACCATTATGCATTTCGGTTCATCCGTACACCAGTCAGCTATTTCAGTTTTTGTTATATTTTATATGTCAAGAAAACAAAGTTTTAGCAATCCTATTTAAAAAGGTCAATTAGTATTGATCTCTATATTTATAAAGTTGAACCGCAATGACGGTGATAATAGCAAAAATAGTAAACAGAAAATTGAAACTATTAAAACAACAATTAAAAAGAAAAGTTTAACTGGGGCAATTCACAATCCATTAAGTTTCCTGAAACTTTTTTAAGGGTCAGCCATCCTATGGATGACTGGAATCCAACCATTTCTGCCTATCACAATCAGAAATGTTACAAGTATCATTTTTTTTTTCAGGTTTTAATTTTAAGATAATGAAATATCAACCTGTTTCTTTATGAAAATTTGTATGAATTCTGAGATGCTAGAAAATTAGAGCATTTTTAGCAAACAATTATTTTATGGTTCAAATGTTTCATCTCTAAATGTAAAAAATTTAAGATGAAGTCCATTTAAAAAAAAATCTTCTGAGGCAGATAATTTATTTTTAAAAAGAAATCAAATTAAAATACATTTTTTGTTGTTAACAAAACAGACCAATATTCCACAAGAAAAACTGGTGAACCAGAATCAAACATGGGTTTTGTAGCTATTAACCCACAAAGACTTGAGAAACAGACTTGCTTTACTTTATATATTAGATAGATGTATACACAATATATGTACTCTGAGCTGCAATTTGCGTTGTACAAAGCATATCTCTAAATTTGTCAAGACGGCTGAGGGTGTCTTGGTATCACTCAACATGGCCTTTGTTAGCCACTCTCCAGTCATCTATTTAAAACTGTATGGTGTGATCACAGTTAGAATTCGCATCATCAGACTGGAACTCCTTTTTTGCTCAGGACATTGACCACCTGGAAATCGTTTAAAGATATGAAACCAAGAAAATACCTTCCATCAGACATCTGCCGTACTTGCTTCCCTTAGCTTGGATTCGTTGACGCTCCGACGTCTAGCAAGTTACTTGGTAAACATGCACAAAATTATTAACCATCTTGCCAAAAACAATGATATCCTTGTGTTTAATACACGCGGACATATCTACAAAGTCAGAGAACATCAGAGCTCCCATGACTTTGGGAAACATTTTTTAACGCTCAGAATTGCTGAAGCATAGAAAAAACTGCCTGCATCAGTTGTTGGCTGCTGAGACACTGCATCCTTTAAACCCCTCATGATTCCGTAATTTGCCAAAACTACACCTGATGCCCCCCCCCCTCCCCTCTATACACATTTGATGAGTTGTAGTGTACCTGAGCACAAAAAACAATAATTCTATTATTACTAAAATTAATTGTAAAATACATTTTGTAGATGATCCGAGGTGAGTCATCAATGATGAATTGGTTTCACCACAAGCTTTGGGCGTTAAATAATCAGACCTGCTCCACTAGCAATCCAAGCATTTCTTAAAAGAAAAATATCTCTCCCTTGAACGTGATTTTATGACATGTTCCACATAAACATTGTAAACTAAATAGCCTGACATAAAAAATAGACTATATCATGTGACATGGATGTTCAGCATCAGCCAATGAAAATCGTTTCAACAGTCCAACTTACTGCATTTAAGATCTTCACCAGGATAGATTTGGTTACTTAATAGAACTGAATGTCAGTTTCCTTTTAACAAATTTTATGGCATTCCCATAATTGGCCAAAACTACACCTGAGGTCCCCTTTCCATACACATGCACTTTTGATAAGTTGTAGCTGTACACAATGATTTCATTATAATTATTAAAATTAATCGTTAAACACATTCTGTAGAAGCCCCGAGGTTGATCATCAATGATAACTGGTTTCACTCCAGATTTTCAGGTTTTAAAATCAAACTCGATCCACCAGCAACCCAAGACTTTCTTTAAAGAAAAATGCCTCCTCCTTGAATGTGATGTTGTGATACGCTCCACATAAACATGGTCAACTAAATTGTTTGACAGAACAACAGACTATATCCGCTGACATGGACACTCAGTATCAACCAATGGAAATCGTTCTAACAGTCCAACTTCCTGTATTTAAGCTCTCTGCCCGGATAAATCTGGTTACTTCATGGAGCATAGCAGCTTCTTTTTAACAAATTTCATGGCATTCCCTTAATTTGCCAACACTACACCTGAGGTCCCCCTCCATACGCATGCACACAATGATTCCATTATGATTTTCAATGTGACATTAAAGAAAAACTTATTTTGAAAAGTTCTTGATCTTGTATGATGAAACATCAGAGATCATTTTAACTTCTTTTGTTTTAAATTTTAAAAGTTTCATAAAGAAACAGTTCCACTCTCTCGAGGTCAGGATTCACTGTCATGAAAACAGTTCCATGTATTATCTTCTCTAAGTACAGCAGTTGCCAGACAATTATCAGTCGAGGAACTCTTTTCAGATTAGCTGGTTTATTTAGATTTCCTTCTCTTAAGTTAGTTGCCTTTCAAAAAAGGGTTCAAGAGTTAAGCTTACACTACTATTTCACCCAGAGTTCGGATAGATTCATATCTATACCAATAAGTATATTTAAATCACACACAATACACATTCCTGTTTTTAATATATAGAATTAAGTCAGTCAGATTTTTTTTTCAATAATAAATGAAGATGTCCTGACTTGTTAAGGTGTTGCATAAGCATTCAACCATACAATCTTTATTATAAGAAATTTAGTGATAAAAAATACAACATAATTATTAAATGCATTGCAATGTTTCAAGAAATAATTACTCATTTCCAGGACATAAGCTTAGAAAAGCGCACATCAAAGAAGCTCAGATAATAATCTGATCATATTTTTGCTAATGAACCCATTTATATATCGGTTATGGTCATCTTCTGGCTATTAGAATCTCCATCCAATACACACACACATTTATATAATATATATATATATGTGTGTGTGTGTGTGTATGTATGTATGTAGAAAGAAATCCAATAGAATGCTCGCTTATTTAATAATAAGATCATAATATTTAATATTTATTTATATTTTAAAGAAGTTCAGATCAACATTGTACCTTAGGTTTCAAGCTGGGAGAATATACCCAGGCAAAAAATACTGGGTATTCTTGGGTTTTAATTATAAACTGCTTAGTGGCTTTTGTCAAGCATATTTTCATTTATGGGGAAGTTTGTTCTCTCAGCTTGAAGCCTAAGGTACCATAATAATCTGAACTTCTGTAAAAAAATTTAATTGTTCTAATTAGCCATAATTTATAATTAACTGAGCAAGTCACCTGTTACTCTCTCTCTCTTAGTTATCTATGTATTTCTTTCGATCCTACTATGCTGATTCAACCACTTTCTAATATTTTTTAGTCTCTGTGAGCATTTAGAGAAAGAGTGACTCCTTTTCAGAGTTGTTATCTAATTTACATATGTGATACACACCACAAACATATATGTAAATTAAATGGCAAAATAATATGTCACTTTACATCTAGTTTATTCTTGTGGATAAAATAGAAGTAAAGAGACTTATTTTCAATTATGCAAAAAGAATGTCTTGCAGATAAGTTACACTTTATGAATTTTCGAATGGAATTTAAAAAAAAAAAGGTAACTTTGTATTTGTCAATAGTTATTTCCCTTTGTTTGGAACAAAATCATTATTTTTGAAAAAAAATAATGAAAAGACAGTTTCAAAAGACAAAAAACAAAAAAATTGCAAGTAAAAATACTAGCAGGTGACGCCGGGTTGGGACAGTTACTTCTAATGTTTTTCTACGTTTTTAATAGTATTTAATGTGATTCATAGAATATCAAAAGTGGATCACAATCCGACGATTGGAGAGGTAGTATTTTCAAGATGGCCTTCAAATGCTTAAAAATCATTAATACACGTTTATTTTATTCGTATTTTAGTAGAATTTTTCAACACATCCTGGTGGCATCAGTTATACTTATTAACATGTTAAAAGCAGAGTTGCAGAGTCGGGAGGTATAAGGTTATTTGTTTTACTTTAAAGTCTTCCAGTATTCAAACTGTCGTGATTCTTTGGAGATTAAAAAATTTGGCTCTGATTCTTAGCATTCTGACTGACTCCTTGCCAAACCTCTAACTTCACAAGCCTGGTTAAAAGCTTTTAACTGCCTTGGAAATGTTCGATATCTTCTGTCACACACCATGATGAAAGATTCAAGTGTAAAATCGTTAGGTTTTTGGTTATGTGCACACTCCGAAGAGCTTTGCAACAGGTTTGAAAACAAAATTCTGCCACCCATCACAGTATACGGACGGTTGATCGTTTTGTTGTGGCATCACGTGTGGTCTCGTAGATTATACTGAAGTATCTGCAAAAGGCATTTTCAGGGCTCGATCAGGAAACGGCTCAGCTAAACGTGTACACTTTCATGGTTCTCCACTCACTGGAGTAGTGCACCTTCTCGTTGTCAAGAATGATCTTCTGCAAATCTGCAATGTTCTCTCTGCCGGAACATCCACTTGCCGATGGTCACCACAGGAAGTACAACTACCCGTAAAGAATGGAGGGATTTTTGGGTTCGAGGTTTTCTCCTCTAAATCAGCTGTGTTCATGCATATTAACAGGCTGACCTTGTCCATGGTGTGGCTGTTTACCAAACACGGACGGTCATTGTGGAGAGGATGTATATTGCCCATCACGTACTGCTGAGATGCAGGGAGACGAGTCAAGGATGCCAGGAATAAGAGCAATAAAATATTACATCTAAAAATGCCTCATTAGAAATGTCATTTTTCTATGTTTTTTCTTCCATCTTTTCAATGTTAATTATGCATATGCAAAGAAAAGAAGAACAAAAAGCTATCAAAAATGTGAAGAAAGGGGAAAGAAAAAAAAGAAAAAGCAAGGAAAAGAAAAGGAGAATATACAAGAGGATTTAAGAACAGTGAAGGCATGCTATCACACCTACACTGTCTGGAAGGAGGAGACACATGGATACCGACTTGCAGTATAGTCCTGACACTGATCTCTGACATCTTGCTGGTGGCGGAAGACCAACTTCTCCGCACGTTGTTTTAGCAAATTTGCCATACGGGTTTCAAGTTCTTGAATCGTCGGCACCTGAAAGATAAAAAGACACTGTGAATATTTATCTAACATTTTAAGTTCTCTTGTCGTATTTTCAAAGTCAGACTCAAATAGCATTTAAGCTAACGAATCAAACTTTGCTTCTGACAAGCCAATTTTCATTTGTTATTGTCGTACCATGTTATTGGCAATACAATAACGCAGGCAATACAAAAACGCACTTTGCTACAAATTATGAAAAACAAAAAAACAAGATAACTCATACTTTTAACTCAAGAAAATAATACGAGTTGTCTCCCTTACAACTCAAATTTTATTTCTGTTTCTGCATAAGTTTAACAAATGTGCAAACAAATAAAGATTAAAAACTTCAATGACTTCACTGCATTCGGGGAAATGCCAGGTAGGTACGGCTAGTTAATAATAATTCGCTTCAGATGAGTCACTTTTCATTCGTTATTGTTGCACTGTGATTGACAATACAATAACTTATTTCCTTAAATTTAAAAAATTACATAGTCTGGCCCAGATAACAGGTAATATGAAACATTTTTAGATGATCACCTAAAAATAAAAATCAGCTGACGTCAGTAATAAAAAAACAACAACTTTAATAGACTTCCAATAATACTTCTTTTAACAAAGATAACGATTTCTTCTTTAACTTTAACATGGCACTGCAAATCTGGAAAATACCAGTTGAAAGAAATAGATAATATCTGAAAACTTTAAAATTACAATGTTGAAAAAGATCATATGACACAACATTCGTAAACGGTGTCTTCAAACATAAGCATGACTCAAATAATGTAAAGGGGAATAACTCATATTTGAAATTAAAGAATATAATAGAAGTTGTGGCCCTTACAACTAAAAGTTAATTTATTTTTCTGTTTAAGTTTTAAAATATGCAAACTTTAATCATCTTCTGTAGGAATTGTGAACACATGCATATTGTCCGATCAAATATGAAAAAAACAAATGAAAGATGTTTAATATTAAAATTGTAATCATGTTAGCAATGGTTAGAGAGTCTGAAAGTATAATGGTTTATCATACTAAAGCAAGATTAATTGACGTTTAATTTCCCTACGGCTTTTTTCCTATTAATTTATATCGCACAAAATACATGTTAAGCCATTCCTCAATTCTCAGAGTGTGTTATGCTTGAAAAACTTCCAATTTAATTCTTCTGTCTACCACTTTCACCCTCTCTCATTGCATGTTGTTTGAACACCGCCACTCTTATTCTACATTTCGTCTATGACTATCGTTTCCGTAACATGTAAACATTTCTTCATCTCATTGGCAAAACTTTTTCCCCCCTGCTACCATCACCCACACCTCTCAATACACTGAAGATGGCCGAAGGAAGCAGACGAAAATTCTGTTCTGTTAAAAAAGATTTTTTTAAAAAAGACATTTTGTATTCCTATATGTCAACAAAAAAGAAAGAAATAAAAAATATATAAACATTTATATATTTTTCACTTTAATTTTTTATACATACACACACACACACATATATATATATATATATATATATATATATATATATATATATATATATATATATATATATATATATATATATATATAATTAACTTGTTACAAATATCCAAGGGGTATAAATCCGAAGAAAGTTGAAACCGGGTTCATGAGAGTGCTCAATGAAAATTCAGAGCAAAATATATTTAGTTGATGGTTTTATTCCAATTTGCTACATAATATATTGTGTTTCGTTAACGTTTGAAATAAGCGTCAACTCGTCAGGCGTTTTTGGAATCCACTACTCAAATTTCTATAATTTAACAACAACAGGAAGTTTGGGGATGGATGAGAGGGAGGGAAGTGGAGACGGGGTTAGCACATAGCAAAGAAAGGAAAGAAGGAAGGGGGAGATTCTAACAGGTAATATTTTAGGAAATTGGGTGGGGTGGTATTTAGTGTCTGGGTTATTGTGACCTTAATTTTAACTGGAGCAGAGGGTGGGATGGGTTTGAATTTATTCTATATAATAAAAATATAAATATTGTCGCAAATCTTTGGTGGTTATCGTATAAAAAATGTTTGATAATTTTATTTAGGTATTAAATGCCATACTGGCATTCCATTTCTATATTAATTAGTCGTCATTATCCAATAATATTACTAGTTATGGCTCCTACAATGATATTAATACCAGTAATGGTAGTTATTCACGTGATAATATTTGTTAATTGTAATTATAGTATACTAATAATAAAATTAATACTAATAAAATTACTATATAGAAGAAGTTTAGTGGTGATACTACTCTTAGTATTAATAAAAATAATAATAATAATGCCAATAATACTTACGATAGTTATAATTACAATAGTACTAATAACAATAATAATAACCATGCTACTCGCAAGGTCAATGGATATAACAAGCATATAGATGATGGTAAGCTATTATATTTCTACCACTAATAATAAAGACTGAATACCCGTCAATAATTAAATAATTAAAGTGGTAATCAGATTTCGGTATTTCAAAGGATTAAGTAATTGAAGTTAGATTAATCTAAGTGATATCAGAGTTTACAGCTATCACGGTTATGAGTTTAAGTGCAACTGTACTAACAAATCAAACTGCCCCCTAAACCAAAAGTGCCTATCAACCCAAGTGGTCTATGAGGCCTCTATCTCCTCAACCGAAAACCTATCCCAGACTATTATATTGGTTTGGCGGGTAACAACTTAAAGGAAAGATTCTACAACCATAACCTCTCCTTCAACAACCCTAACCACCCTGGACTATCACTACACTACCACAAAATAAAAACAAAAAATAAGAAACTTCTATAATAAAGTGGAAAGTCCTAAAAAAATCTAGCACCTGCAAATCAATGAACTCACCATGTAGACTATGTCTAAATGAAAAACTGGAAATTATCCATTTTAAAGACAGAAATAAACTCCTAAATAGAAAACAAGAGACATCTATTAACTGTAAGCATAGTAGACTCTACCTCCTTAGCAACCCTCATACTCCACCTTAACCCCACACCAACCCCTCACATATAAAAATGAATCATTAAATTTCTTTCTCCTAGATACCTCCCTACATATTTACCTCACCCCTCCCTATTATACACTACCTCAAAACACATTACAACCCCTTACCCACCCACCCAAATTTATAACCCAACCCCAGCAAGTCTTGGCGAATCTATAGATATATAACCACCCCACCGAACCATCAATAACATCAAATCTCTTAGTATTACCTATAATTTTCGTCCCCAAAAACCTCTCTGTCATACTACCACCATGAAACAATTCTACCAAAATTATCTCCCACTTAAACTCATAACCGTGATAGCTGTAAACTCTGATATCACTTAGATTAATCTAACTTCAATTACTTAATCCTTTGAAATACCGAAATCTGATTACCACCTTAATTATTTAATTATTGACGGGTATTCAGTCTTTATTATTAGTGGTAGAAATATAATAGCTTACCATCATCTATATACTTGCTATATCCATTGACCTTGCGAATAGCGTGGTTATTATTGTTATTAGTACTATTGTAATTACAACTATCGTAAGTATTATTGGCATTATTATTATTATTTTTATTAATACTAAGAGTAGTATCACCACTAAACTTCTTCTATATAGTAATTTTATTAGTATTAATTTTATTATTAGTATACTATAATTACAATTAACAAATATTATCACGTGAATAACTACCATTACTGGTATTAATATCATTGTAGGAGCCATAACTAGTAATATTATTGGATAATGACGACTAATTAATATAGAAATGAAATGCCAGTATGGCATCTATACCCTAAATAAAATTATCAAACATTTTTTATACGATAACCACCAAAGATTTGCGACAATATTTATATTTTTTATTATATAGAATAAATTCAAACCCATCCCACCCTCTGCTCCAGTTAAAATTAAGGTCACAATAACCCAGACACTAAATACCACTCCACCCAATTTCCTAAAATATTACCTGTTAGAATCTCCCCCTTCCTTCTTTCCTTTCTTTGCTATGTGCTAACCCCGTCTCCACTCCCCTCCCTCTCATCCATCCCCAAACTTCCTGTTGTTGTTAAATTATAGAAATTTGAACAGTGGATTCCAAAAACGCCTGACAAGTTGACGCTTATTTCAAACGTTAACGAAACACAATATATTATGTAGTAAATTGGAATAAAACCATCAACTAAATATATATATATATATATATATATATATATATATATTATCCAGTAAATTGAGCTTCAGTTTTTATCCGGATGTTTCACTAATTATAAGATATTAGTTGACGCTTATATCTTTTGTTGGATTGCTTCATATATATATATATATATATATATATATATATATATATATACTAGAAGAATACTCGTTCTAGGAGAGGTGACATTAATTCCTCAAACAGAACAGTTTTGCACAACTTTTATGTATCCTTACGAAGATTAAAATCAAGATATAATGATACTAAACATTATGTCTAGAATCCTTATTTCAATTTTTATCAAAATCCATTACATGATAGAAAATGTCTGAAATTTAAGGCTCAAGAAAAAGGTGTAAGCTTAAAAAAAATTGAAAGTCAGAGTTTTGCTTAAATTGGTGTCTAATGACTATGGATCAAATTCAATGTATATTCTGATATATTTGAATATTCAACTGGGAGTGTGTGCTCGTATTATTCCCTTTAGAATACTCCAAAGAAACTGAAATTTGAATAATATATATTTATTGATGTTAATATCTTATACAAACAGAGATTTTGTCTATCCGTCAGTCACAATTTTTCTTAAGCGTAACAAATACATTGCAGATTTGTCTTATTTAGAAATATCAAAGATCTTATTATTGCATTAATATTAATAATAAATTCCCAATAAATAAAGCGGATGCCATGACCGGAAATAGAAACAAAAACTATGAGATCTCCAGTTCAACCAACTGAGCGATTTGGACTTTCTTATAAATAGAGCTTAAAACATTACCATAACAAAATAATTATAGCTTTGGTTTGACGTCATGTTTCAAAACATGAATTTAAACATAAGTAATAATAAAAAATAAATAGACGAATGAGTAAACATTATCAATAGCGTTGGAAATTATTTTAATAGTCTAAAACTATTTATTTTGCTGAAACAATGTATTTGCATTAAAAACAATCTAATATATACTAGAATTTGGGTCCATAGGGCAAATAATTCTAGTTGTTAAAATTTCACAAAAATCGAAAGTGTCTGAATTTTCACGAAGGACTTCCACCCCCTTTTTATAAAACTGATTTTTTAAATTTTTAACACAGTTCACCCCAAACAAGGTAGACCGCCACTGTAGACGTAAGGGGCTACTGAGAAAAAGGGTGACGGTTGGGGGGGGGGGGGTCCAATCTAAATTGGGAGCTGTGCAGCGAGATGTCTGTTTACATTAGTTTTAAATTTCTGCATGTCAGTACCGTCAGGAAAACAGGGGGCAGGGAGGGAGTTCCAGAATCCAGCAGCATGAGGAAAGAAGCTTTTGGAGTAGAAAGCTCTTCAGCATCTGGGGACCTCCCCAGTGAATGGATTGGATTTGGCAGATTGGTCTAGTGAATTTGCGTCGTGGGAGCACCAGAACAGCAAGTTCATCAGAGCACAATCCATTGAAGTACTTGTAAAACAGACACAAAGAAGCAACATTGCGGCGATGGGACAGGGCTGGAGCTTGGTAGATAGTGAGGGACCTATTAAGTTGGCGACTCTTTTTTGGACCTTGTCTAAGAGGGAGAGACTAGTGGATGATGCACCAGCCCAGATGTGGCAACAATACTCCATGCATGGGTGGATGGTGGCTTTGTAGAGATATAGGATCATGTCAGGTGTGAGAAGTTTACTAGCACGGTAGAGGGAGCCCACCTTCTTTACAGCAGCCCTGGCAATGTCTTCAATGTATTTATTCCAATTAAACTAAATATAGGCTACATTTGGACCCATTACACCTAGCAGCTGTGTTCCAAAATTTATAATGATCGGTTCACATTGGGTCACATTTTTTAAGTGGTTTATAAACCTACATATTACGATTATAAAATTATAGACATTAATCTAACATATAAAGTTAGTTTGTCAGATTTTCAGTCAGACTTCAATAACATTTAAGCTGTCAAATCAAACTTTGCTTCTGACTAGCCAATTGTCATTTGTTATTGCTGTACCATGTTATCGGCAATATAATAACATATTTCGTTACAATTTAGTTTTTAAATTACCTTGTCCTGTCTAAACAATTCAATAACATGAAACATTTGAAACTAAAAAAAAAAAAATTCAGCAGGGGAAATAACTAATATTTTAATGGGAGAATATAATAAGAGTTGTATCCCTTACAACTGAAGTTTTTTTTTTCTGTATAAGTTTAACAAATGTGCAAAAAAAATGAAAAATTATTAATAAAAAGACTTCATTGCATTCCAGGCAACACTGGCTAAGCACAGTTAGATAATTATAATTAAAAAGAAGAAAATTTAGAAAAAAAAATAATACAAACTATTAAAAAGGCTCAGGAAATATTTTTATGCATTCTGTCTTTCAACTGATGATTTCATAATAGTTACCCGGCATCCTAATTTTCGTAAATGATGTAGATTAATGAAGAAAAAAACACAAAAGTTAAAGGGAACAATCTGCTTAATATTGTCTAAATTCATTTTGAGACAAAAATCAGATTAAAAACAATTTTGCCCCGGGTGAGGTTCAAACTCACAATCTCTATCTTTGAGTATGACGTGGTCACCAACTGACCACTCGGGGCAAGTACGAAATGGTGATGCTAGAAAATATATAAATTTTTCTTTCTCCTTTTTAGAGTTGAATATTAGTCAGCCATAGGCAATGAAAGAAAAGAGAGAGAAAAAGTGAAAAGAACTAATCAGAACGTCATTTCCTTCTTTACTTGTGAATATTAAAAAATAATGATGTTATTAAATTAGTACCCAGTTATTTGGGTAGCATTATTCTGACTGCGATGCTAAGAACTGTTTCGACTTCCTTTATTTATCACTAATAAAAAATTAAACATTGATCAAGATTAAATCGATTGATAATAAAATTTGTTTTAACAACACAGACCAATATTTGCCATAAATGACTGATGAAACAGATTTTTTATGTAGCTTGTAGTAGAAAAAACTATTAATAACAAAAGTGTGTGTGTGTGTGTGTGTGGGGGGGGACTCCACTTTACTTTATATACAATATACAAGATGGTATTTGTAATCAAATTTGAGGAGAGTAGAAAGTAGACCTGGGTTTACTTTCGGCAGCTTTGTAACTCTCACTTCCTTATTTTGTCCTTTAGTCCTCACATTCCATGAGCAATGTTTCTGACAAAGGGAGAAGAATTGCTGTTTTCTGGGTTGGAATCTATCCATCTTACACTTATCATTGGCTAGCTTTTGACCTTGAAGTAGTATTTTTTTTTTTAGCTCCTTACATCAAGTGGCTTCATGCCTTGTCTGGAGCGACTTCCATAAAAAAAAGGAGATTTTTTATTATTATTAATGGAAACTAATCAATAATTTCTGGTAAGTTGTTTAGAAAAAAAAAGAAAGAAAAAAACATTTTCATAAAAGTGAAACTTCTGACCGGGTGTTTTTGTGTTATCGCTGTTCAATGATATGTGGGGGAGGAGGTATGATCCTGAATAGGTTTCGGACCTTACACCCCCACCCCACCCATTTTTACCTGTGGAGGTTATTTAAAAGATAACATCTATCAAAACAATCCTCAGACTATTCCTGAACTACTGAAGAGGGCAATCACAGCCCAAATCGGAGCATTGCCAAGAGAGGAGTGTGTCAAGTGGTATTCACAATGTTGCATGTTGCGCTTATCATTCGTTTCAATCATCTGTGGGTTATTTAATGCCGAATAAAGTTGTCAAATGGAATTCTATAGGTAGAATAATTCTTTTATATTCCTAGAATACATTGCTCTTAGATAGAAATTTTACAGAGAGGGTACCGTCATTACTCCCAGAAAACACTACTCTTTGACAGCGGTAATCTTCTTTGTTCTCAACAAGATTGATCCTCAGCCACCACCTTCTAGTATCCATTTGGGATTAAAAAAAAAAAAAGAAAGAGAAATATGGTTTTGATCTATAAAGAATCAGATTGAATAATACAGTGGGGGATGAACTTATGAACTTATAGATACTAGGGCATGACGTGACCAGCCGATTGATTAGATCGAGCCTCTTTGATCTTCAGTTTAGCCAAAGTAAGGGTCGAAGTGGAGTGGTGCAAGTTACCTGACCACGGCTGCTTAACCACCAGGATCCGTCCTAAGGCATCATGGGTCGCCACCCACGGCTTACAGGTGACCTCGTTTTCGAGGGAGTGGGATACCCCTCTGCATGGGGTTGCTGTCAATGAATTTGGGGCCCCGCCAAAAGGGGAAGCTTATCATTGAACAGCAATAAAACAAAGACGAAAGTTTATTTGCACCAAATATGATTAGATTGCAGAAAGGATTGTGAATTTTATTAATGATTCCATGGGTTGCATTTTTGGGTGATCACAAAATTTTAAAGCTTAAAAATAAACACAAATCTTATTTTAACGTTCAATATTCACTGTAACTAATCGTTTTGCTTGCTTTGCTTTATGGCATACAAAAACATTTGCGTTATTTAATATGGAAACAATAGCTATACTTAAAATATACACTGAACAGAAAAGGTTGCTATTTTGCCGGGGGGGGGGGGTTGTAGGTTCATACATTTCCCAACAATATTTGAACATTATTTTTTGTTGCAACAGCGTTCATCCTGGTTGAGTTGAACTAACTTCTCTCTAACCTGCACCAAATCCCCGAACCATGGCGACCGATGCACAGCGATCCTGAGCAAGGTCACAGAGATGGTTAACCAATCGTAATTCCACTGTGGATCTGAGAGCTCTGCCAAGTCCTATCTGATGGTTGTCGCCTACATCCTCAACTACCAACTACTTATTCCACCAAGGTAGAGAGGTAAAGAGGATTATGTAGCAAATTATTTCCTCATCTGGACAACGAACTGCATGTCTGAACCATCGAAGATGGATGACAGAGACTTCAAGTTGAGACGTTGGCAGAGAAAAGCAGTCACAACATGGTTGGCCTACCGACAACAGAAGATGCGGTTGAGGCAGTCATCGTGAAAGACTTTAAACTTCCACCAATCAACCACCCTCATTGGCCATGTCTCACAACCATAGAGGAGGATAAACCAGACTGGTAGACACACCTCTTGGTTGATATTAAAATCTCCCGACGGCATCCCAACGATTGTTGGAGGCACAAAAAGGTGGATCTAATGACATCAACTCAACAATCAAGTTGGATGTAATTAGAAAAAAATAGCCAATTCCATAGTCTGCAACAGGTATCCATTACACCGTTGTGCATTTCAGAATTAGTGATATTTAAAATAACCATAACCCATTCATAAGATCAGCAGACAAAGTGCATTTTAATCGACGTGTTTCTCATGTGCTGAAGAGTTCACAGAGCATTTAACTAATCTTAAAATCAAGAAATTAAATAAAGATGGACTTAAATTAGGTACCCTAAACTAAAATGTTATTTTCATTATATCTAAAAACTTTTAATATAGCCACATTGATCTTTGTATAAAATAAACAATGGTATCAGATTTATTCAGGTAACTCAATATGACTGTTCAAAATTTGCTAGAAATTAGAAAATTTGATGCCTTGAGTGCCATTGGTCTAGAAGCCAATTTTCACAATGTATAATTAAAAATGCAGACTTTGAACAAGTGAAATATCTTTAAAAATATAATGTCATCTTGTGGTAAATGAAAATTAACTTAATGGAAGCAATAGTTATTAGATTAAACCAGTCTAAATATTGAGCAAAATCCCATTACCCCTTGAAAAGAAAAAAAAACTTGCAAAAATGACCGTGAAGCGCAAGTTTGACAGTTCATATAAGATTCATTTCAACAGTTAACACATTGAATCTTCTTAATATGATTCATAGCATATAAAAAATCAAGTTAGATTTTTCTTTTAATAGTAAATCAATAAAAAAAAATCAGATTTGGACCATGTAAAAACAGACAGAAACACAATTTGATAATAGACAAAAAATTTCTTTAGAAATATAATGGCCAAAAATGACGTTAATATTTTTATGACTTTATTTTCTGAAAACTCTCAAAATATATAATGCGGATTATTATTTAATGCATGTGAAAGGATATTCATTTACGAACAAAATGGTGGTATTTTGATGACTTAAAGTGCTTTGGTTTTTAAAATATGACTATTTTAGTAGAACAACTTTGAAATCCATGATTATCCCAACTGTTTTATGGTCGATGGGTATTGCTAGTGTTAGGGTTTATTATCATAGCGACCAGGGAAAAGATGAAGATGGCTGCTATCATCACAACCAGACTAGTTGTCCTCCTATTGTGAAATCACCCATGAACCGCACACAACAACAACCATGAATATCCATTGCACAGAACCAAATAGTATTTGAGCTGACAAATCAAACTTTGCTTCTGACTAGTCAATTTGTTATTGTTGTACTATGTTATTGGTAATATAATAACGTACTTCACTATAATCTTAGTCCCACCCAGACGACTAGTAACATGAAGCATTTTTAAATAATCACCTAAAAATTAAAAAAATCAACAAGGGGGATAACTAATGTTTTAAATTGAAGAATATAATAGAAGTTGTCTACCTTACAACTAAAATGTAATTTCTATTTTTGTATAAGTTTAAAATTGTGCAAACAAATAAAAATTAAAATGACTACACTGCATCCAGCTCAAATTACGTTTAATATTTCATCCAATAGTTCCCTTATATATATTTTTTAATTTTAACCATTATTTTCAAATCAATCCAATTTAATTTTAAAATGTTCTACATTGTTGATGTACAAAAAAGGAGAAAACCTAGTGATGTCCCAATAAAAATATTAAGCTCTTTGGTAATTGAACAATCTGCTCAAATTTTCTAAAAACCCTATACCTACTAATTTGATATTTTTTATTTAAAATTAATAAAATAATATATATATATATATATATATATATATATATAACTGGTTTTCTAAACTATTATTTATAATTATTGGTTTCAATATTGATTTTAATTCTATACTAAGTCTACTTAGGAGGCCATTGTCGCCTAACATATGCACCGTTCATTTGAGATATCTTACTCTTCATCATTATTATTCTTCTCTGTCTATATTTTTTACTTCATCCCACAAAGGCAGATGGTTCCCTTTTGCCTCCATATGTGGCTTCCCGGTGTTTTTCTAGCCTTACTTTTAGTGGGCGTAATGTCTCACCTTTGTATATTTTCACCCCAATTTATATCGAATGGCATACACACAGTTTGATGTTTTCTGTAGGAAAATTGACTCAAACAAGATGTTTTCGGAGAGCTGAGTCACTCCTGAATACTATCCTATGGATCATATACCCTCTGAGTTTTTTCAGACAAGCTCTTCATATATAGTAGACAGACTATGGTGATGTTGCTTTTATTAATAATAATAATTTTAATAATGAGTCACCATTTATCAAGGTCAAAAGTCCCTAGAGGATAAGGGTTAATGAGATGGATGGACTGTCATTTGACTGATTTAGAATATTATGAGAGGATTAAAAATGATGAATGGAATGAACAAAATTTGATTACTTCCGTGTACGGTTCATAACACGTATTTGTTGACATAAGATTCAAAGATGACCATGTTGTAGTCTGCAAGGAAGCAGTCCCAGTGTAATGTATTCCACAGATGAGAAGTTCTTGAAAAGAAACTTTGTTCATAGAAATTCCGTTTGATGTTAGGCACACGGAGGAAGAATGGATAGTAGCAAGACGTTTTTGCTTTGAATGTATTACAAGGAGCTCAGTCAAGCACCTTCCATGGAAATAATGAGTAGAGAAAGACTAGTAACGTCTTCTGTGAGAAAGAGGCTATAGTAAAGAGAACACAACATCTCCCACTATATTGCAAAGTCGCTTTTGTACTATGTCAAGTCAACAAATAGTGTTCTAGGCAACACCTCCCCAGATGTGGCAACAGGACTCCATCTTAAGACATATCTAACTCTTATATAGGTAGATTTCATCCAGATTTCTAGAAGTTGATATCATGCTCTCTCGGTAGTTGCTGTCGTTCTTAATCTGATTGGCCAGTTTGTTTTATAAGAAAAATAAAAAAGAATGAATTTGAAGGGCATTCATTCTATTTTCCTTGAGTTTTCAATAACTTTAATAAAACAAAAATATTCCCTCCAATATATATATAGATATATATAAAAATAAAACAATAAGGATGATACTGACAGACTCTATGTAAAAAAAAGGAAATAAGGGGAAAAGGGGACAGATAAGTATTACGGACTACATGAACGATGCGATAAAAGGACTCGAAAAATACTCAACCTGACGCTAGGCACACGGAGGAGGATGAGAAAGTTATTTTAAATTGTGTTCAAAAAATGAGTTCTTGTTGTGAACATCTTACAAGGAGGAACCAGAGATTTGCGGTCAGTTGAGCACCTTTCAATTTAATAAAATAAAAACATGCCCCCCACCCCCACCCCAAATATATATATAAAGTTTTGTGTTTTGTGTCTTAAAACAAATTGTTCTTTTGTTTCAGAAAACATCCACAGATTTGAGGTTTTTAAAATGTGTAAACCCACCTTCTCGTTGAGACACTCAACCAAGTCTCGCACATACCCCCTCATTTCCTGAAAGAACTTGAACCGTTCTTCAAGGATGCTAGAGTTTTTCTCAGCCTCTTCAATCTCTTTTTGAGTTTCCTCAAGGTTTATCACCAGAGTGTCACGTTCGTTGACGTGACTTCGACGCACCTCATCAATGGAATCCAGTCTGTATCAAGGGTGAAAGGTAAAAGAAAAAAAGGAAGAAAGAAAAACAGAAAACCGAAGAATTAATAAATTACTCATTGAAACGGTTACAAATAACGTCATTTTATCATTTTTTCCGATAAATTCAAATTTGATCAAAATATTTTTTTAAATAAAAAAAACATAAATCGTAAAATTATTAATTTATTTCATAATCAATTTAATAAATTTAAAATAAAACATTAAGTTAAAACAGACTAGTCAATCATTTAAGAATACATTATCAAAAAGAAAATGGCTGCAATACGTACAAGAAAGACATAAAAGTTCAATGTTTATATATGTTAAAAAGTTAATGCAAACGTTTACTTTGTTGCCATCCTATTCTAAATCTGTTTTACCTGTGAAATCTAAATCATAAAATGATCTTCCAATCAGCCATTAACGCTCCACCATCTCTCACATTCATCCTCATCACTTCCTCCCAGGTTTTCCTTAGTCTCCCCTGCTGCCTTAACTGTTCTACATCTACTAACCCAAGCGTTCTCATCCATTCTTTCATCATCATCATCTTAACATTTGTTTTACATGTGTTGGATGGCTTTTAGAAATCAACTTCCAAACTAACCCATCTCTGGCCAGGTCTTTATTTATCCTTCTTTATTTCAAATCCATCATTATCACTTACTCCCATATTTTCTGTAGCTTTCTAAACTACAACCATTGATCATCATTTTGGTTTTGGTAACATTCACTCTCAGACCTTTATTTCCATGTCTTTTCTCCAAGTCATTAATTTAACAAGTAAACCTTTCAGTGTTTCACAGTCAAGCACTTAATCAGCATAAAGCATCTCTCTAGCATTACCAGTTGATTCTTTCTTTTTAGCTAATTTTTATTTTATCAACTTGGGTGAATAGAGCTGTGTAAAAGAGGCTCAAAAATCGTTTAAATTATGCAAATAGCATCAGTGGTTCAAAAGTTATAAAAATTTAAAGTGCCAAAATTTGTTTTTCACTGGACATTTTTCTTTAATAATTCTTTAAAAAAGTGGCCCAAAATATGGACATTATCATTTCAAGAAATTCAGTAATTTCTCCATTTATTTATTTTTGACGCTATTCTTATGAAACTTGGTATTCTTATGTAAAATTATGTGCTCTTTCTGATTATGCAGTCAGATTTTATTTATCTCTTTACATTAAGCCATGAATTATAAATTAAATGTGTAAATTTCAAAGTTTTCAAACTGGAACGTTGTATCATACAGATTGTGAGGTATTTCAATACAGCTTTAATTTCTTTTAAGTCACTACATAGTGTCTGTAGAACAGTAACTCCACTATTACTATCTTTTTTAAAGAAAGTGTGTAATTCAAGCACAACACCATTTTTTTTAAAAGTATTACACTGCACTAAAATGATTCTTTCAAGGTTGCGACAGGTTAGTTGCAGTGTTTCACAGTAAGGTCCTGCATATATTTCCTCCATAATATACAGGAAAAAAAAGATTGGATAAAATTTGTAAGCTGAGAACTGTCACCCAGACCCTAATTCCGTGTGGCAACAGCCCCCCCCCCCCCCGAAAAACAAGAACATGGTTATATCTAATATTTAAGTAAAACCATTCCTGAATTGTCAAAATTAGACACACCAGCTCTAGAAAACTTTCATTTCAACCTAGTAGAGTAGAAAGTAGACCATAGGTTTACTTTCAGCAGCCTCGTAATTCTCGCTTCCCTTATTTTGTCCTTTAGTCCTCACATTCCATGAGCGATGTTTCTGACAAAAGGGGAAGAATTGCTGTTTTCTGGGTCAGAATCTATCCATCTAACACTTATCGTTGGCTAGTTTTTTTTTTTACCTTGAAGTAGTATTTTTTAGCTCCTTACATCAAGTGGCTTCATGCCTTGTCTGCAGCGATTTCCATTAAAAAAAAAAATGGTTGACGTCATTCAAACACTATCATATAAGAAAAAACATAAAAGTCTAAAATGAGCATTTTTTTCCCAATTTACAAGTTTTTTTGTATCGTGAAAAAACACGATAACAAAAAAATGTAATGCTTTACTTTATTTTATTTTTTACATTTGGCCGGACAGAGTCTATATTTATATAAGATAATAAAAATCAAACTAAAAATGAAAATTGAAAAGTATTGTGGTTTCTTAATTATTAATAATATTATTTGTCAATTAAAAATAAATGAGACCATTTCAAAGTAAAAGTAAGTTTGCGATCTTGAGAGAGAGAGAGAAAAAGAAAGTGAGAAAAGAGAGAGAGACAGACAGACAGACACAGAAAAAAGAAAGTGAGAAAAGAGAAAGAAAAGAAGGTGAGTGTTTGCTGTCTCTGCTTGCTGCTATTACAACTAGCTATCAGCCATGATGCCAGGGGAGGCATGTTTAAAAATGTTGTATTTTAAAATACAGCGTTCATATTTTTATTCAGAATTCGACAGAATATACGTTTTAAAGAAATTTGCAAAACATTAAAAATTATCAAATATTTACATATTATTTTTGCAATATAAATTTGCAAAACATTAAAAATTATCAAATATTTACATATTATTTTTGCAATATAAATTTGCAAAACATTAAAAATTATCAAATATTTACATATTATTTTTGCAATATAAATTTGCAAAACATTAAAAACTATCAAATATTTACATATACATCAAAATACTTCTGAAACTATCCTCTATATGGAACGTGATGATTTCCGTTGATATATCTTAGCAATTTCGAAATATTCTAACTTTTATCGGTTGTATCTTCGTTTCTGATAGTAATAAAAACCGAAATCATGTGGTTCTCAAACTATTTATCTATATTTAATTAGCCTGTGAAATTTTAAGAATATCCAATCAAATCAACCCTCTGTATTTTAATCGGAATGTAAGGTATGAAAAAAAAAATTTGAAAAAAAAACAGTTTCCTTTTCTAGTTTGTCAATTCTTAGCGTTTTTTCATTTTTAACTTGGAGTATAAAAATATTTAACGTATAAAGGCACATAGAATTAATATCATTGGAATGTTTATTTTATTCTCTTTCCATCCATATAATTGTTTTAAATATTGGACCACAATAGAGACATGACTTGTTTAAGCACATTAGGTGTGAAATTTGGCCGTTGTCCAACAAAAAGACATTATCGGCTTGTAATGCTAATCTCTTTCAGACAACCCATACAAAACTATCTGGACAATGCTTCTAGGACAAATTGAAAAGGAACTTTGTACAAACCCTGGTGTACTCCCACTCTAACATTAAAGCTGCCACTAAATGTGCTGTTAATTCTAAAACTTTATGCAATAATTTTTATTAGAACATAAGAAAATTAAATATTTCTAAAAAAAATTATTTTTTAAATATGCATTTACAAAATATTAATACATGACATAATGAGAAAGCAATTAGGTTTTCGCGTTGGTATTCACTCATTTTCTGAATGATATAATTATCTGGCAGAGTTGTTCTCACATAGAGTATGGAAAGTATGCATGCATGACATAACCACCCACACAGAGATTGACCAACCAAATGCATGCATTCCAACAAACGGTCAAATCTAGAACCTTCTACAAAGTTGTCTATAAAAGTACCGGTTTTGAAAGAAAAGAGATCTGCCTACACTGCAACACGAACCTATGACACCAAGGCAAATAATAAATTACTTAATCGCCCACTGAATTATTCCCCCTTAAGTGAACTTACCGTATAAATATATAAGACTACACACGTACCTGTAAACACATTCCCCAAGACTTTCTTTCCCAGAAATAAATATTGTTCAGCCTGTCAAGTGATGATCATTGTGCCTTTTTTCCTTCATGTTTGTAGTGCTTTAAACCATTTTTACAGGACCTGCAACAGGTTCATAATATTGAAGCACTCTTGGGGGTGTTGCATAATAATATCTAAATCCATTTTATTCCCGTGTGCATAGCATTAAACAAAACTCCGACCAATGTGGATAATAATGTACGTAATCGCCTACTGAATTATTTCCATTTAATTGCACTTTCCTTGTACACACAAACCACTACACATACACCTGCAAACACTTTCGTTCTCGCAAATAGATGCTGTTCGTTAATTTATGATCATTGTCCTTTTTTTATTTAGTTTTATGTTTGAGGTGTCTTAAACAAATTTTACAAAACCCTCATCAACTTCATTTCTTGACATGGAAAAAGGTGCACAAACTCATGAAATGACGTGATCTACTCATCACTCAAGACACCCACCTGTTACCGTTTATTTAAAACTGTATCAAGCTTCTATGATGTGACAACATTTAGAATTTGCATCATCGTCCAACACATGTCAGCATGTAAAACAGACATTAAAATGCATATGACGAAGAGTCTGGAACCCCTATGTTGCTCAGAACATGACCCCTTGGAAACAGTGCAGAGACATGCAATCAAGCGAATACCCTTCATAAGACACCTCTCATACTCTGAACGCCTTTTTTTCATGGGGTTGGATTCACTGAAGTTCCAATGTTTTAATTTCAATGTGTCTAACACACATCAACATGTCAACAAAGTAAGAAAACAGCAGAGCTCCACTGACTTTGAGAAAGATTTTGTCATGCTCGGAATCACTGAAGCATAAAATAACTGACTGAGATCATTAGAAAGAGGAAAGATCATATTTTGTTTACATACTAATTTCATATAATGTCAAAACATCCGAAGTATCATAAGTTAAATTTCATAGAATTTTCATTTTTTTAAACCCATTTTTGCAGAATAAACGGCCACTTGGAGATATACTTACTTAAACCAGATCCCTGTTAAGTGTGTGGTACAGCATTTTCAAGGAATCGGATATTCTATCATTTTTCTCTATCTCTCCTAAACACTAGCCCAGTCTAATAACACTAAACCAGTAATAACGATGAGGTCATAGGCATATCATATAAAATATAGATTTAAATAACTGACGCTAAACAGGTGTTCGTAAATGCATTAGTCAGAAATAACGAGTGCCGAGAAGTCAGCAAAAAAGAACAAACAGAAAAATAGTTTGAAAAGAAACAAGTGAACAAGACTAGGATAGAATATTGAGAGCATATATATAATTTTTTAAGTTTCTTTTATTTACAAAAGAGTCACAACTTATCAAGGCTAAAAGGCACTCGAAGATGGTTAATGAGATGAATTGATTGACAGTTGAATGATGAATATTATTATGAGAGGATTGAAAATAATGATTGAAATGGACAAAATTTGATTACTTATGAGCACGGTTTATGAAAAGTATTTGTTGACAATGAATTTGAAGATAACCATGTTAGTCTGCCGGGAAGCAATCTCGTCGTACTACTGTATGTGTGTGTGTGTCCAAAAATATACAGAAAAGTCAGAACTTCATCTTTTTAATTGATTGAAAAGTAGTCGTCTGTCCAGTAACAATTCCTTTTTTATTTGTATATTTCAGTAAAAGTCGGAACTTGATTTAGCTTTCTCCGTTCGTAGTCAGAACCGCTTACATCACGACTGCAAATCTCTAAATACCTATTCCCAAAAAGCACCTCTTTTAATGGGCCACATAAATGCTTGCAGAACAAATAATCGGACCAAATTTATTTAAATTCAAAAACAATTTGTCACTTCAGACCTAAAGTAACAAACAACCTGGTCAGATACCTACCGGAGACATCATTTCAGATTCTCAGAAATGGGCAACATTTCTTTGTTGATTAAGTTGCCGGCCGCCTCCACGACATAAGATCAGATATATTCGCCTTATCCAAGGTGTAGGCATGTTGTACTTACCAAATAAATAAACTTACTTACCGTTCCTTAAGTTTCTTTTGAATCAATTCTATGCTTAATTCACTAGAGCCTTTTGAAGTGAGAGAAAAGGGTTGAAAGTTTGATTTGACAGTTTCATTAATAAAAGCAGATTGATCAGCTGCATAGTTAGGATCCGATTTGTCCGTTGCAGGCAACGTGTACTTCGTTGGGAGTTCATCATCTCGAGATACCTATAGAAAAAATAAATAAAATAAAAAAGAAATATAAGATTATAAAATTTTTTTAATACACTTAAAAGACAATTTCTAAGCACGACTACTGTAGACCAAAGGAAGAGGTTACGAGGCATGTGTATACAGTGTGATGATGAAAGTGAAACCTGGCCAGTGAGGGTTGAGGATATGTGTTACATGGATGAAAATGATATGATGGATGTGTAATGTGAGTCATAAAGACAGGCTTAGATATGATGACCCCAGAGGAAGATTAAATTTAGAAAATATAGGTAGATGTGTGCAGAACAGGAGACTTTGTTGGTTTGGTCACGGTGAAAGAATGGATAAGAGTGCTTTGGTTAATAGATGTAGAACAGTTGGAGTAGTAGGGTCAGTTAGCAGAGGGAAGACCAAGGAAAACATGGAAGGAAGTGATAAGGAAGGATTTGAGAGAAAGAGGAATAATAAAAAACATTGCTAAAGATAGGTCACTTAAGAAGGCAATTTCTAAAAGTTGTCCAACGCATGCCATGATCTAAAATAGATGTTAAACCGATGATCTTGATTTTGACTACTATTCTTAATTTGGTTGCTATTTTCACGACTTTTTAGAAAATGTAACCTCCGACGGGGCAGCAAACGAGGCCTACAGGAAAACCAAAGGTTGATCAGCCTTTAACTGACTTAAACTTCGGCAGACAAATGGACCAAGGACTGCAAGTCTTCAACTAACATCATCTTAAATAAACACTAATTATCACAACAGGAAGCGATCTTACAATGGAAACTGACTAGAACTGAGCACCGAACTAACTGCTTCAATCGGAGAAATACGGCTGCTTATATTGAGCCCAAAATGTTATTGATTTGTCAGCAAAACTAATTATTTGCATAAACGAACGTGGCTCATTTCGCTGTCCTGGATGTCTGTCTACAATCGCTAGTGCAAAACAAATCTTTTGATAATCTAAATTCAAGTCAATCCTCATCTATAAAAATAACACACATTCTTTTCTGTTAACAATATCAACAATTATCTATCTCTCAGATTTTCAAAAGCTGGCCTACGGATAGAACTTTCATAACCTTGCTTTGTTTGATATTAAGATGGGCATATTCGCTGGTAGACATATTAGCTAATATATACATCGGCGATTAGGCAGGATGTTCTGTAAATGAAAAGGTCGGTAGAGTTCAAATGAGTAGCCTTCTTGTACAAGATAAAATAGTGGGAAAAAGATGTCGCTGATATTTAGTCGTATTTTACATGAGACATGATTACAAAGTGGTTGTTGATAGTAATCAGGAGTCTTGTGTGGAAGCTTGGATCGACAAAACGTATTTTAAGATGGTCTAACAAGCGTTAAAAGAACAAAGCATGGACTTATAAAATATGTATATCTGTATTTGTCCCCCACCCCCTCTTGATTTTGCAGGTCACTAGACGACTAAGTTGTGGCCGATTAAATAAATAATTCCTCTTCTTGTGACGTGTCGGGCAGCCCCACGGAGGGGGTGGGATCCCAGTATGAGTTGACCGTGAGCCTACGAAGGCTGATGGTACAATTACCACGCTAGTACGAATAGAGAGAAAGAAAACCTTAAAAATCTCTGGACGGAATTGAACAGCTGGCTTACAAAAGATAGGATAAAAACGAATTAACTTCTTAAAGTCGATATGAGAATGGCCACGAAGGAGGGGTTCTTGACAGCTGAACTCCGCGAGAGACTTATAGTGACGGTCAGCTGTTAAATCCAAAATCGGGTCAATTGGTTTTAAGTGGTCGTCCGAGAAAGATGGCTGCTGGTTAATTACTCTGTGGGACAGTCCTGATATCTCTCAGCTGTTGTCGAAATCAGACTCCATACAGAGAGATAAAAGTTATTGCCAAAAAAGAAATACTAGTACGAATTGAGTTATGTTTGATAACACGCGGCAGAAATAAACGGTCATAAAAGAGTTTGGCAGCTGTTGACGAAATTGCTTTTAGAGACCCGTGGAGAATGTAGATACAAATCTTTTCTCGGAGTGCCAAATTATAATTAGGTAGGGGCGGGGTATGTCCTGATAAAAAGCCAAGCGAAGAACAGCTACAGTCAGAGAGAAACAGAGACGTCAGTCAGTCAGTTACGAAGGTCAGTGACGAAAAGACTCGCTCTGTAATTTCCCCACCAAACCCGACATATCAGTTCGTGTATATGTTCTTTTCTCATTCCGAACTTAGAACAGATTTTCGCTGACAATGATCAAGATGCCCAGAATTATTAGCGCCTGTCGATCCGACTAACATACACAGTTAAACTTTGAGATTATCGAACGGCCTGGCTTTGTAAACAAACAAGTGTACATTATTTTTAATTATTTTTTTTTAAATAATTATTTTTTTCTAAGAAAACCAACCAAACAAAGTCGTTACGGACTTAATTCTTTCCATTCAACTGTTCTGCATGAAATGACCCTTCTCTTCACAGCGAGACAAGATTGCTGACCCAACCCGGTTGATTGCTCACTGATCTAAACAAACACAACGTGGGAGTGAGTAGTCGCTGGATCAGACATTTCAACATCGGCAACATGCATCAGAACGGCAACTTTTCCCGAGCAGTACTGGGTGACCAACCGAACCCAGTATGGCCGAACTGGTGACGTCACGAAAGCTGGAGGACAGGGGGGTACATTCTTTAAGATGTGTTGAATGAATTAATCGCAGAATTGATTTGATAAGTATGAGATGGTTTTGATTGCAGCTATGAAATTGGCTTCAGTCCTCGGAGGATAGCAACACACATGCAGTCATTCATACAATTAGACAAAATTTTATCTTTATTAAGAATTAATGGATGCTTAAAAAGCTGCGGGGAAAAAAAATTGGTTCCGTATAAAAACAAAAAAGAGAACGAGAAAGAAAAACAAATCATACCTGAAGAATATTGACAGCTTTTCGTATTTGTTGTTCTTCCCAGCCGCTTTCCAAATCACTTCCTTCTTGATCGCTGCCTGCAAATAACACAATTTGGGGTGTTAAATTGAAAAAAAATAGTCACAAAATTATATATACACTAGAAAAAAATGTGACCCATTGAGCTCTGATAAATGTGTTTGTAATTAAGAAAGAGGTATTTTTTAAAGCCAGTTTAATAGAAAACAATAAAAATTCAAAATTAGTCTCTTTCTGCTCGCAAGGGAATATCGGTACAGGTAGTAATTTAACCAATAGTTGGAGAGGAAAAAAAGATAAATAGGCATATACATTATATATATATCTTTTAAAAAAATGTTTTCCTCTCCAACAATTGGTTAAATTACTGCCTGTCCTGATATTCCCTTTTGTATATAATGGAAGATTCCATTTTTCCCTTTCTTCTTTCAATTGTTGAGAGAGAGAGGAGAGAGAGATTAATAGATAACATATAGAATAAATGCAGGGGATGAGAATTAAACAACACAAGACTGAGAGAGTGAAAGTGATAGATATAAGATTAGCAAGAGATGGGTCATTTGATGAGTTATTTACAGATTATGGTTAATTAGAACAATTAAAATGAAAGTTTTTTCAAACATAACTCAATCCCAAAACTGATGAACATTTTAGCATGTATGTTGTGTGATTAAAATATATAAGAAAAAAGTCTTAGGGAAACAAACACTGATTAATTAAGCTTCAGCATAATAATAGAAGATATATATACATATATCTTAAAGACGATTCCCCCTCCTCTCTTATATTTTTGATTAATAGTTTTAAAAAATCTGTTTCTTTCTTTAGGGCAAATATTAGTCCATGTTGTTTAAAACAAAAATGTTATTGTCAATCAATTTCATCAAGTTTAATAATTTAGTTCTGATCAATATTTTATTTTTCATTAGTCATAAATAGAGGAAGGTAAAGGAGCTGAGAGTCAGAAGTCCAGATACTGCTAGGCCACTGGGTACTAATTTTATAACAGACAAATATTTGGATATTCACCGATGAAAAAGAGAGAAAGGAAGTGTCCATTTGTCTTTTTCGCTTTCCTTCTCCCTTTTCTTTCGTTATGTTTGGCTAACAAGGGAAAAAGGAAGACAGAATGAATGCAGCTCTTTTTTTTAGCAACATTCGACTGAACTACAGAATTGATTTGGTGGCTCAAACGATTAGTATGCTATACTTAAAGGAAAAGGTTATGAGTTCTAACCCCCCCCCCCCCCGGCATAAGTATTTCTACTCTGATTTTGTTCTAAAATGAACTTAAACATTTCAAATTACAATATTAAGCAGATTGTTTAGTTTTACTTTCCCCTAATCTACGTAATTTACAGAAATTTGGACCCTGCGTGATGCTAGGTAATCTTGCTATATATATATATATATGAAAAATATTTGGTGTTGGAACGATTAATCGGAATAGGAATCGAAAAACAAATCAGAGTTTTTTGGAGTATCGGAATCGGTATCGAAAAGATTTCAACCTAATTTCCGATTCCAAAAACGATTCTTTTAATTTTTTGTTTAAAACTGAATTTTCCATTGCTGGTACTAATGATAAAATGATAAATAGTTTTTGTTTTTAAACTACCGGTAAAACTAAAATCTATAGATCATAATAACATCAAAATAAAATGTAAATAAATTTTACTTGTGTAAAATTTTTTTAAAAAACTGAAACTTTGCATAAATTTGCTTAGTAACCTTTAAATGAATGCAGTTGATTTACAAAGTTCCGAAAAATGTTTAAAAATTAAATAAAACATTTTTTGTCAAGAAAAATACTGACAAACATCATTGATAATTAAATTAAAAGTAAAATGTAAAAAATGTTTTCCAATTTTTTTTTTTTTATATGGTGGGCTTTTGTCCAGTTCCTCGGCATTGGCAAACGACCTTACAAGAAGTGGCCAAAAAGTGTAAAAACAAAAACCTTTTGAACATGAAGGGGTAAAACAGGAAGGGAGGGGATAAAAACAAAGAAAGTAATGTGGTGTTAACAAAAATGTACAGAAGCTCAATCGCGAGCAATGTTGATCTTCCCACTAGTATATATATATATACATACATATCTCTCAATTGGTCAGATTCTCACCATCAAACTTAAATAGCATTTCATCTGCCAAATCAATATTTGATTCTGCCTGGCCAGTAAATTATGGAATTTTTTACTCCGTGTTATCCACATAATGAAACAGGAATTCCAATCTATTTCATCACTTACATATTCTATCCAGCCCTACACTGTTTCCTACAAATGGCTAATTCAAAATGGCATATACACTAGCTGGGTACGTATTTATTCAGTTCTTTTGCTTTTACTTACAATACGATTACGTTTCAATGTTTACATTGAAATACTTATTATACATATGCTTATTTATTCGCAATTTTCTCATTTTTTTTAAATTTAATGTGTGACCAGAGATTTCGAAACCTAGATGCAAAGTATGCCAGGACTGAATAAGGATTTAGGACCACTTAATGAATATTCATTCCACAAACATACAAACTGACCAGCAACACTTTTTCACAGGGGAAGTAATGCGTGCACAGGGGGAAAATAACATTTTTCTCATCAGCATTTTTTAATATTCACACTTTTTTCCTACATAATATATAATATATTTTATCATTCTTTTCATAGTCATCCATCACCCATTTCATTATATTCGAGTTAAATTCGTTTAATCCTTCACACACTTTTACCCGGTCAGGGTCGACGGAACGAGAACAATGTACTCCTGTGGATTAAATAAAGGGTTCATTTAGAAATTCCACATAGGTTCTGAATTCATCAAAGATTCCCGCATTTAAAAATGAAAAAGGCCGGAGGTCACATTGGCTTAAACATTGTGAATATAACAACTAAGATGAGAATATTAAAAATAATACAAATGTTTCAGAGTTAAGTTGTAGAAAAGGCGTCAGAATTCCATAAAAAGTAGAAGTTCTCTCCAGTCTGGAAACTTACCATGCTCTGCTGCCAGAAATTCATCTTTTATCCTTTGTCTTTCTCTAGCCGCCCGATTGACAGCAAAATCTATTCTTCCTTCTTCATCATCTTCATCAGATTTGTCATGATCGTCATCCCTAAGGTAGAAATAAATGTAAACAAATTGGAATGTAATATTGAGATTGGAAGTCATGCAAAGACATTTTAAAACCCAATTCTATTAACCAATTCTATTCCTTTGCTAATGTAAAAAGAAAATTTTTTTTTTAATGGATCGACCATAATTGAGATTGATCCAAAGACAAAATGAAAAAATTGGTTCGGATATATTATGTAATCAATGAAATCGATTGGAAATACAATTTTTCTTGTTTAAGAACACAGACCGATATTTGCCATAATTGATTTGCGAGACAGAATTAAGTATCTACCTTGTATTAAAAAACTATTAACATCAAAGAAACGGAGAAGAGACTGACTCTAATCTATTTATATAAAGTTAGACATAGAGGTAAGTGGTCGTAATATTTATATTTAGTTTAATTTAGTTTCATGTACAGGGGTAAAAAGGAGGTAGAAGCCCTTCATGAAAATTCAGATACCTCTGACTTATTAAATAAAATCAGTTTATTCAAGAGTGGTGATATTAGCAGATAAATCTTAGTGAGTGAAGAGTCCTCCTACCGTCTGTTACGATCAAGTCAATTTCCCTGCTCGGCCACTTATAGAAGGGGGGGGGGGGTAAGGGTGTGCGTGGGCAACAGTGACTACGGCGTATTCTCACTTTTCATTACCCCCCCACTTGTTTCAAAGGAACATCCCGAAAAAGGGATAATAAAATGATAAAGAGGGATACGAGTAGTCATAGCATACAATATACTAATTCTCCGGCCAAACACGGCGGGAAATAAAAGGATTTTGAATAAGATGTTAGTTAGATAAAAGATTTTGAAGCGTTCGCTCGATCGAGAAACCCCTCTTACAAAAAACTTGGAGTCGCTTACTACCCGGATTTGAAGACGGAATCATCTTTTACTGTCTACTAACTTGGGATTTAATAAGGACCCGTGATATGTCGGAATATCCCTCAGCTAAGTAAAGAAACCCCTCTCGTCTCTCTCTCTCTCTATATATATACATATTTGCACATTGCCCAACAAACTTTTTTCCATTTATTTTAATATTGACACACACATCGCATCACATTTCGTTTAAACAATAATACGTCTCTCCAATCTTTCGAGCACCACATTTCTGAAATAAAACTTTTTTCAGTTTTATATCTATATATCATTGTTTGCGTTTTTCTTTCATCGTGTATTGTATTTCATGTTTTTTCCTTATCAGTTTTTGCCAGACAGACAACTCCTCTAGCCAACAAAACATCATTAGCTGGACTCACGAAGGTGCAAAAAAGACCAAAAATATAAATATCTTTAGTCACGAATACGGGTCGTGACACCGTCTATGAAATATTACTAAGCAAAATGAAAATATTGGTTTGGATACAACATGTAATCGATGAACTCGATTGGAAATACATTTTTCTTTTTTAAGAATATATTTGCCATAATTGATTTGCAAAACAGAATTAAGTATCTACTTTGTATTAAAAAAAAACTATTTATTTGCCAGGGATCCAGTGAAGTAATTTCAGTTTTTAATTTTTATTTGTTTTAAACTTATACAGAAAAAGAAATAAAAAATGTTAGTTGTAAGGTAGACAACTCCTATTATATTCAAGGTAAAATGTTATCCCCCTTGCTGATTTTTATTTTTAAGTCATTATTTAAAATGTTTCATATTAGCAGTCATCTGGGACTGACCAAGTAATTTTTCAAATAAATTGTGGTGAAGTAGGTTATTTTATTGCCAATAACAGTACAACAATAACAAATGAGATTTCGCTCGTCAGAAGCAAAGTTCGTTTTGTCAGCTTAAATATTATTTGGGCCTGACTTTGAAAATCTGACAAGATAAATTTATATGTTAGATGTATTATTCACCGCCACATTCCTTCTTCTGCATTTATGTGATGTGGAAATACACACACCACCAAACACTCGATAACGTGATAAACTGTTATAAAACTGCCGTGAAATAAATTTTAAAATAAATTGAACGAATCGGAAGTAACCCAAACTCGTTACTACATGTTAGCGTTGTTCGATTGCTATTAAAGATTCACCTGATTAAAATCAACGTCAATTCACAGAATGAAACAAAAAATAGAATCTTTCATATTCATAGAAATGAATATGTATTTCAAATATGCCACTGATTTAGGTTTAATTTCCAGCACCAAAAAACAAATATTTTACTGCATATCAAACTGTGACCAGTCTATACATAATGTCTACATTTCATTCTTCATCACAAATAAAAAATGGATCGATCATAGTCAGAGGCGACCAGAAGGCCCCTTTTTTTGTTGGCTACTATATGGAGATGTAGGGGAGGGTGTCACTTCTTTCCTAGGATTGCTCCACTTACCCTTGATCCTCACCTAATAATGCTGAGTGTTTAGTAAGGGGGCATCAAATATCATTTTTTAAGTCTTTGGTACGACTCGACCAAAGATCGAACCCCAGTCTACCGGCTTATTAGTGAACACTGACAATTGTGCCAAATGGTCGAGTATTTTAAGATTGAAATGGATGAAATCAGAAATAATGGTAAAAAATATAAGAAAGAAAAAGAAATTAAGAGAATATCTTATTTGTATACTATCAGGACCCTTGTCCTCGGCGTTACCCGAAGAATTGAGGAAACCAAGAATCGCAAATTCCTGAAGAACATTGACTGGAAAGACTCTTTTAAGCCAAAGTGCTAATTTTCTATCCACGATCTAAAAAAAAAATACCTAAATAAAACTGAGTAATAAAATGAATGGCTATTCAATGAATTAAAAAATAATAATAACGAATAGTGAATTAATGAGATGTACCTTTTCAAATCAATATGCAAATTAGGCAGAGTATGTTGATTCTGTGTACATGCTGAGTATATTATAAAATTGAAATTCTTCTATTTTGTAAATGAAATTAGGGTTTTAATGTTCCGGTTTGTGACATAAATGGTGCAAATTAATAGAGATTAACATTGCATTTTCTGTGCAATGATGATTTTTTTAAATGTTGATTTAAGAAGGTGCTTAAAAGGGGGAGGATGTCCAAAGATGCTTAACTAACAAACAAAATATGAAATACTAAAACCAAAAATTATTGTACACACAGCAGTTTTTTTTTTACATTTATGTTATAGATATTAACAACACCCACATTAAAGTTCAAACATTTTTTCTCTTCTGCTTAGCTTATGGCCAGAAACCGAGAACTCTCAGTAATGGTCGAAAATCACTCAAAATGGAAGGCAGATCATACTTGAAGATCTTAAAATATTCTGTCGGAGGATGGGAAAGTTTACCTGACAAGTCTAGAGTTAGTGGCCTCAGCTGCGGCTCCTGCTTCATCGATGGGAATGAAATCAACCATCTCCCGAGCCATTTGACGACTTTTACGAATCATATGGATCATGGTAGCATCCGGAATTTCACCCTCTAGCAAAGAGAAAGAGAGAATGAAAATCAATTTTAACGTTTTATTTCTTATGACAAATCAACAAATATAACATGAGTAAAAAAGAATGAAACCAATGGAGCCATTTTAAAGATGGGTCTGTTCAATCCGAGCATTCAGTAATGATCTTTCTTACAAACAGTCTGCTTCATCAACACCATCAGTTTAATATCTGTTTTACATGCTGGCATGCGTTAGACAGCTGTGAGAAATTCACCCCCCCCCAAACTAACCTATCTCTGACCAGGTCTTTATTTATCCTCCCTTTTATCAAATCCATCCTTATCACTTTGTTCCATATTTTCCTTGGCTTTCCCCTGCCAACTGACCTTGCTACCAACCCAAAACCTCTCATCCATATTTTAATCACAATCAGATTCAGTTTAACATCTGTTTTACATGTTGGCATGTATTCAACAGCTTTTAGAAATTGATTTCTAAACTAACTTTATCTGGCCAGGTCTTTAAATCAGTTCATAAAAGAGGTTATTCCAGAAGACTGTAAATTTAGTACAATTGTGAATTGTTACAAGTGTAAAGGGGAAACAATAGACAGTTGATGGATCAAGTTCTGAAAATGATTGAGAGAATAATTGAGCAGCAAATAAGTCAGATAAACATAGATGAAATAGTTTAATTTTACGCCTGGGCAAAGTACCACGGGTACTATATATATTCTGAACCAAATACAAGAGAAGTACCTTGATAGGAAGAAACCTGTATTTTGTTTTTGTGGACTTGGAGAAAGCTTTCATAGAAGGAGGGAATTTCATATGCTGCGTGCTGATGATTTAGTATTTGCTGGTGAAACAATGGAAAACCTACTTGTTAAGTTAAAAACTTGGAGTAATGCAATGAAAAGTAAAGGTTTGAGAGTGAATGTTACCAAGATCTAAGTGATGATCAGTGGTTCTCGTGTTGGAAATCTCCCAGAAAGTGGAAAGTTCCTGCTCAGCTTATGGAAAGGGAGTTGGGTGCAATTCAATTTTTTGTAATATTTTTAAGCATGGGGTATACAAGAAGTACATAAAATTACTGGTAGTAAGTTTGTGTGCAAAAAGTGTAAGATAATGAGATGGATGAGAATTCAGATGTAGAGAAAGTATAGTTGATGGCAACTATTGAGGTTGTTCAGAAGTTTAGGGAATTTCTGCCATTACTAACCAGCAAAGCGTTATCACTGTTGACCAAGGGAAGAGTCTATTAAGCATGTGTATGTATGCAGTGTGATGATATATGGAAGTAAAACCTGGTCAGTGATGGTTGGTTGGTTGGTTGGTTGTTTTATGGCATATCAACCATTTTGGGGTTATTTAATGCCAAATCCGGTCATTTTGGTAGAAGATTTTATGTTTCAAGTTCTTTATATCTTCAAATTCAAGGTGTTTGGTTTGATTGTTTTGTAAAGGAAAATTGTTGTTTTTGCAGAACATGATTGAGTTTTGCAAAGGGAAGAAAAAGGGGGGAAAAATAAATAAAAAAACATCCATGTTTGGTTTACGGCATAACAGTCATCTAGGGGTTATTTAATGCTGACTAAAGTCAAATGAAGTCCTAAGGTAGGTCAATTTATTTTATATTGTTGTTGAGAAAAAAATAAAATAAAATAAAATTTGAGATTAAATTTTTTTGAACGGTCCAACTTCTTTAATGAAGTCTAAGATTTTGGTCAGATTTGTGTCTTTAAACAGGTCCTTTAGATTTTTCGAGTTGTAATATTTCCTTCAGCTTTGTTGCAGATCCTGACAGTCTATTAATATGTTTGACTGTAAAAGGTTCTTGACATGATATACACATTGGGGACTCTTCACCTTTCAATAAATGTTTGTGGGTCATATATGTATGTCCTATACAGAGTTTGGCTACTATAACCTCTTCTCTTCTTGCCTTTCTGTAGCCTAAAGGCTACTCAGCAATAATTGGCCAAATCTTGTGTAATTTATTACTTTTGCATTCATCCCAAGATTCTTGCCATTTTTCTTTGATTAACCTGTTTATAGAACGTAGAAGATCAGTGTATGAAATCCTAGTATTGGTAGGAATCATGTTCAATGATTCTTTTGCTGCACTATCCGCTTTTTTGTTTTCACAAATGTCGATATGACTCGGTATCCAGCAAAATTTAATTTTACACTGTTTCTCGTTATAGATAGAAGTGATCTTATTTAAGATTTTTGTGATTAGAGGGTTATCCATTTTTTTGTTCTTCAGTGTTGTGAGCATTGATAGGGAGATGGAGAAGATGATGAATTTATTTGTTCTACTACTTTCTATTATTTTTAGAGCCGGGTATATGGCTGTAGCTTTTGCACTAAAAATTGATGCTTGGTCAGGTAGTCCACACTGCCATGTAATCTTATCCAAGATAGCAGCGCATCCAACTCCGTCTGCATCTTTAGAACCATCAGTGTAAATGTATTTGTATTCAGGGTGGTTTTCCAGGATCACTTGAAGTTCTTGGAAAGAAGATGGATGAGTATTTTTCTTGTTTAAGGTGTTTAGTGATAGGCTCACTTCTGGAGATCTGATGATCCAAGCTTCAGTTTCAGATAAAGTGGAAATGTCAATGTAGGAAAGTTGGATTTTAGATTCTTTTATAATGGGTTCCATTCTAAGGCCTAAAAAGTTTTATCATTTTTCTTTTTTATTCAAAAAAGGTTCTGAGTTTTGGGTTAAATATACAGTCGTATGCTGGGTTGTTTGGACATGATTTTAATCTTATTATGTATTGCAGGGCCAATTTTTCACTTCTAATCTGAAGGGGTACTTCGTGGGCTTCTGCATATAGGCTCTCGACTGGGGAGGTTCTGTATGCACCTAATACTAGCCTCACGCTTTCATGGTGGATGATATCAAGCTTTTTTAGATAGGACTTTCTGGCTAACCTATAAATAAGGCTGCCACAGTCCAGTATCGGGCAAATTTTAGTGCGGTAGATATGTAAGAGTGTTTGTCTATCAGCTTCCCCAGTCTGTGTGGTCAAGTCCGTGTAAGAGTTGTGTTGCTTTAGTACATTTGTTTTTCAGATATTTTATATGGGGAATAAAATTAAGTTTTTTATCAAATATCATACCCAGAAATTTGTACTCGTTGACGATTGGGATCTGTTCTCCTTCGATCTTAATGATGGGGTCATTATGTAACTTTGTCTGGGAGCAAAAGTGCACGCATTTTGTTTTAATTTTAGAGAAATTGAAACCGTTTTCTGTTGCCCATTTTGTTAATGTTAAATTGAAGTTGTCGTTCAATCATGTTTATATATTTAAATCTAAAGCAGATCATGAGGTCATCTACATAAAGGTCACCTTTAATCTCTGATGTTTCTGTTGTGATGTCTTTGAGGATATTATTAACTTTAATATTAAACAGGCTTACTGAGAGAATACTTCCCTGAGGAACCCCTGTCTCTTGCCATTTTTTTTATCTGAGAGTGTATTCCCCACTCTAACTTGAAAGGTTCTATTGTTTATGAAATTTCCTATTTCTTTTAGACCTAATTCTTTCAGGTCATTCATATACCATATTGCCATGTGGTATCGTAGGCTTTTTCAATATGAAAAAATATTGCAGTTACATGTTGCTTTTGGATAAAAGCCTCTCTTATGTAAGTTTCAAGCTGCACGAGGTTATCTATGGGGCTTATGTTTTTCCTAAAGCCAGATTGAAATTTGGATAGTAGGTTGTTTTTTTCCAGGTACTACAAGCCTTTTATCAATCATTCTTTCAAGTATAAGCAACTTGTTAGGGTTATAGGCCTGTAGTTTTTGGGGTTTGTGGTGTTGTCTTTAGGAATTTTTCCTTTTTCTTTGTCTGGGTCTGTTTTCATTGCTTTTGGAATGGGGATTACTATAGTTTGTTTCCACTGTGAGGGGATTTCACCTTTGTTCCATATGTCATTGTATATTTTTAGGAGGTAATTTAGAGATATTAAGGGTAAATTTTTCAAGAATTCATAATGAATCCCGTCTTGGCCTACAGATGAGTTATTCAAAGCTTCCTGAAGTTCTTTTATGGTAAAATTTTTGTTGTAGGCTATTTTATCATGAGTATTGAAGTTGATTTTTTCTTTTTCTTTATTTTGTCTGATTTTTTGGAAGTTAGGATTTTCCTTTTGATGGGAAGAGTTTTTAGCAAAGTTATCTGCAAGCATATTTGCAATTTCTTCCTTTGTAGTGGCTTCTATATTGTTTTGGTGAAATTGATTTAATGGGGTGTTAGAATATTTGCCTGAGATTTTTCGTATCATTTTCCAGATTGTTTTAATTTTAGTCCTGTTGTTGAGTTTGGATACAAAATTCTGCCAGGAATTTCTTTTTGATTCTTTAATATCTTTTTGTTTTTAAAACTGTTAAGGTTTTCTTTGGTTGGATTTAATTTTTTTAAATTTCAGAGCAGTACGGCATGTGCATATGGCAGTTTGGCATTTATGGTTGAACCAAGGTTTATTTTTGTTTGTTGGAGTTGGAAGTTTAAGATATGCTTTCTCCAGCAATTTCTAGAAGTGTTTTGGAGAAATATGTTATGTGGTCTTTGTTATTATTCGATTTGGGAGTGAGTTTATTTTGGCATAGAGATTTCTTCTCTTGTTTTGGAATTGGGATTTTCTAAAATTATTGGGAAATGGTCACTGCCACAGGTATCGCTGAGTACTTTCCAATTGAAATCTGGTCAAAACTTTGAAAAAAAAAAAAAAAAATCATAAAACTCACTTTTCAAGACTGCCTGTAACATTTTACGATCTTTTGGTGTTTCTTCGTCACTCTCCGGTTCTTCAGCAGCTACGGCCTCATCTCCATTCAGAGTACATAATTCTTCTCGAAGTTTCTATTGATGATAAAGTACCAAATGAAATTGATAATTTCAAATACAAACAATAAAATGAATTTTAAAGATCTAACATAATAAATGGTTTGTGAGTAGATCTGCAATTCACATATAGTAAATAGCTGTTACACATATTAAAATGTGATGTCTGTCATCATTATATGAACATTAGATGCAAATATACAAATAATATATATAATCTACATTTATTATCGCTACTATTTGAAATACTTGAAACCAAAATGTTAAATAATAAACATTTCATTCATAAGTTGGTTGTAAACACATTCCAAAAACTTTTGTATTTATTCATATAGATAAACATTAATATTTTGGTAATTTTGATAGCAATTTATTTATCTTTTAAATGAAACCGTAAAAAAATGAAAAGAAAGAGGAAACCAATTTGTATGAACGATGATTTGTATGTGCTCTTTTTTAAAAAACTTTTTTCATTGAATTTAAAAAACAATAAAAAAAATGTGGAGTGAGTCACCTCTCTCTGTGGTGTCGCTAACAGGAGAGAGAGGGAGTGAGGGTAAGAGTCAGTCTACCTTCTTCTTTTTTAACTCTTGCTTATGCCTTGTATATCTTTTTCTAGTTAGTTTAATTCAAATTACTTCTCCTGACAATAAATCAGCAAATATTTTATTAAATCAGTTTAATTAATTACTGTTAATATTGACAAAACTATTGCATATATATGGAAAAAATAGGACAATAAAATTACGAATGAATAACACCAAACAGTAATTTATTATGAACTGTTTTAAAAATAATTATGTAAATTAGGCAAGCAAAGAAGTGTCGTTGGGCCTTTCGTCTCTACCATATATACAGGATTTCAAAATACTATGTTGTATTATTGATTTAAATAACAGTAACCCATTTTGATGGTAATATAGGAGTGACAAATGAAAGAAGCTTTCACATTTATTCGTTTACTCTAGCAGGGCTACATGGTGTCACTCGGACTCATAATTTCCCTAACAAAATAAATAAATTCATAATATACTAGTTGTATTTATATATTCTTACATTGTAATTAAATCGAAATTAATACATAATTTTAAATACAAGCAAGTATAAATCTTTATCCGTAACACTTCAAATCTATCATTAATGGAGATTTGGTATCTAGACTCTCTTTTAATGCTTAATTCTGTTTACTATACTATTTCAGATTAATGTACTATCTTTCAATAGTATAATGGAGTATATGTTCGTTCATTGTGATACTATCCTCCCAGGCATTACCTCTTCCTTTGGGAGGTGGTTAGTTTACATCAACAAGAAATTGTCATAATCGGTTGTCCATTCACAAACTCATCACTTACATTATATATACTAGCAAAAATATGCGACCGGAGAGCATTTTTTGTGAGTTATTAATAATTTTGATAGAAAAACAAATAACGCAATTTAAAACAATAAATATAAACTCTTTATCTGTTATTTATTCAGTTTACTGACAGTTTTACATGCTGGCATGCGTTGGACGCGGACGGCTTTAAGAAATTGACTTCCAAACTAAACTATCTCTGGCCAGATTTTTATTTATCCCTCAGATTTATTTTTATCACTTTCTCCCATGTTTTCCATGGCTTTTCCTTGCGAACTGAGCCTGCTACCTCAACTGTTTTACATCTACTAACCCAAGAACTCTCATCCATTCTTTCAAAGTGGACATACCATCAAAGTCTTCTCTTCTGCACATATCTCCCTATACTGTCCAGATTTAATTTTCCTCTGAGGACATCAGATCTAAGTTTGTCTTTAAGACTCGCATTACACATCCATTGCATCATTTCTCTCCATGCAATGCATGTCCTCAAGCCTCGCTGGCCAGGTTTCACTTCCATATATCATCACAATGTATATACTTTCCTGATAAACTCTGTAAAAGTTTTCTATGCTGGAATAAGTATTTTCAGAAAGAAACTGACATGAAATAAAATATATTTGTGCCGATAGCATAATGTTAGGAAGAAACAAAATAATAGGTTAATTTGAATCAAGTATCGATACATCAGACGGATTGCTATTTGGGTCTCACTTTCTTGACTGGAGCAACTTTTATTTTTGTCCCATCTAGAGTACCCCCTTTTGGGGAAGTGGATATCCCTTACATAAAAAAAACTGTGTCTAATTTTTCCCTCGTACATAGGGACTTTTTTACCATTGGTCTGTATGCATTTGTGCCAAAACGGTTCAAGGATAAGTGGTGCAACTTACTTTGAGCTTTTCTTCTGTATTAACAGGGGCCACTTTGACAGGAACTGGGGGCGAAGGGGGTTTCGGAGCAGCTTCAATTTCTTCTTTCTTCCGCTCTTCCTTCTCTTTCAGACTTTCCTTTTTCAACTGCTTCGCTATCCGTTTACTGTGACTTGATTTTTTGATCTGGAATATTTCATCATCATCTGAAATTGAAAGAAAAAATCATTTGCCAAAGTTGGGGATTCTTTCAATTTTGAAGAAGGTTATTTTCAAAGTCATAACAAATTAGCATTCAATTCTATAATTATTTGAAATGCTTAGCAAAATTACACCTCATTAATTCACTAGTCACCTTTTCCAATTCAATGACTGTTTTCATGTTATCATTACACAAAGTTCAATATATGCATATTTTTTACATCATGGATAGGTAATTAGCATTTGGAGTGTGAAGCATTTTTCCCACTATTTTCAGCTAAACTTATTTCTGAGAGGTTGTGATCCAAACAAACAAAACACCCCCTCCCACACCAACAAAAACTGCAGCCAAGCAAACAAGTCAGTGACTATCACTTGCCCCTACCCCACATTGATTTCATTACAAAATTAAATTCTACCATAATGCATTTTGGTTAATTCATATACCAGTCATCCATTTCATTCTTTTCTTATATTGTGAATTAAAACCAAAGCCCTCCCTCTCCTTAAAATATATAGACAAAAAAGCATTATGGCAACAAATGTTGATTGACTCATCTTTAGTATAATAATAGATCTACAAAAATTAGTTCTTTTAGCCAATTACACAACAGGGTTATGCGATTTGCAAATTTCATACTGAAAGTTTTGTTTTTTTACTTTTCCGGTTTGTGTTACATTAATATCGTGGGATCAGCAAAAAATTCAAGGTTGGGGTTAGGAGTTTCTTGGGTTATTCTACTTCCTAGACAATGTATGGACACGGGTTCACTAGTTTACTATATAGCTACATCATAATTTTCATTTTTAGCACTGTTTTATTGAATTTTTGAAATTTTATTTGAAAAAATCTTACCACTTTTTAATAAATTAATAAAAAAGTAACAATTATTTCACAACAAACAAAAAAATATCAAAGGAGCATACAGTTAATTTATTTTAAATTCTGAACTTCAGGCTAACTATTTTCGTTGTTTTCTGCTGTTTGAGTATAACCTTCCATAGGAAGACGTTTAACTACATGAAGGCTGATTGGGATGGTTTTCGCAGTTTCATATGTGACGTTCCATGGGGGTCCTATCTTTGGTATGTCTACGAATGCTGCTGCTAAGGAGGTTATTGACTGACACCGTCATTCCTCATCGTAAGTTTCAACCAAACCTCATTCTCCTCCCTGGTTTTCATCTGTCGTAACCATTACTTTTTAATCAGTATCATCAGGTTGGTTCTGAGAATTCTAGACAATCCTACAGAAGAGCTAGCAATGCCTGCAAGAGAGCAATCTCTGAGGCTAAGTCTAGCTACTCTCAAAGGATTTGTGACTATCTCATCTCAAAGGGTTGGGTCTCACGATTTTTAGTAAATCTACAATAGTGTTAATAGTGGCAAGTCTGTTATTCCTCCTCTTTTTAATGGTCTTCAGGTTATTTTATCTTCTAAGGATAAGGATTATCTCTTCGCTCGTCTTTTTGCTGACAATTCTTCTCTTGATAATTTTGGTGCTGTTCTTCCTGATTTTCCTTTGAAAACTGATAAGTCTCTTGATTCTGTCATTATCACTCCAAAGATGGTTGCTAAGGTTCTTTCTGATCTTGACAAGGCTTCCGGTCCTGATTCAATTCCTGTTGTCATTCTCAAGTGTTGTGCTCTTGAACCTTCTATCACCCCAAAAATTATTCAATCTCTGTTTGTCTAAATCCCGTTTCCCTTCTTGTCAGAAGGAGTCCTCTGTTGTCCCTATCTTTAAAAATGCTGGTGATCGGTCTGAGCCAACTAAGTAACGTTCGATTAGTCTCCTCTCCGTTATTAGCAAAGTTTTTGAAAGGTTGGTCAACAGCAAGCTTGTTCATTTTCTAGAAAATCTGGGCTTCTTTAATGATGTTCAGTATGGCTTTCGTTGTTTTCGTTCAACTGCTAATCTGTTAACTGTTGTAACTCAGCGGATCTGTCGGTTTATGGATAATTCAGGAGGGTAGAGCCATTGCGCTTGACATTTCAAAGGCGTTCGACAGAATGTGGCATTCTGGTCTCCTACACAAACTTCAAGGTTATGGTATTGGTGATGAGGTTCTTGACATTATTAGGTCTTTTCTTTCTGATCGAAGCTTACGAGTAACTTTGGACGGTCTCTCTTCATTATCTTTTCCTATCAATGCTGGTGTTCCTCAGGGCTCTATTCTAGGCCCAACACTGTTTCTTCTCTATATAAATGATCTTCCAGAGAATATTGTTCAGAAAATTAACATCTATGCTGATGATACCACTTTCTATTCTGGTGTTGTTTCTCACTCATCTCTTACCGATCAGTTGAAATATGTGGCTGATCTAGAAGTTGATCTGAGTTCAGTTGTGGATTGGAGTATGAAATGGCTTGTTTCGTTTAATCCTGGTAAGACCCAGCTTGTCTTTCAATCGTAGGTGTGTCCCTTTTCTTCCTGGATGGCTCTGCTCTTGAGGAGAAATCGACTCTGAAACTTCTTGGTCTTTCTCTTTCATCAAATTTTTCTTGGAGTTCATACATTAGATGCATTGCTCTTTCTGCTTCTCGGAAAGTCGGTTCTCTCTATCACTCCAAACACTTTCTCACACCTGAGACTATTCTCTATCTCTACAAATCTACTATCAAACCATGTATTGAGGACTGTTGTCATATTTGGGCTGGTGAATCTCTGTCTCATTTGAGGGTTCTTGATAACGTGCAGAAACGTATCTGTAATTTGATTGACCTCACCTTTTCTTCTTTTCTGCACCCTCCCTCTCACAGATGTGATGTTGCTAGTCTCAGTCTTTTCTATAAATACTATTATAGTATGTGTTCTTCAGAATTGTGTGATCTATTAGCAATACCCACCGACCATAAAACAGTTTGGATAATCACAGATTTCAAGTAGGTTCTACTAAAATAGTCATATTTTAAAAACCTTAGCACTTTAAGTCCTCAAAATACCACCATTTTGTTTGGAAATGAATATCCTTTCACATGCATTAATAAATAATAATCTACATTATATATATTTGAGGGTTTTCAGCAAATAAAGTCATAAAAATGTAAACACCATTTTCGGCCATTTATGTCACTTTTTTTTTTTTACCGCTCCTTCTAATAAAGATATCATACCATTCGTCTATGGTGAATTTCGTCATGAAATTTAGAAAGCAATCAGGAAAAATATCAATTCCAATTATTGTCAAGGTACGAAATTAATTGATCCATTATTTTTTTGTAATATTAAAAATAAACCTTCAACATGACGTGTATCGAACATTTAAAAAAATGTTTTTCTTACCCCAACGAGTAAATAAATTAATCTTTTATCTTTTTTTATGCATTCAAATTATAATTGTATGTTGTTTTGTCTTTCGGTAGTAGTAATTTTAAATTACCCTATCCGAAAAAATATTAAAAAAACAAAAAAAGCAAGACTAAAATAATTTTTAGTGCTTAAAAAACTTAATGCTGTTTGTGGTTCTTTTATAAGAAATACTGGTTTTCAAATGTACTCAACTTTCGAACTTCTAGTAGTAATAACTTTCTCATCGCCAATTAAAAAGAAAATAAGATTCTACCTCTTTTAGGCGATTACGTGTGAACACCTTTAAAGACTTGTCAGAAAAAAAACAAAAAAATAATTTAGAATTTAGAGTGGGGGGATCAGTTTCGCAAAGAAAAATGCACAGGATTTATTTCCCATAGAAAAAAAATTGATTAACTGACCTAAAACGCTAGAATGGCCCTGAATAGATTATTTTACATTAAATTTATATGTGAAACTAATCCCCACTCTAAAATAATTGTTTTTTCTTCTTTCTGCTAAGTTTTCAGGGTGTTGACAAGTAATTGTCCCTAGCCCTACCACTAACCCGAATTTTGAATGGCAAGCCCCCCCCCCCCATCCTCCTACTAAGACCCTATTAAAACTACACATAATCGTCTAAAAAAATAAAGAAAAAAGGAGACCCACCCCCTCAATAAAAACAAGAAAAACGCACAGGATTTATCTATGATAAAAAAAAATGGTTAATGCCCTAAAACGCTAGCATGGCCCTGAATAGGAGATTATTTTACATTAAATTTGTATGTGAAACTAATCCTCATTTTAATTTCTAAAATATTTGTTTTTGTTTCTTTCTGCCAAGTTTTTCAGGGTGCTCACATGTAATTGCCTAAAAAAAGTAGAATCTCATATTTTGGGAAGGCAAGGGGATGATTTAGCGGAAGGTGTTAATCTACAATAATACCAAAGAAATCTTGCAATATATTAATTTTCAAACAGTCCTAGTATTAGATTTTAGTTTCTTGTACATAAAATGTATTATAATTCAACTCTGAGTTCTCTAACTTCTTTTTTCAATGGATACACAGTATTTTTTAAGGTATTGCAGCATATTTATGTGCATTTAGTGCAGATTACTTGGAAACCATTAATTTCTGGAGATTTTCAGTGGCATATTTTGATTCCTTGTACAAAAATACACTTATATGACAAATTTCATTGCTTAATCTTGTGTTTTAACAAAGATATAACATTTTTACTAAAAAATTAGAGTAAAAAATGTGACGAAACGCATATGGTCTTAAAGAGGGAAAAATATCCAATCATGCGAGGTACAAAAATAGTCATAACTTCCTTATTTTTAGTCAGATTTAAAAATTTAAAAAGATTCTTTCTTAGATCATCAAGCTCTTTCTATATATGCCATTATTGAGATATTTTAAGCAATTTAAATTTTTTCATGCGCATTGCTAGATCTATTCCCTGCTTCTTTTGTTCCAGCTTATTTGACTCGTTTGTCTAGTGGTTTCCATCAATTCGCTGTTTTGATACGTCATTATAATACAGCTTCTTATTCCAGTAGCTTCTTTCCAATAACTGCAGGCTTGTGGAACTCTTCCTGCTGACTGTTTTCCTCCTACCTAAAGCCTTGGTCTTTTCAAGACTAAGGCCAATAGGCATCTCCTGTCTTTGCAATAATATTTTGTTCTTGTTAGCTCCTTACATCACATGGCTTCATGCCTTGTCTGGAGTGATTTCCATATTAAAAAAATTATAAAAAACCTCCTCCACCCCCCCCCCCCAAAAAAAAAGCTTGCCAAAATAAGGTGGTTAAAGAATTAGAAGATTCAAAATTTTATTCATGAAATCTTTGATAAAAATGTCATCATGATCATTGTTTTAAGTTTACTACTTAAATAAGGGAATGATTGAGTCACAAACTTCATTATCTCTTTATTGTAATAATGGCATAATTCAACGAGACGTAGAATAACGAATCATCATCTAACAAGAGAATAAATGGCTTTCTTAGAAAGAAAAAAATACTAAAAAAAATATTAAAATCGAGGTAGGAAAAAAAAAAAAATGAACAAATTTATGGCATTCATTTATATCCATTCCAAGAATTCAACATCAATAACAGGTGTACGATCATTTCTGAGACAAAATAGACTTTTATTTATACATCGAAGTAATATGGTTAGTTATGTGTAAGGGATGAAAAGAAGGAGGGGGGGAGGACTGAAAGAAAACAAACAGTATAGAAAAATGAGACTCAATCTCCAGATCATAAATCAATCATACTGTAGAAACTTTTACGATTTGCCAAAACTAAGAGTGGGTTGGTTGATAATTTAGGGGCTACGGTACCATTTGTACCAGATTTTATGCATACATGGGAATAGAACCTCATCTTTTTTGTTGAGTAAAAGACTCTTGTATTTAATAATGGATAAGGGTCCTCCCTACACAGTCTGCAATATATATCCAAGATCCTATAGGACCTAACCTGTTTAATTAATTGTCAATTAAGGGCATAAGAAGTATTATTATTCTTAAGATACCCGATATGGATAGAGAGACGTGAATTTTGAGAGGAGTTTAGTTCTAAAGGATTATGTGTGTCTAGAGATTCTATTTTTAATAGGGCCCACCATCGAACGTATATATACGACCTCGGATAAAGGAGAGCCTAATAGAGTTGACCTATGACTATTATTTATTACATTATCACGAGTACTACAAACATTACTATCATTAGCTCTATTGCCCTGTTGTATACCTAAACTGTACATTTGTAAATGGCGCTCTCATGAACCACTCATCAGACTGCATTAGAGCCTATTATTTGTTGGTCAACGTTAGGTACTCTGGAGTAAGAGATTTTAATTGTTTTTCTATTGAAGAACTTGTTATATCAGTGTGGGACCCTAAAGTTGTCTTCTAATATTTTGAAGACAATTCTAGGGATATCAGTTTAGACATTTTTACTAAAAGATAGATTAAACCAAATGCAAGTCTGTCTCCTCTTCTTCCGGTTAGATTTGGTCTGATTATGATATTTACATCTTGATGTTGCGAGTTTCTAATTTGTTTGCTATTCACATGATTTATACCTAAAACATACCTAGGTCCATCTGCCATATTGTGGATAATGATATTGGTCCAATTCCCACAAGTTTTTGTCTTTCTATTTCTACCTTTAGGGTGTTCAGGTGAATTTAGTATGATCATACCCTGAATTTCTTAATGCAATGTTGTAATATTGAAAGTTTTATTAAACATCTGTCTGTTAGAAGAGATTCTAGAAATTACCATAGCAACATTAGATACTATGAAATTCAGAATCGAGATATATATATATATATGAAATGGCCTATAGTATAGAACACCATGATCAGAATGTTATTCTATGTATTTTCAAATATAGTTGATTTAATTTCCCTCCAAAATCTCTGAAACATTTGTCAATCGACTTCCAATCGTGCCATGAAGTGGTCTGTAGTATAAGACATTATGAACTGGACACAAAACTTTTCGCAAAATTTCATGTTGCAGAAATTAGTTTTTTTTACATTTACTTTTAACATTGCTAAAACCAAGTTTCTCTCCTTTCACCACCAACGTTCAGATCCTTGTTTTGCTCTCGTTGAAATGAATGACTCTCTCATTGTTTTGAAGCTCCTAGTCCCAACTTTCATCCCTATGTAAAATGGAAGACTTTGAGTGCATAGAGATGGATGAAAACTCAGATGTGAAGAAAGTATATTTGGATAGCAAGGCTATTGAGATTGTCCAGAAGTTTTGTTACCTTGGTGATATCATTGGAGCACAGGGAGGAGCTGGTGCGATTGCAAGAGTTAGGAGTGGACGAAGTTCAAGGAATTTCTGCCATTACTAACCAATTCTGTAATGTTGTTGAAATACTTCTACGCAATACATTTCTTTTACGCTAACCTAATCTAAGCCTTTTATGGTAAATGAAAATGGTATCAAAAAAATTATGTAAAAGTTGGAACTTGATCTTTCTAATTGATTGAAAAATAGTTTTCTGGCAAGTAACAGCACCTGTTTTATTGTATAGTTCGCCAAAAGTCGGAACATGATTAGACTTTTTCCGCTCGTAGTCGGAACTGCTTATGTCATTACCAAAAATCTATGGATACCTATTCCTAAGAAGTACCCCCCCCCACAAAAAAATGACCTTCATTAACCCAAGCACTAACCCTAAGTTGAAGTGACAAACTTCGTCAATCCTACTTTGACAGAAGCATTTGAGTCAATATTGTTACACATTTCTGAGTGCTACATTGTTCCACTGACATTTAAAAAATAAATTTTGATCAGGAACATTAACTTGACAAGAAACATTTTAGGCAAATAAAAGGAAACGCAACAATGTAAACATTTTTTCTTTCTTTTTTCGTTTCTAAAACTCGGTTTTCATTTTGTGTTGTTGCCTTTCGACTGTTTTGTAACTCGTTACAATTTATTTATTTTTTGGGTAAGAGTCCAGAATAATTAACAGTCTAGAACTCATAAAAACAACAAATAATTTATAGCAAACGCAATAAAATTGAATTCGATACACGAAAAGTAACAATGGCAGCTGAGATTATCACTTAACTTTGGCTGAAAAGATAGTCAAAAAAATAATATACTTCTTCTCCTACCACAAAGTCTCGGTTAGCAAGTCCGCCAACAAAATTCATCGTAAAACCACACGTAATCGCCTAAGTTTACTGAAGTTAAGCAATCATTTCAGTGCCGCCATTGTTGTTTTCTGTGTGTCGATAAGACATCTGGGGAATGTTTTACAATAGCCCTAAAGCTCGCGAGTCGGGTTGAAAAAAAGTTGTAGAACGTAGTCAAAAAAATGAATATGCAACAAATAAATGCAACGTACGTAGAGACCGGAGATTTTCCTAGTTTTCTATTCCATTTGTTTGTATGTTTACGTATGGTAAATGGGTTTTTATTAGACATGAAAAAAAAAAAAACAACATTTTAATGTCTTCGTATTTAAAAAACAAAATGGCGTCATTAGTTTTTGCTATCGGTGTCACGTGTGTGTGTGTTTTTTTTTTACTGGGACTCATAATCAAAGCGGCGTTTTTTGGGGGGGGTTTGCATTTTTGAAATTTAATTTTATGAAACAAACATTTTAACGATCATTTTGATCACCGAATGAGCGCGCATGTCGTTACGTCATTGGGGGTGGGTGGGGGAACATTTCCCCGTATTTCTTGTTACTGCGAAGACGTGGAAAAATGACGCAAGCTCAAATTATACATCGTGCTTTCAGCGAATTGACCCTAATATCTATAGGGGTACGTTTCAGTAATGACATTGACGAGACAATTACATTTGCCAGAAGTGTGGGCATTATAGGTCAGAAGATGAAATGCTGCAAATGTGCACGTCTGATGACGACCATGAAATACCCTAGAGGGCTGGACGACTACATGTGGTTCTGTGCTAAATGCCGGACCCTAGCTAGCATTCGCAAAGGTATTTGTTTTACAAATTTTATTTTTGTATTTCTGGGTATTCCCTATTGCAAACGTGTGTACGTTTTCTGCCAACTAATACACAATTTTTCGTTTGTAGGGTCGTTCTTTGCCAAGTCTAAGCTGCCTATGTGGAAGATTCTGGCACTGGTGTACACATGGTGTATGAGTGTTGGGTCGCATAGGAGCTTATCCTATAACCAAATTACCAGGGAAATGAACGTGTCGGCCAAGACGATTGTCGACTGGTTCCAATTTTGCAGGGATGTGTGTGTCACATATTTTCAGACGCATCCCTGCAAAATTGGAGGACCAGGGATGACCGTCGAGGTCGACGAATCTCTGTTTGCACGCCGAAAATACCACCGAGGCCGGCTGATCCGACAACAGTGGGTCTTCGGTGGTTACGAAAAGACAAGAAAATTAGGATTTTTAGTGCCGGTCGAAGACCGGTCTGCGGAAACGCTTCTTGGCCTTATAAAAAAATGGATACGGCCAGGGAGCATCATCGTCAGTGATGGTTGGCGCGGATATACAGGGCTAGAAAGCAATGGATACCAACACATCCGCGTCAACCATAAAGAACATTTTGTTGACCCATTGACCGGTGCATGCACCAATGCTGTCGAATCGATGTGGGCAAATGCCAAAGGGAAATTGAAGTCCATGCACGGGACCGTTAACGAAATGAGGGCCGACTACATGGCTGAATTTATGTGGTCGCAACGGTTCCGTGGCATGGACGACAGACTTTATCATTTTTGGCAGCAGGTGTGCACCATGTACACGGTGTGAGGAATACTGACATAAATAAAAAGCAACTGCTTTTATTACTTTTGTTTAAACTGTTGTTTTGCTTTGTTCTTTTGCTTGCCTGAAATATGAAAACTTGGGGTTTTGATTAGGGTTAGGGCTGGGTTTTGGTTAGGGTTAGGGCTGGGTTTTGGTTAGGGCTGGGTTTTGGTTAGGGCTGGGTTTAGGGTAGGGTTAGGGCTGGGTTAGGGCGGGGTTTAGGTTAGGGTTAGGGCTGGGTTTTGGTTAGGAGTAGGAATTTTTTAAAGAAACACGAAAAAAAACATTACGGTGTGACGAATGAAAATAATATGTAAATAAAAGCACACTGACATGTAAATAAAAAGAAAATTATTTTATTCCTTTTGCTTAAAATGTAGTTTTGTTTTGTTCTTCTGCTTGGCTAAAAAATGCAAAAATTGCGCTTTGACTATGAGTCCCAGTAAAAAATCAACCGAATCCAGAACGAGGCTGAAGTCTCGTTCTGGATTCGGTGTTTTCTATCGAAGCGGCCATTACTATTTTTTTTTTTTCACTTCACTTACGCTAAAACTATTAACTTATAGAAAATAGCACTTTTAACGGATTATAATCATTAATAACTGTCACAGTTAACTTGGAAATTCAGTTTTATCGGCTACGGTAACTTTTATTTGTTGTATATTTGTTTTTTCAGCGTTTTCGTTGTTGGGCTATTGTTAAAAATACCCGACATATGAAATAACATCTTAGTTTCCACACGTTAAACGTATACAGGTCGGTAGAGAATTTAATTCTACTGCGGTTGCTATATATTATTTGTTGTGTTTATTTTTTGTTTACGAGTTCGACTGCTAACTATTCTCTAAGCTACTTTACCTATTTTTCGTATTGTCAGCCGGACTTAGTCAGGGTTAGTGATAGGATTAAGGAAAGCATGTGTTTCTGAAGGACTTTTACCATTGACATTTTTTATACTAAGGTTTGATCAGGAATATTAACGAGACAATAGATTGTTCGAAACAATTACATTTTTAGGGGCCGTTAAAAGTAAATTCCACCTGTTATTTGTTGTCTTAGCTCCTCTAAACCAAAGTAAAACAAAAACATTTTCTCACGCGCACCTGTAGTATCAAAGAACCCAATTTGGAACATGTTAATTGCTAAATGTTAATTTGAAAAATAAATGATAGTCATTTTTTAAAGTGTTTAATGAATATTGAGTCAATGAGATAAATAACATTTTGATTGATAATTAATCAATTAGCAGCATACTAGACGTACTCGTGACCCGATGGGTCACAACCACAATTCTTTCTTGATTTCATTCGAAAAATCATAAACTGACATATCTGTTAAGATATTCTTCTTGCATAACTAAAAAGAAGTCTCTTACTTCTATATTATCGTTATGGATACTTCTAAATCTCGAAGAGTTAATTCAGTTCATCATTTTCAATCCTCCCATGATATTCTGCATCATTCAACTGACAATCAATCCATCTCATTAACCCTTATCCCTGGGTGATTTTAACCTTGATAAGTGGTGACTGATTAGTAAATATAATAAATAAAAAGACTTATTTTGCTATCTAATGTACATACGTGTTTGTGGTATGTTGAGACACACGTATGCTAGATGACAAAACAACACTTGAAAAAAAAAAGAGTCGCTCTTTCTCTAATTAAGAACTATTAGAATTAACATAGAGCGAGAAGGGACGAGATAAATAGTGTTTCGGTTAATTATAAATTACGGCTAATTAAAGTGGATTTTTTTCAAACATAGCTCAATCTCAGAACTAAAGAATATTTGCATTTATTTTGTGTTATTGAAGTATATAGGGGAAAGACGTAGGAAAACAAACGTTGATTAACTCACATTGAGTATAATAATAAATAATCAGCATTACGTATATACATAATAAATAGAAATTCAACTATATTTAAATATATATTTTGATAATCTTGAAGTCGAGCTTCTTTTTTTGTTGTTTCCATCTCAACTTACCATCTTCGCCATCAGCAAAACTAAGTAAACTCGGGATGTCGCGTTTCTTCTTGTATTTGATTTTCGGCTCGCTATCTCCGTTGTTAAATGGTTCCTTCGGAACCTCTTCCCTTTTCTCTTCTTCATTATTACCTTCATCGGAATCACTAGTCGCTATTTTCTTCCTGAAATTCCGACGAGGTTTCTTGAATGTAGAAGTCATTTTTACTTTAGTTTTTTCCCTGTTAACCTAAAGAAATTAGAATGCCGGGATAGATTTCGAGTACGAAACTACGGAATACAAATTTGAAAACGAAAATAAAAACAACAAAACAAAGAAATATTACACAAAACCATGATTAAACATATTACTTAAAATTAAACTATGAATTTTGATATTTCCAATAAGGCATGAAAATAATTGCTATCTTATTTTATTTACGTATTCAAAGTTATACGAATAGTTACTTCATAGAAATATATGGTTCCTGTCAGCCCGGTAACGTAAGCACCTGACCGGGTTACCTATGAAATAACCATAAAACTGGAGCCTTTCACCCTATGCTACCCCCACCCATCCAATAAATAAAATTCTACTTGTTTTAGGAAATTACATGTAAACAGTAACATTTTAAAGAAAAAACATTTTAGAATGGGGTATCACTTTCGCATATAAGTCAGCAGGCGGTAATGGTAACCCACTTCCAGACCAGATAGCGTTTTAACGTCATATAACCATTTTAAAGAGAGATCAATACATGGTCGCCATTAATCCAGGATTGACCTTATGGGGAAAAAGGTGTAGGAGCGCGGATCTTAGCTTAGTAAGATATTGTGTCTTAGAGAAAATGCTAAAATGCACGCTTACATTTAGATTGTGTAAAAAGATGTTTAAAAGAGTCAAAACAGATAAAACATGTATGAAAGTTGAATTAAGGATAAGTCATGCATATGGTTGAAGGAAGAATAAAACGTAGTTTAAAGGTAGCACAAAATATTTATATATTTACAAATTACAGAGCATTAAGTGTTCATTTCAAGTGTCCAGTTAGAGAAACGATAAGTGTTCATGCCTGTGATTTATGAAGATGTGTGTGAGGCTTGGCATTAGTACGTCGAAGTGTGTGGATGTGCGTGCGAGCGTAGAGTAAATAATTCGTGTAGGCATTTTTATGTGTATGTCTTTGTCAGAAGTGTGATGTTGTGTGCGTTGAAGAATGATAGGAGTGTAAGCCTTTGTGTATGTGTGTGTGTGTGTGTTAGTTGAAAGTAGTCGCTGTGCGTGCGTGCGTGAGTTGAAATGTCCAGCAGCCCCCCCCCCCAAGGCTGGAGGGGGGGGGGGTTAGTTTAAACGAAAACCCTGTTGCCGGCTTGCTGGAATGAGAAGTAAGAGGAAAAAGAAAAGAAAGAAGAGACAGGTTTTGTTACAAAGTCTGCTTTTATATTGTTTCACAGTGGTTTGTCCGACGTAGTTGAGAGCACCCCCACGTGATTAACATTTTTGGCTTTTTTGCACCTTTTGTTAGACTGTCTCTGGGAGATGAGTTTTATGGACCCAGGTTTAGCTTTTGTTGTTGAAGTGAATTCGGGTTGGTTTCTGTTTTTGTGCCCACGACGTTTGTTGATAAAATAGAGGATATCATCCGATAAAGGCATGGCTCACAGAGGCAGATGGGATGGGGATCCTGCTACCTGAGAACCTACAATGAATAGATGACCCAACCCATATGATTTGTGGCTGGATGGGCAGTCATTCTGGTGGAGTGACAAGGTGGGGGTCAGAGGCATGGCCAGTATTCATTCATAATATAGGCTCGTAAGAAAAAGTAAAAACAATTAATTATTTTAATGTATTAATGTTTTAATGTATTTTTATCAACAAAAAGGAAATTAGCTACCCCTCCCTCACACACACATTCAAAAGTGATCTTCAAGAACTTAAGAAAATGGCTAAGTTTAACAAAAAAGAAAACAGTTGGTTACATGTCCTTAAAAACGCTATATGGTCCGAAAATGGGTGATCGTTTTTGTTTAATTTGTTGCAGGGGTGATCGGTCTTACAAATAAGAGAGTAGACACAGCAAAGAAGAGAGGACAACTGTAAAAAAATCGTTGTATTTATTGCACCATGGGTACAAGAGAAGAAAAACTGGAGAAAGAGGATTAATGGTGATGTCTCTGGAAGTAGGAAGGACAGGAGTGATGTACCTGGACAGGAGTAAGGACGTTTCCAGAGTCTGGACAACAGTACAAGACTGGATCGACAGGAACGGAGAAACTAGAACCTAGACAGCATGGGATGACATCACACTGAGATTGCAGTGGACGTACTTGAGGTGTAATGAGATGCCTCAGATAGGTTCAGTCCATGTGGACGTGGCCAAGGGCTGGATCGACAGGAACAGGAGCTGCTGGAACAAGGAAGAGGAGCTGGAGCACTGGTTGCAGGAAAGGAGTTGGTGCAGACATTGCAGGAAGGAGCTGGAGCTGCAGGAAGGGAGCTGGTGCATGTGCTGCAGAAAGGGAGCTGAAGCAGAAATCACTGGAAGGAGCCGGAGTAGAAGCCGTTGAAAGAAGCTGGAGCAAGGACTGTTGGAAGGAGCCGGAGCAAGTGCTACAGGAATCAAAGCAGGAGCAGGAACTGGAGAGGCAGGTGGATGTTTCAGAGAACAGGTAGCAGCAAAGAATGTTTAGCTGGGGAAAGCCAACTTTTAGATGGGGGAAAGCCAACTTTTAGATGGGGGAAAGCCAACTTTTAGATGGGAGAAAGCCAACTTTTAGATGGGGGAAAGCCAACTTTTAGCTGGGGGAAAGCCAACTTTTAGATGGGGAAAGCCAACTTTTAGATGGGGAAAGCCAACTTTTAGATGGGAGAAAGCCAACTTTTAGATGGGGGAAAGCCAACTTTTAGATGGGAGAAAGCCAACTTTTAGATGGGGGAAAGCCAACTTTTAGATGGGAGAAAGCCAACTTTTAGATGGGGGAAAGCCAACTTTTAGATGGGAGAAAGCCAACTTTTAGATGGGGGAAAGCCAACTTTTAGCTGGGGGAAAGCCAACTTTTAGATGGGGGAAAGCCAACTTTTAGATGGGGAAAGCCAACTTTTAGATGGGGGAAAGCCAACTTTTAGATGGGGAAAGCCAACTTTTAGATGGGGGAAAGCCAACTTTTAGATGGGGAAAGCCAACTTTTAGATGGGAGAAAGCCAACTTTTAGATGGGGAAAGCCAACTTTTAGATGGGGGAAAGCCAACTTTTAGATGGGGAAAGCCAACTTTTAGATGGGGGAAAGCCAACTTTTAGATGGGGAAAGCCAACTTTTAGATGGGGGAAAGCCAACTTTTAGATGGGGAAAGCCAACTTTTAGATGGGGAAAGCCAACTTTTAGATGGGGGAAAGCCAACTTTTAGATGGGGGAAAGCCAACTTTTAGATGGGAGAAAGCCAACTTTTAGATGGGGGAAAGCCAACTTTTAGATGGAGGAAAGCCAACTTTTAGATGGGGGAACGCCAACTTTTAGATGGGAGAAAGCCAACTTTTAGATGGGAGAAAGCCAACTTTTAGATGGGAGAAAGCCAACTTTTAGATGGGGGAAAGCCAACTTTTAGATGGGAGAAAGCCAACTTTTAGATGGGGGAAAGCCAACTTTTAGATGGGAGAAAGCCAACTTTTAGATGAGAGAAAGCCGGGAACAAAGGGATAAGGATATGTGCATTGGTTTGTGTAACTTTTCTTTGGGACGTAATACAATTAACATAACTACCAAGCCGAATCACAAGTCACACGGATCAACAGAAAATAGTTCATTCATGTAAGCTGCCACAAATGAAAGTTAGATCGCATATAGTAGTTTTAGTCTTCCCTGAAAATGGCAGTTTAATTGCTGCTGCTGGTTTCCTCTTCTTCTTTTGAGCTCGACAGCCCCCCGGCTAGATTGGCCGAATGAAGCAAAAGCTGCCGAATGTATTACTGTAAAGCCGGTGATCCCATGAAATAAATCTGCTATTCTGCTAAAGCGTAACCGGAATGTTAGTTGACCATGTTTTCATAAATATCGGCCACTTCTTAGATGCTAGTATTTTGGCTTAGGGTGAGAAAGGAGTGTAGGAAGTTGAGATGTGTGGGCATTCGTGACTGGAGGAAAAACGCCCAAACTTGTATTTTTCCGTTAAGCAGCAGGAGCCAAGTAATTTTCCAGGGTGTTTGGGGACGTGGCTTATGCCTACGCTTTGAAGGAGGTGTGTTTGGATTTGTAATGTTTGTAAACAATAGGAGCAGTAGACAGACCACAAAAACTTTATATGCAAAAATGATCCCACACTTTAAAGTCTAAAATAATTTTTATGTTTTATCTCTTTTTACTACCAACTGTTATAGGCTGTTTTAAAAACAGTAGAATCTATTGGGGTGGGGATAGCATAGGGATCAACAGTAGGGAAGGTGTTGGTGTGGGGTTGCTATATACGCACCTGTTGTATTAAAGAACCAAATTAAAACATATTAAATTGCTAAATGTTTATTTGAAAAACAAACAACATTTTTATGAGTTTATTTCTTTTTTAGAAAGAAATGGCGAAAGCTCAATAGTAACTTTTAGCATGCAGCTTGTTCCTTAATCTTTAGTATAGAGGAGCAGTTAGAATAGATGAAGTGAAGGTGAGTGGATATGTTTTGTAGAGGTCGATGATGTTTGTGACTCCATGTTAAAAGCAATTAAATGAAATGTCCTTTTGTGGCAAAGAAGAAAGAGGAGACAACGTTATTGTTGAGTAATAAAAATACCTTTTTATTTAGGCCAAACTAGAAAGCAATTAAAAACAGACAATAGTAAACTTCAACAAATGTATGGCACGATGCTCAAGAGCTAATTTCTATGCAGCCAGTGATCTGGGGAAAGCCAGACAGAAGTCATCTGATTCGTATATTGATGTGTTGAGTTGCTACGTATATTAATGTGTTGAGTTGCTACAGATATTGATATGTTGAGTTGCTACAGATATTGATGTGTTGAGTTGCTGCGTATATTGATGTTAGGTTGCTACATATATTGATTTTAGGTTGCTACATATATTAATGTGTTGAGTCACTACATATATTGATGCGTTGAATCGCTACGTATATTGATGTGTTGAGTTGCTACGTATATTGATGTGTTGCATTGCTACTTATATTAATGTGTTGAGTTGATATGTATATTGATGTGTTGAGTTGCTACGTATATTAATGTGTTGAGTTGATATGTATATTAATGTGTTGAGTTGATATGTATATTGATGTGTTGAGTTGCTATGTATATTGATGTTAGATTGCTACGTATATTGATGTGTTGAGTTGCTACATATATTGATGTTAGGTTGCTACGTATATTAATGTGTTGAGTCACTACATATATTGATGTGTTGAGTTGCTACGTATATTGATGTGTTGAGTTGCTACGTATATTGATGTGTTGAGTTGCTATGTATATTGATGTTAGGTTGCTACAAATATAATTGTTAGGTTACTACGTATATTGATGTGTTGAGTTGCTACATATATTGATGTGTTGAGTTGCTATGTAGATTGATGTTAGGTTGCTACGTATGATGATGTTAGCTTGCTACGTATATTGATGTGTTGAGTTGCTATGTATATTGATGTGTTTAGTTGCTACGTATATTGATGTGTTGATTTGCTACATGTATTAATGTGCTGAGTTGCTACCTATATTGATGTTATGTTGCTACGTATATTGATGTTATGTTGCTACGTATATTGATGTGTTGAGTCGCTACGTATATTGATGTGTTGAGTTGCTACGCATATTGATGTGTTGAGTTGCTACGTATATTGATGTGTTGCATTGCTACATATATTGATGTGTTGAGTTGCTATGTATATTGATGTGTTGAGTTGCTATGTTCATTGATGTGTTGAGTCGCTACATATATTGACGTGTTGAATTACAACATATATTGATGTGTTGAGTTGCTACGTATATTGATGTGTTGAGTTGCTACATATATTTATGTGTTGAGTCGATACGTATATTGAGGTGGTGAGTCGATACGTATATTGAGGTGTGTAGGCGATACATATATTGATGTGTTCAGTTGCTATTTATATGTGTTCAGTTTTTACATATATTGATGTGTTCAGTTGCTACGTATCTTGATGCATTCAGTTGCTATGTATATTGATGCGTTAAGTTACTACGTATATTTATGTGTTGAGTAATTACGTTTATTGATATGTTCAATTGCTACGTATATTGATGCATTAAGTTGCTACGTATAATTAGATGTTGAGTTTCTATGTACATTGATGTGTTGAGTTTCTATGTACATTGATGTGTTAAGTTGCTACGTATATTTATGTGTTAAATTGCTACGTATATTGATTTGTTGAGTTTCTACTTATATTAATGTTAGGTGGCTAAATATATTGATTTGTTGAGGATCTACGTATAATGATGTGTTTAGTTGCTATGTATATTGATGTTAGGTTGCTACATATATTGATGCATTGAATTGCTATGTATATTGATGTTTTCAGTTTCTACAAATATTGATGTTAGGTAGCTACATATATTGGTGTGTTGAGTTGCTACGTATATTGATATTTTTATATGTTATGTATATTGATGTGTTGAGTAGCTATGTATATTGATGTGTTGAGTTGCTACGTATATTGATGTGTTGAGTTGCTACGTATATTGATGTGTTGAGTTGCTACGTATATTGATGTATGTAGTTGTGTAATGGACAGTCATTCCCACCGACATAAACGACAAAAAATAGCTTTTGGCTTGCATGAAAGCTTGGAAGAGAATTTTGCATAACGTCCAGATCAACTGATAAAAAGAAAAGAGAATGAAAACAGAACAAACTGGAGAGCAGCAGGGACGGCGGTTTATTGGTAGCAGATGGTCCCGGATATTTTTGGTTTTGGGCGTTGCTTTTTTACAAGCTATCTTGGGGTGATGATGGCAGATAAGATTGATCTGAAGCTTATAATAGAGTTTAGATGTTGACCCCAGTCAATTCATTATTGAATGGATTGAGAAGGCTGAGTTTGTGTGTTGGCTGTGCTTTGTAAAAAAGATGGAATACATAATCTTTATGAGTTTGACAGGCGGCGCCTTTGCATTGTACCAACAATTGGTTAATTGATTATGCGTCCATAAAGGAAGTTTTATTTACAACGTTTGCCCTGAACTCCTATGCGGTGTATTCACAGTTTGTAGCATGCCGATGCACTCAAGTTAAACTGTAGATGTTTTTTCTGGCGGACTTGTAGAAGCTTCTGTACCATTCGATGGTATGACAGATCGAGGCCTCAAAGCAGCCTTTGTCCATGGGTTGGCCGACCATGTCCGACAGCTCCTATGAGCTTCTTAAATTGTTTCAAAAGCAATAGAATTAACAACTTAAAAAAAACAACAACTTTTTTTAACATATTTCACCCCAAACAAGGTGTAACATAGGACCCCACTCGATCCTGCGTCACAAAACCAAATGTAACACAGGACCCCACACGCTTCTTTCACCCGTGGGTATCGTTGTCGGCCACTCACGCACAGGTGTTTGATATCCCGGTCGCGGTGCCGAGTAAAACAGATACCTCACTCTGCTCCGGTGTCACTGAACCACTTGTAACATAGGTGGTCCACTCGTGTCTCTATCTCTGTGCTCACACGTCTGGTTCTCTGCGCAGAAATCTTTCCAGACTGTGAACACACTCTTTGGGCCGATGATCGTCAATAGTGGCTGTAAAAAAGAAATGTGTCGAATCTCCTCCGGGTCAGATGATGATGAGTTCGTGATTCTGTGAAGGCAATGTTACACAAGCAGAACAAATCAACAATAGGAATAATTCAAGCAACTCAGCGGTTTCTTTTTGGTTGAAAATAATTATTAAAAACAATTAAAAGAAAGAATTGATTTTGCACTTGAATTTCAGAGTCTATTGTTTTGGCAAAATGTCCTTTGAGTTAACTAAACTAGTTCGTCGTCTCTCTGTGCGTGAAACTCCATTTATGATTGCAAGTTCTTAATAAAGTCATAAGTTGAACAAATCTTGTCTACTTAAAACGGTAGGGGGGGATCCTATGGCCCATGCCATCCAAACGAGAAAGCCAAACACGCGACCTTCTCGCCTGGCCGCTGCTGGGAAACTGTCCGTGTGACTGTCTTCTCGTTCTAAAACCAAAGTTCCTTTCTCTTCCCAAAAAGGCATATTGTCACACCTTCTTCCTTTCTTGGGAGTGGGTTGGGGTTGGGTGGTATTGAATTTCTCTCTCAAAAGGTAATTACTCTCTTTTTGTCTCGGAGTGGGAGTGGTACGACAATCGAAATTCATCGCTTAGGCTTTTTAGATATTATCTAGATAGAAAGTAATTATCCGTACCCCGCTGGAGAAAGGAGACTCTCGCCCTAATTAATGATGACAGCTTAGAGGGCTATCGCAAACTCCGGCCTCGCGCGCCCAACTATCATAGTACTGACACACGTATGTTTTTCGTTGGTGATAAAAAGATTTTGCCAAAACCTGATCCATCTGTTTAAACTCGGCCTGTGTAAGATTTAAATGCAATTGATAATCTCACATGGCTTTCTCAGACAGCCTGGCGCCCTAACCCAGTTTGTTTTGAATAGCTGATTCCGTGTAAATATATACTAGTCTCAATTCTCTACCTCAATTCTACGTAGGGCCTAATCATCACCAAGATGCATACTAGTGCGCCCTAAAAGTGCACGATCTCTGTCGGTTCTATTGGTCCTGTCACAAAGGCAGGCCGCCACTGTAGACGTAAGGGGTTACTGAGAATTAAGGTGTAGGTTTTGGGTGTCATCCTAAGTTGGGAGCTGTGTAGCAAGATGTCTGTTTACATTAGTTTTAAACCTCTGCATGTCGGTACAGTCGGGAAAACAGGGAGCAGGGAGGGAGTTCCAGAGGCCGGCAGCATGAGAAAAGAAGCTATTGGAGTAGAAGGCTTTCCGGCATCTGGGGACCTCTACAGTGAATGGAGAGATTTTGCTGATTGTCGAGTTGGTCTAGTGTATTTACGCCGAGGGGGCACCAGAGTAGCTAGTTCATCGAAGCACAATCCATTAAAGTATTTGTAAAACAAGCGCAAAGATGCAACATTGTGGCGATGGGACAGGGGCTGGAGCTTGGTTGATAATGAGGGACCTATTAAGTTGGTGACTCTTTTTTGGACCTTGTCTAAGAGGGAGAGACTAGTGGATGATGCATCAGTCCAGATGTGGCAACAATACTCCATGCATGGATGGATGGTGGCTTTGTAGAGATACAGAATAATGTCAGGTGTGAGGAGTTTACTAGCACGGTAGAGGGAGCCCACCTTCTTTGCTGCAGCCTTGGCAATGTCTTCAATCTATTTGTTCCAATTCATGTTGACTGTGAAGGTTAGGCCGAGGAGTTTGAATGTTTAATTCTCAGGTAAGGTGTTATTTGCCATAGCAATCGGTGGTTGAAGAGGTTTCTTGTAGTTTTTGAAGGAAAAGAGCTTTGTCTTTGCGGCATTAAAAGTTACCAACCATTTATGACCCCAATCCACTACAGCCTGGAGGTCATTTTTTAAGGATTTAGCCATTGCCCTGGATATGGTCACGTCCGTTTTGCCCACATGACAAGAGTAAAGAGTGGTCTCGTCAGCAAATATGCCTATCTCAGACTCGATGTCATCAGGGAGGTCGTTTATGAAAATCAGGAACAATAAAAGCCCAAAGATAGATCCCTGGCATACACCAGCATTTATGTCATGTTGCTTAGATGAACGGCCATCGAGGACAACCTGGATCTTTCTTTTGGTTAGGAAGGATCTAATTATATTAAATATTTGTCCAGTAATACCATATGAGCGTATTTTTAGGAGAATCCCTTTATGCCAGATCTTGTCAAAGGCCTTGGATATATCAAGCACTACTGCCCTAGCTTCACTTGCCTTGTCCAGTGTATGATATATGCGTTCAGAGATGATTGTTGGGATGTCAGCAGTAGATAATACTTGTCTAAATCCATACTGGTGGTCAGAGAGAAGTTTAGCATTAACTAAGTGCCGGACTGATTGATTGATTAAGGATTCAAAGATTTTAGAAAAGGTCGAGAGTAGGATGATTGGCCGGTAGTTTTGAGATCAGTTCTATCCCCAAAATTCTTAAAGACTGGTACCACAGAGGCAATTTTCCAGCTATCGGGGAAGCAAGATTCAGCTAGGCATTTATTGTAGAGTTTCGAGAGGACAGAGGCCAATTCTGCAGAGCATTTCCTTATTACTATTACAGGTATAAGATCAGACCCACAAGCTTTGGAGGTGTCAAAGTTTTTTATGATGTCTCTGACCTGGGATGGGGTGATGACCAGGTTTTCAAGTGTGACTTCGGTCCGCAATGGGAATTTAGGGAGGGAGTGGTTTTCTGAGTCCAAAGTGGAGTTTAAGCGAAACGCTGGGCAAGTAGTTCAGCCTTATCAGTTGCTGTGCAAACACTATCATTGTGGTTTGTTAGCAAGGGAATCGTTGATTGTCCATTGTTCACAACAGACGGAGAGCTCGGGACCCCCAAGATTGTAGATTTTCCAGAAATCGCGAGTACCTAGTTTCTGTGACTGAATGCGTTTTTTGGTTATCTCTGTATACCTTCTCTCTGCTTCACCTACCACTACTTTACACTTATTTCTTGACTCTATAAACTTCTGTCTATTCGCAGCTGACTTATGGAGGCCGAATTTACGGAATGCTTGCTGCCTCTCAGCAATGGCAGCTTCACATTTCGAGGTGAACCAGTAAGGAGAGTGGGACTTGCTGAAGAATCTTCGCATGAGGACATAGGCTTCAATGCCTGCTTTGATCCATTCGGTTAGCTCATTTGCACACTGATCAGCTGGTAGTGAGAAGGTTTCACCCCATGGGACGTCGCTGATGTGATCTCTGATGGACTCAAAACCAGCCTGCTCATAGTATCTCGTTGTTTTGAGCAACGGCTCATCAACTTTTGGACGAGTTTTTAGGGTGATATAAATCATTACCACAATGTGATCAGTGTTCCCGAGCAGACTATGGGCTTTTGTCACACAAGCCTTGGGTAGTGTGGTCAAGAACAGGTCTAGAAGTGAGGCTTTTGCGTTGCTCGGCATGACAGACGGAGAGCTTGGGACCCCCAATTGCAGAAAAGTGGTGCACGTTGTTACCGATGTGAAGGACTAGGCCACACTTCTCTGGATTGTCTAGGAAAAGGTTTAGGGGATGACAGCAATTGGGCGGCTTCTTACCCAGACAAGATGTGAACTTGGCGCTGCCAACTGTAAGAATAGCTGTGAATGGGTAAGAATGCCTGGCACGAGTTGATTGTGGGTGTTCCTGCACCATAGTGCGCAAAAAAATGTGCCGGATGTGGTGAAAACAGACCAACGTAGTATCTCTGTTGTAGGAGTTTCACCATGTGGGACGTTCTGCTCCCGACTCCAAAAGATGGCGAAAAAGTGTCCAGGACCAACTACAAGTGGAAGAGCATCAAGTTAAAAACAGAATACCTGAACAGAAGACGGACAACACTCTCCATCCTTGGCATCGCGTAATATAAATAGGCAGAGCAACTTGGCGCAGTAATGAGCCAATATGGAGACGCTGAGGCAGACGTCCCAGTCAGAGGTTTTATTTACTCCTCCCCAGGAGTTAGGCACAAGGCCAGTTTTATCTTACTCCCACAAGTAAGATATGACCCAAGATCGGGTCGGGAAAGTGGGGTTTGAAAAGCCAGCGCCCGAGAAAGTGAGCACTCTGACCATTAAAAATTGCCTGGGCAGCCCCGTCGGCATTCCCCGGTAGAGGCGCCTCAGACAGTAAGCAATAAACTTACTCCTCCCCAAAGAGGGGAGGCAAAGCCTGGGAGGGTGGACCTCCTAGAACTGCACAGGACAGACCCGGCGTAAGTCAATCAAGCGCCCCGAAGGACAAGACAATACCAGTCAGAGGTTCAAGGGGTGTAATGATGGGAGACTACACCCTGCACATGCAGCTTGACAGGGACGGCTTTAACAAAATATCTGCTCTGCTCAGGTATGGAACATGGAGGGAAGACGAACACACTGCTGGCATTCTCAGCAGCAGGGGCGCATGGCCAAATTCTGCTGTAAAAGAACAAAAGCCCCCGTTGCAGTCACGGAACCATCAAAGAGGGGAAAAACTCCAACAAGGGATATGGAACACAATGGTTCAGAAAAATACCAAAAAGCACACAGAATCAACTTCCAACCCTACCCCTAAGCACAAACTAGCGATGACTCAGAAAAGAAGGCTCCTGCTGTCTTTACAGCAGGAGTTACAACAGCCTTAACCTAACCGCAGCAATCAACTTTAACAAAGGTGGAAATGTTAAATAGGACGGCTGCAGTCAAACGCAAGTTGCTGGTTCACTTTTCAGAGTCGGGTGGGGGGGGGGTGAGATGAAACTGTGACAGACAGAAGACAAAGCAAAGGAACCGCAGAAGAAGACAAAGAAAAAGAAAGAGGCCAACCCCACTCACCTCCAGAAGGACCAAAAGATCCCCCAAACCCCAACCCCCACCAGCTGAACGCTTGATATCTACACCCAACCCACACCCCCCACCCCCACTACAACCCCCTCAGCCTTACTTCGCTCTCAGGCTCAACCGGTAGCCTTCCTAAAGAGAAGCCCTTTCCATTGAGTCTCATTTTTCTGATGACATCACAGTGGTTGGTGCTAGCCGGCGCCTAACGAGATTTCGAAATATCTGAAATGAACTATTTTCAGGGGATCAATAGAGGTTGTCCGATGATTTTTCATGTTGACTCTCATGATCAGGATGACAGTATTGAAAGAAAATAGAAATAATGCTTGTCTGGAGCACTTTAAATTCTCTGTCAAATAATTTTAAGTAAGAAAAATAATGTGTAGAATTTGGTATATTTTCTGATTGGCTAAGCGGTGACAGGGCAAATTAATCCACCGTTTTAACTTGTTTTTTGCGGATTTTTTAAATATTTATTAACAAATAATAAAATCCAACTCTTTATTAAAATGTTGCCACTCGGACTTAGGGTTATTGAAAGAGTTAAGGGAGGGTATATTTTTGTAAGAAACAAATAATAAAATTAAACAATGTTTATTAAAAATTAAATTGAAATATATTTAAAATTAAACATGATGTATCCAATATATAATATTGCCGAAGTAATTGTCTTTAAAATACACTTTAATTTGCACAAAACACAGAAAAAAAATCAATATTTTCAAAATAAAAAAGAAATCAGACAGTAAATTAATACAGTGGATTAATTTACCCTGTCGTCCTTTGTAAATCAGAAAAAAATAGTCGATAAAATTTGGCAGCCATTTTGGGAGCAAACGGCTTTAATATAAATTTTAAAACTAACTTATCGTTGGTTTTCATTTTTTTATAATTATTCATCATTTGTTTTCATTTTTAAATTATTTATCGTTTGTTTTGAATTTGTTTTTTTGGGAACAAACAAACAATAATTAGTTTGTTTGTTCCCTAAATTCATAATTGCACTATTTGATCGTATGCTGCTTAAAAAGTTCAAAACACATCGTGACCAGTGGCGTAGCTAGACCTTTTGCCGCCCGGGGCGGTAGTAAAATTTGCCGCCCCCCCCCCCCCCCCCCCGGCATTTGGGTGCCCGGAAAATTCGTCCATGGATAATTCGCCCATGGATAATTCGTCCATGGAAAATTTTTTGCTAGGTAGGAAAACTGGTCCATTATTATTAAGTTAACATTATTCTTAATTTTCATACCTTGCGAAAATTAGTTCTACGGTATCTAATTTTCCTAAATTCAATTAAATTAAAATTAAAATATGAAAACTGATTTTTAATATTTTTTATTCATTTGAGATTTTATCTGTTTTCCTTTTGTTTTAAGTAGATGGTGGGGGTTGCCCGGGGTGATTTTGTCCGATCCCCCAGCTAGCAATTGTAAAGTTTACAAGGAGTTATAAAAAGTATGCTACAAAAACAAACGTTTGGACAGTAATAAAATTAATGAATTCAAACTTTCGCATCTAATGTTATTTCCTCTTTGATGTCGGTGTATATACACCCAAATATCCAACTTTCTTTTCGCACCTATTCGATAAAAATTTATATGAAAGTTCCCCTTTAAGTATGAAAAGAAGGAGAAAATGCAACCACAAGATCAGATGCATCTTTAATTCTCAACTCGGTACTATCGTTTCCGTTTCTTTTATTTCTGAACCTTTGGAAAACTATTCTCCCAGAAATCAATGATGCCCAGAAATATCTTCAAAAAAAAGGGCTGGATCTGCAACAAAGTTCTGTCAGGCTGACGGCGTTGAAAGATTTCCTTCTTCAGAATAGAGAAAAGATAGTGGACACTGCAATAGACGAGTCAAAAACACTCTGCTCTGAAATGGGGATAAGCATGGAGCGTCGTATTCGCAAAAAGAAACGAATGGATGGTGAAGGATTGACTGATGCAGCGCTGAGTTTTGATACTGAGTTGAGACGGGAAATGCTGTCTGTTATAGACAGATTGACTGAAGAAATATCTTGCAGATTTCAACAAGTTCACAATCTTGCAAATAAATACGCTTTTCTTATACCGTCAAATCTGCTTGATGATAATTATGATTGTCAGCTTGGTGGATTTGACGAAGATATAGAAAAAGAGAAATTCTTTGCTGAAAAGAAGAGGTTACAGTATGTTGTAAAAGCTTCAGAAAAAGACAAAATCGATGGACCTCTTGAACTTTTGAACTTTATACAAAGATACCAACTTGGGGATTTCGTCCCTAATATTGTGATCTTGCTGAGAATTTTCCTCACCAGAGCTATTAGCGTTGCTAGCTGTGAGCGCTCTTTCTCAAAACTGAAGCTCATAAAAAACTACCTTAGATCAGCAATGAGCCAGACAAGACTTACAGACTTGGCAATCCTCTCAATAGAGAGGGAACTTGTCGAGGAAGTGAATTTTGATAGAGTCATTGATAACTTTGCCGAAAAAAAGGCGCGAAAAATCTGTTTGTAAATTTTCAACCGACTTGATGCCTTGCGACAGTTCTCTCACAAAAATAAATTTATAGCCTTATTTGCCATTCATAAATACATTTGTTTAAAATATATTAAAACTATTTTTAAAAGAGTTGAAACGTTATTAACAACAACAAATTTCTGAAAACCGAGCGATTACACACACGGATTTAAAAAAGCACCGATACAAGACGTTTTTTCTCTTCGGAGGGCTCGCCCTCTTAATAATAACATTATGAAGACAAAGAAAAGAAAACTACATCGGACTATTCTCTCCTTGATACATCCATGTTATTTGGCGAAAATTCGGACTTTAACAACAACGACAAAAAAGTAAATAAAAATGATTTTATCATTTCATAACATTTTCAGGTTTTCAAATGTTCTCATTTAAATTTATTATTATATAAAATTATAGTATAAAATTTCATATTTTTTGTTAACTTTTGTTTTTTTTAATTTTTTTCTCTACTTTCTATTTTTACCCTCTCAAAATGCCGCCCCCTCAGGTGTGCCGCCCGGGGCGGCCCGCCCCCCTCGCCCCCCCCCCCCCCCTAGCTACGCCAGTGATCGTGACTAATAATATTTTCTATACAACAAATAGGTTGATATTGTAACTTAACAAAATATAGTCTCCATTGCTTGACTTTGCATGTTTTTATTTTAATAGCTCCTATAAAGAATTTTTTTCAGATTGTTCACAATCAAAATAAATGAATTTTACTCTTTAAAATTCATGAAACAACGTTATGTTATCGCAGCAACAACACCCAACTTAATTATTCTTTTTGAATTAATTCTTGTTTTTTTTTTTTAATTAATATTAAATGAAGTTCAGTTTCAGTATAAATCGGATCGTATTCCTTTCTTTTCTTTTTTTAACAATTTTCAAAGTTTTCTAAACTTTTAAAAAAGCTATCATTCATTATCGGCAGCCTGACTTTTCGGCATGTATCGTCTGCACCCTGCACCAAAGTGTATGATGTCATTTTCGATCGAACAGGCCTTCTTAACGAAATGGAACAAAACATCCCCCAAACCTAACCCCAACTCTAATTCCAGCTGAACTCTTGATACCTACACCCAATTCAATCCCAGCTGAACTTTCAATACCAACACCCACACCTGTAGTTATCATTAAATATAACAAAAAAAAATAAGAAAACTGAGTCCACCGACACCATCAGAACTCACATGCGTAAATATTCTCAGTGACTTAAAACCTTTCCCTTGCCTCGGCAATTAGCCGACATAAAAAAAAATTAAATTTCTTTTAACACAAAGCAACACTGTCGACCAGACAACATTCCTTACAACGAATCGCATAAATTAACGACCTCCATTCGACAGGAACACTTAAAATTTTAAAGAATAGTTTAGAACTATTCTACAGAAAATAAATTTGAAAACGATCACAACACTATGTCTTGTCATTCACTCGGCGACTAGCCAAACCTTCACAGACGGTGACCCCAAAGCAAACATTTTTTTTCACAGAAAAAAATAAAACACTTCATTGAAAATTCTAATCATCATTGTCAACAAGACAAACTGGTCACGGGCGACTAGCCTAACATTCACCGAAAGTGACTCAAAGCAAACATTTATTTTTTCATGGAAGAAAATAAAACCTCTTCACTGAAGATTATATGAAGTAACATTGTCAACAAATCGATTCGTCGCCGACGAATAGCAACGAGCATTAACCTAACGACCTCAAATTTTAAGAAATTGTATACAGAAATTTCACGCAAACAAATTTGAATTCGGTTACTCAACTCACCTCGTGTTACAATGAACATTTTACCAAATAACCGCCACTAGCAGATATAAAAAAAATCCTTACTACTTCACATTTCGTCTGCTGACGAAACGCAAATTCGGTCTTGCAAAACTACCGTAACAGACAGACAATTTCAACAATATAAACCATTATTTTACTTTGATAAACTTTTTTTTGATTTTCTACCAGAAATCAATCCAAGCAGAGAGGTATTGTAGCAGTTTGCTACAAGCCACCATATTGTTTAAATATCAATGAGTCTTATCTGCTCGCTGATTGGTTCAGGCAATCTACTTCCTTGGCTTGACCAATCAGTGGCCTTCTCTTAGGCGAATCTCGGATAGCTAGCATAACTATATAAACACTTGAGCGCCATCCACTCCCTCTCTTTTTCTTGCCTCTCTCGACATGTAAACGACTATTACACCTGGCCGGGCTACCTAGCTCTGGCCACTTCGACACAAACTATAGAGAATCCAAAATGGCTACTGCCTGATAAACGTGGACTTAATATAACATACACACACATAACTGCTTACATGTGAAATGACTTTCACACACATACTTACATACACATATGGACGCGTCCTGACATTGTGTACAAACATTCAATATTATGAACTATTCTCTCTTCCCTACTTATGGGGAATTAAACTAATGGACTTCCTTTACTTTTGTCTTCGTCCATACTTACTTTCCATTTTGTTCACGTACTAACGACGAGGACTCAGGAATTTTTTTTTATGTATTGGAAATGGACATCGTCTCATTTTCTATACAACAGCGTTTCGACCGATGTAACCTCTGGCCTTCTTCAACTGCATGTTTTCGAACTTGAGAATCTTTATGTCGAACTCGGGAATCTATACGGAATTTCGAACTGAACTCTTCATTTAATCAACGGGGGGGGGGGGGGTAGATTATTCTTGTTCCGTCAGTTATGACCGGGTAAAAGTGTTAATAATTGTTATTGTTAGTTATTATTGCATTTAGTAAGGATTGAACCTTCAAACTTTCAGAAGACTGTCACTATCGCTAAGATAACTATATAAACACTTGAGCGCAATACGCCCCTCTCTCTTTTTCTTCTTAGAAACAAGACGCCTCTCTCTCTCTCTCTTTCCTTGTTTGGCACAGCCAAACACACGTCACCCCTCTCAGACAACTTCTCGGGCCTTTGGCCCTGGGTTCAGCTTCGACAAGAAGACAAGGATCCAAAATGGCTACTACCTCATACACGTGGAATTAATATAACACACACACATACTTACATGGGAAAGTCCTGACACCGTGGCTGGTGTACAAACATTCTATGTTATGAACTATTCTCTTTTCCCTACCAATGGGAAATTATAGTAATGAACTTCCTTTACTTTTGCCTTCGTCCATATTTATGGACATACTAACCCCTTTCCTGTTTGTTCACATACTAACGAGGAAGACTCAATAAAGTTGTTTTACGTATTAGAAATGGACTTTGTCTCTTTTTCTATTAACCTTACCTCGCTCTCAGTTTGCACAGAGAGCTCTTGAGACTGAACTGGAGAGGACACGAAGTCAATCTGTGTCCTCCAAGCCTATAAGGACTATTAAAAGCAGAAAGCTCCACTTCTTATCTGGGAAGCAGATCTAACAGTACGGCAGAGGTGAATGTTAAGACCATTGCAGATCCTAACAACGATAAACGAACAGCCAGTTGACGATCCATGAAACCTCCCCGACGCCTCAATGGTGATGTCCTTCCTGAGGTCAAAACAGTGTGGGAGGACAAAGTGCCTGACTGAAGCAGCCAGCGGTATAAAGCTTTTGGAAAAGGAGCATCTATCGCTGAAGAAATTTGAATAAAGGGTAGAAAGTAGGTACCTATTTATTTTCACCCTTCTTTTTATCATGCTGTCCAATTAACTTTTCCTCTGGACGTTGGAGATGTGACACGAGGTGGTCGAGTTACGATCGAACTGCTGACAGGCAGCCTGGGACAGACCTGCGGTGTCCTCACTCTTGAGAATTTCAGGCCAAACTTAAGCTTGGCAAGTCTGATTACCAGGGGCATACGATCCCAAAGCAATGCTGCTCGTGTGCTGAAGGACCTCCTGGCCCGTAACATAGATGTGGCTGGCTGTGCTACAGGAAACACACTATGATTCAATTGACAACTGTCGTCTGCTGTCTAGGAATTACAATGTATTTTTAGACGCTTTGCTGTTCAATATAAATAGTCCATCGCAGATTGGATCATTACATTTGAGAAGTGAAAACATGGAAGGACACTTCCTTGTATCAATGCGGGACATCTGTGAGGGGTTCTGAAAGCATTTTACGGATTGCTTCATCCAATTGCCCAGGATCTGCATCGAGGAGTTTGACAGCTATTTGGCTGACTAGCCCCGCCTGGAGGAGGTGTGATGATCAGGTAACAGAGTGCGAGGTCTTGGCTGCATTGAGACAGACTGGCTCATTGGTTAGTCATTAGTGTAGATTTTGTACAGTAATGGAACCATCACACTTGTAAAAGAGAGTTAATAAAATAAAGACTTAATAAATTGTCTTTTTTGGTCTTTTCACAACAGTCCAAACACGCACGAGAACGACGCGACGTTTACAATCAAACTTTTCGTCCAGAATTTGATTCCTTTTTTCTTTTCTTTTTCTCTTTGCACTCGACGTAGTCACAACGTCAACCTTTCTCCCCCCCAGAGCAAAGTGTCTAAGCTTTTTATCACGACGAGAATTAGCCCATGCAAAACAAGGCTCATTTGCATATGTGAAGTCTCGTCGCGTGACAAAAAGCACATGTTTTTATTTGGTGACTAGAACACTGGGTTCAATCCCAGATGGACAATGCACGGTGCAACCCTCACTCTTTTTCCTTCTGGACCTACATGATGGCTGCTACATGGATTTATTCCTGCTCAATTCACCAAGGGAGCGATTACATTTCTGAAGAAAAACGACGGGCATGTAGGGGGTTTAGATGATTTTAGGTCCATAACTCTGCTAAACACACATTTAAAGATTTTGGCAAGAATTCTTGCAAACCATTTGCAGGTTGTTGTTGGTGATTTGGTTGAAGGAGAGATCAATTCAGAACAATTTGCATCTGATTCGCACAAAGCTGCACTGATCAATTTAGATCAGTATAAAGCTGCACTGATCAATTTAGATCAGTATAAAGCTTTCGACAGTCAACCATCGCTGGGATCTATTTTAGAGGCTGCCAGTTTTAATCCGGACTTCCACAAATGGATCTCCATTCTGTATCGCCAGCCGGTCGGGATTCTTCGTCATTTCCTGGTCGGTACGTCAGGGTTGTCCGCTGTCATTTTATGTTGTTGCGCTAAAACCCTTCCTGTGCAAGCTAAGGGACAGGGCAGTGTAACCAGCCCTATGTTGTATCACTCTACCTGGTGGTGCATGAGCCCGGGTCTCTGTCTATGTTACTATGTGTATGTCGAGCTTTCAAGACATTATCGCGGTAACTAAGGCACTCAAACGGTACAAAGAAGTCACAGGGGCCATAGTCAATATCAGCAAATCCAATGGTCCAAGGTTGGCTTCTTGGAATGGCAGGCCTGTGCTGCTGGGCCTTTTCAACTGGTTGGATGCCCAGTTCGGATCATCGGCGTTTGGTTCAGACTGAGCCTCCAACTTAAAAGGAACTGGTCAGAAATAGAGCCAAAGGTCGGAGTATCAGTGAGGATTTGGCTTTGAAGGGGCTTTCTTTTAAAGGTAGAGTTGAGGCATGCACTGCTTGCATCTTTCCTCTCATCCTTTACCAGTTGGCTGTACTACCTCTGCCTGCAGACCGCTTGGTGGCACTCATAGATCGGCTCTTCTCACTTCTGTGGCAGGGCAGAAAGCTATTAGTTCATAGACAGGTCTGTAGTCAAGGTTTGGAGATGCCTTACTTGGCAAGTCATTGACATGCCAAGAGACTGTCATTTCTGAGCCAACCTGGAGGAGTCTGCACGGGGCCCTGAGGTTGAGAAGGCCTTTGCCAACCTCATCTCTGAACACTTGGTCGAAGGCCGATGTAAACCAAGGGGGCAATCGCAGTTTTTCAACAAATGCTGTGCTGCGTTCAGATTGCTGCTGAGGTTCAGTGACCTTCACGGTCAAGAAAGATGCTATATCGGGAACTAGTGGCGGGGACTGCTTCAGATCTGCTTGTGGAGCGGCTGGGATGGTCGGAAGAAAGAGATCCGCTTTCAGTGGAGTTGGGTACCAGGCCAAAGTTATCTCAATAACTCTTGTTTTTCTGACCTGGTGATTGGTCTGGGGTGCGCTACCCGTTAATGACAAACCCTTCAAACCTAAAACTAGTGCAAACCCTTTTTGTCTGCGCTGCGAAGAAAAAAAGGGCTGAGAGCACCTTCTTCTATTGCATTATAATATAATTTAGTAAATGTTCCGAATTTGTTTAAAATAATTTTTTTAAATTCAAACAATTGTTTCTGCCAATTTTAAACATACATTCTCTTGATAGCAAATCTCTAGATATTTATAAAAGGCTTCATCATTTAACCAAGCTTTAGACATTTTGAGTCTTTTGTAAACATCTTGAGTTTTATGTTACGGAATTTTTGAGATGAGGATTGATTATTTGGATTATTCGAACTACTGTACTCATCTTGTTTGTTATTCTCACAAAGTTTTGGTGTATGTAACCGCAGACCTTCAAGTGTATCTTGTTGAACTCAGGAATCTTTCTGTCGAACTTGAGAATCTATACGAAATTTCGAACGGGATCATTTATTTAATCTCATTCCATCAGCCATGACTGGGTAGAAGTCTTAAGTAATTTCTAATTGCATTCTTAGTATCGCCCTTCAATCTCCAGAAGACTGTCACTTAGAACTGATTATTATTCCTTAATGATGGATGTGTGCGAGGTTGGGTCTGTAAGTAACATGATTCCAGACAATTTGTTAAACGGCAACAATGTGCAGGTGAGATATGGGCTGGTATTGTTGCCAATGAGTTCGCGGGTCTTTTTAAAGTCAAAGATAAAGTGAAAATGAACACTAAAAGTTACTGATTTCCTGGAGCAAAATCTCTGTTGATTATTGCACTCTCGTCATAAATTGAAATTAAGGAACTGGAGTTATCTCCCCTTATAGTTCCCTTTTTATCCGTTAGGTGTCGCTCGGCCCTGACTTGAAGGAACTCTCCTCTTTTTCTCTCTCTCTCTATCTTGCTTTCGTTTGAAGAAGTCAATAAAAAATCAGTTCCTGATTTTTTAAGTGTAACCCTGTTTTATGACTTGTTCTTAAAAGATAAGCTGCTTGCTTCAACACCACAAGGTAGGATCGTTTTCAATTCCCTTTTATTATTGATGTCGTGTTAATTTCTGCAACAAAGGTTATGGGACCCAGAACATTTTGGAAGGATTAAAAAAAACAAATTTTTTTTTAAATTAAAAAAAAAGGATACCCACGTGTGTTACGACGGCCATTTTTTTTGCCCGGAGAATCGGTTTTTGTTTATCGTGTTTTAAAAAGAACTCAAAAAACAAAAAACAACTATGGAAACAAAATCGAATATTGTATCGCTGAACGGAGCAAATTATGCTACCTGGAAAATACAATGCAAAATGGCACTAATTAGGGATAACTTGTGGAACATTGTAAACCAAACTGAGACAGTACCGGACTCTGTTACTGAAAACAATTCGTATCAGAAATATTCGTCACGGAGGGATCGTGCATTAGCTACGATAGTTTTGTCTATGGATCTGTCACTACTATATATGATTGGCGACCCCGTGGATCTGACTGTTGTATGGAAAAAGCTAGCGGACCAGTTTCAGAAGAAAACTTGGGCTAATAAATTAGCTTTAAGAAGGAGACTTTTCTCTCTCAAATTACGAGAAGGAAATCCAGTTCAAAATCATATTAAGACTATGACGGAAATCTTCGAAGAGTTATGTGTAATTGGCGACTCTATCGAAGAGGAAGACCGGATTATCTATCTTCTAGCTAGCCTACCGGAGTCTTACAATATTTTGGTGATGGCGTTGGAAGCAAATGCAGAAGTCCCAAGCTGGGATGTAGTAACAGAACGGCTGCTATACGAAGAAACAAAAAGTAAAAACAAGGATACGTATAGTGCTGAAACGAAGGCAATGATGTCGACACATGTGAAACAAAGAGAGCCGCTGAAGTGTTATCAGTGTGGCAAATATGGACATTTTAAGCGTGACTGTCGCGTTTTTCGTGGACCGGAGAAAACTCATAATACTTCTTTTAAACGAAGCCACACAAAAAGATACATGTGTAACATGACAAAAAATAATGCAGACTCCAGTAGCTCGGAAAATGACGGCGTTGATTTAATAGCGCTTAATGCTGTCTTCAATAGTCGTGAAGAAAATAAGTGGATTGTGGATTCGGGTGCAACGTGCCACATGTGCAACGATGCCAAAAAATTTGTTGACTTGGAAAATTTTAAAGTCGCAAAAGAAATAATCCTTGGAGATGGATACTCAGTGGAAGCTTTGAGAAAGGGAACACTTGAAGTGTGGATGAATATATCTCACAAAAAATGGCAAAGATGCAATTTATATGAGACTCTGTATGTGCCTAAACTTTCATTTAATTTACTGAGTGTATCCAAAAGCACAAAATCTGGTAAAAAATTCATTTTTTCGGAATCCGGTTGCAAACTGTTTGATGAAAAAGAAAACATTATTGCTACAGCTACCAAATTCGGAAGTCTCTATTATTTGAACTGTGAGGAAAAACAAGAGTCTGTCCATGCAGCAGCTACATGTTCAAATAATGATACAAGAGAGGAGATTTGGCATAGAAGATATGGTCATCTCGGAGCAAAAAATTTGCAGAAATTAGCGAAAGAAAAAATTGTGGATGGATTTGATTTTGATGTGACAAAAGAATTAAATTTCTGCGAACCACGTGCAGATGAAAAACATCATCGTCAGTCATTTCCAAAAATTGCTGGAAGAAGAGCGAATGAATTGCTTGGACTCATACAAAGTGATGTGTGTGGAAAAATAGAGCAAAAATCGCTCAGTAGATGTGAGTACTTTGTCACATTTATTGATGATAAATCAAGATATGTTTGGATTTACATGCTCAAACACAAAGGAGAGGTTTACCAATCAGCAATTGGAAGCCTACTATATCTGTCAACAAGAACGAGACCAGATATTGCTTATGTTGTTGGCATGGTTGCAAGATTTTGTTCCCAGCCTACAAAGAAACATTGGACTGCTGTGAAGCATATTATGCGATATTTGAATGGTACTCGAAATTATAGGCTACTATACAACAATGACGTAATGAGTAACATCACAGTATATTAAGATGCAGACTGGGCTGGTGATCTGAATGATCGCAAATCTACTTCTGGCTACTTGTTTAAACTGAGTGGAGCTGCCATCAGTTGGAGAAGCAAAAAACAGACCTGTGTAGCATTATCTACAGCTGAGGTTGAATATATGGCACTAGCAAGTGTAGCACAAGAAGCAGTCTTGCTTGTGATCTTAATGAAACTTCGGTTGATCCAATGGCGAAAAATCTACAGTACCATGGACGTGCTAAACATATTGATATAAAATTTCATTTTATCAGGGAACAAGTGGAAACCAGGACAATTCAACTGCAATACTGTCCAAGCAACGATATGATTGCAGATGTGCTGACGAAAGGACTCACCGGCGCACAGTTTGAAAAATTCAGAGAACTTTTGGATGTCAAAACCTTAATTTAATTGTTTGACAGCGAGTGAGAAGGAGTGTTGATTATTGCACTCTCGTCATAAATTGAAATTAAGGAACTGGAGTTATCTCCCTTTATAGTTCCCTTTTTATCCGTTAGGTGTCGCTCGGCCCTGACTTGAAGGAACTCTCCTCTTTTTTCTCTCTCTCTCTCTCTCTCTATCTTGCTTTCGTTTGAAGAAGTCAATAAAAAATCAGTCCCTGATTTTTAAGTGTAACCCTGTTTTATGACGTGTTCTTAAAAGATAAGCTGCTTGCTTCAACACCACAAGGTAGGATCGTTTTCAATTCCCTTTTATTATTGATGTCGTGTCAATTTCTGCAACAATCTCTTTGATTGGATAACCAACCTTTAGACAAATGTAAATCGTTGATATTTATGTAAGACAACGCACCAAGCCAATCTTCAAAGTTCACCAAAACATGGTTACAAGAAAAAGGGATTTGTACATGGACTGGTCACCCAATAGCTGTGACTTAAATCCAATTGAGAACCTGTGCAGTATCCTGAAGAGAGCGATTTTTTCTTATGGTCTACCATTGGAATAAATATGTCTCTTAAAGCTACGTCTACAGTTTAACAGCAAGTATGCACTCAGCTGCTACAACAGCAAATCTAACATCAGCTGTCGATAACAAACTGTGAAAAGTTATTGAAAAGCCAGGAGCATCACTTTCCTTTTTACTTCTGTTAATTTATCTTTTGTTTTTTTGTTCAATCTCAATTTTGTTATATTTTTGTTGTATAACATTGTGAAGTGTGTTATTTATATTCTTTTATATTTATATGTTCTTTCAAAATCAAGAAATAAGTAAAATTTATTGTACAAAACCTGCAAATAAAATATTGACAGTAAAATTTGTTTAACAATGACATAAGATTTTTCAAATTACAACAATAGCAAACTAACACTTTGCATGTAAGTTAAACCTCTTGTATAGAATAAATATAAACAGTTACAGAAAAAAACATTAATTTCAAAATATTAGATGCTTTATGATTTGCATATTATCTCTTGACATACTTTATGAAGTTAGGTAGGTTTATGTTTATATATTTGATATTTAAGAAATTTGAAAAATCAAAATAAACAATGTGATTTTTTAAAAAATAAATTGATTTATTTTAAAACCTGAGCTTTTGGAATAATTTTCCCTTTTCAAAGCAACACATTTTTTTTAACTTATTTTTCCTGTTCTAGACATATCTACTTCTTTTTGGAGACAGTGGTCCGTCCGTTCGTCTGATGGAAATGACCGTTAGTTTGAAAATAAGTCTGAATGTGAGCACATGGTTTCGTGTTTTGAATAATAGTCACATTTTTTAAAACATTGTTTTGTATTCGAATGATATTTAAGAAATTTGAAACCCAAAATAAATAATGTGAATTAAAAATAAATAATTTATTTATTTTAAAACCTAGCTTTCCGTGAAATGCTCCATTTTCAAAGCAACGCATTTTTTTTCTTATCACTTGTCTTTCTCATTTGAGGCATATCTGCTTCTTCTTCATCATTTCCATCAGATGAACGGACTAGAATAATTTCCATAATTTCATCTTAATCTGGTTGGAGCCTCTTTTTGCACAAAAATATGATAGCTTTTTTAGATGTAATTTTGTGACGTGTCCTATTTGTTACATTGTAGTAGTAAATGTATCAGTACAGGTGTTGAAAAAATCCAATTCGAACATTGTATTCTATAGTGAAGAGTAATGGATTCCAATAAAATTCAGGAACGATTCAAAAGTCTAAGAAAAATCAGTATGTATGTAGAATCATCGTGCCACAAATTAAACTTCCTTAGCATATGACTTAAATATGGTGTGATTAATTTGGCAGTTGTACTGATACATTCACTTTCTGCCCATTATTGAAACATTTTGGGACTATTTTTGCTTTAAGCATAACATAAAATTGTGTTATATATTTTTCAAATAATTACTTACCAATAATTACCAAATTATTTGTGTTGTTATTCTGAGGATAAGAGTAAATTCTTTGAAAATCCATGGATTAAAGGGCATTCTTATATTTTATTATATTCCTTGTTTAAGCATTGTTATAGGACATATTGAAATAATGAAATAAAAGTAAAGTTACATACTTTAAAAGTTTATTATATTCAATATTTCCTATAAAAATGCTCTATCCCCAATATCGAGCATATCCCTATCACGATAGAGTCTAATATAAAATAATTATCTTTATATTTTTAAATAAATATATATAATGAGGCAACTGATGAACAAGGCAGATAAGGAGCACAAGTGGACCAATCTGATGTCGTTATGACTCAGCCAAGGGGGATCATGAGATGGTCAACAAGGAGAAGACCAATCCACCATGAATTAAACTTTTGTAAACCTACACTCAACGGTGTAGGTCACTCAAATAAATATATCATTGTTATTTATTGGTCTTATTTATTGGTCTTTGTTTTCCTTTCATTTGACAACCCTTTTATTACACAAAATATTATAGGAGTTGGTCTTACAGTTCATACGAAGACCAAGCCTCTATAATGTGGGTGTAAGGTTGAAAATTGATGAGGGAACCGCTTGCACCCTGACTTCAATGGGACTGCAAACAGAACCCACAAAAATAAAGACCGCCTAAAACTTTAAATAAAGGGCTTTTAATGTTTCGTAAAAATTTTGAGAGGAGAAATCTTGATTTAAAACAAAGCAATCCCTTGCAACTGGCAGTAAACACAAATAGCAAAAACAACTTTTTATCCGGAACTTAAACACGAAAAATCACTTTCTCTCTAACTTCTGTCTTAACAGCATTCGCAAAATAATCCTCCCAAATGGTAAATTCTTTTGTTTCTATTGAACTAAAAAGAAAAACCGAATTATTAAAACCCCCAAACTTATTAAAAATAAACCTCGACTTATTCAAATTACTCGATTTGCCACCATGAATGTTTTCATATCACTCATTGTGCAAAACGAATTATTTGCATAATACGACACATTTCACTTTGGCTGTCCCGGATGTTTAAAATAGTGACATTAAGAGTCGTCATCACTTTGACTGGCATTGGTACCTATCATCACTGGGGTAGTGTTCAAATCATCTTGTTTTTCCCGATGAATGTCGTAAAAGATACACATTATTTTTACAGGACTGTCATCCTCATGTTAACTAGAAGTTGGCCCCTGACCTCCCAGATGTCACCCAAGCCGACCTTACCAGCCAAAATTAAAACTGACGACAGAATGCTCGGTTCTGATGATACAACATTTCAATTTCACCTTTTTTGTCCCCTGAAAGAGAAATCCTCCTAGACTGAGGTAATTTCAATTTTTGTTCTAATCCAGAGTGCCCCTTTTTTTGGGGGGGGGGGGGAGCTGGATTTTCCCCTACATTAAAAACCGACCTTGTGTCTAACTCTGCTCTCATGAGGAGGCAAGTAAATAGGAACAGCAGCAGCAGCAGAGTTCTGCAGATATCCGATTGGGTTCTCTCACAAATGATGCAATAAAGAAATGGTGATTGGGTTGTATTACTGCTTACCTTCACGGTATGTACCCAGGTTTCTCGCTGCTGGCTCCTGTCCTTCGGCTGTGATGGACAAACACAGACTCCGGGTTTGGTTTTGAAAGTTTTATTTAAGGTAAAACAAAGAGACAGAAATTACTGCATGTGCAAGAGAGAGAGAGAGAGAGAGAGAGAGAGAGAGAGAGAGAGAGAGAGAAAATGAAGGAATTAGAGAGAGATATCGTCAGGCCTGCCAGAGGACCAGCCGTTTCTCACGTCTGATCGATCTGCTGTTAGCGGCCAAGAGGGTGAATCAGCCCCAACCGGAAGTGACATCATTTCCGACTTACGCTTTTACTCTCCTCTCTCCGGTTACCTCCTCACTATCTAACAATTGGAAAGCCCTCTGAATGTAGCATAGCGTGGAGGATTTCTTCGAGCCACACGGATTGTCTGTTGTCTTCTTTGTTGACAGAAACAGCTGTTCGTCTCTCTGACATATAAGTAGTCAGTTCATTGGATAGTGACATCTTGTTGTAAAGGTGGTCGTAGTGGTGATGTAGTAGCCAAAGTGTCATGTTTTCCTCTTTTCTCTTTGAATTAATGCAATAATGTAACAATTAAAAATATTTTTTTTCTGTGTTGCTCTATTCTTTTGCAGCATTATGTGAGGTTCCCCTGGAGAAGCAAACAAAGAAAAAGCATTGAAAAAAAAAAGCACTCGAACAGTCAGTTCATAGGCCAAAGAGGCAGATCTTTCTCTTTTCTTCGACATGTCTCATTTCAGACTTCCTGTTCATGATGTCATATCCTATCTCTAATTTTTGATTTCTAACGGAATGTTCTACTCCTGTGCTTAATCTTAACCGTATGTGGAAAATACCGTTTTTAACACTATTTTTACACACTGCAGTTCAATATTGCTAAACAAATTTATGATGCAACCAACCAACCTGGCCAGAGATGATGGCTTGCAAAATTGAATTAATTAGTATTATGAATATTCAATCATTGTTTGTATTCATGTCAAATCATGTGGACCAACATTAGACTTACATTACGTATCCATCGTATCATTCTCATGTCATCTCTGCTTAATTTCGTTCATCCACCGTCAAATTCAAGATGGGTTAAAACAAAAAAGCAACAACATTTTTTTAAAGGATGTTGTAGTTTGTTTGAAGCATTGTGCGTTAGATTTTTTGGAAGGCGATGCGAATGCAATTTTTGTTGCAGACACCATTTGATAGGGAATCACGCGAAGCAAAGGTAAATAGATGAATATTAAAGAATTCAATAATTTTCAAGTAAATATTCATTCACCAATGTAGTGTATCGAATCACAGTGCTATTGTATGATTTTATATTTTATTATTTAATTTTTGAGGTATCACCTCCTTCTCAAAATGAAATCTCCACTTAATTCGGAGAGTGTTTGTGGCAGGAAACCGGAATCAGGAGTATTACAGGTTAGCAGCCTTGCAGAAAATTAATACATTTATTATTTAATTACAGTGGAAACTCAGTTTTTGAACATAATTTGTTCTGAAAAGCTTTTGAAAAACTGAATTGTTTGAAAACCAGATAATATTTTCCCATTAAAAATATTGTAAAAGAGATTAATTTGTTAATTCTTATATAAAGACTATTTTTTTAGGTATTTAATGAGTTAATATACAAAATTATTAAGCTTCAGTTATATTATTGGTTTCAATACTAACTATAATGTATAATATAAAAACTTATTTCATAAAAAAATATTCTGTCAACTTTTTAATGAATTAAGACTATTTTTTAATGAATTAATATACAAAATTATTAAGCTTCAGTTTTATTATTGTTTTCAATACTAACTAATGTATAATATAAAAACTTATTTCATAAAAAAATATTCTGTCAACTTTTTTTTATTTTTAGTTTATATTTCGATCATTTTACTACACAGTTTTTAATATTAAAAAAAAAACAAAAACAATTTTAGCAGGTATTCAAAAATATAGTTCCTAAGAAAAAAATTCAAATTAAAAAAAGTAAAACCCAGATTGATTTTTAAAAATTCAGATCTGGATTTAAAAACCCAGAAGTGGAAACCCTGCACAGAACTGTTAACATACCATCAGACATGTAGCAGTTACATAATAAACCTATTTTGTATTGGTCTATGTGATTCAGTTTGGCGATTATGTAATCATCGCCTGTTCACCACGTGCGTGTATAGCACGTCTGTATGTAACGAGATTCATATATGATGAATCATGTTGGTGATAAACCGGATCATGTGATCAACATTAACATTCAGTTCGAGATTGATTCCCAAACAGACAAGATGGGATCCTGCATTTCTCTGTCGGGCCGATGGCAAATGAATCGACGAACTCCAGGAAATGATTATTTCGCCTTGTCAACACATACTCAACCCAATGTATTATCTTTCATCTTGTTCCCGTGTTTCTTCCATATAAAACTACTATCCGTCTGTGCACTTGTATTATGTCTTAGAGAAAAGTAACAATTGTATTACGTCATATAGAAAAGTAACAATTGTATTACGTCGTAAAGAAAAGTAACAATTGTATTACGTCGTAAAGAAAAGTAACAATTGTATTACGTCGTAAAGAAAAGTAACAATTGTATTACGTCATATAGAAAAGTAACAATTGTATTACGTCATATAGAAAAGTAACAATTGTATTACGTCATATAGAAAAGTAACAATTGTATTACGTCGTAAAGAAAAGTAACAATTGTATTACGTCGTAAAGAAAAGTAACACAAACATGAAATATCAAACACATTCATTCAACCTATCATAATCTTTTGTGCAGTTCCTGTATTTATTTCAACTAAAGATGGTATGCTTCTTCGGTTGCCGTCGGGAATCAAAATTTTGTTAGAAAACTGAGGCATTTCAGGCTTGAATTTTTGTTCAAAATCAGAATCGTTCCAGTTCCGAGACGTTCATGAGTCGAGGTTTGATTGTATTTTGTTGTGTTTATTGATATTTTTTACTATAGTATGATATGCATTTTATTTGTTTGTTATTAATTTTTGTATTAAAATAAAAAAGAAAAATATGTAAATAACAACAAAAACAAGAAAATGTTTTGATAAATTGTTTTTTACTGATCATTTCAGTCGTCAAACTTTTGTAAAGTAAAATGTTTTTATTTATCCTGGTTTGGATTTGGGACACGAGAACCAGAGCGAAAGGTTCCGTTTGTCCTGGAAGAACAAATGAAGATGAAGACAAAGACACAGTGAGCCACGAACGACGAGGTCGGGCCAATTAAACATCGAATCTTTGGTATAACAAAGAACAAGATTTTCAAACAATCTTCAAGATTTTCAAACAATCTTCAAGATTTTCAAACATAAAAAAAAAACATTAAGTATTTTTGTTTGTTTTTGTTCTCTGAGTACATTTAACTTTGGACACACAAGAACATACTTGGAATTAGAAGTTTAGAAGGAATTCTTATAGTAACCTTTGATCTTTAAAAAAAAAAAAAGAAAAAAAAAAGGAGTGTATTATTGTAGATTAACACCCTCAGCTACCAAAAAAAAATGAGATGCTACTTTTTTTTTTTTTTCTTTTTTTTTAGGTGATTATGTGTGAACACCCTGAAAAACAAGGCAGAAAGAAAGAAAAAACAAAACAACAAAAACAATTATTTGAAAATTTAGAGTGGGGGATTAGTTTTGCATATAAATTTGATGTAAAATAATCCCTCATATCCCAGCAATTCTAGTGTTTTAAGGCAGTTAACCCCCAATTTTCTTTTTGCTATGGAAGATAAATTGGAAGAAGGGAGAGGGTCTACTTTTTTAGGCAATTATGTGTGGTTTTATAACCTTGCCAAAGTTTTATAACTTGGAGTTAGTGGTAAAAAAATTTAGTTAACCGCCATAAAAAGTTAGAATGGCTCGAAAATGGGGGATCATTAAATTTATATACAAAACTGATCCCTCACTCTAAACTTTAAAATAATTGGATTTTTGGATTTTTTGTCTGCTTTCTGCATAAAAAATATAAAATCTCATTGAGGGGGTAGAGGGTAATTTAGCTGAGGGTGTTAATCTACAAATTTACCAAAAAGGGTTTGCTTGTCTTTGTCTGACCGATTCTTAAAATACCGACACCCTCCAATGGAAACTCTCAGCAGAAAGATAGACTTTGGCAACATAGATAAGTATTCAGGTTTACAAGAGTTTTCTTTCTTCTTCTTTCAAATAAGCAGGCCCTTCCACAGTATCTTTTGGTTTGAAAAGCAGTTGATTATTTTCATCAATTTAAAAGATGGAGGAGGAATGTGGCATATGATGCTTTTCTCCCACACCTTTAAATTCTTTTTTTTGTTCCGAATACTAGCAATTAGATACCAAATTTTCAGATAAATTTTCTTATTTTAAAATAACTTGTTCAATTTTTAACAGAGTGTTCAACATCCTATGGAAGTTTAACATAAAATTGTCTCCCCTACCTGATTGTTCGACCAGCCAAAAATTTCTCTTTAAAAATGCCTTCTTGGAATTTCAAGAAGTGTTAAGGGGAGGGCAATTTTAAGTTAAGCTTAAATACTGAATTGAACCCCATGCTAAAAATTGAACACATCAATTTTTGGTTTCTAAGCTGGAAATTTGGGTCTTAATCTATAGTATTCTGGGTAATATAAAAAAAATTCAGTTAAATAAATTTTTGTGGAAGGAGAGACTTGCATCATAAAGGTCCTTGTTTTTTCTTTCTAAATCTTTTTCGAAATTTAAATACATATAAATATATATACATTAATATATATATTAAAAAAAAGATCAAAAAAGAAAAGTGTTCATAGACATGAGATTATTTACAATAGACTTACACAATAAAAGATGGAAGATGACATTTTTTTGAAAACAGAAAGAAAGATTCTGTCAACCTCATTGCTAATTCTTGACGTGCATAATAATAATATCAATAATAATAGCCCCCCCCCCCCCTAAAAAAAAAAAACATCCAGTGGCATCAACATTGGTTGGCACCATAGACAGTGGCTTTAAAGGGTCTGAAAGGATCGAAAGACTGAGAAAGTATAGCACCATCCAGACCTCGACTGGATGGGCATGAAGAATACTGGAATCCTGAGGTTCAGGCTTATTGTCACTTGATAAAAGTCAAGAAGAGTTAACACTTGATAACTCCTAAAATAAAAAAATAACAACACATAATTTATATCAAATGCATTAGAATGAAATTCTCTACCTAACTAACCTAGTTTTAACGTTTATAACACTTTTTATTTGATACTTTTTTTTCTATAAAATCTGTCTTCTCAGCATTTGCCATTTAATGGCTGCCAAGACCTGTAGGCATGTTGTGGTTGCCATTAAAAGTCAGTTGTTAACTATTTTGGACTTTTACCTTGTCACTCAAATTCCAGAGAAACCCTAACCCAGACGTTATCAGCGAGATCTCAATGGTAAACGACTGTTGCATGATTACCAAATGAGTTGTAATGGTGATAGAAAGAAGTGGAGCATACTGGATATCTGAAAGACTTGTTGTTACTCAGACTCCAGAGCACAACCTGTTTTTACCAGCGAGATGTCACTGATAATAACATGAAAAGCCCTAGATTTTTTTTCTTTTACACATGAGTCACCACTTATCAAGGCTAGAAAAATAAATCACTCAAGGATAAGAGCTAATGAGATGGATAGATTGACAGTTGAATGATGATGAATACTATGAGAGGATTGAAAATCTCCGCATATCACAAGCTCAAAACAACAGCCAACTCAGAAAACAGCAATTCTTCCTCCTTCGTCAGAAACATCGCTCATGGAATGTGAGGACTAAAGGAGAAAATAAGGGAAGCGAGAGTTACGAGGCTGCTGAAAATAAACCCAACGTTCGCTTTCTACTCTCCATGTTAGCAAATAATTAATACAATCAGTTTTTCTGAGAGTCAAAGTATCCTTTCAAGTGATAACAAAATTCATTAATAATTGATTATTTAAGATTTTAATCGAATTTAAAAAAAATCTTTGTCTCAAAAGTAATAGATATTTATTGAAATTTGGGTAATCATTACTATTACCGACATAAATTAATTTAAAGGAAATACCGTTGTGAAATTAGTCAGAAACAGTTTATTTTTCTTTACCTACTCATTTGTGACCTATTAGCATAAAAAAAAAATTAATATCTAAAAGATTTAGATTACCGTAAATTGATCTAAATAATCAGCAGTAGCCATTTTTGAATAAGTATGTAACCGGAGCGGAAGCCAGTAAAGACCGAAAATGCAAAACTCAAGTATTCGGCCATTACTCGATTCTGCTCCGGTTATGTACTTAGTTCAAAATGGCTACTGCAGATTATTTAACTTGTAATAGTAATGATTACCGAAGTTTGAGTTTTTCTGGTTTTCAAATATCTCTGCATAAAAGATTTTTGTATCATACTTTTCTCGCTTATAATATAAAATGGGTCAATTGTGAAATAGACGAGTATTAGTTGCCAGGTAAACTAGATTAAAGCATTCATTGACTCCAATGATAATATTAATCCACCAATCTTTGAGTATCACGAGCTTAGCATGATTTAGATATATACATTTCGATTAGCCATTGATCCCTGCGGTTTCAATGAGTATGGAAAATCTTGCCTGTTGAATACCACATATGCTCTGTTATTCAGTCGGTTGTCTTTTAATGATGAAAATTTGAGACCTTGGAATTCTTCAGACTTGAAATTAAAATAGGTTCAAAATGGAAAAGTGAAACAGAATAAAATTTAAAAAAATAGAAATGAAAAAAATAAACAAGAGAGAATTTATTAAATGTAATGTTTATATAAATATATATATAGATATAGAATATAAATAAATTAAGTTATTCAAACGAAATATATTCAAAGCCAAATCCACAATGAAAATTAGTGATAAACCAATAAATAAATAATCAAATATATTTAGGTTCTAGAGATATAAGATATATGAAATAAATAATATATGCAATAAATAATAATATATAAGTAATAAATGAAATAAAAACGAAACAACCGAACTAAATATATATTTGTAAAGAAAAAAAACAGCAACAAAAAACGGTTCGGATTTCAGGGACAGATAATCCGGCTCAGATGTTTTTTTTTGTTGTTGTTGTTGACAGAGTGATTAAATAAGGATTTAAGAAACAAAAATGAATTGATGGCTTAATTTAAAAAAATGTTAATTACATTTTATTAATTATATATTTATTTAATTATTATCATTTTCTTTTGTTTATTTTAATTTCTAATTTAATTTTGATGTTATTCTATTTGTTTAATTTTCTAATTTCAACCATTTTTTATTTCAAACCTGTGAAAAGTTCCAAGGTGGTATTCTTTAGTGCAATTTACAAGATTTCCCACAACCCCTGAAACCGCAACACTGTGTTTATTTCTCCCTAAATACAAAATTTATATATATATATATATATATATATATATATATATATATATATATATATATATATATAAGTTGGTTACATCTTCAGTCTGAATGGAAATCTCAGTTTAATATCAAATTATATTGAGATATAAATATATATCAAACATCATATTTCAAACTTGAGAGCTCAATGTATTTAAAGTATACACAAATATTTATGAATAAAGAATAACAAAACATAACACATACCAGACAATAATTTTATTTCGGTCTTAATTGATTTCCAGACCTGAAAGCGGCCACTTAAGGCTGAAATAAAATTATTATCTTGTATGCGTTAAGTTTTGTTATTCTTTATATATATATATATATATATATATATATTGAAACTCGATTCGAATATTTGAAATTCTAATTAATATGGTTTGAATATTTAGAATGTTACCCTATTAATATATATATATATATATATATATATATATATATTGTACACTAAGAAATTACACACATGTATTTATCCATGTTGTGTCAAGACGTATGTGCCTTTTTTTCATCAGAAAATACAACAAAAAATAAAATACCTTTCACCCATAAAAAAAAAGAAAGTTTTTTGGCATGAAATGTTGACAAAAAAATATGCATAGTCTTTGAGAATTGTGAAGAAAATGATGTCAAAGAATCAGTTCCAGTTGTTGATGTTGATGACAAGGGACAATTCTTGGATAGAAAAGCAGCAGTGATGTGGCAGCGTCAGCATGGAGATGGGGGGGGGGGATGACATGATCAGGTTTCAACAAAGAACCTTCTAGATGTGGGATCTTTGGAATGTTGGACGTAGAGGAAGGCTGGAAACAGTATTGGAAATGCCACGGTCACTTTTTTCCTCTTTCTTTTTCCCCTTCTCTTCCTCTCCCACCTCCTGTCAGAATACAACTGACCAAATACGACTAACCAGCCGGCCTTGTTACCGCGAATATCCGAGTCGAGCCAGAGCCATCATCTTCCTCAACTTAAGCACTTCAAGGAAGACGGATTTGTCTGCAAAGAAAGAAGTTTTTTTTCTCTTTTTAGTTCAGTCAAGCAATAAAAAAAACAAAAATGGTGAAGAATTCTTTGACAAGCATTAATCAAAGATGGAAAAAGATAAACTGGTATTACTGTCTTCTGAAAATTCTTCCTACAAGATTAATTTTGCTTTTCAAAATCTTACTTTTAACATGTTTCAAAATTTATGAGATTCGAATATAAGTGCTTAGAACTGATTATTACTATAATCAGTTCTAAGTGACAGTTTTCTAGGGGTTGAAGGTTCAATCCTCAGTGTGTGCGATACTAAGAATACAATTACGAATTACTTAAGATTTCTACCTGGTCATGGCTAATGGAATGAGAGAATGCTACTCCCGTGGATTAAATAAAGGGTTCCATTCGAAATTCTGTACAGTTTACCAGAGTTCGACAAGACGCACCTGAAGAAGGTCGGAGGTTACATTGGTCGAAACGTTGTGAGAATAATATCCAAGATGCAAACAGTAGTCGAAATAATACAAATTATCAATCCTCATCTAAAAAATACCGAAAGACTCTTAAATCAGAGAGCCCCCAAAAATGTCTTTGCAAATTCATTTCTGAATTAATCCAGTTTATTCTTCAAATTATCTACAAATGTTTTCAAAACTTTCTTCAAATGTGCTATTTTGAACTTGATTGAGTAATCTGTTCCAAAAATGTATTTAAAAAAATCTAATTGTGCAGTAGATTTAGTTTTTAAATCTTTCTAGCCAATGCTTATCCCTCAGCCACTCAATGCTGATTACATCTTTGGCTTAATAAACACATTTCTAAACAAATACTTTCTAAATAAAAACATTTCTTAACAATTACAGAAATCCAGTTATTTATTTTAAATGTCTTCTCAATTACCCCATCTCCATTCTTTAAAATAGCTAAATCTATTTAAAAAAATTCATTTCTAATTTTTAAAAATAGTTCAACGCATGTCAGCATGTAAAAAAATAATAGTTATGCTTACCTTCTCCTTTGACGAGGCCTTGTTGAATATAACGAATGTAAGTGTAGAAATTGCAAACTGAAGTAATCTGAAGAGAGAGAGAGAAAGATAGAAAAGCAATCTTATTATGATGGTGTGTATGTTTGTAACCGAAACTGTTACATTTCTCACAGATATTATTGTTAAATATTAAAGTGATTAGGTTGACTAGTTGATATATTAGCTAGTACATATTAACGATTATGCAGATCAGAAGAGATCAGGGGGTTAACCCTGACTGTAGAACTCATACCGTGAGCACAGGAAGCTGTTGATAAAGGGGCAGATGTGACGTCATATATTCAAAATATCCAAAAGTGACAGGACTCTGGTATGAATTTCTAAGCAATTCTTGAAGTGACCAAGTGAGCAAATGTGTTAAATATGGCCTCATGAAATGATAATCTGTTAAAGAGATGCCCTTTGCAGATTGACTTTTTCTCTCTCTCTTTTCGTCCGAAAAGATTGCCACTCTGAAACAATGTAATTAATTGGAATGTGATGATGATGTATAACTCGAATAAACCCTTCATTCTCTAAGAGTGTGTTGGCAAATTAATTGCATAATTATTGTAAGAAAAATATGCTTGACGACATTTGATTTTCAGCGACGAGTTCAGACAACACATGTATTGACGCAGAGAGGAAAATCAAACCTTAACTCCTAATGTGGATCCCTACTCCGAGATCTCTTTTTTCCAATGTTAAAGGTCTGCATTCTTCCAGAGATTTAAATTCATTTGCATGAAACCAAACCGATTTGTTGTTTCTGTGTGAAACTAGAATTGCCTCATCAATTCCTATCGTTGACTCCAACAAGATTCTAGCTTATTCTAACATGACCTCTATACACGATCCTCAAGTCAACATGGAATTTGTGCTTACATATAGGAAGATTTTTCATGTAGTAGGGACATCTTAAATGAACCCTCTGAGTTTTCCTTTATGTGTTTTTGTGTTGCTTTTGTTCACAGCATCTCTTTCATATTTGTCTTTTATCGTCCACACAACAACATTGAGTGAATCGCTGAAAATATTGACAAGATCCTGTCTGTTTATCCTTCTGCTAACAATCATGTCTGTGGTGACTTTAATATTCACAATGTAGAATTGCTAGTCTATTCCAACGAGATGATGATGATGATGAAAGATTTTGTCATTACTCTTCCCTTCCTTATGAAATTGATGACAAACCCATACAAATTATAGTTCTGCCATTGATAAACCAGAAATAAATATTTTTTCTTTGATATGACAGAGGCGCATGAGAAAATTAATGTCTCTGAAAGTTATGTTGTGCTGTTTTCTGACTTTTTAGGCATATCCATGTATGAATATGAATTATTCCCTCTGCATTATTTGAGGCATTATTTGAAATTGTTGCTATCGTAATGATCGTCTGAGGCGGATTAATTTGTTTTTTTAAACAAACCAAAGCAAAAGTATTGCTATTGTAAAAACATGCTGGAAAAAAAAAAGATAAACTGGCTAGACAGAACGAAATATCGATGTGTCAGATGCGATGCTATTTAGGTCTGATGTCTAACATAATTTTATAGAGTAGATAAGAAAAAGTATTCTTACCCTATTTCTGCAAAACTCTGAAATTGAATGCCAATTTGTATCTTCACCCAAACGGATTTTGTAGTTACACAATTTTTTGCTTTGGGAAAGTGAACAATGCCTGTAACAAAATAAACATAATAAATATAAAGTGAAAAGAATTTGTGCATTTGAGAATGAAAGTTAGTTCAAAAATACAGCCAGCTATGGAAGTCAGAAATTATTATCTTGTTTCCAAGATAAGTACATTGAAATATCTCATCCCTTCTAAACTAACATACACCTTTCCCCAAATGAAAAACAAAACCCAAAAAAACAAGAGAAAGTAAAAAAAAAAAGAAGAGAATTATATCTTCTGATATGCACTCACTCTGACAAAAAAATTCATAATCATATCTTCAAGGCACAACATTTTTTGTTATTGTTTACATCAATACCATTTTGTGGTACGAAGACATCTATGTAATTCCATCTCTCAACAACTACTCAATCATTCAGATCTTTCAAAATCCTCCTGTGAACTTTATAATTCCATTGTTTATTGGTTATATTTTTCTCAATGTTAATAAAATTTATTACTTTGCTTCATTATTGATTGCGATTATGGGATGCCATGTGAGTTATGACTGGTATGAAAAAAAGCTTGATTCTTTTCCTTTATTTCTTTACTTTATTATGTGAAGATTTCCAGATGGTACGTGATAGTGCTGAGTTATAGCTACTTTGTATATTTGGGATTTTTTTTCAGAAAATTTGTTGGAAAGGTGGCACATGATCTACAGAGAAATCTATTCAATTTTGGTGAAAATCTGGATACAGTTTGTCGATAACAGACCTTTTTATATATTTATTTTACTTTTTGTGTGTGTGGGATAATATATATTAAATATTTTGTACATATAGGCAATTGAAAAATTGAAAATAGGGTTATTTCATGTCACATCATCCAGGGCTTGAAACCCATATCCTCAGATTTTGTTGTAACTTGCACCACAGATGAACATCATACAGACTAAGAAATCCTGAAAATTTGAGCATGCAACTCCAAACGGTTTCCGATTGAGAGCATTTTCCATTTCGCATAAATCGCGCAAGATGTCACCCGGGCGACATTTTAATAATTACATTTTCTTGAATATTTTCAGTTTGGAACATGATGTGACGCTGAAAATTCACACAAGAAACCCAAAAATGGCATCAGCTTTGCTCAGAAATGAAGCCTTCTATGAGATTTTATCAAATTTTGAAATTTTCAGGATTTCTTAGTTTTTATAATGTCCATCTGTGGTGCAAGTTACAACAAAATCTGAGGATATGGGTTTCAAAATCCAAAATTTCTGGATGATTTGACATGGAATTACCCAATATGGAGATGTGACATGGAAGTCAAAGGACTAAGAGTGAAATTGTCAAAGACAAAAGTGATGGTCAATGGTTCAGAATTACACGGGTTGAAAGAATCTGGCCAATATCCATGTGTTGTGTGCAGGAAAGGAGTGGGATCCAATGCCATATGATGCAGCCTATACACTTTATGGATCCACAAAACAAATGTAGCGACTTGTGCAGAAAGCTAGCACCAGACCTAACTATAAGTGTAGAAGGTGTCTTGGGCAGGCACGACCACTTGACTGCTGACCTTATATCGATGTGAAGTTGGAGGACGACCCTCTCGAAGTAGTGAACTCATTTTGTTCTCTTGATATGTTGAGTGTTGGAGGTGGTTGCAAGTTTACCTTTACCATTAGGATAAAATCAGCATGGGGTAAATTCTGCGAGCTAGCCTTCTCACTACCAGGGGGAAGGCGTATAGCAGCTGTGTTAGGAGCGTGATGCTGTATGCCACCCACCCAGTCCTCACTTGCTCATCTTCAACATAAGATGTTTAAGATTTTGATGATAAAAGGATTATCTATTTTTCTGTTCTTTGGTGCTGTGAGCACCGATAAGGAGTCAGAGAAGATGAATTTATCAGTGCTATTATCCTATATTATTTTTAAAGCCAAGTATATGGCTGTAGCTTCTGCACTGAAAATTAATGCTTTGTCAGGTCGTCTGTACTGCATTTTTGTCTCATTTACGATAGCAGCACATCCAACTCTGTCTGATTCTTTCGATCCATCTGTGTAGATGTACTTATAGTTAGGATGATGATTTTTTTATGTTTTCAAATTCACCCTGAAATATAATTGGATTGGTTTTGTTCTTTGAAGTTATTGTCAAATCAAAGATACAAGTTGGTTGTTTTAATTCCCATGGTGGAATTTTAGAAATTATTCATTGATGTATGGGGCTAGAGTCCAATTCCAGTTTGTTTCTAAGTTCCTGGATACGGTAACCAAGGGGGGTCTAATAGCATTGATTTTTCTCTCAAACAGAGTTTCATATTGTGGATTAAGCACGCAGCCATAGGCAGGATTTAGTGGACATGACAACTTTGTCACATATCGAAGTGCCAATTTCCTTAGATGTAAAGGACCTTCATTCACTTCAATATATAAGCTTTTGACTAGGGACGTGCGAAATGCCTCCAATGTGAGTCTTAGTCCCTGGTGATGAATAGTTTCCAATTGCTTCAGGTATGACTTTCTGGCTGCTCCATATATATAGCATCCAGAGTCGAGCTTGCATCTAAGGATCTGTAGAGTGTAAGTAATGTGGTTTTGTCAGCACCCCAGTCAGTGTGTCAATTGCATGGCCTTGTAACATTTTGGTTTTAGATATTTTATATGGGGTATAAAGGTCACATTTTTATCAAATATAATATCAAAGTACTTGTGTTGATCAACAAATGGGATATTATTGTGGTTCAGTTTCAAGATTGGGTCATAATGGATCCTTCAGAGTTTGCAGAAATGTATACATTTTGTTTTGTCCTTTGAGAATTTAAATCGGTTTTCTATGGTCCATTTTTTAATTTTATTTAGACAGAGTTTGAGTTTGGCTGTGGGTATGTATTTTGATCATTAGCATATAAATAAATCATCCACGTATAGAGCGTAGTCATCCCAGTATTTATGTTTTTAATGATATTATTTATTTTTATTGAAAAGGGTGACAGACAAGATGCTTCCTTGAGGTACACCCATTTCTTGTTCTTTTTGGGCTGAAAGTATGTTTCCCATCTGCACTTAAAAGTGTCTATCATTTAAGAAACTCTGGCATTCTGCCCTTAAGTCCAAGTAGATTTCTTTTAATGCTATATTTCCAGGTAGTGTCGTAAGCCTTTTCAATGTCAAACAAGATTGCTATCGGGTGCTCCTTCTTGACAAATGCTTCCCTTATGAGTGTTTCAAATCTAATTAGGTGGTCAATATGGTCTTTATCTTTTGAAGCCTGACTGATATTCTGTAATCAGGTTTTTGATTTCCAAATATTATGTTAGTCTCACATTAACATTTCTTTCGAAGGTCTTACACAGGCAACTAGTGAGGGTAATGGGTCGATAATTTATTGGATCTGTATGGTCTTTTTTTGGTTTGGGTACTGGGATCATTATAGCTTGCTTCCAGTTTTTTGAATGCTGCTATTCATCCATGTTTCATTATATATTTGTAGTAGGTAGTTTAGGAATGGTTTTAGTAGTTTTTTTTAACAAATTGGTAATAGATTTCATCAGGGCCAACTGCTGTATCATGAGATTTATGTATTGCTTCTTTTAATTCTGTTCTGTTGAATGGTTGGTTGTATTTTTCTTCATTTTTTGATTTGAAGTTAATTTTTTTTTTCTTCATTCTGTTTTATGATTGGAAATTTTTTTTTTTTTTTTGATGAGGAATTTATTGAAAATTGTTTGGCTAGTTTGTTTGCAATGTTTTCCGTGTTGGTGATCTTTATGTTGTTGCAAATAAGATGTTTGATCAGGTCCTTGTTCTTGCCTGATATTTTCCTGACCATCTCCCATACTTTTTTGGATTTGGTGTTTACATTTATTTTTGATACATAGTTTTTCCATGTGTTCCGTTTCGATTCTTTGATAGTTTTTCGTGCTTTTGCTCTGCCGTTTTTGTATAAGTCCAGATTTGTTGGGTTATTTAAAAATTTTCTTAGGTTAGCATGTTGTGTTCTTACGGCTTTTTGGCATTCTTTGTTAAACCATGGTTTGTTAAATTTTAAGAAAGTGGAGCTTTTTGGTACGTTCTCCCTTGCAATGGTGTCCTAGCTGTTGAGAACCTTTCATGAGGGGAGGGATTTGAGTTCTCCTTGTTTAGTTTTGTTTGTGTTTTTGGTTGGTTGGTTGTTTGTTTGGTATTTGAGTTTTCTTTGGGAACTTGTTTGTTTTCCACGACTGTTTTAATGATAGTTTTCATTTGTTGTATTAGTGTTCTCGTCTCGTTTATAAGTTGTGTAATTACATGAGATAATATTTCAGTTTGGTTGTATATTTGGTGTCTTTGTTGGTTTGTATTTGGTATGTTTCTTTTGGTTATTTCCGAGTATTTTGTTGTTTCAATTATTTTTCTTGCTTCCTGGAAAGGGATATTCTTTGTATATTTCAACCTAGATATATCTTTTTCCTTTTTTCCAGACTTCACATTCTCTGGTGTTTGCAGGGTGATTTTTTATTTTTTGCAGTTAGAGCAGTTTGCCTCCTTTTGGCAGTCTGTATGTTTTATGTTGTTTTCACTGCATCTTCCACATACTGGAGGTCTATTGCATCTGTCTTGATGGTGACCAAACCTTTGTCAGTTAAAACATCTGAGCGGGTTTGGTATGTAGGTTTCAACTTTCATTTTCATATATCCTTCTTCAATTTCACTTGGTGGTTTTGGTATATTAAAATTTAATATGTACGTATTTATATTTATGGTTTCTCCATTTTTTAAAAAACTTATTCTTTTAACGTCTTTATTTCGTCCATTGTGCATAATGAGAGTTCAGATCTTTTAACGACACCTTTTGAATAGTTTAGAGATTGGTGGAGATAAGCCTTGATTTTTATATCAATGAAACTTTCCCACTTTAATATTTTTTCAACTTGAGTTTTTTTAACCTTGATTAATATTGTTCCATTTGAAAGTTTTTTAATTGTATTAGGTTTTATTTTTTTAGAGAAAATTTGTTCTATTTTAAAGGGTAATATTTCAGTTATCGGTCTATCTACAATTGATTGTATTACAACGAATGTTGGTGCATCTTGATATATTATTAGAACTTTGCTATCTGAGCTTTCGCAGTGAGGTCGCTTGGTGGATTTTGGTGTGTACATTTGTATTTTTTCCCCCCATTTCATCCTTCCTGTTCCCCACCCACCCTGGAGCCGAACTGTGTTAGAGGTGCCAGGGGGGGGGGGCCCATTTGCCCCACTGGCACCTCAGGGCTACAGGAAGAGTATACTTTCATCTGGGGAAGCCACAAGCACCTGCAATCCGTAGGCCTCACTGGCCAAGTCCAAGGATGTCTCTCAGGTGTATGCAGCCATGTTGTGGCTTTCTTCCCCAGAATCTATTGACCCTGAGCCACTGCCTTCTAACACTCATATATTTAGATTATAATTTTGTTTATTTTACTTTTTGGTAAGGTTTATATTGGTAGTTTCATTTAGATACAAGTTTTTTTTTGCGTGTGTGTGTGTGTTAGAGCTTGTCATGACCAGCCGATTGATCAGATCAGATCAGACCTCTCTGACCGCCCGTCTAATCTGGTAAGGGCTGAAGTGGAGTGTTACAGCCAATGGCCTTTTGTTCTATAGTCATTAGGCTGCTAAGCCACCAGGATTCCGTCCTCAGACATCATGGGTCGCCACTCACTGCAAACATTTGGAAGGTCTTACCCATCTGCAGAGGTGCAGTTGGCAAATTCTACAGCCCCAGCCAACAGGGTGGAGAAGATCTGAGGAAATTAGTTTTAGTGGGGATAGGTGGTGCCCAAAAAGGGTGGGTCGACTGCAAAGGAATCGGAAACGGTTGGCGACTGAAGACATGAGCCGGTGCGGATTGCTGAATGAAGATACAAGTGATAGACAATTGTGGAAAATAATTTCAAAACGATAAGAAGAGTCCATCCTCTGAACTTTTCAGTTGTACATTCGAACATCTATAAAAAGATTTTACTTACCTTGGGTAAGAACTGTCACCAGCGATTGGTTCAATGGTTAACGAGTTCTTGTCTACACATTCTTTCACCCTCTCAGCAAGCTGCGGAAAAATAAGAGGATGATAGAAAAATAGAAAAACACTTTTTGCTGAAAAAGAGTTTATGAAAATAATGTTGGATTTATAATCATTTCGTACCGTTATGACCATAATGCCTCACTCAGCATAAAACAGCTCTAACGTTATGACTTGCATACGTGATCCAATTACCTTAACATCCATATTAAACTGATATAAGGGAGATTATATTTTCGAGTTCCAAAATACACCTGCAGTTCTGTCGCGATGAAGTTCACCCTTTGGTGCCCTAAATGAAAATGCTTAAACTCGTTTCTGTGCACATGGCTTGACGCATGCACTCACACGAATTAATAAAAACAAATAAAAACATTTTAAGCCAATCAGATACATTTCTCTGAATTTATGAAATTTGCTGTTTTGATCCACCACGAATAAATAAAAGGACAGATTTTTCCTTCAACAAACATGTTGAGCTGAAATTCACAAGAGCTAACATTGACATTTCTCCAGCTCCCCGTCGCCCCTCTGTCGGGCTTTGGGAAAGTTGAGAATCCCTTTCTAAACTCACGCACGCGCACTCTGACGCTAATGCACCACGTACACAGTGTATTAACTCTTTTGCCCTATCATCTGCTGATTGAAAACAAATGTATAAACTTATCCACTTTAATACTTCTAACATTTCTCAATGTACTTTCTACAATGAAAACAAATGAACATTGACTCTTATTAATAACATTCAATCAAATGAACATTTTATAATTGAGTGGGGAAGTTTTGATTACGATTTTTCAGACCCGTGGATAATTTACAACCCTTAAATTATTGACTCGGACTTCCTCGATAATAAATCCCCCTTGTTCTGCAAGGACTCTCAAAATATGAACAAACATTTGATGTTTTCCTATCTATGTAAACTTCCATTTTAAACATATATAAATTCTCTCTTTTGTGAACTTATGCTTTTGAATTCATTATTCTGTTTGTGTTTATTATATAACATTTCTTTTGCTCTCTCATATTTGAGTATTACCTAAAACTGTTTCCTTAAAAGTGTTTCTCTAAAACCGGCTGCTCCCAAAGATCGACCCCAAAACTGGAATCCTAAAAAAAGAGTTCCTCCAAAGTTCTTAGTATTTGACGAGTTGTTTCCCTTTTATCATTTCCCTGCCGATGTCAAATTACGCGGTATGCAAAAGAACAAACAGACCAACTGTGGTGCTACTCCATTTAGTTACCGATACAGAAGGAAAAGTTTATTTTTCTTCAATTTGTTGCCAATTTGTTCAATGTTTTGGACCCTAAGTCAATTACAACAGTCGTGTATGTTTGTGTCATGGGTATTCATGTTTGTCTGGCTTATTTTTTGTAAATTTTATGCAAGTCATTTTTGTCATTCTGTCTCAAGTACCGTAGTGTCTTCCTCTGTTTGTTGTTTTCCCCTAAGTTTATAAAACAATGTCAGCTCAGAATGTCAGACTTACATCATTGAACCTTTGTCTTCAATTTCTGATACAATATTTTAAATTTAAAGTTACTATCACTTTCAGAACTATTTGATTAATTTGTTCATTTCATTGTTTCAGACTGACACCAAATGAAGGAATGCTGCAATTTACACATTTCTCCATCAAAATATTCTTTCCGATTTTTTAATTTTTTAAAAATTTCTCATTACATGGTATTGAGTCCGTGTTTTTAATATAAACTGTCTGTCATCTACATCATCTTATTACAATTTATTCTGATGAATCATTGGAATCCATCTTATTTTTACATCAGACAAACCAGAAAATTGTTACACACACAAAAATAATATTAACTGAAAATATACAAAATATTTCAGGTTATTGTCAGTTAATTTTGATTATTTTGTACAGCAATTTTCTGATGTAAAACGTAAATCGATCCTGTGGAGACACATCAATAATAATAAACGAGTGAATTTACAAAGTAAATAAAAAGAAATTGATTTTATTTTTATCAATAATGGTAAAAATTATATCTAACATATAAAATTATCTTGCCGAATTTTCAAAGTCAAATCCAAATAGCAATTTGTCTAACATATCACTACTTGATTCGGACTCGCATATTCTTTCGTTTTTTTTCCTTCCACTATGTTATTGGCATGAATGTATTTTATTTTACTTCAGTTTTTTTCTGAAAATACTGATTCTAGCTAAAAAAACTGTTAGAGTAGAGACATTTTCCTTAACTCACCGAAACAGATTAAAAGGGAAGTTATTGTGTGCATACATTATTTTTAAGAAATAACTTTTAATCAATAAAATGAAATTGTCTACAGTAATTAAATGCATTTTTATTTTTATGTTTCCACTAATTTGGAACAAACGTAATGACTGGTCAAAACTATAACAAATTTTTATTTTTATGTTTCCACTAATTTGGAACAAACGTAATGACTGGTCAAAACTATAACAAATTTTTATTTTTATGTTTCCACTAATTTGGAACAAACGTAATGACTGGTCAAAACTATAACAAATTTTTATTTTTATGTTTCCACTAATTTGGAACAAACGTAATGACTGGTCAAAACTATAACAAATTTTTATTTTTATGTTTCCACTAATTTGGAACAAACGTAATGACTGGTCAAAACTATAACAAATTTTTATTTTTATGTTTCCACTAATTTGGAACAAACGTAATGACTGGTCAAAAAAACTATAACAAATTTTTATTTTTATGTTTCCACTAATTTGGAACAAACGTAATGACTGGTCAAAAAAACTATAACAAATTTTTATTTTTATGTTTCCACTAATTTGGAACAAACGTAATGACTGGTCAAAAAAACTATAACAAATTTTTATTTTTATGTTTCCACTAATTTGGAACAAACGTAATGACCGGTCAAAACTATAACAAATTTTTATTTTTATGTTTCCACTAATTTGGAACAAACGTAATGACTGGTCAAAACTATAACAAATTTTTATTTTTATGTTTCCACTAATTTGGAACAAACGTAATGACTGGTCAAAAAAACTATAACAAATTTTTATTTTTATGTTTCCACTAATTTGGAACAAACGTAATGACTGGTCAAAACTATAACAAATTTTTATTTTTATGTTTCCACTAATTTGGAACAAACGTAATGACTGGTCAAAACTATAACAAATTTTTATTTTTATGTTTCCACTAATTTGGAACAAACGTAATGACTGGTCAAAACTATAACAAATTTTTATTTTTATGTTTCCACTAATTTGGAACAAACGTAATGACTGGTCAAAACTATAACAAATTTTTATTTTTATGTTTCCACTAATTTGGAACAAACGTAATGACTGGTCAAAACTATAACAAATTTTTATTTTTATGTTTCCACTAATTTGGAACAAACGTAATGACTGGTCAAAAAAACTATAACAAATTTTTATTTTTATGTTTCCACTAATTTGGAACAAACGTAATGACTGGTCAAAAAAACTATAACAAATTTTTATTTTTATGTTTCCACTAATTTGGAACAAACGTAATGACTGGTCAAAAAAACTATAACAAATTTTTATTTTTATGTTTCCACTAATTTGGAACAAACGTAATGACTGGTCAAAAAAACTATAACAAATTTTTATTTTTATGTTTCCACTAATTTGGAACAAACGTAATGACTGGTCAAAACTATAACAAATTTTTATTTTTATGTTTCCACTAATTTGGAACAAACGTAATGACTGGTCAAAACTATAACAAATTTTTATTTTTATGTTTCCACTAATTTGGAACAAATGTAATGACCGGTCAAAACTATAACAAATTTTTATTTTTATGTTTCCACTAATTTGGAACAAACGTAATGACTGGTCAAAAAAACTATAACAAATTTTTATTTTTATGTTTCCACTAATTTGGAACAAACATAATGACTGGTCAAAAAAACTATAACAAATTTTTATTTTTATGTTTCCACTAATTTGGAACAAACGTAATGACTGGTCAAAAAAACTATAACAAATTTTTATTTTTATGTTTCCACTAATTTGGAACAAACGTAATGACTGGTCAAAAAAACTATAACAAATTTTTATTTTTATGTTTCCACTAATTTGGAACAAACGTAATGACTGGTCAAAAAAACTATAACAAATTTTTATTTTTATGTTTCCACTAATTTGGGACAAACGTAATGACTGGTCAAAACTATAACAAATTTTTATTTTTATGTTTCCACTAATTTGGAACAAACGTAATGACTGGTCAAAACTATAACAAATTTTTATTTTTATGTTTCCACTAATTTGGAACAAACGTAATGACTGGTCAAAACTATAACAAATTTTTATTTTTATGTTTCCACTAATTTGGAACAAACGTAATGACTGGTCAAAAAAACTATAACAAATTTTTATTTTTATGTTTCCACTAATTTGGAACAAACGTAATGACTGGTCAAAAAAACTATAACAAATTTTTATTTTTATGTTTCCACTAATTTGGAACAAACGTAATGACTGGTCAAAACTATAACAAATTTTTATTTTTATGTTTCCACTAATTTGGAACAAACGTAATGACTGGTCAAAACTATAACAAATTTTTATTTTTATGTTTCCACTAATTTGGAACAAACGTAATGACTGGTCAAAAAAACTATAACAAATTTTTATTTTTATGTTTCCACTAATTTGGAACAAACGTAATGACCGGTCAAAACTATAACAAATTTTTATTTTTATGTTTCCACTAATTTGGAACAAACGTAATGACTGGTCAAAACTATAACAAATTTTTATTTTTATGTTTCCACTAATTTGGAACAAACGTAATGACTGGTCAAAAAAACTATAACAAATTTTTATTTTTATGTTTCCACTAATTTGGAACAAACGTAATGACTGGTCAAAAAAACTATAACAAATTTTTATTTTTATGTTTCCACTAATTTGGAACAAACGTAATGACTGGTCAAAAAAACTATAACAAATTTTTATTTTTATGTTTCCACTAATTTGGGACAAACGTAATGACTGGTCAAAACTATAACAAATTTTTATTTTTATGTTTCCACTAATTTGGAACAAACGTAATGACTGGTCAAAACTATAACAAATTTTTATTTTTATGTTTCCACTAATTTGGAACAAACGTAATGACTGGTCAAAACTATAACAAATTTTTATTTTTATGTTTCCACTAATTTGGAACAAACGTAATGACTGGTCAAAAAAACTATAACAAATTTTTATTTTTATGTTTCCACTAATTTGGAACAAACGTAATGACTGGTCAAAAAAACTATAACAAATTTTTATTTTTATGTTTCCACTAATTTGGAACAAACGTAATGACTGGTCAAAACTATAACAAATTTTTATTTTTATGTTTCCACTAATTTGGAACAAACGTAATGACTGGTCAAAACTATAACAAATTTTTATTTTTATGTTTCCACTAATTTGGAACAAACGTAATGACTGGTCAAAAAAACTATAACAAATTTTTATTTTTATGTTTCCACTAATTTGGAACAAACGTAATGACCGGTCAAAACTATAACAAATTTTTATTTTTATGTTTCCACTAATTTGGAACAAACGTAATGACTGGTCAAAACTATAACAAATTTTTATTTTTATGTTTCCACTAATTTGGAACAAACGTAATGACTGGTCAAAAAAACTATAACAAATTTTTATTTTTATGTTTCCACTAATTTGGAACAAACGTAATGACTGGTCAAAAAAACTATAACAAATTTTTATTTTTATGTTTCCACTAATTTGGAACAAACGTAATGACTGGTCAAAAAAACTATAACAAATTTTTATTTTTATGTTTCCACTAATTTGGAACAAACGTAATGACTGGTCAAAACTATAACAAATTTTTATTTTTATGTTTCCACTAATTTGGAACAAACGTAATGACTGGTCAAAACTATAACAAATTTTTATTTTTATGTTTCCACTAATTTGGAACAAACGTAATGACTGGTCAAAAAAACTATAACAAATTATGCAGATATTTACATTTTGCTTAGTGATGTTTCAGGAGGAATGAGGAGATTCTCTCTCACAGTCATAATTGCTTCCAATGTCACTCATTACCAACCAGATTTTATTTAATAAAAGACATATTTTGGTAAAAGAGAAACAGTTTACTTGATGACAGCTTCCGGCTTTGAATTCGGAAATTGATTATCAGAAAAAAGTCCCATGTCATTTTTGTTCCCTTATAGTTTGGCAGAATTTTTAATTTCACTCGTTTGAACGAATACAAAAAAATTAAGAAACAAAAAAATTCCAATTATAAAAAATAGTAAATAATCTATTTGAAAAATATTTTCAAATCCCCCCCCCCACAAAAAAACATTACTATTACAAAAACGCAGTTTGATTTTTTACGTGTTAATAATAATAAAAAAATGGTGAAAACAAATTCTACCCCCCCCCCAAAAAAAGAAAACAAAAAAAACCCCCAAAAAACCATCCAACCTAAAATATAATGGGTAACAGTTTTCTGATAAACACTGCTTGTCAATGTCATCCGGCACATTGAAATAAATATTTTTTTATTCCGTAAACCAGTGTTTGGTAAATGCAATTATTTTTCAAAATCGATAGTGACTTTTGAGACATCTGTACATACCATTAAAGTGGGATGTTTGAGAAATACGAATGGTATAAATTATTGAAGAGACCATACCATCAAAAAATCTGAATGCTGATGGACGACAAAACAAAGGGCAATTATTGATGTTTCGTTTTGAAAAAGTGATACTCACTGTTTGGTTGACAAAATTCAAGCATGGACCAATGTCCTCCAAAATTATTCTTGAAAGAAACTGACTTGATTCTTCAAGATCAGGATTTCCTCGCCATTGGCAGAATTCTTCAAAATATACAGGATCAATCTGGAAATAACAACAGTTACTTCACTTATACATATAATCTTATAAAAGTTAATTAAAACATAGATTAAAAAGATATAAAATACATTTAAGAAGGTGTAAAAAGTTTTTTATATTTTTTTTTTTTACATCAAATGGATATAAAACATACATAATGTAAAATATTGTTAAAAAAATATTTTTACGCCTTTTTTAGATCAAAAAGATGTCAAACGGAAACATGTAAAATAAAGATGTCTTTTTTCATCAAAACTGATAAATATGATGAAGAAATGAGAAAGAAGTAACTATATATTGTTGAATATTATAGATTTTACAAGTTTTCTCTGTTCATTATTTCAATCTGGTCAATTATTTCCACTAGCAAATATATGCTCCCTCCGGTTGCATATTTTTGCTAGTTGTTTTATTTAATTGCTCTCTCTCTCTCTCTCTCTCTCTCTCTCTCTCTCTCTCTCTCTCTCTCTCTCTCTCTCTCTCTGTGGATTTGAATAATCAGAAGGCGGATAACCAAATGTTGGAATGTCTGCCGGCTGTTCCATCATATTCCATTACAATCTAATTTAATTACATGACTCAATTATATGGATTTAAAAAAAACAAAAAAAAACAATGTCTTTAATTAATTCTATTTATAATTTTTATTAAGATTATTATCGAGTAAAATATTTTAAATACATCTGGAAATCTGAAAAAAACAAACAATCATGAGTGTATATTTGCGAATATTAATTAATTAGAAACTTTAAAACAAATTAATTATGTAAATTTGAAAGATGCGTGATGTTTGGGAAAGTTTTGGAATGGATATATAGGAGCTGATAAGTAGATATAAAAAGAGAGCGATCAAAACTAATAATATAGTTTCGGCTTCAGATAGACAGACAGAAAAACAGATACATAATCTCCATTATTAATAGATTAGAAGCTTTAAAACAAATTAATTATGTAAATTTGAAAGACACGTGATGTTTGCTTTGGGAAAATTTGCTTAAAAACAGTTGTTGCAGTGTTTATGTTAACAAGAAAAAAAATGTAAAAAAACATGGAAAAATAATTTAAAACCAATAACATTTGCTTAACAAATAAAATAAAATCTTAATTTGAAACTTTCCGGTGCACAAACAAAATAACATTTTATTTAAAAACATTTAAAAACATGTGATTAACAATGGTTCCTTTGATGAAAAAGAACAAAAATAAACATCTAATTACTAACAGTTGTTTAGCTATGGTTTGTTCGTTCTTTATTTGTATATATGTATTTTAGTTTGATTTTCTTTGTCGCAATTTATTGGCTGCCAGTCTTCAATTTAGCGTTTGGCAGTTTTCGCCTCGTCAACTTTTGGGCGCTTCCGTAACCTGCTCGAATGTTGACGACGTGAAGTCACGGAAACATGGCGCGTCAGCTATAAGAGTACCCAAAATTTTACTTCCAATTAATTTTACCAACAATGTTTGATTTTCAGCAACAAGTTCAGACAGACACATACACATTGACGATGGTCCTCAGTACAGGGGGGAGAACAACAAATCTGGATGTAGGTGTTGACAGTGGCTTCAGTGTCTGAATGCAGAAATCTGGGTATGGCTTTAAATAAATAATTTCAGGCTCGAGTCACGCTGGTTGTATGAAAATTAATCAAGGACAAGACGATTATCACACAACAATTGAACATAAAGAACAACGAAACTATTCTTAAGATATATCCAATTAAACTGTAGCAAAAATGCTATTTCAAACTTGAGCGTGACAGATCAACAAAAATTATATTTTAAATTTAAGCATGTCCGACCAATGAAAATGCTATTAAACATGACAGACCAAAGTAAATGAGATTTAAAACTAAAGTTAAAGTTACAGACCAATGAAAATGGCATGGAGATTGAAGCGGATTTTCCAAAGAATAAAGCAAGCAAAAAAGGAGAGATATTTTCGAAAGTGAGAAAATAAATGGTCTCACTTCTGTGTTCTGTCCATTTTCCACTTCGTCCGATTCCTGCTGAGCTTCTTTGGTAAATTCATGGTGGCTAGTTGAGCGTCTGTGCGTCTTCCAAAATGGTCGGCTGCTTTCCTTCTTTTTACTGTTGCCTGTATCTATTTGTGGGTGTAAGTGTTTATTTGGGGTACTCGGGGTAGATGTGAGGACCAACGTCTTCAGAGCAGTTACTTCGGCTTGCAGCACTTCAATCTAAAATAGTTCGGAGAACAAACAAAGACAATTCAAATAGTTATCAAGAAAGAAAAAACAAAAAACAAGAAAAGAAAAAAAAAGCAAAGAAAAGAAAAAAAAAAATCTTTTGCACTCAATTAAATAAAAAAAATGATCAAATCAGATGGGGCTATGTTAGAATACAATGGAAGTAAATCATTGTCACAATAGACAAATGGAGATAATTATTTTAGGAGAAAAGGGGAGGTAACTTTAAAAAAAAAATTTTTCCTATACATTTTAATTGCACAAAATACACACTAAAATATTCCTGAGTTTGAAGATTTAAAAAAAAACTTCCATTTTAATTGTTCTAATTCGCTACATTTTGCAATTAACTCAGCAAGTGACCAATCGCTTACTAAGTTCTGTCTATTATGCTCACCCTCTTTCACTGTATGTTGTTTGATCTTCCCACTCTTATTCTATATGTCATCTATCACTCTTACTTCCATCACTCTCTCTGTTTATTAACAGTCGAAGGTAATAATTGGATATTATATTTAGAATCTTTAAGATGAGGAATGATAATTTGCATTATTTGGATTATTCGGACTATTGTTCTCATTTTGTTTGTTATTCTCACAACGTTTTGGTCGATGTAATCTCCAACTCAAGTGCATCTTTTCAAACTTGGGAATGTTTCTATGAAACTCGTGAATTTTAAACTGAACTCTTTATTTTATTCCCAAAGGTAGATTGTTCTCATTCTATCAGTCACGACAGAGTAGATTTGGGTTAAGTAATTTTAAAAATTTTATTCTTAGTTATTATCGTCTGTAGTGAGGATTGAGTCTTCAGTCTCCAGAAAAACTAAAATGTTAATCAACACTTTTATCCATAGAGCCACGAGACCAAGTTCATAATCATCATATTTGGTTTAATGTGTTTTACATGCTGGCATGTGTTGGGCGGCTTTAAGAAATTCGCTTCCAAACTAACTTATCTCTGTCCAGGTCTTTATTTATCCCTCTTTCGCTAAAATCCATCCCTATCACTTCCTCTCATGTTTTCCTTAGCTTCCTCATGCCAACTGACCCTGCTACCTCAACTGTCTTACATCTACTAACCCAAGCACTCTCATCCATTCTTTCAATTTGACCAAAGTAACAAGGTCTTCTGTTCTGCATACATCTCCCTATACTGTTCAGATTTAATATTCCTCTGAGGTCATCAGATCTAAACCTGTTTTTAAGACTCACACTATACATCCATAATACCATTCTCATATCATTTCTCTCCATGCAACACATATCCTCAATTTTCACCAGCCAGGTTCAACTTCTATACATTATCCCGCTGCACACACGTATCTGATAAACCCTTCCCTTGGTCGAAAATTCTAGTGTGAATTTTGGGAGCTTTAAACCTAATCCTGTTTTTTGAATAAAATTTTAAAAATTACTTAACACTTCTACACAATCATGGCTGACAGAACAAGAACAATCTATCCATTTCATGTAAATATTTTTACATTCACCTCCTACCATTTAAAATTATTAGTTTTGGCACTTTGTTACATTAGGACCCGCGCTAACTTTGACCATGACACTAACCCTAAACCTATTGCTAACCCTAAACCCCACGATGGGGTCAAAGTCAGCGTGGGTCCTAATGTAACAAAGCACCTTAGTTTTTATTGCATATGTAAGACACTCACATTTATCTCCTTCCACTCCCATCGGTCACTAAAGTTTAACTCATTTCTGCTAATGCCTCAACCTCTCATTCTAAAGTAGGTTAAGCAGAATTTAAAGGTGTTTATTAACAATCAGTTCCGGATGTTTGAGGTTCAGGCTTTACTACTGGCAATAATAACTAAGAATGTGTATTCGTTTCGCAACTACACAACTACAGCAGTTGATTAACACACACACGTCGGACGTCTAATCACACTGATGCAGTTGATACACACTCACTTGATCTTCTGAACATACTCCTTTTATTGTCCAAGTGTTCATCATCAGCCAATCGGTGGTCAGAAAAACAGTCACGTGAGGCCTGACGTCATTGCTCAATAATCGTACAAAAAACCACAGCCGCCATTAATCTAATTTCCGCCCTCCCCGTGATCATCCCGGCAGGTAAGACAACACGCGCAAACACGTGATCGCTTTCTTCCTTCATTCTGTTCGACTTTACAGAATGATTAACCCAAATCTACTTCATCGTGGCTGACGAAACAAGAACAATCTACTCTGGTGGATTAAATAATGGGTTGAGTTCAAAATTCCGAATTTGTAAAAATGATTCCGGAGTTTGAAAAGATGCATCTGAAGAAGGTCAGGTTAGATCGACTGAAATGTTGTGAAAATAACAATCCACATTATCAATCTTCAGCTCAAAAATTCAGATATATATAATTAAGTATTAAATTCAAGATTATATCATTCTATGATTCAATCATAGAATGATATAATCTAGGATATAATACTTTATTTATTATAAGCTCTGTTGAATATTTCAAATATTAAATATTGAGCTTAATTTTTGCTTTTGAAAATTGATTCCTATTCGAATCGATTTGAACTATAAAAATTGTTTTTATATACACACATGCTGTCCTTACTCAGCGTTGCTCGAGAGTGTTTTGGTTGGCTTCAAAAAATCTTTAAAATAAAGTTTTAAGTGTTGTAAAAGACCGTTGAAATATCTGATCTATGGTGGATTTAATTTAGTAAATCAATTATTTTTAAATAGGATTTTTAAGTGATTCTTGATTGAGTGGTGGACTGAAGGTTAGGCTAAAACTTGCAATATTTTAATACACAAGAACTCGCTAAGAATTTTAAAGCCAGTACAAATGACAGATACTGATATATATATCATCATCATTATATTCGGTTTAACATCCATTTTACATGCTGGCATGTGTTTGACGGCTTTAAAAAATTGATTTCCAAACTAACCTATCTCTAGCTAGGTCTTTATTCTCGAGTCCATTCTTATAACTTCCTCTCATGTTTTCCTCCACCTTCCCCTGTGAACTGAACTTGCTACTTCAGCTGTTGTACATCTACTATCCCAAGAACTTTCATAAATTCTTTCAACATGGCCATACTATCCAAGTCTCTTGTTCTGCATACATCTCACTATACTGTCCAGATTTAATATATATATATATATATATATATATATATATATATATATATATATATATATATATTTGGGTGTGGAAGGTTAAATTTGTAGGAAAAACGTGGTTTCTATTCAAAAGCTCTGCCACCAAAATTTTTTATTTATGTATTTATTTAAACAAAGGTTTTTTAAAAATTTTTATTGAAGGCTAAAATGACGAAAGCGAAACATGACTACTGGATAAAAATCAAATTACCATACTTTGAATATTCAATGCGGAAAAAATGAAATTCGGAATAGAGAGCACATTGTTTTTAGGCAATTTAAATAATTTATAAAGAAGAAAAAAAGAAAAATGTAAAAAAATGTAAATTTAAAAAAAAAAAACATGGAGTGTTTGGTTTACTGTCAATTACTTGAGATCCCTTGTGCATTTTCACTGCAAAGACCAACATTTTTCTGATAAAGAGAGATTCCTTACCTTTTGGTTTGCCTCATTAAGAAGTTTCTCCGTGTGAGAACGTTTTGCATTGGCTTCCTGAACCATATTGTTGGCTTCCTGAAAAACAAAAGTCCCAAGTTTATATATGACTAGCAAAGTATACATTGTTGTGTTTGGCATATACAAAGTGTTTGGAAAATCGGTGGCATAATGTTGGGATTATAGATCCAAATAACGCTTGACTTCCGAGTTATGCGCCATTGAAACAAATACTGATCAACATTCTTTATTGCAAACACTGAATACGTATAATGTGTTTGAAAGTGCACTTTTATTTGGGATAAACTTGGGATAGATTTGGGATAAGTAAACACTATCACTGTATCAGGATTACAGGTAAAATAAACCTGGGTCTGGTATTGCCACATACACCAAAACAAAACCATAAAAAATGACACCAAACAGTTCAGAAAAATGATCTAAGCGTCATGATAGGCAGTGGCTCCTTTGATAGCCAACATGGGGACCATCCTGCGAATGTTGGTCCTTCTTATTTCAGGTAACAGAATACAACATACAAAATACATGTAAATAAAAATAATTAGTACAAACCAAAGACCATGCAGAGAAAGAAATGAACCCCAAAGGAAATGAGACTAGTAATGGGGTAGTGCTATTACAAAAGCCTCCTCACACACAAAAAGGCCCCTTGAATATAAAGAACATAATCCCAAAGTTATGCCAGAGAAAGAAATGAACCCCAAAGGAAATGAGACTAGTAATGGGGTAGTGCTATTACAAAAGCCTCCTCACACACAAAAAGGCCCCTTGAATATAAAGAACATAATCCCAAAGTTATGCCATCAATTTTCCAAACAACTTGTGTATATAACGTTGGAGTTGAATATTGAAAAACTAGTAGAACAACATCAACGACAATGAATTGGAATAGAATCTTTTTCTTGCATATTTATGAGTTATTATGAGTGAATATTAATTTTCCATAGATTTAAGTTAGTTCGTAAAGTTTAGTTATACTTTTAAATCAAAGATTTTTTATACAATTCCTAATAATATTTATCCATCTAACATATAAAGTTATCTGGCTGGTTTTTCATTTAAACTGACAAATCAAATTTTGCTTCTGACTCACCAATTTTCATTTATTATTGTATCATGTTCTTTACAATATAACATACTTTGCTTCAATTTATTTTAAAAATTACTTAGTCTGGCCCAGACGACTGATAATATGAAACGTTTTTAAATAATCATCTAAAAATAAAAATCAGCAAGGAGGGTAACTCATATTTTTAATTGAAAAATATAGTAGGAGTTGTCTACTAAGGTTTTATTTCTTTTTCTGCATAAGTTTCACAAAACTAAAATATCTTCACTGCATCCCGGGTAACGCCAGTTAGATACGGCTTGTATACTACTAAAACTGTGCATCTTGTTTGTTTATCTTTGTGCATAATGGGTGACTTCAAAAAGTTATGACGTCATCCACTAAAACAGATTGATGACATCAGCAAGCAAAGTAATAAAGGAATGACATCATCCATTAAAACAGAGAACATAGATGATCCTTGACCTTTCGGATATAAACTCAAACACATATAAAAACTCTACCAAGATATTTCAGTTGCTAGAAAACAACCTTTTCTTGGCCTTTTGGCTAAGATCAAAGTGTGGTGTCTGTTCCGATGGATACTGCACCCCATCGACTGGTATTGTCTGGATCTTCGGGTCTGGATTTGCGCCGGTCAATGGGTCTGTCCTGTGCAGTTCTGGGAAGTGGCGCTCCCAGGCTTTGCCTCCCCTCTTTGGGGAGGATTAAGTTTAGTGCTTAATGTCTGAGGCACTCTGCCCAGGCAATTTTTTAAAAGCCCCTAGCACTCCTCCTCTGGAGTGCATTCCCACTTTCCGACCTTGTGTCACATTCTACTGTGTGGGACGTAGATAAATAGGGCTAGAAAACAACCATCCTCGGTTGGAAACAGAACTTTAATGATTAAAGTTCTTACTTCCAACCGAGGATGGTTGCTTTCTAGCAACTGAAATATCTTAGTAGAGCTTTTATATGTATTTTAGTTTATATTTTTGTTAGTTTGTTGATTTGCTCATCATCAAATCCATTTTTATTTTGCTTTTTGTCTGAAATATTGTTTCTATTTTTCCTCATATATATATATATATATATATATATATATATATACACATAAACTCAGTGTCTTCCTTGGTCTTTTGGCTAAGATCAAAGTGTAGTATCTGTTCTGACTGTCCTGTGCAGTTATGGGAGGTTAACCCCCTCCCATGCTTTGCCTCCCCTCTTTGGGGAGGAGTAAGTTTATTGCTTACTGTCTGAGGCGCCCTGCCCAGGCAATTTTTTGAGATTCACCTCACTCTTCCTCTAGAGTGAAAATTCCCACCTTCCGACCTTGTGTCACATTCTACTTTGTGGGACGTAGATAAATAGGAGAAAACAACCATCCTCGGTTGGAAACAGAACTTTAATGATTAAAGTTCTTACTTCCAACCGAAGATGGTTGCTTTCTAGCAACTGAAATATCTTGGTAGAGCTTTTATATGTGTTTGAGTTTATATTTTTGTTAGTTTGTTGATTTGCTTATCCTCAATTCCATTATTATTTTGCATTTTGTCTGAAATATTGTTTCTATTTTTCCTCATATATATATATATACACATAAACTCAGTGTGTGTAATGTTAGTGCGTTCCTTATTGAAAGAAAGGTTAGAGAATCTTTATTAAATCGAAAAGTGCATTCTTATGACGCGATCTGAGCTCTTGGTTACGTTTTTTTTTTTACACTTTTGTAAAACAAATCCTGTTTAAAAGGATTTAGTCTCCTCACTTGATTTTTGTCCTAACAAATTCAATATTAGTTCTATTTTAAGAATATGTATGATTTTATGGGTTTATTTTCTACCGTTTCGGAAAAATCAGGCCTTTTGGCCAAGAAAAAAACCCATCAAAAAATGCCCATTTTTCGTGACAACTTTAAGGCCTATTTTCTTCTAGGTAAAAAGTATACCACCAGAAACGACCCAGATGAGACAGTACAGTAAGGAGAGTAAAAAGTGAAATTTCGGTTTAATTTAGGCAGCCTCGTAACTCTTGCTTCCCTTATTTTGTCCTTTAGTTCTCACATTCCATGAGCGATGTTTCTGACAAAGGGGGAAAAATTGCTGTTTTCTGAGTCGAAATCTATCCATCTAACACTTATCGTTGGCTAGTTTTTGACCTTGAAGTAGTATTTTTTTTTTAGCTCCTTACATATACCTTCTCTCTTGTCTACACAGTGTAAGCTTTTATGCATACTCTGTTAGATTTCCATCTTTCTACAGTGAAAGACTAACAGAAATCTACACAACTGCCATAAATTAGTAGTAAAGGCTAATTTTGACATATTTTAATCCATTTTGACACTTAAAAATCATATAATATTAACTCAATTTGACGCCATCAGATGCCAATGCATTGAAGCATTGCAGTGACATCAACCAATTCATTGAATTACTGTTAATAACTACACTTACTATCGTCTTTTTCTTTGCCATTAAAAGAAATGCCTCCTAAGAAGAAAAAAACGTACTGGTCGGCCGAAAGGCTTATTTACTACTGAATACAGCAATCTCGATGAGGACGGGCAACGGTCATATCACTTTGCCTCTGTCAGAATCCACAGGGGTATGAACCCTGACACAACAAGTGGTGCTTCATCAACAAGTGATATAACACCTACAACACCACAATCAGACAAGTCCAAACAAGGTCGACTATGTCTTAATAAGAAAGCAATGACTCTTAATAATAACACCTACAACACCACAATCAGACAAGTCCAAACGAGGTCGACTCTTAAGACATCGAAGCTAAGTCTCAACAGTTAATTCTGCGTGGAGAAAAATAGAGAAACTCTTGGATCAGAAGCGTCGGCTCGTTGGCAAAAGTTTCCTAATTCAGAAGAAAATGATGCAGATGACGTTGTTGATGATGATGATGACGATAGTGATGATAATAATGAACTTGAAGACCCAATTGACCAATTTGCCGAAGAAGATGGTTTAAAGAAGCCCAGAATTTACAGCCTACGAAAGACACTTGATAGCATGCTTCTTATACCTCCAATTAACAACTTAAAGAAAGTGTTTCGTCATGTGTTTGAAGTTTTGAAATAGATTTGATTAACTCTGGAAGAATGACTCTACGTCAGTTGAGATATCGAAGATACCTCCTTCAGCAAAGACTATTCCATTATCTCACCAATGGAAATTTTCAAGTAAACATTGGACAACTGGTGAAAATCCTATTAATCAAACAATACTGAAATCCTGGAATTTACCAGTTGAATATCTACCAAAGACATCAACAGTTTCATCAATAGCAATGGAGATCAGTCAAACCATTGTACAGTGACACGATACTAGCAGTACACAACACGTCCAACGTGTTAGTTTTTTAATTGATGTTGCAAAGAAAGCTTGTTTGAAGTCTGATGAACATGGCCTTATCTGAAGTCGCCAACTGCAGTCGAGCATTTGCAACAACTATCCATGTTGCAATTGGGTCTGAGGCGAAATTCTTGACTCGCAACATGCGGTGTGATGCAATCAAAGCAACATCATAGCCAGATAAAATAGCACGTTTTGTACTGAACCTTGAAAATTCCACAGCTGTTCCAGGACAAGAAGGAGCATCAGTGCAATATGGCGTTCGACGTCTGAAGTTTGTCTTTCCGGATTCCAAAGCGAATATTGTACAAAGATTCAAATCGTGGTTGCCCTTTCAATATTGCTGTAATATGCAGAAGAGAATTTCCTCAAAATGCTTTCTCAGCAAGTAAACGAGAGGGAGAGGAACACTTGCCCGTATAACAGGTTTTCATTAAAATTGTTATCAAAAAAATAATCAGTTCTTCCCTTTCTGTCTGCTCTTATTCTTGTGTCGATCTATCTACTCATCAGATCCATCAGATTTCTTTTTGAAAAACATTTTCTTCTGATCTTCTTTAGCTGAAAACAATGCATTTACTCAGGGCCTGTATGAGCAACTTCATTATTGTTTAGAAATACTTAAGAAAAGAATTATATCTATCAATAAAGTGATGCACCAACAGTGATAGGAAAAAGTGAACAATCTTCTTTCAAGTTGTTTGATATTTGTTCTTTATTAATACTTAGGATTATATTGAGCTTCGTATGCAAGTTATGTCGCATTGTTTGACTTCATGCATTTCAACCTTATTTTAAAGACAAACTACCATAAATGTGGTCAATTAGAATTTCATACTGTTTTATGCTCCACCCCAAGTAAATCAAATCAAATCCATTTCAGGCATTTTTAATGCATTTGGGAAGGTTAGATGAGTGAACGCATTAAGTTTTGTCAAAGTCCATCAGTCCACTAATTTTGATTATGAATTCATAGTGGGGTCTCTAAAACTCAATTTTTGACCACTTTAATGATTTTTTTTGCATTGAAAATAGTTTCACTGTATTCCCCATAAAAATTTGACCAATTCCTAAAAATGACACCTTTTGCTGGAAAGTGGGGAAAAAACGTAACCGGGAAGAGAGAGAGGGGGAGATGGGGGGGGGGGGGAGAAAGAGGGAGGGAGATAGAGGGAAGACGAAAGAGAGAGAAAAGGGGAAGCGAGAGAGAGGGGGAGAGACGGGGAAAGACGGGGAAAAGAGGGGAGCGAAAGAGAGGGGGAAAAGAGGGAAAGGAGAGGAACGAGAGAATAGAAGAGAGAGGGAAAAGAGGTGAGAGGAAAACGAAGAGTGGGAGAGAAGAGAGGAGAGAGGGAAAGAGAGAAAGGAGGAAAGAAAGTTAAGGGGAGAAGAGGGGGAGAAAGAAGGGGAGAGAGAGAGAAGCTCTATTATGACATCACAATGTATTCTGTTATCCTTTGACCGTTGTGAAAATTGGACGTGTTTTGTTTATTGTAATACAGTTGTTTAAAACATAGATTCGGTTGAACTTGTCTACACTTTCATTTTTCTTTGTTTTTTTATCTGTTTATCAAATTTACAATGTACCAAACGGTGGCCCAACGGGTCAAGGATCAGGAGGTCATCTACTTTGATTATAAAAATACAGTTTTAACAAATATCGAATGCTTATGGGAGTCCACCAGAATCAACTAGGAAACAGAAGAAGGTCATAGGTAACAAGGTTGAAAACCATTGTTCTAGAGGCGAGATCATTTGGGTTAGTTAAAAGGTTCTTACAAATAATATACATATTTTTGGTGGTAAAAAAGCATGTTTTCTTTTTTTAGTCATTTAAGAGGAAAATGGTCGGATATAAAAATACATGAGAAAAGATGTGATTCGTTGGGTCATCCATTAAGCTAGGGTTAAATTGTCTGAATCAAGAAAAAGTGAGTTTGCAAAGCCAGTTAAATATAAAAATATATATAAAATATCCAAAATTAGCTTTTTTCTACTCGCTATATAAGATAAAGAAGGAAAAGAAGGACTATGGATTAAATGTGGTGATATTTCCTTTTGTTTATAATGGCATGTAAGTCATTATAATCTTTAATGTTGAAATGTTGAAATGTCTTCGTCCTTTATGAAAAATGTATTTTTGGTTAAACATTAAATAGAGAGAGAGAGAAAACGGGAGAGAGGAGAGGGAGAGAGAGAGAAAGAGGGAGAGAGTTACGGAAACGACAGTGATAGAAACGGTATAAAATAAGAGCAGGGGAGGTCGAACAAGTTACAATTAGAAAGGAAGAGAGTGATAGACAGATATTTAATATGAGATGGGTCACTTGATGAAACAATCAAAATCTATGGCTAATTAGAACAATTAAAATGGAATTTTTTTTCAAACATAACTCAATCCCCAAATTAAGGAATATTTTAGCATGTATTTTGTGCGATTAAAATATATTGAAGAAAAGTTTTATGGAAACAAACTGATCAATTCAGCTTTAGTATAATAATGGATTATATTTTATGCTAAATACATTTAAGATTACTAAAATAAAAATATGCAAGAAAAATTTATTTACATTTAAATAATGATTTAAAAAGATCTGTGTGTGAGGGGTGGGGTGGGAGGTAGTTGATTATCTCTTGATCTTCCTCCTCCTTCATCCGTTTTTTTGTATTTAGCATGCTGCGAGTGTTCCGGACTTCAGGGTGGCCAACACCAGGCAGTTTCTTACGCCTGCTCTCCATACGATCCGCTGCAAAGGGTTGACATCAGTTAGATTGCTTCTTGCTTGCTCAGCCAATCCACACGCATTAGCGAGTTGATGCAAAAGGTGACACGCTGCACATAGTTGAACCACCTGGAACACGGAGCTTGTAAAACATGCGCCATTTCACCGATCCCAGGATTCTGATGAAGCACGATGGAATCCCTCCTTCCAGTTTGAAGCTGCACATCCACCTGATCATTGCGTGATCATTATACCGAAACCGTTGCACATCTAAAGTGTTAGAGCTCCGTGTCTTATTGCCATGCAAGAGGGCAGAGCGAACACAGGCTGAAAAGATCTTGCCCCGAATTGTGAAGGAAATGTGCCTAGATGTAAGGATTGGCAGCAGTTTCCTGAACCTTCTCCATGCAACGCAACATCGAGCAGTGATAGTGCATTCGCA